>JASAOG010000255.1:0-600000 GCA_030265305.1 Biomphalaria pfeifferi
GAGATTATGCCAACTGCTTGCCTATATATTAAATTTCCCCCCCCCCCCCCCCCAACCCGGGTAACTGCTGCTGACGACCCTTAAAAGTAACACTTTATCTAACCGAGACCATAGAAGGTCATAGAAGGTCTGAATACTAACCTGCTAGGTGGCAACCTGTGGGCAGTGAAAACCAATAGCATGATTCCACGTCACAGGTCTGTGCGGCCTACTAGAACGTAGTAGTGAGATAAGTTGTTGTGTAATAGTGAGATAAGTTGTTGTGTAATAGTGAGAGAAAGTTGTGTAATAGTGAGGGAAGTTGTTGTGTAATAGTGAGAGAAGTTGTTGGGTTTTTGTTGTCAATGTATTTTATTTCGATACATTTTGTTTTATTTAAGAAGCTATTGTGGATGTAACCCCGATTCCTTTAGCGTGTACACAGGACAAAATCTAAACTCATTTATAGTCATTGGTCCTTCATTTAGTTATGCTTTCATTGGTTGAGACACGCACGTGTTATTGTTAGATTTAATGACTGTGAGCTGTACCGGTCTAGTGAAAGCAACCTATAAGACACGCTAACCCCAGGTTGAGAAACCTTGATTTGTGTTCTAATGCTCCAAACCACTCAATTCTATGAGAACCACGGAGTCTACACAATGAGACTTTGATTCGCTTTGTTGACAGTAAAAGAAAGAAAGAAAAAAATCTCTGTTCATGATTTTGATTTCCAATAGTGTTTTCATTCTTGCTCTTCATTCAAAATGCCATGCTGCACGAGTCAGAAACATGAATGCACCGTGCAATTAAAATTTTAATCTAGTGCAGTTTGAACCTTGAATGAAGAATTATCCATTGATATGTACTGTTTCAATTTTAACCATTTTTTTTGTATGTTGGCTGACGTAAATGTATCCATTGATGCGTACTGCATATTTTTTTCTTCGGACGCCAGAAAAACAAAGCAATTACTTTGTACTGAACAGCGTAATGAAATCTCTTTGGAAAGTTTCTTTCACAAATAGGTATTACTATAGCATGCGTAGTTGCTTACGCACAAATACCAAAATAGATTTGAGCCCGATTTTTTTTTAAAAACAATTTTGTACATGCCTTAGATATAAAATAGAATGTAAGGAGTATGTATGTATGTATGTGTATGTATGTGTATGTATGTGTATGTATGTGTATGTATGTGTATGTATGTGTATGTATGTGTATGTATGTGTATGTATGTGTATGTATGTGTATGTATGTGTATGTATGTGTATGTATGTGTATGTATGTGTATATATGTATGTATGTTTCTTTGTATGTATGTATTTATGTAGTATATGTATGTATGTATGTATGTTTCTTTGTATGTATGTATTATGTATCTATATGTATATGTATGTATGTATGTATTTATGTATGTCCCATATATAAATCAAAACAGTTTGACCAATCTTGATAAATTGTGGCATAAATGTTCGTAGGCGGAGACCGTAGTGTATGTTTAATGGTCCTTCCACAACCGCAAGGCCATACATTTGATATTTGATATGACTTTGTCGGCTAAACAAGTAAACCGATTTTCACACAAATTTAGTGACAAAATTATTTTTTTTAAATTGTGGAAATTCATCATGTTTGACATAGATCTAAATCCAATCCAGGAGATCAGTAATACCCAGACTAAGACCATCAGGCAGCGAACGATCTTATCCGGCTAGTGTGCGTGTATATATAAAATATAAAGCATAAAGGTAAGGCGTATGTCTGTATGGGGTGTAGGTATGTCCCGCATATAAATCAAAATAGTTTGAACAACCTTTATAAAACTTGGCATAAATGTTCCTTGGGTATTAACTGGAATCGTTAACGTATGTAAAGTAGCCTTAAAACAAACTAAAGACCCTCAAAAAAAAAGTTGCCCAACTCTATGAAAGTATTACTATTTCATGAATCTAGGGCATGTTTACAAGAGACAAGATCGAAATTATCTAGATCTAATTTTAAGAACTACACTTTGCACAGATAGCTTTTACTTTGACACATGAAAATACAAATATAGTCGGTCAACGTCAAAACTTAAAAACACAATGGTCGCTAAAGAATCTGTGAGGTCTCTCCTTATTACAATCTTGTATAACACTTTCTCTCCGTAATTATTTACCACTTTCTGGTGGAATCAACGCTGGTATCGTCAGTTAGGAGAGAAAGAGATAATTCCCATAGTGCCTAGATTTTAAATTCCTGCATTGAAAAGAATTCGTTAAAAAGTCATTATTATGATTCTTTTTTAGTTTATGATTTCCGGGTCAATTGTAAAAATAAATGTCCGACTTCCCGACAGCTTGTTTGGACATTTTGTAAAGATTTAATTTTTTTTTTTTTTCCTGTAGAGAGCTCTTACATAGGTTGTGGTGTATAAATTTTCATACATATATCCCAAGGGAAAAAAAAAGGAAAACAAAAACAAGCGAGAGGGTGGACATAAAGAAAAACAAAATGGTCGACGTGTTATCTGTTCTATTGGAGATCAACAGCTATAGTGGACATTTTTTTCTTTTATATCTGGATACTGGTGAGCTCTTACAGAAGCCGCGGCACATTAAAAAAAACATATTTATATAATATACAAGCCCATAGTAAAGCCATTGATGAAGACAAGAATAGGGTGCGTTAACATAACTTCTATATACTTCCGACTTGTATGCTTTAGATGTAGCGAAAAATGTAGCTCAAAGCTTAGTCTGCGGAGTCGAAGAATATACATGAATTATACCTTTACAAACGTCAAAGCGGATGATTATCGCATGAGAGAACTAAAACTACAAGGAAATATAGTAAAAAAAAAAAGTGAAAATAAAAAAGACATAAAAAAAAAAGAGATACCTAGAGAAGAAACTAAAAAAGATTATCCCAACAAAGACGTTTTTAAACAAGTGTTTTTCCTGCAGCAAGGCCACGCACTGACGTCACTTACAGCAGAAAATCTTTCACGCGTAAATATTCTGTTTTGAAAACACGGTCATGTGGGGCATTGATTTCATCGTAAGCTGTCGTCTGCCTCACAGTTTTCAGCCGCCATTGTTTTGTGTTTAATTGGTCGCAGTGGCCACGATTTTGTTTTTATTATTTTAGTCGATGTGTTGTAAAGTGTAAACGAATGCGAGTGACTGAAGAGTCCTGACATTACCTAGTGTGTCCATCTCATGGATTCAATATTTGAGGTGTCAGGAGAGATGTAGCAGAAGTGACTGAAGAGTCCTGACATTACCTAGTGTGTCCATCTCATGGATTCAATAGTTGAGGTGTCAGGAGAGATGTAGCAGAAGTGACTGAAGAGTCCTGACATTACCTAGTGTGTCCATCTCATGGATTCAATGTTGAGGTGTCAGGAGAGATGTAGCAGAAGTGACTGAAGAGTCCTGACATTACCTAGTGTGTCCATCTCATGGATTCAATATTTGAGGTGTCAGGAGAGATGTAGCAGAAGTGACTGAAGAGTCCTGACATTACCTAGTGTGTCCATCTCATGGATTCAATAGTTGAGGTGTCAGGAGAGATGTAGCAGAAGTGACTGAAGAGTCCTGACATTACCTAGTGTGTCCATCTCATGGATTCAATAGTTGAGGTGTCAGGAGAGATGTAGCAGAAGTGACTGAAAACTTCTATCCTAGAAAACTCTCCCACTCGTTTCATTATCTTCATTACTGACCTTCTGGTTTCTTATTTTACAATGTGAAAAGACTTTTGATTGGTCAATTGTTCTGTATATATAAGGGGCCGGATATGGTCCGCTGGCCGCAGTTTGTGCATCACTGATTTACTGGAGCAAATTAAAAGTTTTTAAATACGGCATCGTCTGTCCTATTTATCTTACTAATAGTTACGATTTTTTAAAATGTTCTTATGTCAGATAGATTTTAAAAGTCCAGTTAATGTGGTGCAATCTTATCTTATCTTATATTTTACAGACGTTACTTCAAAAACAAGGTATTTACGTCCTACGCGTTTAAGATAAGATAATTTTTATTGATCCAAACAAATGGAACTTCAGTTTGACTACAATTGACAACCTTAGCGTGACTACTGTACAATAACAATATAGATGCAAATGCAAACAACATTCACACACGAAATCTCGATGACAACAGATGACCTTGTATCACTGACCGAAAGTGGGATAAAGGAGTTTTTAAATTTTTCTGTTTTTGTTTTAATGGAAAGGAGACGACCACTTTGTTTAGATCTTATGTAACAGTGGTTTAATGGGCGCAGATTGTCTTTTAAGAATCGTGAGTGTTTTGGAAAGGCATCTCTTCAATCTAGTCATACATGTTAAAGATTTGAACTCTGCTAAGTCATTGGTTTCCTGGCTGATTCAGGGTACAGTGAACAAAATGGAAAAGAAACATGACAAGGTTACTATTTGGTGTTTCATTTTTAATTCATTCATTAATAACTATAAACAACATTGATTAAGTAATATCCTTTTTTTTTCTGACAAAAAAGAATTTAGCATTTATCTCGGGTCTTATTTTTTAAAATCTACATTGAAATCTCAGCTAATTATTGAAACGCCGACATCTCGTCTCGTGCACGCGATATTCTTCTTGCGACGAGATTCACGCTAATGTATTCCAGTCACGTGATTTTTACATCTGCACGCTAAAGATGTTTAAGGCTTTATTCTCACTCTGACCTCCAATGTTGATTGTAATTAGTTCTGAATCATGTAGAGGTGTTTTTAATTCAAAGCAATCATAAACATTTTAGAAACATTAATAGAAAGTCGTCTTGAAATATCTACTCATTAGAAACATTATAATAGAGCGGTGTCCAGAAAACTGACATCTGGAAATGACAGACTTAAAGGAGTCCAAAACATTTTTTTTTCCTGAAGGGGCACCAAAGAAGAAGGAATGGAAATGAATTCTTTACGTTTACACCCTAGACAACTTTATTTTTCTCTTCTGGTAACATGCATCTTTGATAGTACCATCAAACGAAGCATTACCATTGACCACATGAAATATATACAAATTAAACAAGAACAGAAAAACAAAACCTGATAAAATACGCTAAAAGACGCAAAAATAAAGACACTTTTTCTTATTCCATATGCTAGGACAAATTTGTACCAGTGTTCCATTTGCCCAGGAGCCATTAAGGCATTGAATGGATTGTCTGAATCAGCCAGGAAAACCAACAACTTAGCAGACTTCAAGTCTCTTATTAGGATGAATGATTAGATTGACACATGGATACGTGTATGGTGTAATTATTGTCTCTTAAATAGTAACGTCTGTAATTTATAAGATAAGAAGATAGTAGGCCTGTAGTTATACACCCACTTAAAGCAGAACTACAGAGTTGATATAGATAGCTAATAAATGTAGAGTTTATAAGTAAATCGAATTATTAGTTACTCCTTCAAACTGTTTTTATGGCATCTCAGAACGACAGCTGTAGATAAATCTATCTATGTCTGTCTATCTGTCTGTATGTCTGTCTTTCTGTCTGTCTGTCTATCTATATAGACCTGCATTTGTTTATCAATGTCCTCATCATGTTGTACATATTTCATAACTTACCGTACACTTGAACAACTTGTGAGAAAAGAGAAATAAAAGAAGCCAAGAAAAGATTGTTAGTGCATGTTGTTACATTGCTCCTGAGGAAACCCTCGAGTTTCTAGACAAACACAAACAAAAACCAATTCACTTTCTGAACATCTTCGTCTCCAGCAATCTCTGTTTCCGATCTGCCGGAACATCAAATACAACCAAGTTCATCTGACATCACTTGTCGCCTCCCAGGAGTTTAACCCTCCCAACGCGCAGCCTTACAGTGAAGAAGTGACATTGCCATTGTTTGAAAGTCTTTTTGGATTAGAAAAGAGAAGGGGAAGGGTTAACTTTTTTTTTGTTCCTAGTTCACATCAATTCCGCTACTCCAATGTTGTTATGCAGCGACTCTAGGAGTGCAAGAAGTTTTGGTGTCTTTATCTTTCCAATCGTTGTTTGAACGTTTGCACTTTTTGTTTTCAGCATTTCCAATGCAGCTGGTACAGACTACCTTTGCCAGCTTCTGAAGCTATGCATCAAGAAACAATCCATTAACTTGCTTGACCTTTTCCTTATCTTAATATCCCTGAATATTATATGGAAAGTTCATGTATCACCTTTAAACTCTAGTGCTTCTTATCTTTAGAGAAGGAAGTAGGCATTGGTTGTCAGTGTGAAGTGATTACTGGTAGATAGTTTTGCATATATATATATAACAATTATTTCCTAGCTTCCATTTTAAAAAAAAAAGGTTTAAAAAAGGCTCTTACCTGTGCATTTACACTTTTATACGATATGGTTCATCCTGGATTGGCTGTTGTGGTGGTACCAATACTATTTGACATTTCACCTCTCTATTCGAATAGCTATTGTTCTTGGTGAATACTAAATGGACCTACATTCTGAAATCTTCCCTTTGGCTTTTTCTTTCTCTGTTTCTCACCCCCATCTGATTCGTCTTGGTGACCAGACACCTCTTCATACGAGACATTTCATTATTGCAACATTTCATCATTATAGCAATTCATCAGTTAGGGTTAGGGTTAACATGCTCAGTATGTTAATGACTTAATTACACCTACATGTACTTATGTTTGCAAAATGCACTTTATGCAATGATGAAATGTCTCGTATAAAGAGATGTTAGGGAACCAATTGTCTTATAATGACATCGGCCTGGTTGTCTTCGCTTAATTAAAATGTCTGATTTAATTGTCTTGGGCTAGATAGATTTATTACATCCTATATACTGCAATGGAAGAAATAGTGTCAGTTGGTTGTGTTATCTATCTTTCAAAATGTGTTACATAAATGGTATACAAATTAGAAATAATATGACTAATTAAATGTCCAAGAATTGTTATTAGCCATTTCTCTGAGAGTTACAAACTAATCGGACCAATATCTCACAATAATAAACTGTATGTATATAAGCGTATAAAATGTGTCGCCCTACGATCTTTGTCTATAAATGTGTTCAAAACGTATATTAGTATTAAGAAGTGTGTATGGCCTTGATGAAAAATAAAATTGTTAAACGATTTCTATAAATTGCAAATTCTGAATAGACATAAATAATTCATCTTTTCAAATCTCAGCTTTACAGAATTGGTCTTCTGATTGGTGGGCCTCTAGTAAATGATGTCTTCTGATTGGTGGAGCCCGTATGAATGGAGGTCGTGTTCAGGAAGTCACGATGGTTGGTTAATACAATACAAATGTGAGTGGGTGATGGTGTGCATTTGTGGGTGTAGGCGCTTGTGTCTGTGTGTGTGTGTGTCTGTAGGCTACTTGTTAAAAGAGAGATATCTACATCTAAAGGTCTCTCTCTCCCCATCTGAAGACTAGACACATTTCTCATTATGTTTTCATGTTGCTTTTCATGATAGTAAACATTGTGGTCACATTCTGATACTACCGACAGTAATCATTAGTTCATGGACATCTAAACTAAATTAGTCCACTAGTTTATGGACATCTAAACTAAATTAGTTCATTAGTTCATGGACATCTAAACTAAATTAGCTCATTAGTTCAAGGACATCTAAACTAAATTATTTCATTATCTCATGGACATCTAAACTAAATTAGTCCATTAGTTCATGGACATCTAAATCAGATTAGTCCATTATCTCATGGAGATCTAAACTAAATTAGTCCATTAGTTCATGGACATCTAAACTAAATTAGTCCATTAGTCTGTGGACATCTAAACTAAATTAGTCCTTTAGTTCATGGACACCTAAACTAAATTAGCCCATTAGTCCATGGACATCTAAATCCGATTAGTTCATGGAGATCTAAACTTAATTAGTCCATTAGTGCATGGATATCTAAACTAAATTAGTTTATTAGTTCATGGACATCTAAACTTAAATCAGTTTATAGGCATCCAAACTACATTAGTTCATGGACATTTAAACTAAATTAGTCCATTAGTTCATGTAAATCTTAGCTGAATTAGTCCATTAGTTCATGGTTATCTAAACTAAATTAGTTATTAGTTCATGTGCATCTAAGCTAAATTAGTCCATGAACATCTAAATTAGTCTATTAGATCATGGATGGCTGCCTAGTTGTGCTGTTTGCGCGCTGGACTGTCGTTCGGACTTATCGATGGTCTAGGGTTCAAACCCTGTCGGCTCTCATCCCCCATCGTCCTCCGGGAGGTTTGGACTAGGAAATAAATTATCTTCAACTCTGAAGGACCATCCGAAACATGGAAAACAAATATTTTACAAAACATCTAAATAAAGTATGACTTAATAAGTTGATAAACATCGAAACTAAATTAGTTCATAAGTTCATGGACATCTAAACAAAGTTTGACAGAACTAAATTAATTCATAAACATCTAAATTAATCTATTAGATAATGGACATGTAAACAAAGTTTAACAGAACTAAGTTAGTTCATTAGTTCATGGACATCTAAAACAAAATTTCACAAAATAGTTTCATAATTGACATACAAAACGGAATTTAACTGTATGGCTCCTCCCCCCCCCCCCCTTCTCTCTCACATGTCCGGCCATCTCTCTATCTATTCGACAAAGATTAGCTCACTATAAGCTGCCATGTGTTCATTGAGCCGTGAGGTACTCATGGAGCTAACGAAGAAGTTTTAAAAAACTTGAAGTAGTTTAAAATATGCAAATGTTTTTATTTAATCTTTAAAATTGAAATAAGCCACCTCCACCCTGCCCTATACCGACTGAGTACTTGAGCCATTTTTTTTTTAAATCAGACCTTTGTAGCCACTATTTTATTAATGGTTTCATTTTTTTATAGGTTCATTTTTTTTAGTTTCATTTATTCAGTTTAATTTTTTTACCCTCTTTCTTATTTTGTAACATTATTTCACTTTTTTTTTTTTTACATTTATTTCTTTGTGTCTTTGTTTCACTTTTGTTCCCACTCTTGCTTCCTCCCCCTTCTTTTTAGACTCAAGGTCTTTTCTCTCTCTCTCTCTCTCTCTCTCTCTCTCTCTCTCTCTCTCTCTCATCCCTCCTCACGGTGAAATCAGCCTCCAGGTCATTGTCTTTGCTTAAAAAGATATCTTTGATTGAAAGAAAACCTCTTCAAAATTTGCATCTCCAGTCACAAAAGAAACCTCGTCAATAATGGCCTCCTCTATCTAAATGCTTTGTCTTACTTTAATGAACTAATTAGAGCACAATCGTTGTATCCTGTTCTATCCATTATTAACATCCTGCCTGACATGATGTTTGTTTAGCCAGCAGTCTTTTGAGTCGTTGAAAACATTGTGTCTACTTTTTTAAACACTTTTACATAACAGGAAAAAAAATTTTTCTCTCAAATGTACAGATTTCTTGAATGGCGAGAAATTCTGAAAGCCCTTAACCACTGTGAAGACAATTGGTTACATAACAACAGGAACGAAAAAAAACACGTGACCAAGTGTGACCCTCATACAAAGTTTGTGTCACACACACAACCCTGCAAGCTAGTTGTACTTGTTACATAAGTTGCGTATAGTAATTGATGACGCACAATCTGCAGATTAAAATCAATTTCTCTGTAAAATTTGGATTATTGTTGTCTATATGATGTGCATACTTAGTATTTGGAAGACCATAAGTAGATGTTGCACTTCTGAATACGTCTTTAACTCTTTCACCTATGTCTTGTAGCATTCATTGGATGAATACCAAAACATAATAAAATATAGATGACACAGTACAATTTTATTAAAATTTATGACCACTTTTACAATTCTTTATTACCATTGAAGATAAGTAAAGCCAAAACTTGTTAATCATGATTTTTTAAAATGGTGCATTAATATGAAAGAAACAATTTGCGTATTTATTTATATAAAAAAAAGAAATTGGCTCGCTTTCAGAAGATTAAAGATAGCCTTTGCACTTATGTTGAGCAAATATTGTTAGTTCAATACGTGACAGACAGAGGGAAGGACAGAATGCACAAAATAGCGGCTTTTCTCTGAGTGGTTGGCGTGTTTAATCTTCTCTTTACGTTTTTATACTAGAGATAGCGATGATTCCTAGTCACACAAGGCTACATGGGCAAAAGACTTCAGTTGAAAGGCATTAGCTAGGTAGTTGCTGAGAGGACGCGTTAAAATGTTAGCCTCCCAGAACATCGTACCGGAACAAACGTACTACATGTATTATTTGTCTTCGATGGTAGCTTTTTTTTTTTAAGTTATTTTGTGCAGCGCCACTTTTCTATTACAGCATGCTCAGTTCTCTAAGGTCCAATCTCTTTTGTGGACAGGTGAGGGGCTATCTGAGAGAAGTCTTCCGTGCTGCCTTACTGCGCTCAGTAAACACAACTTTTCTCGAGCTCGGGCCCCTTTGACAGGTAGCCAATTGCTTTTCTTAGCCTTGTGTGTGTCGCGGTCTCCAGGTGTCGATTTCGGCAGCATTTGCTACCCCTGTAGAGTAAAATTCAGACGTCAGAACTGATAAAATGTCCGATTTATTTCTTCCTCTGAGTTCACCGCCAACATTTCTTTAACTAATCTGTTGTCCTCACTTCGATGTCACTGCTAGTAAACAAAAGATTGCCTCCGTTCTTGTGGAAAGACTCCACCATTTCAGGTTATGCTACACAACATTCATGTATGTTATGGTCAAAGACACTCTTCTTCTTCTTCAGGACAACTTTTACAAATACACTCTTCTTCTTCTTCAGGACAACTTTTACAAAGACACTCTTCTTCTTCTTCAGGACAACTTTTACAAAGACACTCTTCTTCTTCTTCAGGACAACTTTTACAAATACACTCTTCTTCTTCTTCAGGACAACTTTTACAAAGACACTCTTCTATTTCTTCAGGACAACTTTATCCCGTGAACCAAAAAACTTGTTTGCAGTCTACGCCAAGGACAAAGAGCCTGCTGTCTTTTTCAGCTGAGCTTCACTGACATACATAGTGTTGGTGATATGCTGTTTTGTTGTTGTTTTAGTGTTGTTGTTGTTGTTGTTGTTTTTGTAAGAAATAGTATGTCTGAGGTAAACTGAATTGGGGCCTTTAAAGAGGGTATTGTTAGCAGCGGGTGGGTGATGTGTCAACAGAAGGATGGGTGTGTTGGGTTTACGGCTCGATTAATGTCACAAATCGCCTCTATATAGAGGTTGCATGGAAGGTCTTGTCATAAGGTGCGCAGAGCGTTGTGTTGACCAAATTTGTTACGAACTCACTTTTCATAACAATGTGACTTAACCACCTACTTACACTTGTGCCTCTAGTTAATGACAAAGCCTCAGTACCACTTGATAATGATATTAAAATTTCCTAGAAGCTGGCATAGATTATACGATTTGTAGCATACAAAAATGGCGGAGCTTCTCGTCCTGTCCTAGAACTCGTTCAAAGCTGGATTGTTTCTATGTCCTTATTGAAATAATGGACATACCTATGTGTGTAACTTCAAGGAGTTGTTTTCTCTTGGCTTGTCAGATTACCTCCTCTTTGTTTTGAGTTCAGTCCCTTGACTTCTCTTGTACAGCAGCTCCGCTGCGCATCATTCACCAACTTCCTGTGTTCCAGCCACTGCAACGAACTTAGTGTGTGTGTCTGTGTGACATTTTCTAATCTAATAGTTGGCATCTGTCTTGTAGTTACACAAGAGTTGTGAAGTTTACGCTAGCAGACGTGGGGGCAGGTATATTAAAAACTTTTGTGATTTTAGTATACGGAAGAAAAACAAATGTCAAGGAAATCGAGAGAGAAATAAAGAGAGTGAAATAGATAAATAGAGAGAAGCAGAGAAAAGCAACTCCGAGAGAAAAAAGAAAGTAAGGGAAGTAAGACAGAAAACAAAACCAAGAAGAAAGAGAGAAAAAGAGAATAGGAAGGGAAGAAATATCAGAAAGTAAGAAAATAAACAGAAAAAAAGAACAACAAGATTTTGTGGAAACAAACAATTCTGAAGGTCATCTCATCCACCCCACACCCCCATTTGTACATTAATTGAAAAAATAAAGCTAAGATAAGATATAGTAAGATAAGATAAATGCATATAACAATAAAATCACACACAAACAAATTTATATTTCATTCAATTATTTGTAGAATAATCGGGGAGAAAAAATTAAAACGATATCAGTTTAGAAAATAATAATTTTCAAGTAGTGATTTAATTATATTGATATAAAAGTAGTGATTTAGCTGCAGTAGTTATTCAGCTCTACTAGTGATTTAGCTGCAGTAGTTATTTCAACATGCTCTGAACTGATAGAAAAGATTGCTTTTAATGGTCAACAACACGATGTCAACCTCTGTACAACTGAGACAGTTCGTTATAGAACGCTTGAACAGGTCGTGGGGTCAGACATTGGTCTAGACTGCCCACATGATGCGACGTCGCTGGCCTTGTATAACGATACACTATACACTAAACATCGCCTCTGTACTTGTGGAACGACTCCAACATAGAGCCTCATGCGTTCCACTTTATGTAAGTCTCTACAAAATTCATTTATGTCATGTCCAAAGACACTATTTTTCGCCTTCTTCTTCTAGCCAGTATTTAAAAAAAAAATACTTTTGAAACTCGTTGACATTAAGTGGGCGTGACACGACTTAAATAATATCACCGCCATTTTGAAAAATTAAGATCTTGGAAATATGTAACATTTGATAAAGAAATTAAAAAAAAAAAATTATAACGTCGTGTCTAGAACGTAAATATTTGTCAGTACACTGATACATGTACATATATATAAATGTGTGAATGATTCATTTGCGTATATAATTTAGAAAAAGAAAGAAACTTATAACATGTGCTTATTTAGGAACAGAATTTTAGAGCAAAATTAGGAACAGTGATAGGGCGCTCAATCAGGGAAAAGAATAGAGCTATGGCAGTAGTAGAATATATCTATATCAGAAACAGTTATTGGATTTTAAATCCAAAGAATTTAAAAAATAAAACCATATTTCTTGAAAATATCTAAATATTTGTTATTTTGGCGAAACGTTTCCTTTTTGTCTACGGGAATCGTGCACTTCGGTTTTTAAAACTAAGAATGTATATTGCATTCACATACTTATAAACCTTTTTTTAAAACAAGATTTGATAGGCAGTTTGTGTTAATGCGCAACTATGATTGTTATGTCTACATCTTAAACTTAATGGGTTAAAATGACGTAACGGTAGGGGCAACAACTGTTACACAGAAATCAAAAAGCTTTTGTTATCGTGTTTTATTGTGTAAAGTGTACATGTATAACCTCTAGATATATAAGTCATAAGATGTAGATATAAACATTGGCGTGACAAGGTACACGTGGGCCCAGGTTCAGGAATACAGGTGACCCGACAAAATAGCGCCGACGAAATAGCGTGGACAAAATAGCGCCGACAAAATAGCGCGTCAAAATAGCGCGAAATCTCCCTACAAAATAGCGCAAGACAAAATAGCTCGGACTGATATATGATGTATAAAAGTATCGAATTTTAGTAAATGAAGATCCGGGGCAGCATTTTTTGTTGAGGTCTCTATCTTCATTATGAATAGATCTAAAAGTATTTTCAGAGAAAGAGAGTACTTTAAAATGTTGATTATCTGAGGCATTTCATCCAACCAGGGCGTCTCTTGCGGCAACATTGGCTAACTTAGGCGTGTCAAGTTTAGTTAAGCTGGTGATATTTTACTCGTCAAAGGTTTGTTGAATCTCATTTGTTTCACCTACTGAGGTAAATACTGCCTTCCAGAACTAAGTGATGCTCGCCCAGATGTATTACTAATGGGAAGACAACTCTATTGGTCGCCAGAGACGAAACCACAGAGTGACTCCGAGATTTCCGAAAGCTTTATGGAATGCTAGAGCTCGAGTACAGGACAATCTACCGCTAACAAACAAGTCATGCTTTTCAGCTGTCTATTGACGGTCATCACCCTAATGTGTACAAGTTAATCTCTCAATTCCTCAGAGAACAGGAGAACACTGAGAACAAGATTCTGAGGTACAATGTCAAGCTGCAAGCAAGACAAAGTACCTCTAACTTAACAGACGTCTTGCTGCTATATTGATTATGTACCCAAATGAGCCTCTGATATTACATTCATACAATTTAACTTTGTGAAAGTTGTGTGTGTGTGTAAGTGTGTGTGTAAATTTGATAAGTATGAAAGCATCTTTGAGTGTTTTTGAAGTGAATTTTTGAAATATATGCTATATTTTGTAACAATTTATTTTAGCTTATTATAATTCATCCATAATGTTTGCATGTTTATATTTTAAGATATTTAAAGTGTTTCCTTCAAAATGACTGACAAATAAAAATAACATTGAAAAAAAAAATTTTTGTCAATTCATATTTTACGACATCTAAAGTAGTTCTTTCAAAATGACTGAAATATACTTTTTCTGCGCTATTTTGTCGGCGCTATTTTGTCCGCGCTATTTTGTCGGGGTACCGAGGAAAAGTAAAGGCGGTTGGTCGTTGTGCTGGCCATATGACACCCTCGTTAACCGTGGGCCACAGAAACATGTGACCTTTACATCATCTGCCCTATAGATCGCAAGGTCTGAAAGGGGAACTTTACTTTTCTTTATCAGTGTCAGTGTCCTCTTACCTCTGCACTTCCTGCTACCCCTCCCCTTTAGGCTTTATAAATACCATAGCAACATAACAAACGTTATGCAATTGTGCTTGTCCATTTCCTCAAATAAATGTTTTGGTGGCGCTTTGATAATGTTCAGTGTTCATCTTGAGAATAAATGTTAGGCTGACTGTAAGTCTAGAACTTTTGTCTTTGGGTCTACATTCTTTTATATTCTAGATTCTAGATGTAAAATTTCTTACTAACGGAAGCGTTTAAGAGTTTGTTTGTACCAACCGGAACATATCTTAAAAATGCTTTGTCAATTACCATAGCAACGACATTAAAAAAATTTTTTTTTACTTATCAATTTATTCTGACTAAATTGTGGATGAGTTCAATGACAGAGACATTTGAGTGTGTTTCTCTCTACAACATGTCAGACATTTGAGTGTGTTTCTCTACAACATGTCAGACATTTGAGTGTGTTTCTCTACAACATGTCAGACATTTGAGTGTGTTTCTCTACAACATGTCAGACATTTGAGTGTGTTTCTCTACAACATGTCAGACATTTGAGTGTGTTTCTCTACAACATGTCAGACATTTGAGTGTGTTTCTCTACAACATGTCAGACATTTGAGTGTGTTTCTCTACAACATGTCAGACATTTGAGTGTGTTTCTCTCTACATGTCAGACATTTGACTGTGTTTCTCTCTACATGTCAGACATTTGACTGTGTTTCTCTCTACATGTCAGACATTTGACTGTGTTTCTCTCTACATGTCAGACATTTGACTGTGTTTCTCTCTACATGTCAGACATTTGACTGTGTTTCTCTCTACATGTCAGACATTTGACTGTGTTTCTCTCTACATGTCAGACATTTGACTGTGTTTCTCTCTACATGTCAGACATTTGAGTGTGTTTCTCTCTACATGTCAGACATTTGACTGTGTTTCTCTCTACATGTCAGACATTTGAGTGTGTTTCTCTCTACATGTCAGACATTTGACTGTGTTTCTCTCTACATGTCAGACATTTGAGTGTGTTTCTCTCTACATGTCAGACATTTGACTGTGTTTCTCTCTACATGTCAGACATTTGACTGTGTTTCTCTCTACATGTCAGACATTTGACTGTGTTTCTCTCTACATGTCAGACATTTGACTGTGTTTCTCTCTACATGTCAGACATTTGACTGTGTTTCTCTCTACATGTCAGACATTTGACTGTGTTTCTCTCTACATGTCAGACATTTGACTGTGTTTCTCTCTACATGTCAGACATTTGACTGTGTTTCTCTCTACATGTCAGACATTTGAGTGTGTTTCTCTCTACATGTCAGACATTTGACTGTGTTTCTCTCTACATGTCAGACATTTGACTGTGTTTCTCTCTACATGTCAGACATTTGACTGTGTTTCTCTCTACATGTCAGACATTTGAGTGTGTTTCTCTCTACATGTCAGACATTTGAGTGTGTTTCTCTCTACATGTCAGACATTTGACTGTGTTTCTCTCTACATGTCAGACATTTGACTGTGTTTCTCTCTACATGTCAGACATTTGACTGTGTTTCTCTCTACATGTCAGACATTTGACTGTGTTTCTCTCTACATGTCAGACATTTGACTGTGTTTCTCTCTACATGTCAGACATTTGAGTGTGTTTCTCTCTACATGTCAGACATTTGAGTGTGTTTCTCTCTACATGTCAGACATTTGACTGTGTTTCTCTCTACATGTCAGACATTTGACTGTGTTTCTCTCTACATGTCAGACATTTGAGTGTGTTTCTCTCTTTCACCTCGAACGTTTCCTTCTTTTTTTTTTTTAGTTTATTTTTTGCTTCTTTTCAAGTCTTAATGCACTTCTTGCTGTATCTACTTTTGTTTTCTTGTCTCTCTCTCCCTTCTCTCTCCCTGCTCTCTCCCTTCTCTCTCCCTTCTCTCTCCCTTCTCTCTCCCTTCTCTTTCCCTTCTCTCTCCCTCTCTCTCCCTGCTCTCTCCCTGCTCTCTCCCTTCTCTCTCCCTTCTCTCTCCCTTCTCTCTCCCTGCTCTCTCCCTTCTCTCTCCCTTCTCTCTCCCTTCTCTTTCCCTTCTCTCTCCCTGCTCTCTCCCTTCTCTCTCCCTTCTCTCTCCCTTCTCTCTTCCTTCTCTCTCCCTTCTCTCTCCCTTCTCTCTCCCTGCTCTCTCCCTTCTCTTTCCCTTCTTTCTCCCTGCTCTCTCCCTTCTCTCTCCCTTCTCTCTCCATGCTCTCTCCTTTCTCTCTTCCTGCTCTCTCCCTTCTCTCTCCCTTCTCTCTCCCTTCTCTCTCCCTTCTCTCTCCCTTCTCTCTCCGTCTTTTGTCTCTCTCTTTCTTCCCCCCCCCTCTCTTAACCCTCTTTCTCTCTCTCTTTCTCTCTCTCTCTCTCTATTATCTTAAGATCAGCCTCAACATCACGCTTCTCTCTTTCGTGCTTCCATTCTTTTTTCTCTCTCCTCCATTCACATCTCTCACTCTCCTCTCCCTCTCCCCCTCTCTCTCTCCTCCTCTTTTTACGTCTTTTCACATTCAACGCCGCCCCCCCCCCCCACCCATCACGCCAAGCGGTCATTTAACCAATATGTCTGGCATATCGGCGCCCACCTTGCCCATCTCCTCAAATGTTATCTTTTACTGCTAGACAAATATCCCATAATTTTTCCTATGACTTAAGGAAAACCGGTTTCCACCGCACAGATGATAAAAACCCGCTAGCGATACGGATTAGGGCACGATGACATTCGTATATTTTGTTTTAATTTCTTCCCGTCTACTATTTGGAACGCTCTGCGGCCCCCCACAAGCCTTCCCCCCGGGGGGCGTTATAGTAGTCCCCGAATGTTTTGTATATTTTTGTTTCTGCAAGTAAGTAAGCACTCCATGAAGGGGAACAGGAAGGTGTGTTTGTTGACCAGAGACCAGATCCAAGTTAAGTTCCACCCTCAGAATGATAGTTAACAAAACACGTTGAGTCCATTTGTCAATGAGTTCAATGTGAAATACATTTATTATACAATAATTTAGTCTCTCTCTATCTCTCTCTCTTTTTTCTCTCCATCTGTCTTCCATCGCTCCTTTCTCTTTTTCTCTCACTTCTCTTCTTTCTCTCTCCTCTCACTTTACTGTCTCCTCTGTTCTCTCTCCTCTCACTTTACTGTCTCCTCTGTTCTCTCTCCTCTCACTTTACTGTCTCCTCTGTTCTCTCTCCTCTCACTTTACTGTCTCCTCTGTTCTCTCTCCTCTCACTTTACTGTCTCCTCTGTTCTCTCTCCTCTCACTTTACTGTCTCCTCTGTTCTCTCTCCTCTCACTTTACTGTCTCCTCTGTTCTCTCTCCTCTCACTTTACTGTCTCCTCTGTTCTCTCTCCTCTCACTTTACTGTCTCCTCTGTTCTCTCTCCTCTCACTTTACTGTCTCCTCTGTTCTCTCTCCTCTCTTCGTTTTCTTCTCTTTTTTCTCTCTTCCTCTATCGTTTTACTATTCTCTCTCTCTCTCCTGCCACTCTCTCTTCTCTTCCTCCTTTTTCCATCTCTCATACTTGTCTAACCATCACCCTCTGTCCCCCCTCATTTCTCTCTCTGGATGAGTTAAAATTTTAATTGTTTGGGTTTCCTTAGTAATTTATAGCGCCACTCACCCCTAGAAAAACCTATGTTGTTGTTATTGTTGTTGTTGTTGTTGTTTGTGCCTTGTATTTATGCTACTCTCTCTGTAATCTTGATGTTTCACCATAGAAGTGTTTCATTTCCCTATTGAAATTGATACAAAACTAACTGAAACTTCAACATATATACATATCCGTTTTTAGCCCCCCCCCCCCCCCCCCCCCCAAAGTGGAATAGCCTCTTTAGTTTTGTGTGGTCTGTCTGTCCGTCCCGTTTAGTTCTTAAAAAAATGGAAAAGATATTGAAAATTCGATATCATGATATTTTAGACCTTCCAACGTTCTGGTGCAATGGATAGTTGTTGTTTTTTTCTTTCTAAAAGCGAAACAAAATAAAAGGTGCAAATATTTTTTTGTCATAAAAACCCTAATCCTGACACTAACCCTAACCCTGATTAAGTTTACATTTATTCACTAATAATCATTGTTTAAAAAGGCTGTGTTTAAATGTAATGTACATTCGCTGTATATTTTAAAAACATTTATATAAACGTGTTTTTTTTTTATTTCTAAAGTAATGTTAGGAAAATATCTGTTTTACTAAAATTAAGTGTTTTCTATATACACTATTAACATTTTAAATGTAGTATTTACTTTATTTTTAAAAGAGATATAATGCATTTAGTATGTATATAAGTAGAGAATATATTGTAAAATGTTATTTAATAAGCCGAAACTGAGAACATAAAAGGAGAATGCAACTTCTAGGAGTTACAATAATTATAGACACTTCACCAACATGAAAGGCTTCTTCCTTGAGGCCCCTAATGTAAGATCGGCCTTTTACAAAACCATCAAATTAATAATTCTTCAATAACATCAGTTAGGCCAGGTTCACATTGGATCATATCTGATCAACAATACAATAATAAAGGCAACACCTTTGATAGTACACGTGTCTTGCCCGTATATTGGCGGAGCCAGGGTGGGGGTTGTTGATAGTTTCCAGTTCCAAGCTTCTGATATTAATAATGAAACTATTGAAACCTGTCTTTTTACCTGCTTTAGTGGACAACTTTGGGGGCCGATTCTGAGTTTGTGTCTCCACACAAACTATCTTTATAACAGTGTTTATGTTTATTATTAATTATAATCGCTCACATAGTGCTCACTTAAGTTATTGACCAAAACGTGTTCAGAAGTCCTTCTGAATCCAAGGGAAATCAAAAGGTCGATAACTGAACACTACTCAACTCCTCACGCTTCGTCTTGTTTTATCAAGAGTTACTTGCACTTGTTTCTCTCATTGATTAGTATCAAGCATGTATGCTCCACTCTGGCTAGTTAAAATTTCCACTCCGCTTGTTAAAACTTAAGACTGAAGTGTCCGTATCCAGGTTTCAGCATATAAGTTCAGGAGTGGGCAGTTGATATAGCAAGAGAAAGATTCCAGTCAGTAATAAGAGCCTGATAATAGTATTAATTAAATAAATAAACACGCAAGGTTTTATTAGTCTTTTTTTTTTGTTGAGTGTCGGATTTGTTAGTAGCAATTGTTACTTCTTAATTAATTAGTTCAAGCAAACGAATAATCCCATTTGACTAGAGTAACACTGTTATTAAAATCCTTCAATTTGGAAGCAAGTTAGGACAGAAGATTAAAAACTAAAGTAGCAATAATGCATAAAACACTGACTGAATCATGACTGAATCATGACTGAACCATGATTGAATCATGACTGAACCATGATTGAATCATGACTGAATCATGACTTACAAATACAAAACAAAACACAACCTAATAAAATACTTATAAAGATAGAAATATGGCACATTTCCTATTCTACAAGCTAGGACAAATTCGTATAGGTGCTCCATCTTCCTTAGAGTCGAGACCAATCATCATAGTAGGCCTGAACACAGAACTGTGGCGTGGAAACCTATGGTCAGTAGAGACCAATAGCTCTTTGCCACGTCACAGGTATGTTATCAGGAACATAGAAACTAATTACTGCAGTAACAACTGACGCCGAGGGATGTTTCTACGAACGAAACATACGTTTATTTACATGAGATTGAAATATAAGAAATTTAAAAGTACTTTTATAAAATTCCAATATGAATTAGTTCAACAGTTAGGTAAAATTAAAAAAATATATATTCTTGAATAGAGAACAGAATGAAGCATATATCTGTATCTATTCTACTTAACATCCAAAATGTATTACTATTAACAGTAACAAAATGATCTTCTGTAAGTATGCGGTTGTACATGTATCAACTCATTAACTGCTTCTCACGTTCCTAACGTCTTGAGTCATACCAACTCTACCATCTTAACGATACAGTCATAGTAAATATACGGGGTTTCAAGCCGCACGGACACTGACCCTAAAACACTAATATTGTAACAAAACGATATAGCGTAATACACTCATTAAACAATATTACTAAAGTCTAATCCAGTCAGAGATCTTGAGAAAACAAAATACAATTAACTTACCCACTAAGAGTGGATATATAACAAAAGTTTTTCAACAGCAACACCATCTGATATTAGACCAAACAGTACTTAAATCAACAACATGGCTACTAGCCATCTGTATACACCTTACACACTGGTCATTCACAACAGAGATCAGTTGGAGTCATCCAGATAAAAAATTCACTATTAACAAATATAGCTATAAAAAAATAAGCATAAATATACTGACATCTGTGTTCAGGCCTATTATGACAATGGGTCTCGCTAGAGCCATTAGAGCATGTCTGAGTCAGCCTGGAAAACCAAAGACTAAGCAGACTTTTAAGTCTCTAATGAACATGAACGACTAGATTAGCACATGGTAGGACGTCTCATTATGTTCTCTTGTTTAGTCGCGTCTGCAGTTCATAAGATAAGTTGTATTGACCCACCTTGATCACTTTTAAACTTTGTCCAAGAGAATGGATTTAATGCGAATGACGCAAAATTGTAGGTCCCTGGTTTAAAACCTGATTAAATCAGTAGAAACTAATAGATGTTTAACACGCGAGCTACAGGTACTATTGCTACTACTTATCAAGTTTTTTCTACAAGTATCTGTTGAAAGTAAGGAGCTGTTCATTAATAGCATGGCTGCCTGGTCGTGTGAAAGGCCCTCCAGGGAGTCGTCACGAGCTCGAACCTTATTCCTTGCCATCCTGTAAGATTGTTTAGACTAGGACGTAACATTCTTCAGCTTTGAAGGAACGTCAGATACATGCAACAAAGCCTTCAAATCCCTGCGTCCCTTAAAGAGAGGCCTGCGTCCCTTAAAGAGAGGCCTGTGGTAGATTGGAACTGGGACTATGCTTAATAGATAAAGACTTGAAATGGAAAGTTCTTCATGCTTTTAAACAAAAAACTTTCAAACAGCTTGCAGATAATTTGGGGTGAAGTTGACCTTTGTGGTAGAAGCTCACTTGCATTGTGAGAGGATACTGTGCAGAGATATTCAACAAGTCAATCGTATGTTCCAAAAACGAAAAATAGTTTAAAAAATAAAACTTTCTAGAATTGCTTACGCTTGATTATAAGGAGTAAAATATTTGTTCAGGATCAGGATACAGTACAGAACCATTTTGGAGATATTATAATAACCGAACTCTGTCTATTTGACCATCCCCAATTGATCATAAAGATATACTTTATGCAAATCATTCTAAACCTATTTTAAAACTATTCTATATTTAAACATCAGTTCTACTATTGAAATATAAGTTAGAACACCAACGGCGAATCGGTTATAAATACATAAGTCTAATTTAAAAACTTAAGCCATTCTTTAAATTCAGCCGGTGCCTACGAATTAATATTAAATACCTAAGTCTAATTTAAAAACCTAAGCCATTCTTTAAATTCAGACTACTTTTAAAATCTAAATGTACTCTTCAGAAGTCATTATTTATTCCCTCTAAACGCTTTAAAAAAAATGTTCAGCTCTCCAACTGCTACTTCACTGGTAGAGTGCATAGCACCTATCTCCTATGATATCATTTCCTTGCACTGTAGAAGTTAAGATAAAGTACCCCATTCCCTCCTTTTTTTTAAATGCCCGCCTCTTTTTTAAAACAATACATTTAAAGAAATCTCCGAACATCCTGCCAACCCTAAGGGGATGACCTCATCTTTGGTGCAATACTTTTCAAGCATCTGGCAGTTAAGTAAAATTACAAAATCTTATCGTAACATATCGACACTGTCTGCAGCTCAGATTTCTATCGCTATTTTTTTTTTTCAAGTCGTCAGTCAGAATTGCGTCAGGTTAAAAGTAGCTAAAAATTGACGTCATAGTTTAGTGTTTTTCAATCAATGCAGATCATGGAGTCATAGACATCTAGACAAATTGTATTTTTTGTATTTCCTCCGCCATAACCCCGACTCCCTTTCCCACTCACCAGAGATCTCTAATATTCTGGACTTAATAACTGCAGCGCAATCCTCTGTTTTCTTCATCTCTCCGGTTCACTACACATACACACTTAGGACCCAAGTTCGAGGTCGGGAAGATGGACAGGCGGCTGGATTAAGTCGTTTTGACATTTAAAATGTACTTTTTCTTCTTGTAAGCATTCGACTAATGTCGATGGTTGTCATTGAACTCAGACACTGCCAACTTCATGCCTGCAGGAGTACACGTTTTAAAGAATGTTTCCGCGGTAGAAAAAAAAGAAGATGGTATTTCTGTGGCTTTACTACTAGCTCACTGAAGTAGACTGACCTATGTAATTCTTTACTACTAGCTCACTGAAGTAGACTGACCTATGTAATTCCGTTGCACTGCATTAGGAATACATGTCGGTAAAAGTTGACGAAGTAGCATGGGAATTCTAATGTTAAATGGTTTCAATCTTTGAAGAGTGTAGCCGTTTTTATAATGAGATGCAAACATAACGTAGTCTCAGTGAAGGGAAAGAGCGGGGAATTCAGACTCACTAAAATCAATCTGGATGATGTTTGTGGATGCATGTTTGTGGATGGTGTTTGTGAATGCATGTGTGTGGATGCATATTTGTGGATGATGTTTGTGGATGATGATTGTTTCAAAAATTAAATAATAGTGGATTATTATTTCACCTTCACCTTTCCCTTAGTCTGATGAATCAATGGAGCACCATACATGATCTGTTGCCGTCTTTCTCCATTCTTCTCTGTCTTTTGTCTTGTATAGAATCTCTTTCAATGGCAGGCCATTCCATTCTTATATGTTGTCTTCCCATCGCTTTCTCTGCCTCTTCTTCTTTTTCCTGGCACTTTTCCATGAAGGAAGGTCTTTGCGACCCAGATGACCTTGTACATTGCCATAAAGTTTTAGCTTCGTTTTTTGACAGTCATCGCGGTGTGATCCTGTTTCTAAACTCTTCGTTTGTGATACCTGCTTAATCCTGTGCACTACCAGGGGAGCATAGGACCGCAACCACACCTCTCCACCGAACTCGGTTCTGAGCAGCTTTCTTCATCTGCTCCCATGTCATTCCAGTACCCCCAGCTTCTCTGATGATTGGCCTCTTCCAGATTTGCTTAAATCTGCCCCCTTTCCTCTTACCTTGCTGATTCCAATCAAGTGACAGCCTTGCAACATTGATAGCTGGTTTTTGCAGGGTGTGTCCTATCCAACTCCATTTTCGTTTTGTGATGTCTTGGGCTATGGGCTTTTGTCTAGTTCTCTACCACATCTCTACGCGATGTCGCTGAAAAATGCGCTAAAGGATCGCAACTTAGACCAACTGATAAATGTTCCGACACACGTCAATGGCCATACTCTTGACTGGATTGTTACAAATGTAAGTGAGCTTATAGCCAAACTCAATGTCTCAGACCGCCGCTTGTCAGATCATTTTCTTGTACACTTTGAAATGCGCCTATCAAAAGCAAAAAAGCCAAAGAAAAACGTGACTTCCCGTAAACTTAAAGCCATAGATATTGCCTACATCAAAATGGACGTGACCTCTTTGCTGTTGCAACTGAGCAACACAGACGTTCTCAGCAATTACAATTCTTGCTTGAAAAAGTTGCTGGACAGCCATGCATCTCTTGTCACTCGTACAGTCTCAGTTAGGCCATCTGCACCCTGGTTGACCGAAGACATAAAGACTGACAAACTTATTCGCCTACGTGCCGAACGTACATTTCAAAAGACAGGTCTGACGATACATCGACAAATATACATACTAGAAAAAAACAAGGTTAACCGTATGAATAGAGACGCAAAAGCTAGTCATATTCGACAAAAAATCGAAACTTCTGATTCATCAAAGGAGCTATTCATGATCACCGCTGAAATGTTAGGGGGAGCTAATAACGAACGTTTGCCGTCATCTATCCCAGTATCTGAACTCCCCGATTCCTCCAATAGATTCTTCATTGGCAAGATTGAGCAAGTCAGAAATGACATGCCATCCCTCTCATCACAGCTTGATCACTCTCCAATCTTTCAAAATTCTCCTTTTTGCGAGTTTCAGCGTGTATCTGAAGATTATGTCAAAAGTACTATTTTAAAGATGCCAAATAAGTCATGTGACCTTGATCCCATTCCAACTTCCTTGCTCCTTGAATGTTTAGATGAGCTTGTACCAACAATTACTAACATTGTGAACTCTTCACTGACTTTAGGCATTGTACCACAGCAATTTAAGCATGCACTTGTCAGGCCCTTATTAAAGAAATACAGGGTTGACCCGGAATGTCTAAAAAACTATCGCCCGGTATCAAATCTTCCCTTCCTGTCAAAGCTTCAGGAGCGCATCGTGTTAGCGCAAATTCTTTCTCATCTTGAACAGTACTGTCTCTTGGAAGAATTTCAATCTGCATATAGGAAGTGCCGAAGCACAGAGACAGCAGTGGTCAGGGTACTAAACGACTTACTTCACAACTCCGACAAAGGCCACATATCAATTCTTTTCATGCTGGACTTGTCCGCAGCCTTTGATACGCTAGACCATGAAATTATGATGGCCAGATTCCTGCAACTTTTGGTTTAGCAGGAGTCGTCCTAAAGTGGCTTGGATCCTACCTGACGGAACGCACTCAAAGTGTCGTTGTTAACAGGACAGAATCAACAAGCTTACTTTTGAAGTACTGAGTACCCCAAAGATCAGTTCTAGGCCCAGTACTGTTCACTATGTATACATATCCACTCAGCGGTGTCATACGGCCAACCGGCATCTTATACCATTTCTTTGCCGATGACTCACAGTTATACCATTCATCAGTACCCTCAGAGGCGTCGCATCTGGCAGAGAAAATCAGTGGTACCGTTGCAAGGGTCAGCGATTGGATGGTTGAAAATAAACTCAAGATGAACGAAGACAAGACAGAAATAATTAAGATTGGCACTAGGAGCAATGTCTCAAAAGTTGAAAGCACAGATTCTCTCTTTATCACGAACTGCCATGTTCTCCTTTTGTCCATGTAGTGCGGAATTTTCTACTCAACACTATCTTTCGACCCACACATAAGTCAGCTCTGCAAAGGTCTTTATCTGCAGCTGCGCAGATTAGGCCAGATCCGACCATATTTAACAACGGAGTCAACAAAAACGCTAGCTGTGCCATTCATACACGTGCTAGCAGGTATACCTGATGACAAAATAGCCAAGCTGCAACATATACAGAACAACGCCGCTCGAATAGTCCTTTAAAAAACTTGACAAGATTCTGCTACTACGCTCTTGCGCACGCTCCATTGGCTTCCCGTGAAAGCGAGAATCGATTACAAGGTCGCCACACTTTGTCATCAGTGTATATATAACAACGAGATGCCCTTGTACCTTAGCGAACTGATCCCTCCTTATGTCCCCCAGAGAGCCCTGCGTTCAATGGACTCAACGCTTTTAGTAGTGCCACGTTTCTCCCTCAAAAGCTACGGTCTGCGGGCTTTTTCAGTTCACGGACCAAAGGTTTGGAACTCACTCCCCATTGATCTCAGACAACATGCTACACCACTTTTAAGAAGAACATTAAGACCTATTTGTTTAAAAACTTTTTTAGATTAACTGTCATTACAGTTGTCGTGTTGTGTTTGTAATGTTGTTACAGCGCCTTGAGCCTACATTTTGTTTGTTAACAGCGCTTTATAAATAAAATTATTATTATTATTATTATTATTGACAGTAGTTATCTTTTCTGGCCACCTAATTCCTAATATCCGGCGTAGACATCTGTTAACAAAGGTCTGAAGTTTTTCCATATTTGTTTTAGTGACTCTCCAAGTTTCTGAACCGTATAGAAGGAACGACTTAACGTTGGTATTAAAGATTCGTATCTTGTTATGTAGAGATAGTGCCTTAGAGCGCCAGATTGCTTGAAGAGTTTATTGATCCGACTTAGTGGAAATAAATGTCGCTTGAGACATGTATTTCTAGTAGTTATTATTCTGTACTATTATTACTGAAATATTTGTTACCCGCTGTGATGCGGACGTTACTTGAAGTCTATTTTGGAGAATTTGACATGTTGGATATATTTGATACCGCTCTTATGCGGATGTGACTTTGTTTCTTATTGGATTATGTAACCGACTAGGAGTGCAGTATTCTTATTGCTATCAAATAAACTTTATATTTTGTCTGCTGAAACGGACTTAAGTCAATCTGTAGTATCTATGCTTGTCACGTGTCAAGTGTGACTCCAAGAAGCACGAACCCAGCATTCTACGACATTCGCGACACATTAGTAGTACCCAGTCTCATGTGTAATTCATTGGCCTCCTTCAGTCGTAGAACGACTATGGTTCATCTCAGAGCACACTTCCTCAGGTGGCTGTGGAGCTCTATTTTGGAGAGACACTCCCGTCCACAGATAGCGCAGGTTAAGGTGGCTTTTGCTTTGGTGGTAAAGGAGCTGGCCGTTTTTCGGATTGTGCGTTTTTCTTCCTGGGCTGAGACCCATGTACTTTCACTGTCCATAGCTTTCTTGGTCACTGTCTCTCTCCAACTGTTGCCGCCTAGAGCTATGTCTTCCCAATTGTCAATATTGATGTTCACTGATTTGAGGTCACGTTTTATTACATCTATGTAACGGAGGTGGGGGCGACCAGTTTTTTTTTGTGCCAGTCGCGAGTTGACCATAGAGAATGACTTTCGGGAAGCGCTTGTCTTCCATCCGGCGAACATGTCCAAGCCAGCGCAAACGGAGTTGTCTGAGGGCTGTAAAGATGCTGGGAATACCTGATCGCGCAAGGATCTCAGTATTGCACACTTTTTCTTTCCATGTGACATTCAAGATCCTACGGAGACATCTCAAATGGAATGAGTTCAGTTTTCTCTCTTGCTTTGCGTAGGTGGTCCATGATTCACTGCCATACAGCAGTGTACTCATAACGCATGCCTTGTAGACTTCCAATTTGGTCACCGTAATTAGCTCATGGTTTTCCCAAACTCTTGGTCTGAGTCTAGCGAAGGTCGAGGCATCCTTCCGTATGCGTTTTTTCATCTCCTCTTCTAGGGACAGGTCATCTGTAATTGTGGATCCCAGATAGCAGAATTCGTTTACGGCGTCAAGCTTGTTATCGTCTATGAGGATGGAGGGTGGTGCTGTAGTAGGTGGTCCCATAACATTTGTTTTCTTCGTGCTAATAGTCAAGCCATTATCTTTACAGGCCTGAGAGAAGCGGGACATTAGTGACTGAAGTTCCTCTTGCGTGTGTGCCACTACCGCTGCGTCATCCGCGAATAGCATATCTCTTACGAAGGTGGCTCTGATTTTAGTATGGGCCCGCCCTCAGTCTGGCAATATTTAGGAGTTTGCCATCAAATCTGGAATGGAGATAGATGCTTTCAGTGGATTTGTCAAACGCGTTGTGGATTAGCAGTGAAAACAGTATTCCAAAGAGGGTTGGGGCCAGGACACATCCTTGTTTAACTCCGCTGAAACTTTCAGAGCTGGCACAGTTGAATTGCACTGTACCCATCATATTTTGGTGGAAAGATATGATTACATTTAGTAGCTTGGGTCTCATGTGTAATAGTAATATTATAATACTACGTCAACACACATAGAACGTTTACACATATCATCATCAGCTCCGCCGTCTTTACTAACTCTACTTCCCAGAGACGTGAAGTGGTCCTAGTGGTACCTAGGATCCTTCTATACTTTATGGCATCTCAATTCCATTGCTAGGATCCTCCTCTCTAGTTCTGCTATCAGAGTCCAAGATTCGCAAGCATATAACAATGTGGCCATGACCAGTGAGAGCATCAGTCTGATTTTAGTGTCAAGGGCTTTGTCTTTCCAGATTGTTTTGAGATTTACAAGTGCTTCTGTGGACTAATTCTCGCCAGTGATTTAGGTTTGATTCCTTCATTTGAGACGATAGCTCTAAGGTTCTTGAAACTACTGACTCTTGACAGCTTTCCACCTCTACTACTGATGTTCTTATAAAGCCCTGTTGGTTGTTGGTTCTAATTTGTGGGTGTTTTTTGGCATTGATTTGCATACAATATGCTGCGGAATCTTGGGGCACTAATACTGATTCTTTAACAACTTCCCCCGTCTGCATTGGCCATCGGCCTTGGTCGCCTAGATGTTCTCAACGTGACTAGGAAAGAAAGACCACCACCTACCCATCTTTTATGGCTTCTTCATTGTGGTACTTTTTTTTTAATGAATTGCACTTTCGCCGCAGATCGATCAAGAAATATTTTATTCTGAGAAAACAGTACAGCACATTTTTGATTATTTCTATACACTCCTTTGCATTGTATGTCTTAGGTATTTGGTAATACCAGAAAGTCAGGACAGCATATGATCCCAGTGACACACAAACCTAAAAGAAGAACTAATACACGACATTTGTGAAGCGTCAGAGATACATTTATAAACTTAATGTTCCTACCTTTTTGTTTTCTGAACGTTTGGTAATTACCAAGAT
Source organism: Biomphalaria pfeifferi (assembly GCA_030265305.1). NCBI lineage: Eukaryota > Metazoa > Mollusca > Gastropoda > Planorbidae > Biomphalaria > Biomphalaria pfeifferi. The sequence goes on from JASAOG010000255.1 coordinate 29,107, forward strand.
TCGGGTGACCCAATGACCTAGAGGAATAGCTAACTGTGTATCAGCAATTGTCATGAGTCTCTATGCAGGTCACAAATGCTATTGCAGTAAGCAATCCCTATAACCCAATGACCTAAATCAGGGAGTATGTGACCCCAGTATGACCTCATCTTAATGATTCTTGTAATAGAAATAATGCTGCATGTTCACTTGGAAATGCCCTTCAAATGTCCTTGTCATTTCCCGAAGTGTGACAATCTGATTTGTCCCTTCCCACCTCAATCGTCTGCTCACCTCCCTCTGCATTGATTTCATGTTTAAATTTAGGTTTCTACTTTCTGTTTTAAGAAACACGAAATCGTTGTCAGATGGGACACTGAAATAAAAAAAAAAATACTTGCTGTGTGAGCCAAAGTGAAGCGTAGAAATCAATTACTTTTACCTACCAACAAAAAAAAATGATTATTGAATTAATAACAATTATAATTAGACTTACAATATTAAGAAGTTATCGGCGATCTGCCGCTCCTTTTTTGTTCTCTTTCGCACTATTTCATTTCCATAACAAAAAAAAACTTTAAAATATTTTATTGATCCCCCCCCCCCCCTCTAAAGGATATGTTTAGTTTCTGCTCCAGGTTTTACGACATCGGAACGCTGCTGCTCACTTCCGGTATCAGACTCTGTCCTTCTTGTCTACCCCACCCACTTTCCTCTTTTTTTCCCCTCCCAAGCTTAGGAGTATACTTACTAAGTGGGGGGGGGGAATGTGACGGGGATGAGGGTCGGTTAGACGATTGAGAATTGAGGTCAGGGGAAGGGGCGGGAAAAAGGTGGAATATAGATCGCTATGTTGTGAAATATTAGGGAAGTATTTAAGCAGGAGTGGTTCGATCCTTCGTCAATCGTTATTTGTGTGATGTACGACAGTGAGGGTGTTGTTGGTTAAGAAAGTACTTAAGTGTCTAGAGTACAGCTTCTTTATCAAATCATGGAACTGAGAAGATTTCCTTTGCTCCATCTATCCTAGTTGTGTCGTCTGCTTCACTTCATCTATCCTAGTTGTGTTTTCTGCTTTAGTCCATCTATCCTACTTGTGTCGTCTGTTTCACTTCATCTATCCTAGTTGTGTCGTCTGCTTCACCCCATCTATCCTAGATGTGTCGTCTGTTTCACTTCATCTATCCTAGTTGTGTTTTCTGCTTTGCTCCATCTATCCTAGTTGTGTCGTCTGTTTCACTTCATCTATCCTAGTTTTGTCGTCTGCTTCACCCCATCTATCCTAGATGTGTCGTCTGTTTCACTTCATCTATCCTAGTTGTGTTTTCTGCTTTGCTCCATCTATCCTAGTTGTGTCGTCTGTTTCACTTCATCTATCCTAGTTGTGTCGTCTGCTTCACCCCATCTATCCTAGATGTGTCGTCTGTTTCACTTCATCTATCCTAGTTGTGTTTTCTGCTTTGCTCCATCTATACAAGTTGTGTCGTCTGTTTCAATTCATCTATCCTAGTTGTGTCGTCTGCATCACTCCATTGATTCTGTTTATGAGACCGATTTCATTAACTGCCAAGCACATCACTGGCGACTAAAGCCATTTTTTTTTCTAGAGGTGTGTATACATCAGTGTTATTGATTGTCACGGCAATAGTAAGGACCAGGGTGTGTAACTCTTTGAAATAAATACAAATGTAAAGCTTTTCCACGTAGGTCTACATTATATAAATAAACCTAGGTGTAAGGAAAAATAACAAGCACAACAAGGCTCAGAAAAAGTTCAAATGGCGCCACGTGTACACGTTTTGGAAGGTGGATGGGTAGTTGCCTGCGCGGGTAGGTGGGAGGATAATTATCTAGAACTCAGAGAGGGGGTCATAATGATCTGTACATATCATACCTGACGATAAAACAAAATTCAATAGGTAAGAGTTTTCTTCTATTGATTCTCCATTCTTGGCGTGCACGCCTTGCCTCCGGTCTTCTGCTGTCTAACACACTCTATTTAATTTTATTTCTATGGTAGCACAAGAAAATTATCGTTAAGAAAAATCTTAAAACAGAAGTTGTCAATGTGACTGCTGTCGTCTGACAGTAGGCACTTGGTGAGTGGACAACATCAACCATTTTTTTTAGCGGGAAAAGAGATTGAGAGATTTATTTCCGTTCGACCATACGTCAAGAGGGAGGAATGTAGCTGCTAGATCTAAGTGACGAACTAGGGCAGTGCTGTAGATCTAAGTATCACAGTGATATTTTCTTTTCTTGTTGAAAATGCTTATTCGCCAAAAGTGTTCATATGTTATAACTGTGATGCCGGGGGTTCTGTAGATATATCTTTAGATCTAAATATGTCTTAGAGATTCAATTAACGAAGATCCTTTTAATTCAAATATAGAAATTACATGCAAGAAATGGGAAATCACAATAATGTACAGAATATACAGAAATAAAACTGTATCAGATAAATATCTTCTTTTAAAGTAAAATAACTTTTGAATCTGATGAATACTCGATCTAATTTCTCAACAAACAAAATAAATGGCTTGTCACTTCAAGTTGTTACATCTCCAAAACTAATTTCTCTAAATCACGCTTTTCAAATCCTTTCCTCAACTTCACTTAAACGCTTGCCTTTAACCAATCCAATCATTCCCTCGGAGGCGCAACCTAACGCGTGTCTAATGACGTCATGGGTTTTTCAATAGACCTGCACGTGGGGTTTTCCATACCGGGATAAAAATATACTAAGTTTATTACCCTAATTTAGGTTTACTTAAACTGATACGTGACAACAAGCAAGAAGAGGCCCTTACCAGAATTAGGTTTATTTTTGTTTTTGTTTGCTTATCTTTATAATTTTTTTTTTCGTAGAGGATGAAGCCATAGGAGGCTGCACTATCTGTACTGCTGTGAATTCCAGAGCCGGACTGCCCAAAAGTTAACGGATTTGTTTATTCTATACTAATTTGTTTCACTGTTAATCACCTGATCAGTTGCAGTGCTCAATTTTTTTTCAAGATTATTTTAATACCTTTTTTTAAGACAAAACCTTCTTGATGCAGCTTATAGAGCAATTTTTTTCTATTAATAACTAATGAATGCTAGATTTAAAAAAAAACATTGGAACATTATTTACTGTTGAACTAGAGTTTTCCCATTGTGTCCAACGAGCTAGTAATTCTTTTCTCAGCGATATTCATCAACTGTTAAGTTTCTGGGAAAATCGTTGGAGCCGTTTTCGAGATCCGTGTCCAGGTTCCACAAAGTTCTGAGATATTAAAATTAAGTAACCTCGTTTAGAGCATAAGGCGTGACGACTACTCTGGAAACTTTGACTCTTTCTTCCTACAAGATACCATGAGGGTGTGAAAAATTATAGACAAAGAAAAAGCCAATGCATGTATAAAGATAATGTACTTTAAGTTGGTACACTAGGTCCGCATAATTGACATTCAACGATTGTTGATTTCTCATACAAAAGGCGTATCCGAATATTGAATGCACCCACGCCAAAACACTGAAGCGATCCACACACGTTAATTATGGTGTAGGAGTGACTCCGCCTGTTACGTCTTCTAAAAACTACAGTCTCCACACAAACAAATACATATACCCACCTATGTATTATATGTAAGATGTATGATCACGTGCTGTTGTTGTTTGTTTCTGACAGAAAAGTCAAAAGTAAATTTTGTGCTTTGTATCTCCAGTGACTGAACTTGCTATTGACATTCAAACAACGGAACAATGGGTGACAATGTTACAACAGTTGTGTAATGACATGCCGGGTCTTTTGTTGCAAGATTTGTGTAATTACATGCGGGTCTTTTGTTACAATACTTTCAACTTTCTAAAGTCGGTGAAGAGTTTTACAGATAACAATTTTAATTTGAATCAATGCAACATGACTGCTCTGACTTTGTGTGAAACATAACATGACTGCTCTGATTTTGTGTGAAACATAACATGACTGCTCTGATTTTGTGTACGACATATCATGACTGCTCTGATTTTGTGTACGACATATCATGACTGCTCTGACTGTCTACGACATATCATAACTGCCCTGACTGTCTACGACATAACATGACTGCTCTGATTTTGTGTACGACGTATCATGACTGCTCTGACTTCCATTTGTTAGCGCTATTAAATAAATCCCTTGTTTTCTATGGATAAACCCTAAAAGTAAACCACTTTTAATTGAAAAGACCCTAAAATAAATTATTTCTGTTCTATTGGTGGAACCTTCCAATCTGAGCTATCCGATAGCAACTTGTAAGAAATTATTTGGTGTCATTTGATTAGAAACTATCAATCTTAACATTTTAATTGTGTTTTAAATGACGAAATATTTGGTGGCTAGTCTTTATCTCTTGTATTTTGTTTGTTTGTTTCTGAAACCAAAGCCCGGCCTCTAGATTCCCAGAGCCAGTCCTTTTCCATACTTTTAGAAATGTGTTTGCTCTGTACATATGGTTAAACTTTATAGATCTTTTATTTTACACTATTTTAAACCTATCCTACTTTTGTATCTACTCTAAAATTGTGGTTATTGCTTTCGGATGTTCTGGTTGAGCTCGCTCCACAGACTTTTTTTTTTGACACTTGGTAAAAACATAAAGTCATGCAGACGTGAGATGTTTCACTTCTGGGTCTTTTGCGTTCTATCCTAACTTGAAATGATCCTAACCTATTCAGAATATATCAGTTTTATAAGACTTTAAGTATAGTTTGTACCGTTGTTCAAATTTGTGTACAATCATGGCTTTTCAATTGCGATTCAAGCTTTTAGTTATAATTCTTAGTTTTTCCAAAATGTACCATCGTTTTACCCGATACTGCGACAATATCAGCCGAGATGAGGTACCACAGAGAGATCATTAGTACATCACTGCTGCAGTAGTCCACCAGTATACCTACATGAGTAGAAAGTAGCGAGAAATAAAGTAAAGGCGGTGTGTGATTAGATTTGTCTCTAGAAAGTTGACAGTACAGCATGCAGACAACTTCATAGACGTGATGACTGATTCTAAAAATAAATAAAAAATTTCAATTGTCATTCAGCGTTATGATGACGATAGTGTCTGGGTGGCTAGGGGATAAAGGGCTAGGTAAAGTAGGGGACAGAGGACTAGGTACAATAGGGGCTGAGGACTAGGTACAATATAGGACAGAACACTAGGTACAATAGGGGACAGAGGACTAGGTACAATAGGGGACTGAGGACTAGATACAATAGGGGACAGAGGACTAGGTACAATAGGGGACAGAGATCTAGGTACAATAGGGGACAGAGGGTACAATAGGGGACAGAGGGTACAATAGGGGACAGAAGACTAGGTACAATAGAGGTCAGAGGGTACAACAGGGGACAGAGGACTAGGTACAATAGGGGACAGAGGGTACAATAATGGACCGAGGTCTAGGTACAATAGGGACAGAGGGTACCATAGGGGACAGAGGTCTAGGTACAATAGGGGACAGAGGGTAAAATAGGGGACAGAGGGTACAATAGGGGACAGAGGACTAGGTACAATAGGGGACAGAGGGTACAATAGGAGACAGAGGGTACAATAGGGGACAGAGGGTACAATAGGGGACAGAGGGTAAAATAGGGGACAGAGGGTACAATGGGGACAGAGGTCTAGGTACAATAATTGACAGAGGGTACAATAGGGGACAGAGGTCTAGGTACAATAGGGGACAGAGGGTACAATAGGAGACTGAGGACTAGGTACAATAGGGGACAGAGGGTACAATAGAGGACTGAGGACTAGGTACACTAGGGGACAGAGGGTACAATAGGGGACAGAGGACTAGGTACAATAGGGGTCAGAGGGTACAATAGGGGACAGAGGACTAGGTACAATAGGGGACAGAGGACTAGGTACAATAAGGGACAGAGGGTACAATAGGAGACAGAGGGTACAATAGGGGACAGAGGGTACAATAGGGGACAGAGGGTAAAATAGGGGACAGAGGGTACAATGGGGACAGAGGTCTAGGTACAATAATTGACAGAGGGTACAATAGGGGAAAGAGGTCTAGGTACAATAGGGGACAGAGGGTACAATAGGAGACTGAGGACTAGGTACAATAGGGGACAGAGGGTACAATAGAGGACTGAGGACTAGGTACAATAGGGGACAGAGGGTACAATAGGGGACAGAGGACTAGGTACAATAGGGGTCAGAGGGTACAATAGGGGACAGAGGACTAGGTACAATAGGGGACAGAGGACTAGGTACAATAGGGGACAGAGGTCTAGGTACAATAGGTGACAGAGGGTACCTTAGGGGACTGAGGACTGGGTACTATAGGGGACTGAGGACTAGGTATAATAGGGGACAGAGGTCTGGGTACAATAGGGGACTGAGTACTAGGTACAATAGGGGACAGAGGACTAGGTACAATAGGGGACAGAGTTCTAGGTACAATAGGGGACAGAGGACTAGGTACAATAGGGGACAGAGGACTAGGTACAATAGGGGACAGAGGTCTAGATACAATAGGGGACAGAGGACTAGGTACAATAGGGTACAGAGGTCTATGTACAATAGGGGCGAGTAGGCAGTGCCACATGTAAGCAAGAGGAGCTTCTAAGAAGTTTTTGTGTTGGTCCCTCTTGTGAAGAGTTTCATGAAAACTTCTCAATTAATGTTAGAAATATGAGACTTAAAGGTACAGTACAGTACAGTGAGTTTCATTTCTTCTTTATTTAATTCAGTTTTTAAATCTTTTTTTTTCTTTGAGGTGCTCGATTGAGGGCTAGGTTTGGGCGGCTGTCAGCACTGATTTCAAGCACTGTCAGCACTGATGTCATGCACTGTCAGCACTGATGTCATGCACTGTCAGCACTGATGTCATGCACTGTCTGTACCAATGTCATGCACTTTCTGCACTGATGTCATGCACTTTCTGCACTGATGTCATGCAATGGCTGCACTCCACTAGGACTAAGTAAGACGGACTGTGGTGGGCTTAAGGATATGTGGATATGATTAAGAGAAGAACAAACATAGGGCTTTGTAAGATTAGACAGACTGACATAGGGCTTTGTAAGATTAGACAGACTGACAGTGGGTTTTGTAGGATTAGGGGAACTGACAGAAGGGTTGGTTCAAATATAAAAGATCGTGAAACGGACAGAGGTCAATGTAACAGTAGAAGAATATTGGAAGGTAGAGGACAGAGAGTTGACCGTTAAGATTGTCAAGTGTCATAAAAAAGCGCTGATGCCTGAGTAGTCGGAAGGTCTAATTCTGGTAGAACATTCTCATTAATTAGAAAGACAAAATAGAAACTGAATCAGTAGGAGGTGGGGAGAACTACATTTAATTCCATTCCTTTTTTGTTTCACTCAAACTTTTTCTTTTCCCAGTACAGCCAGTAGAACTTTTACCGTAGAAACATTTCTGTTAAAATAATCGCCACTTTTAACAGTGCTGACGTCATTTTTGGTATTGATTTAAATACACTTTGTTCTGTTGTCCTGAAGGAGATAACCACTTTGTCTATAGTACTGATACATTGGAAAGTCCTCTTGAATGATCTGCCCTTGCCCCCCTCACCCAATACTTCTTTCTCCCATTGTTCTCTGTTGTGATATAAACGTTTTCCTCTCTCTCTCTCTCTCTCTCTCTCTCTATATATATATATATATATATATATATATTGCGCAATAATCCACCTATGTGGAACAACTATTGGAATGTGAATGAAGCAATGTCTTGAATGACAGCACGCTGACAAAAAGATTGAAGAAATTTAAAAAGTCAGGTGTGTAGGACAGGTGACAAGTAGAGAGGACAGACAACCTGCTCTATAGACGTGGTTTAGAGACAAACACAGGCTAGACTTTACCACCTTTTGTTTTTGTTTGAAAGTTGTCTTCTAGGCAAACATCGTACACAAGACCAATGGACCTGAAGATATATAAATATTTAATGTCGATCCCAGTTGTAGTTATTGGATGTTGTTACAAACAGTGGCGTGCCCCACAAACAGTGGCGTGCCCCACAAACAACTCTATTGAACGTCGTTGTACAAATGTTCATTCCTCTACACTTAAAAATGACAAAGACAAAGAACTAGACAAGGGACACCATCAAGTTACTGACGTCTAAACAACATTAAGAAAAACATTTTTTTTTAAATTTTGTAAAAAACCTAAAGCTTATACGAAGTGTAGTTCGTTTGATTGTTTCGATCAGTCATGAAATGAAGTTTGTAATAGATCTAGACCAAAAACCATAAATCTGTGCGATTAGAAATATTTTTCTCACTACGCTATGATCCTATCATTTATCTGGACCAGTTGGGACAATAAGGGGGAGGGGAAGAAAAGGATACCTAGAGCAGATGTACTGTCATTGTTTCTTTAAAGCATTTATAAAAAAAAAAAAAAGATACTTACCAATAGTTAACTAATTGGTTAAATTTTTGTCATATTGATTCTTGTGTCGTCAGGTAAAAGAAAGAATTGGGGAAATTTCAGTTTGATCCGAGATTGGGTGTCGGAGAAATAACGTGTACAAACGTTTGACCAGACAGACAGACAGACAATGTGAGTTGTTATAAGCTTTGTAAAAACGACACTTACTCCACGGCTTTCAATGATTGCATGAGCTAAAGCTCGTCTGTTTCTATGGCCGAGAGTAACGAGAGTATCACGGTCTAGCACAACAACCACCCGCCTTTACTTAAATCGGGTTGTCCATAACTACGTCAGGTGTACAATAGAGCCGGGGGCGGCAACCTGAGACTCACGAGCCACATGCGGCTCTTTGGGTGTGAAGCTGCGGCTCTTTAGTTCCGTACTCTAATTAATTTTATTTTATTGAAACATTTTTTAAAAATAGTTCTGAATCTAGTAACATAGATAAGGCGCCGATTCGATCTCTCAGCCACTTGTACTCGCTTTTCACCACACCCCTCCCCCATTACACACGTCGTCACAGTTGTCAGTCCGTCGGAAGCTCTCCGCCGTCGTCGGATGTTTCTATGTAGGTTTTAATTCGCTTTGACGCAAGACGAATTGGCATCTTAAGCACGTGCTTTGACTGTGACGTTTAGTTGTTGTTTTTTAAGTCAATGAGTTAGTAGCGAATTTTCTCAAAGTTACAAGCAATCTACAAGTAATGCTATTCTGTCAAGCTTTGCGTACCACTAGAAATTGCACAAAAAGGCAAACTATTTACAGATGATGAGTTTGTCAAAGACTGCTTCCTACGTGCATCTGAAGAACTGTTTCGTGATTTCAAAAACAAACCAGAAATCTTGAAAAAAATCAAAGATTTGCCAGTCTCCGCTGAAACAGTACAAGAATAGAATAGCTAAAATGTCTTCAACTGTAACATATTTGCAGGTGGAAGATATTCAACTTTCTTCTGCCTTATCATTAGCTATAGATTAATCTTGCGACATAAAGACACGGCACAAGTTGCCCATTTTGTCTGGTCTTGCTACCACTCTTATGGAACTAGAAGGGACGATACAGAGAATTCTATGCAAAAATATCTAGAAGATAATAAGATCGATTTAAATAAAATCATTTAAATAGCAACTGATAGAACCAACCATGAACAAATTAAAGGGCCACCAACGATTCGTCGGAGCAAAATAAACCAAGAAATTCTTACGTCTCACAGAATAATGCACCAAGAAGCGCTTTACGCCCAAACGATTCCACCGAAATTGATGAGGTCATGAATTTGGGAATCAAGATTATTGATGGAGACTCAGTATTCCGATTTCTTTGTTCCCAAAAAAGTGCTATGACTTTCCATTGGTAAGGTGATGTAATATTTTGCATTGTGCTTGAATGAAATAAATACTTTTGTAAATGAAAAAAGACATTTATCACACCAAATTAGAGAACGACAAATAGTTGCAAAAATTTTCTTTATGAATGATATATCAAAAGAATTAATTGAGCTTAATCTAAAATTGCAAGGAAAGGAAAACCCATCCTATGTTTTGGTAGCAGAATTGGTTTGTTTTAAAGAAAAATGTATTTTCTTTTGCAGAAGATACATAAAGCGGTTAATCAATTTGAATGTCTTAAGCAGTATCGCGATAAAATCGGTGCAACTTTTGACACGAATTAATTCAGCACGGTTAGAAAAAAAAATCAAAGATGAATTTCTTGACAGAGTTGAGCTGTTCAAAACCAATAAAACTATTCTAGAATTTCTAGTACACCATCTCAAAACCAATAGTAACGAAATCCACGGTAATTAATTTAGAATTGATACTGGATCTCTTGAAATGCAATTGATCGATTTAAAAAGTAAAGATTTGTGGAGTGGAAAAGTAAGTTGGAAAAGTTGGAGGTTTAGAAATGTATGTACCTAACGCAACAAAAGTGGACAGCTTTAAAAGGAATACCGCGAATTGATTCGGCGCATGGAATAATCTCCCAGATTGCTACAGTGAGGTGAAGAAGTTGATAATTGGAGTGCTGACTTTCTTTGGATCGACATATTTGTGCGATCAAGCGTTCTGTTGAATGAATATGATTAAAAGCAAAGTAAGAAGCCAACTAACAAATGAAAATTTATAGTCGTCTTTGAAACTAAAAGCAAGTTACTGTATGAGCCAAATGTAGTCAAACTTTCTAAAACCATGTACATTCAGTATGAAGATTAAATCTCTTTGCTCAATTGTTTGTTAGTGAAGTACCAGTTGGTGTTGTAAGTAAATGTTTAACAGCTTTAGTTGTTACCGCAATAAGAAATAATTATCTACCAATGCAATATATATATTATCTAATTTGTTGTGAAAAACACTACTTATACATGGATTCCTTTTTAGCGGCCCCCGAAAGGGGAAAAGACGTTATTGGTTTTGTGCGAAATGTCTGTCCCGTTTAGATCTCGTAAACTAGAAAAGATATGGAAAATCCGACATCACAATATTTTAGACCATTCAAAGCTCTGATGCAACGACTACTTTTTTTTTCTGAAAGCGAAAAATCTAATTTTTAAAATCAGTTATGCAAGCAGTTTTTTTAAAGAGAAAAAGCTAATTAGTATGCATTATAAGTTAGACCTAATTTAAAACGAATAGTTATCTTGTAAACTTAATTTTTCTGAATTATCTTATTGCGATACATACCTCACTGCTAGGATTCGAATAAGAAATTGAACTTTAAATTCCAAAACCATATTAATAAAAAAATAAAAAAAAAAAAAAAATAAGAGATTGAGCTTTTTCAAAACAATTAGATCAATTATAAGACATCAGTTAGGCCAGGGGAGGCGCGGTGACTGGGCAGTAATGGCTCAGCTCTAATGGGCACCTGACATTAGTTGGGGAAAAGTAACGGCGGTTGGGCTGGCTACATGACAACCTCGTTAACCGTAGGCCACAAAAACAGATGAACTTTACATCATCTGCCCTATAGACCACAAGGTCTGAAAGGGGAACTAGTTAGGCCAGGCTCACATCTAACTTTACATTCACTTTCACCTATCCCTTGATCTGCGGGACCGTTGGGGCACTACACAAGATCTGTTAACCTTCTTTCTCCATTCTTATCTCTTATTTGTCTTTTATATAATTTCATTCGGATGTTCTTTCTTAAAATATTGAAGCCTGCCTGGGTGGATCACTTCGGGGGCCAATTTTGAGTTTGTGTTTCCACACAAACTGTCTTTTGTACCCTTTTTTTTTTTTTTTTTTTTTTTTTTTTGCATTTTAAAAAAACTTTGTGGCTTTTTAAAAACTTCGAAATTTTGTCAATTGTAAATTTTGGCTCTACCGACTCAAAAGGTTGCCGACCCCTGCAATAGAGGAAAATACAAACCTGTTTTAGTATTTAAAAACTAAACTATGTAATAAAAAAAAACACTAAAACTATCTACCTCGCAGACTTTTAAAATAACAAATAGAAACGGGATATTGTTTCGTTATATAAATAACAAAAGACTTTGGGCTTTGATACGTACTGTGAAACATACATTTTAAAACAAATACGTACTGTGAAACATACATTTTAAAACAAATACGTACTGTGAAACATACATTTTAAAACAAATACGTACTGTGAAACATACATTTTAAAACAAATACGTACTGTGAAACATACATTTTAAAACAAATACGTACTGTGAAACATACATTTTAAAACAAATACGTACTGTGAAACATACATTTTAAAACAAATACGTACTGTGAAACATACATTTTAAAACAAATACGTACTGTGAAACATACATTTTAAAACAAATACGTACTGTGAAACATACATTTTAAAACAAATACGTACTGTGAAACATACATTTTAAAACAAATACGTACTGTGAAACATACATTTTAAAACAAATACGTACTGTGAAACATACATTTTAAAACAAATACGTACTGTGAAACATACATTTTAAAACAAATACGTACTGTGAAACATACATTTTAAAACAAATACGTACTGTGAAACATACATTTTAAAACAAATACGTACTGTGAAACATACATTTTAAAACAAATACGTACTGTGAAACATACATTTTAAAACAAATACGTACTGTGAAACATACATTTTAAAACAAATACGTACTGTGAAACATACATTTTAAAACAAATACGTACTGTGAAACATACATTTTAAAACAAATACGTACTGTGAAACATACATTTTAAAACAAATACGTACTGTGAAACATACATTTTAAAACAAATACGTACTGTGAAACATACATTTTAAAACAAATACGTACTGTGAAACATACATTTTAAAACAAATACGTACTGTGAAACATACATTTTAAAACAAATACGTACTGTGAAACATACATTTTAAAACAAATACGTACTGTGAAACATACATTTTAAAACAAATACGTACTGTGAAACATACATTTTAAAACAAATACGTACTGTGAAACATACATTTTAAAACAAGCTGTCTATAGTTAACATACAATGCATCAAATAAAGATTGAAGTGTAGAAAATAATTTCAAACATATAATGTTCCATTTACATTCTGTGTGTGTGAGTGGACGCCACATCTGATCGATGACCCCTCTGACCTTTTCGTTACAAGAACGTGACTTTGGGACGTGAAGAGCTCCGCTAGTTGAAAGTAAGATGAACCTGAACAGTTCTTGCCGTGACTATCACTTGGCCGCATTGATAATTGTAAGTACATCCTTCGAGCTATTTTTTAGAAATCTAATGATCTGTGTAAATATAATTATCATCAAAATAAAAATAAATGATTGGAAATCAAAGCATTATTGTGGATAGCAGAGAGTCAGATCTAGAAATTATCAACTTTGAAAAAAAATGTTTTCTGTATTTTTATTACATATTGATTCCAGCCAGGGCTGCCGGGAGGGTTGTGGCCGCCTGAGTGCGAAATTTTAAAATGACGCCCTAACACCGCCCCCCCCCCCCCTTTTTTTTTTAAAGTCATTAAGACTGAGCGGAACACTGTACAACACAACACCGATTTACACTTGAAAGCTCAATAAAGTTACATGGTCTGGAAGTAGGCTGTTAACCTGTTTGTCTTGTGTTAGTGTAGGCGGACCTATAAGCTGAATACCTAACCCAAAGACTCCAAACACAAAAGCCTTAGACGGTGAAACTTTTTTAACGTTACGTACAGTTTTGATTCTCGCGGTTGTATTTAGGAGAGACACAATCGTCTGACATACGCGGATTCAGAGGTGCCTACACATTGGTCCAAAATGAAGAAACTCAGCGCTGAATATTTTTTCTTGAGTTTAATACAAAATAAATATTCCAAGTATAAGTCATTTACACATTGACTTGAGAAAAAACACAGTACGGCAGTGCTTCTCAAACATTACCGGGTGGCAAAATGTTCATAAAAGCCCCCATTAGAATCTGGGGACCTATAGGAGCAATATAGGCTCCCATAGTGAGGTCAATGTAATAAAAAAGAAAAGAATCTTAGTTAAAAAAAATAATTTTGTTTTTCATTTATATTCATTTAACACTGACATGTATAGAATCCCAAAGTTACCTACATGAGAATTCATTCAAACGAGTCCGTTGTTGTTTGTTCCAAGAGAGTGTCGTGCCTGCATCATTCTGGAGCGTTGTAAAAAGTTCTTCCTGGAGATAGAATTTAAGATGCGGCATCAAGTCGGCAAGGGAAAGGATTCCGGGCGGGCTATACAACACAAAACAAATATTAGTAACAACATGCGAAAATTTTAGGCCAGAAATGAATAGGCGCCTATGAAAACCCCCCTGGGAAATCCTCTCGCTGCACTCTACTGTTTTGTTAAAGTTTCCAAAAAAAACAACTTCTTTAATAAACGAATATCGTTGTTTTTTTTTAAGTTTTCAAAGGATATTATTAGAATAATTAGAATTTATATAAAATATTACAATATTCAAGTAATTTTTTTTATTAATTAATTTATTAAACTAAAAGTTAAAAAGGGTAACCTTGGAATAATGTTTGGCCGCCCCATAGATTCGGCCACCTGCGTGCAATGCACACATTGCACAATAAGTAGCGGCGGCCCTGATTCCAGCTAACCGAAAAGCAACTTTTAAATACGTTTTTCTGTCTACTGCCGATGTTATGGATGGATTTAGGATCAATCCATTCTCAAACATGTTCTAAGTGATTGAAAATAGATTCCTGGAAACTTGTTGGTGCTGGCCCCAAGCTCTACCTACTATTGGCTGCCTACTTGAGGTAACGTATACACTATTTAAATTAATAAGACATTTATACATGACTATTTGCAGATGAAAACAGAAATTCAAATGAGATCTTATATTTAAACAAATATATATTTATATGATGTTATATCCTTTAAATACGTTTTTCTTCCACAAACACTTCCCCAATTCCTTGGCTCTTGTTACTATATAAGATAAGGATGAGAGAAAACATTTTGGATGACAATTATTTTATATAGCAGCTCTATGCTTTGACGTATTCCTTTTAAAATGTATGTTTATGTTTATGCTCAACTTTTCTTTTTTTCATAGTGCATTAGAAAGCTATTAAAAAGCTCAACTCAAGTCGAGTACTTTTAAATGATCGTTTCATGAAAATAAGAAAAACAAATGCAAGTAATTATAACCTATTCTAGATCTAGATCTATATACATTTCATAAAAGACCAAAATGTTTCAAAATTGTAAGCGTGTATGAATTTTACCTAAAATAAAGTCTGATCACCTTCTCCATGATTTAATTTTTTAAAAAATATTTTCCGTCATACAGCTTCATTTGTAAGTAGATGGATAGCTCATCGCAGAATACCTACTTGAATTGATTTAGAAACAGATACACAGGATTGGGGAGAAAAAAAATCAAAAGGAGGGGGTGGGGATAAAGGAGGATACAATGCCCCTGAATAATCATATTCTGTGCTTTCCTGGAGCAGTTAATGGGATAAGTGTTTGCCAGCACCCGGCGCTCTCCCCTTGATTCAGGCGCCCCAGCTATCTACATAGTTCCAACTATCAACGCCTTTATCGTCTGCAACTTAACTTCTGCATCATCAGACGACCACAGTGTATCCCTACGCCCTATTTCTGTTCTTTTCGCCGCTCTTACTTATTTACTGTTGGACTGTTTTCAGTGGAAGGTTACGCTCAAGTAGGACGAAACTCGTTTCCCGGGCTTTTTTCTTTTTTTTAAAGGGAGAGAATCTTCTGGAAACGAAGAACAAACAATCAAGGTTAGAAACAAAAACCCAGCTGAAGATGAGTGCTCCGATCTTGCAGACTATATTGTAATCAATGTCAAGGTTCTTATCATCTCATCTGCTTTTCGTTTTCTTACTTATTATTAATGCCATGGCGGGTTAATGCCCACAGGGTTACCTGTGACCGCTGTATGTCACCTTGTGACATTAGCCATCTGAGTGTCATAGATTTTGGACGCATGCACGCGCAAACCTGAAACTGATTTTGTCTTTTTGGACCGGGGGGTGGGCCAGAAAATGGAGAGTGAGGGAGAAGGGGGAGGGTAGGTGAGAGAAAGAATGAGAAAAAATTATAGAGATAGAGAGAGAGAGAGAGAGTTGGTAATAGAGAGGGTGAAAGAGAAAGAAAGAAAGAGAGATAAAGAGAGAGAGGGGTGGGTAAAAAATATAGATCGTGCCTTGTGAGACAGACGTTGGCTTCATAAAACAGCATTCAACTGACCTATGTGAAAAATATTTTTTACGTAGTTTGAGCGGATATGTGTG
This sequence comes from Biomphalaria pfeifferi, assembly GCA_030265305.1. Classification (NCBI taxonomy): domain Eukaryota; kingdom Metazoa; phylum Mollusca; class Gastropoda; family Planorbidae; genus Biomphalaria; species Biomphalaria pfeifferi. The sequence goes on from JASAOG010000255.1 coordinate 45,277, forward strand.
TATTTGTCTGTGAGCAAATATGTGTGTATATATAGCTATGAGTGGATATGTGTGTATTTGTCTGTGAGCAAATATGTGTGTATATATAGCTATGAGTGGATATGTGTGTATTTGTCTGTGAGCAAATATGTGTGTGTATATAGCTATGAGTGGATATGTGTGTATTTGTCTGTGAGCAAATATGTGTGTATATATAGCTATGAGTGGATATGTTTGTATATGGCTGTGAGCGGATATGTGTGTATATAGCTATGAGTGGATATGTGTGCATATGGCTGTGAGCGGATATGTGTGTATATACCTATGAGTGGATATGTGTGTATTTGTCTGTGAGCGGATATGTGTGTATATACCTATGAGTGGATATGTGTGTATATTTCTGTGAGCTAATATGTGTGTATATACCTATGAGTGGAAATGTGTGTATATTTCTGTGAGCGAATATGTGTGTATATAGCTATGAGTGGATATGTGTGTATTTGTCTGTGAGCAAATATGTGTGTGTATATAGCTATGAGTGGATATGTGTGTATTTGTCTGTGAGCGGATATGTGTGTATATACCTATGAGTTGATATGTGTGTATATTTCTGTTAGCGGATATGTGTGTATATAGCTATGAGTGGATATGTGTGTATATTTCTGTGAGCGGATATGTGTGTATATAGCTATGAGTGGATATGTGTGTATATTTCTGTGAGCGGATATGTGTGTGTATATAGCTATGAGTGGATATGTGTGTATATTTCTGTGAGCGGATATGTGTGTGTATATAGCTATGAGTGGATATGTGTGTATATTTCTGTTAGCGGATATGTGTGTATATAGCTATGAGTGGATATGTGTGTATATTTCTGTGAGCGGATATGTGTGTATATAGCTATGAGTGGATATGTGTGTATATTTCTGTGAGCGGATATGTGTGTATATGGCTATGAGCGCAAGTATGTGTATATGTGCATGAGTGTGGGCATTCAACAACAACAAAGATAAAGAAGATCAAACACAAACGAGGTGTGCACAGATTCAGTGGTAGCTCGCGAACGACTCGGCACTTGCCCAACTTGTGATCGACCAAATGTTGGCGTCGACAATGTCCATGAACCCGAACAGATTTGTGAAACTTCAAAACCCTGGTCAAAGCAAGCAACATCGGTCGACTGCACGGGCTGATATCGCGGCATCAGTTTGATTTAAGGAAGACTCGAAGTTTATGCATTCTGAGTATAAATGGATTTATCAATTTTAGACTTGAATGATGTCAAGAAAGTCATCTTTGAACAGAAGGAGAGTAGGAAGGCAGAATGACTGTTAAAGAGAACAAGAGATCATCCCTAAATAGAAAGACGACATTTGGTGCTTAGGACATCACTGCCCATTATTAGTATAAAAATTTGTTTACTCTGGATTAACCAATAGGATCTCACTACTTTATTTCCTACATGAAAAATAGTTTCAGTTTTTAACACCTCCGTTCTCGACCAAACATAAATATAGATCAGATAATAGCGATATGTTGCTAATTAGGATCGAGAGTCGTGTACAATGCATAATCACTCGGCTTCGTTCGCACGTGCATTAAAAGCATGCACCACGCGCACCAGTCAATAAGAAGCTACGTGCACACAGCGATCGCGGAATGAAGTCAAGTAGAACCATTAATATATGTCAGTGCTCAGGTGTTTGAAACATGATTCAATTCATTTTCACAGAGTTTATATCAACTCACTCTGTCTGTCTGGTCAAAAGTTTGTACACGTTATTTCTCCAACACCAAATGTCAGATCAAGCTGAAAGTTTGCACAATTATTTCTGGCAACACAAGAATCAATATTTAAAAAACGTTAATTAATTAATTGGTTGATGAATTGATGCAATTACTAGATTCACGGGTTTCTAATAAAAATGGTTTATTGTCTATCAATGTGTTTTTGTATCTTTTTGTTGATGTGGCCCGCGACATGATTGTCGGAAATTTAAAATGGCCAGCAGGCTGAGAATCTCTGGTGTAGAGAGCCTGCCACCCTAGGCGCGGAATGGTGCGGGACGATCGCCAAGTAAGTCCGTCTAAATCACTACTAAAAGACACAGCACAAGTTGCCCCTTTTGTCATGTATATCTCTTCCCAAGGTCCAAAGGAAGAACTTCTAGGTTCGATACCTCGTGACAAACTATAGGTGAGGATTTAACGAATGCCAAGCAAAAATACCGTGAAGACATTAAGATCAATTGAAATAAAATCGTTTAAATGCAAACTGATGGAGCCAGAAGTATGACAGAAAAAATAAAGAGCCAACTACGATTCTTCAGAGCAAAATAAACCACGAAATTCTTACGTTTCACTGACTAATACACCAGTCTGGCCGAAATAGTTGAGGCCATAAATTTGGTAATCAATATTGTTAACATCATCTTGTCAAAAGCACTTCAGCATTGTCAGTTTTAAGACTTAAATGGAGACTCAGTATTCCTAGCTTCTTCTTCTTAATAAAGTGCGATGGTTGAAACGTCTTGCTTTGTGCTTGAATGAAATAAATATATTCCAAAAGAAAAATGCATTAATCACCTATAATGAGAGAATGACAAATAGTTGCAAAACAATACTTTATGGTTGATATAACAGAAATTAAATGAGCTGAATTTAAAACTGCAAGGAAAAGGGAAACCCATTTAATGTTTAAGTAGAAGAATTTGTTTGTTTTAAAGAAAAATTAATTCTTTCTGCAGAAGATATTCAAAGTGTTTAGATACTTCATGTTCAATGTCTAAAGTAGCATCACGATAAAATCAGTGCAACTTCCAACACAAATTACTTCAGCACAGTTATACAAAAAATCAAAGATGTATTTCTTTATAGATTTGAGGAATTCAAAACCAACAAAAACATTCTAGCATTCAGAGTCAATCCTCTCAACATAAATAGTAACACAATCCACATTGATGCGTTTGGAATTGATACTGGATCTCTAGAAACACCATTGATCGATTTAAAAAAGTAAAGTTTTGTGGGGTGGAAAATTTTCGAGTTGAAAATCAAGTTGGAAGCGTTGGAGGTCGAGAATTGTATGTGTGTTATGCAACAAAAGTAGACCGTTAAAAGGAATGCCGCGAGTTGACTACCTTTGGATCGACATGTTCGTTGAAGCCAGCGGCGTGTTTGAAACTAAAAACAAGCCAAAATTTCCAAATGTCTCCAAACTTTCTAAAACCAAGCAAAGCCATCACTCCCACTAAATTTGTTTACTCAATTGTTTGTTAGTTAAGTACAAGTTAGTAGTGTAAGTAAATGTTTAACTGTTTTAGCTGCTACCGAAATAAAAAAAATAATTATCTAATAATGCCATATATGTAGGCTATTCTATATAGTATGTTGTGTAAAGACACTAATTATATATAAATATATTCGTGTTTTTTCCATTAACTATTGTGTGAGAACTATTTATTGTTGGTAAGAAAAAAATGTAAATGTTGGGGCTCTTTAAAAAGTTAAAAATTTTGTAAATTCTTATATTTGGCTCTTCCGACTCAAAAGGTTGCCGACCCCTGGTCTAACTGACTGATGTCCTTTGAATTCTTCTAGAAAATTCTTAACCTTCGTCTTCTTTCTACGTCTTTTTATTTCTCTCTCTCTCTTTTTCTCGTTGTCTACCCCTTCCCTTTTTTTTTCTGATACATGTACATACACACAGAGACAAAGATAGACATGTACACACAAAGATAGACATGAATTTTGTCTCCACTTTATTTTTACAAAGCTTAACTTACTGCGGCTGTCTGTCTATCTGTCTGGGTGTAATCTTACACGCTATTTTTCCCACTTTCCAATTTTCGGATCAAGTTGAAACTTTAAAAAATTATTCCTTTTCGATGACCATATATGAATCAATCGAAAAATTAACCAATTAGTTAATCCATTAGTCATAATTAATTTATTAAGTTTTGTATAGAAAATGTACCAAGCTATGAGGAGATACGCCTTGTATAGAGAATTAGGTCGTTCGCTAAAAAAATGTAACTAATAATAGACTTTGACATCTTCTATTTTTATACGTTCTTGACTAGCTCAGTGGCAAACACGTCGGCTTCCATCATGAAAGCTCCAAACCTCGAGTCTGAGTTTGGATTCTATTAAAAATGACTTCCATGAGGAATTCAAAAGAATTGATACAATTTAGGAGTTCTTGTGTCTTGTAACTCCTTTGCGATGGTAAAATGTTAAAAATCGTGACCTAAAATGTGTTGTTTTTTTTTAATCTTTAAAATCTTTTTTTTTTTTAGCGTTCTTATTTTCAAATAGTTGTCAGAATAGATTTTGTTAGTTGACAATAATATATACACAACTATTTTGGATGTAATGAAGATCTAGAATTTTAGGAAACTGTGATATAAATAGGCTGAACCCGTGCATGAAAAAAAAAGCAAACAAAAAATACGGAACTATTTATAGAAATATAGTACGAAGAGATTACACCAGCCACCATCAGAGGCGTAACTGACTTTTTTTTTTTCATGGTGGGTAAATAAAGTTGATATATTGTATCTACTCAGGTACCCCTCCCTTTTTTCATCTTTTGTGAACCCCCTTCCTCTTTTATAGAGATACATAATCAGGTTTGAGACGTCTCGAAAAGAGTGAAGGAATCTAATGGCCCCGATGGCAAGGTATGCCACTGACTGCCACAACGCAAAATAAAATTTGACATTGGGATTTCCCCCTTCTTATCTATACCTCGTATACTGCAAATAAACAAGGGCTGTAACCGTGTCTAAGTGCATCAATAATTGACTCCAGGAGTAATCTGGACTTGAAGCAATGCCAACTGCGCTGATGCACACAAGCACACTCACACACACATCAAGAAATGAATGTTGTGAATACTCAGTTCCAGACCCTGGTTCATCTTGTAAAACTGAAGTCCGTGGCGGAAGTTTTGATTGGTTAATGTGTTAACTGTCTAATTAGTTTGATTAGTGTTGGAAACGGTCTTTCAATGACGTCATCCCGTTGACACAACTTGATATTTCTTGTTTCTCTTAGGTATAAGTTTGTTTCTTCATTCTGGAATGTTCACCTCCGTTCATTCAAGTCTTTCTTCGGACAGTTTCAGTGGCAGCTAAACAAAAAACTGGTTGGACAAAATAATTAACTTTACTCTAGAATCCATGAGGCTAAGTGGTAAGACGCTTGCCTTTCGAACCGGGAGGTCCCGGGTTCGAATCCTGATGAATACTAATATTTTTACTTTCAGGATCTTTCGGGCGCCTCTGGGTCCACCCAGATCTAATGGGTAACTGGTCTGCATGTAGATGTTATGTTTTTGGATTTGACTGCAGGCTACCTTTACATCTGTACTATTTGATATTATTTCAATGTGACCTGAGATGAACTCCTATTGAAAAATCAGAGCAGGAAGGACTCAATCCTACCGTAGTGCTCTGGCAAGAAACTGTGCCGTTCGGCGTAATACCTCGTAGCTACCATACATGTCGAGTGACTGTCTAGACACGTCCCCCCTTAGCTCTCGGAGCTGGAGACACTTGTACAAGATATGCGACACTGCATCGGGAGTCTTAGTTCTGGCGGAACAGGGCAAAGTATGCCCCATCCTTCACTGGGCAATGATTGCTTGTTCTGACCTCCTTAACCACCGCCACGGATCTGGGTGACGCATATGCTGCCAGACACTATGTTCTCCGTCGGATTTCTCCCAGGACTTAAACAAGTTCTCATAAATGAGTGCTCGGATTTCTGCCGTTGCTTGTAAAAACGTGCTTGGTGCTTCGTAGTGTGTGGCTGCCAAAGCTCCCTCTCTTGCAAGAGTATTTGCCGTTTTATTGCCCCTCACAATGTGAGGGCGCGCACTGCATGAAAACGACAGCTCCAATTGCTCGGCGGATGCTATCTGCGGCGCCGACTGTCTTTTCTATTACGGGCGACCCTCCCCAGCCGCCTCCCTTAGCTAGGAGCTAGGAATGTGACCAGTACAGTCTGGTCAGCTCTTTTCTTTCTGTCTTTATAAATGCTTTCTCGAACAGCGACCAGTGCAAGCTCTTGTTTGGCGTGTCTAACCTTAGTCCTTCCTTCTTCACTGAGACTGTCTGAAACCTAGACGTAATACCCGTGTCTAGGATGTGACCCTAACAGAATGGTCTCAACAATGAATACATCTTCAGACAGAAACTTGGGTGAAGAGTCCCACCTGACCTCTGGATAAAATCCTTTGCACAGGCTCTGGGCCAGTCGAAATTATTGTCTGCGTCATCAACTTCCGTGTGAGTGAAGGGCTCGAGAGACTCAAGTTTTGGAAAGAGCTCATGCCTTAGTGGTTTAGCAGACCTGTCGGGAAGGAAGTCAGAGACAGAGAAAAAGAAAATGAGACACGGTGTTGTCTTCCTGTACGTAGTGGGAGGTCACACTGTGAGGTCAAAGTTTGACCTGAACTGAGGGAACGGCTGGGAAGCGCAGTCCTCCGCCCAACACACACACACACACATCATTCTCTTATATCTCCACTATCCACTATATATGTTTCAAGAAAAACATCTTCTAATAATTATTTAATCTAATAGGAAATTCACGTTGTACATTGTTTACTCATTATTATTATTATTATTATTATTATTATTATTACTATGTTCGAGTATTCATTCTCTGGCACTGTCAGGGTCGAGTTTCGCTAAAGAAAAACAGTGTCCATTTTGGAATTTTCTGGTGATGTGGCAGGTCTGCAGCAATATCGCCCTCTGAAAGGCAACGAGAATCTTCTTAGGAATGTTGAGGGCCATGAAGGTATCTGTGAGGTCAGTTGTTATTATCCCCTCGGTTGATATAACAATAGAGTATATTGTTGTTTTAGATAACTTCCATAAACGCTTAAACTCCAAGCCTAAGCTCCCCTATTTTTTATTTCTTTTTCCAGGGCGATTGAAATCTACCGTTTAGTCAGTCAAAATAGGCCTATCTCAGTACACGTGGTGGGCAACCTTTTTGTATCGAGAGCCGCTTTAAAAAAAAGGGGGAATGGCGGGCCGCATATATGTATATATCTTAGAAAGATACTCTAGCTAAGTGTGTAGAATGTCTTTTAACTCATATTTACACTGTATTACAGTCACGTTTCTATCTTTTTTTTTCACATTCCGCGTTGAAACATTACAACAAGAGTTAGTAATTTTTTAAACCAATTTTACAATTTTTTTTAAAACTGCTGTTGTCTTTTTATATCACAATATCCCCACAAATATACTGTTGTACATCATGAGCAGTATTTTATTTTTTGCACTCGTGCATAATGTTCCAGAACTGTGAAACTATCTTAACTTGTTCTTACCCATTGTGACAGCTGTCAAATTACAGTCAGTCAACATTGACCAGTGATTATACTTGTTTAGTTTCCACAAAAAAATGTGTGCTCACTGAATGAGACAATAATATTTGTTCCGGAAGTTAAATGCGGGACAAGCGAAATCTACCCATGTCCTTCAATGGTGCATACTAAATCAGGAGACCCGAGCAAGACTCTCCAAAGACTATTCAGAGAACTCCCTGAACTGGAAACCACTGCGCGGTTCATCTCAAATATAAGATTACTGATTTGAACCCTTCAACATGTAAAATAAGCACGAAGAAGATGAAGAACAGATAAATGTGTACCCAAATAGTGTGAACAGCAGCAATTGTTTTTAAAGTGTGGAAATACCCATGAGACTCCTGTGAAAGTATTGACTGGAAATATTGATATCTGTCTTCCCCTCTTCATCAGAACTATTGATATCTGTCTTCCACACTTCATCAGAACTATTGAAATCTGTCTTCCCCTCGACATCAGAACTATTGATATCTGTCTTCCACACTTCATCAGAACTATTGAAATCTGTCTTCCCCTCGACATCAGAACTATTGATATATGTCTTCCCCTCGACATCAGAACTATTGATATCTGTCTTCCACACTTCATCAGAACTATTGATATCTGTCTTCCCCTCGACATCAGAACTATTGATATCTGTCTTCCCCTCTTCATCAGAACTATTGATATATGTCTTCCCCTCGACATCAGAACTATTGATATCTGTCTTCCACACTTCATCAAAACTATTGATATCTGTCTTCCACACTTCATCAGAATTATTGGTATCTGTCTTCCACTCTTCATCAGAACTATTGATATCTGTCTTCCACACTTCATCAGAACTATTGGTATCTGTCTTCCACTCTTCATCAGAACTATTGGTATCTGTCTTCCACTCTTCATCAGAACTATTGATATCTGTCTTCCACACTTCATCAGAACTATTGGTATCTGTCTTCCACACTTCATCAGAACTATTGAAATCTGTCTTCCACTCTTCATCAGAACTATTGAAATCTGTCTTCCACTCTTCATCAGAACTTTTGATAACAAAGTCATAGTCAAAGTCCTTCTAGGAACAGAACAATTTCTTTCTCGAGATTTTATATCTCATTTGCCTTGCCCATGCTAGGCTAGCGGCTAGCGGATACATTGGTTTATTTTGTTCATAAATCGGAACTAACCGTGGTTAACAACCCTAACTCTAATAAGTTTAATTGCTATATTGGTCTGTACATTTTTTAGTAGAAATTTTATGTACCTTTGTGAAAACTTTCCTGTTTAGAGTTTATGGTTGGGATATTTTTTTTTTAAATATTGTTCTCAGTCAAAGATCGAGCCTCATCAGTAGTTACACTTGCCATCTTGTTCCAACACTCAGAGATTGTGTCTTGCATCGAGTATATTTATGAATAGCTAATAAGCACAATCTTCGTTTACTTAAAATTTTTTATAATGAGACAGTTTCAATAATTTATATAAATATTATTTTTAATATTTGCATTTTTATATGTATATACTGTGGGCACAACGGATTTCTATAGGAGTCAGCGGGCCGCATAAAACACTTCGGTGGGCCGCATGTGGACCGCGGGTCGTAATTAGCCCACCACTGCAATAAGTGATCAGTAGACTTCAGAAATTGTCACGGCGAGTATTTGTAATAAGGAGAAGTATCCTTATTAATCAAGTTATGTGTCAGGACCTAGGTGCTGGTGTATTATTAGTAGTAAAATTAAAATCTTACGTTAGAATTGAATGAAACGCAGTACTGACAATGTAAGAGTCACCTTCCTTTAATAGATTTCATTCTACAGTTTTTAGATGTTACGTTGATTATCTATCCTGCTCGAACACCGGAAATATAAATTACAAACAATAAATATACACTGACTTAAATAAAATACTGAAACAATTCGAAATATCTAAATTCTTATAGTAATCACACTTTCCCCCTAAAAATAGCCAGATAGGGTCCCTATTGGTCCTGAGCCCGGGCTCAATGAACCCTCTTCGCGGCATGGTTGCTACGCCATTGATCCTGAGGGAGAAACTGCCACCACCCTTTTACAGCGCGCCTCTACCACGTGCCAATGTTTTGTATGGGTCTCTGACCCAAGTTACAATGCATCTTCACAACATGACTAAGAATCTGACAGCACTCGGGGTTAATTTCTGATAAAAATAGACTAAAGCTATGACTAAAGATGTACTCAGAGTTTAGAAACAGGTAGACGGTGTAAAGATAGCGCGTACACTGATTCCTGGCACGTTCTTGTTAACACAAAAAAAAAAACGGTCGAATTGATTCAGATAGAAGGAAAATAAAACGGTCAATTATACCAGACAACCTCCAAAGTCTACTACATCCGTTTACAAACGAAATCTGGATTTCTTTGGGCTTTTAGTGTGAGGAAGTTTGTTGAACTGTACACATTTTCAAAAAGCGAAATATTTATGAAATAGGTCAAGTATGGTCATGTATGGTCATGTGATCGTGGTGAATACCTTTTACAGTGTACAGAAGATTTATTTTCTGTTGAACTAAGAAGATTTATTTCTCAGATAAAGTTGGAACTTTGCACAATTATTCATAGGGATAGACAAGATATGAATTTAAAAAATCCAAGTAGCTAATTAATTAACAGAGTAATTAATTATTTGGTTTGATACCAACAAGTGAAAATTAATCCTTCACTATTCACATATATGTGAAATATGTAGTGTTTCGTCCCCTTAGATAATTGAACAGTTCTATCTACTACACCCGCTCTCAGATCAATGTGAAACTCAAAGCAATTATTTATTGTACTTAACAAAACATGAATCGATTTTTTTAAAATTTAACCAGTTAGTCAATTGATTATTGGTAACTAAATCTTTTCTTTGATATCGAATAAGGGAAATAACTTCTTCATTATTAAGAGAGTTGTGAGTGCGGAGTTCTTTCCCTTAGATTAGCTGGGTTTATTTTTTTAGAAAGGACTTATTTTGCTTTTTTTAATTTTAATTTTTCTTGTTCGTGCGTTACCTTGAAGTGGTAAGACTTACATAACACCGGTATTGTTTCTAGGGATATAAATCAATAGTTTTGAAAGACCGTCAGATAAACATTCTGTGGATAGACAACAGCCCATAAGAAGACTCAGACAGTCAGGCAATAATCAGGTACATATTACACGGATAGATGGACAGATGATATTTGTGTCTGCTGGAGTAACAACTGTTCACTTTCTAACAACTTTTCCTCTAAGGAAATAAAAAAGGGGAAATCCCAGTTCTGATTATTGAATTTTTAGAATAAAACAAATCAAATTAATGTTTTTCTTTTCATTTTCTTTTCTCCTTTTCATTTTTTCGTTTAAGTGGGGAAAAAAAGATTCCTGGTGAATGGATCTACATGATGTGACGTCATAAAATATGCAAAACAAACATCACTTTTTTTAAATCATATTTTATGCTTCCTTAAGTGTTTGATCTTCTATGTGCGCGTGTACATTGCATCACATAAGTTGAAAAAGAGAGAGAGAGAGAAAGAGAGAGACCAACGTGGAAAGAAGAAACAGTGATTATAGTTTCTAAAAAAATGTGTATATATAGCTCCTCCTTTGTGGTCGAAGATGAGCACATTTCTCATTTCCTATGGACTCGAAGATGACTGTAAAGTCCAATCCTCGCTTTAAAAAGCCTGCCACATACGTGGCATCGGTGAGTTAGGTCAGTTGCAGATAGGCCTGCTTCTTCTCTGAGCTTATTGTTGGTTCGGCGCTCTTTCGCCCTGGCCACTCTTCTTGTTTCAAATCTTGAGACTCCGAGACTCACAGCTTCACGCCATGAAGAACAATCGAGAGCTAGTGCTTTCCAGCCGTGAATGTCGATATCGCATTCTTTGAGGGAGCTCTTGACAGTGTCTTTTTAGCGCTTGTTTGACTTCCCTGGGAGCACTTTCCTGCACACAACTCCCCGTACAGAAGTCGTTTGGGAAGACGATGTCCCGCCTTTTACTGTCGCACTGATACTGTTCATGTTAGACAGCTTTAAGATTTCTGTGTCTGGTATGTGGTCGGACCAACGCACCTTTGACAGCGTAGGTGGAAGGAATTTAGCTTTTTGGTGTGGCTGGAATATAGGGTCCAGGACTCTGATGCATATAGAAGTGACCGGAGAACAACAGCACTGTAGACTTTCAGTTTTGTGGATTTGAGTTTTGAGTCCTCTCCGTTGCCACACTTGTCCTTGAAGTCTGCCAAAAGCAGCACTGGCACGAGCAACACAAGTCCACCTCATCATCTAGGTTGGCGTTTGCTGATATGGTGCTTCCCAGATAGACAAACTTTAAAAAAAAAATGTGTACTTTTATAATGAAAAAGGTCTAAATTTAATTATATTTAATCAATGACTATCGGGGATAAAAATAGATCGTTTAAAAAATATCGGTGCAACATGGTTTGACCTTGAGTTTCACCTTAAAGTTCACGTTGTTTTTTTATGTTGAGCTCTTGTTCTTTCATTTATTGTTTGAGAGTTGTTAGTATTCTATTTCTTTTACCTGTAAAAAGCATTTTTTACAAAGCTTATATCAACTCACTCTGTCTTGTAAAAAGATTTTACATGTTATTTCTCCCACATCCATTCTCCGATCAAAATGAAACTTTACACAATTATTCATTAGCTTAGACAGACATGGAGGCGCGGTGGCTGAGTGGTTAAGCACTTGGCTTCTGAACCGGATGTTCCTGGTTTGAATCCGAGTGAAACTGGGAATTTTAACTTAGGGATTCTTGGTCGACTCTGAGACAAGCCAATTCTAATGGGTACCTGACATTAGTTGGTCAAAAGTAAACGCGGTTGGTCGTTGTCCTGGCCACCTGACACCCTCGTTAACCGTGGGCCGTTAAAACCGATGACCTTAACATTATCTGCCCTATAGAGTACAAAGTGAAAGTGGAACTTTACTTTTACTGAAGACAAGACATAAATTAATTTTAAAAAGTAACCAATTAGTTCGTTAATTGCTGGTTATTTCTATCGTATTTAATACCCAGCATGGGAAATGGATTCTTCAGTATTCACAGATACGGTTCATTGAACACGTTATTTCTCCCTTCCCCATTCTCGCATCATGTTGAAACTTGAGATAATTCTTTTATTGTACCTATAACAAAACATGAATTAATTGTATATTAATAAATCAATTAGTCAATTAATTATTAGTATATTTTGTAATATTTTATATCGATTAATGGAAATATATATCAAGTCTATTCTGCTGCTTCATTACACAATGACTATCTCCCATCAAGGAGACAGTTAATAGATTTAACCTATAACGACACGAATCTTAACAATGTGGCGGACTTATCAATTCTAGTCTTTATCTCTACTTTGTTGGAGGCCTAGAAAGTGATGAACTCTTTAGTCTAACAAGTTCAAAAAGAATTGTCGACCAATATGTTATGGATGAAATCTAATGTGTTAGATGCCAGAACGTAAGTATAGCAGTATAGCAGTAGCAATGTAGAACTTAGCAACGAGACTGCCAACTAAACAAATCTTTACATTTTGTTGACAACTTTTGTAAGCTCTGAAAAATGGTTGTACGCTATTTGTGTGTGTATGTGTCTCAATGACTGTATTTGCGGGGGACTGTTTGTGTTTATGACTGTGTCTATGATTGTGTGTCTCTATGACTGTGTGTCTACAGGTGTGTGTGTATCTATTTCTGTTTTTCTATTACTGTGTGTCTATGACTGTGTGTGTCTATGACTGTGTGTCTTTGACTGTGTGTCTACGACTGTGTTTATGTCTATGACTGTGTCTATGATTGTGTGTGTCCATGATTGTGTGTGTGTGTTTATGATTGTGTGTGTCTATGACTGCGCGTGTCTATGACTTTGTCAATGATTGTGTGTCTATGGCTGTGTTCTATGGCTGTGCGTGTCTTTGTTTTAGGACCTTGAACATTTGAAACGTTGCTTTAGGCAAGACGATGCCCTTACAGGGTAACAGGATAAGAGCGGGGGGGGGGGGGCGAAGTTCGAATTCATTTAGATGACAGCCCAGCGTTTCAATCTACTGTGTCAGGCAGCCTTTGTACTTATGTTTTTTGTTTTTTATACATGCGATTGTTTATTTTTGTTTATACTATTTATAGATAACAGTTACTTTTGTACTGTTAAAGACACACATTTATTTATTAATGTATTTATTTTTATCATGATCGATTATACAGACACAAAAAATCTATACATTGTCCCGCCACGTTCATATTATAATAATCTCCACATGCGCACACAAGTTTTCCACAACAACAACAACAACCAACAACAACAACGACCACCATGACATGACCTTGACGCTAATAGATGCAAGTGCAGCCTTGCCTGTAGGCGACTGCCTGAGTATCTTCGAACTGTTACCAAATCAGACATAAAAATTGGACGTGACGTCATTGCCCCCCCCCCATCTTTCATCCCTTCCCCTTAATATCTCCCTATTTTTTTTTCTATTCATTATGTGACTCACGAAACAATTTAAAAACAACTTCTGCTTATTCCACACGCGCCTGACACACACACACACACACACATATTTTCACGCAACGAAAAATGACCTTCACCTTTTATTTTGTTCCGTTAATACTTTGCTTTCTTTTTTTTCCCAGTGCTCTCTTTGACATGGGCACTGTGTACTTCCTATTTGTAGCTGTCAGCACGCGCTTCACTCAAAGCTTTATTTACGTCATTTAAGTTCTTTTTTTTTAAGCATTGAACAAATCTATTATTTTTTTTTTGTAAGTCAACCAAAGTGAACAAATTGTTTCGATTTTTTATTATTATTTTTTTTTTTTGCGTTTTTTTTCCCCCTTTATTTGATTTAAATTTTTGTGTTTGTTTCCTGTTCATGCAAGGATGACTTTTTGTTTCAGACTTAGTTAAAGTGAAATAAACTAAACGGACCAATGAAATGACGTCTGCATCCAATATTTCGGGGGTTCTGGGAAATTAGGGGTGAAGAAAGGGAGTATTTTGTTTTCTATTAAATCTGTGATTGTATTGTACACGCAGAAATAGGGGATAGTGAACAGAAAACATCGGTTAAAAAGGGGGGGGGGGGAGAGGAAATATGGATATCTAGGACATTTACATAGCCAATTAAGACTGTCATTAATGCAGCCAACTAACAGTGGCTTTCATACAGTCAACTGACAATGGCATTCATACAGTAAACTGACAATGGCATTCACAGGGCCATCTGACAATAACATTCATACAGTCAACTGACAGTCGCTTTCATACAGTCAACTGACAATGGCATTCATACAGTCAACTGACAATGGCATTCATACAGTCAACTGACAGTGGCTTTCATACAGTTAACTGACAATGGCATTCATACAGTCAAATGACAATGGCTTTCATACAGCCAACTGACAATGGCATTCATACAGTCAACTGACAGAGGCATTCATACAGTCAACTGTCAATGCCTTTCATACAGCCAACTGACATGGCATTCATACAGTCAACTGACAATGGTTTTCATACAGCTAACTGAATATGGCATTCATACAGTCAACTAACAGTGGCTTTCTTACAGTCAACTGACTGACAAAGGCATTCATACAGTCACCTAACTGACAATGGCATTTATACAGTCAACTAACAGTGGCTTTGTTACAGTCAACTGACAATGGCATTCATACAGTCAACTGACAGTGGCTTTCATACAGTCAACTAACTGTCAATGGCATTCATACAGTTAAACAATAGCATTCATACAGTCAACTAACTGACAATAGCATTCATACAGTTAACTGACAATGGCATTCATACAGTCAACTAACTGACAATGGCATTCATACAGTCGAATAACTGACAATGGCATTCATACAGTCAATTGACAATGGCATTTATACAGTCAACTGACAGTGGCTTTCATACAGTCAACTGACTGACAATGGCATTCATACAGTCACCTATCTGTCAATGGCATGTTAACAGTCAACTAACAGTGGCTTTGTTACAGTCAACTGACAATGGCATTCATACAGTCAACTAACAGTGGCTTTGTTACAGCCAACTGACAATGGCATTCATACAGTCAACTAACAGTGGCTTTCATACAGTCAACTAACTGACAATGGCTTTCATACAGTCAACTGACAATGGCATTTATACAGTCAACTGACAATGGCTTTCATACAGCCCACTGACAATGGCATTCATACAGTCAACTGACAATGGCTTTCATACAGCCATCTTACAATGGCATTCATACAGTCAACTGACAATGGCTTTCATACAGCCAATTGACAATGGCATTCATACAGTCAACTAACAGTGGCTTTCTTACAGTCAACTGACTGACAATGACATTCATACAGTCAACTAACTTACAATGGCATTCATATAGTCAACTGACAATGGTATTCATACAGTCAGCTGACAGTGGTTTTCATACGGTCAACTGTCAATGGCATTCATACAGTCAACTGACAATGGCTTTCATACAGCCAACTGACAATGGCATTCATACAGTCAACTAACAGTGGCTTTCTTACAGTCAATTGACTGACAATGGCATTCATACAGTCAACTAACAGTGGCTTTCTTACAGTCAATTGACTGACAATGGCATTCATACAGTCACCTAACTGACAATGGCATTTATACAGTCAACTAACAGTGGCTTTCTTACAGTCAACTGACAATGGCATTCATACAGTCAACTGACAGTGGCTTTCATACAGTTAACTTGACAATGACATTCATACTGTCACGTATTACAAATTGAATTCTACTTTTAAATGGCTTGCCTAGGGGAACGTGACAATAGAAAAAGGTAGTTGTGTCACTTATCTTAAGTCTGAATTTAATCAAAGACTTACAATGAATAACAAAAAAAAATGACACAAGAAATCGGAAGGTAAAATATCAACTTAATGTTTAATCATAATATAACTCAATACAAAATGGAAGGGTTTGACCAAAACCCTTTTACAAAAATGGCATGTAAAAATATTACAATACAAGAGTTTGAAAATATAATTACAAATACAAGCAAGGCCTTGAAAAAAAGAAAAATCTTAACTTACACGATCAATTGGTATACCACGCACGGGTCACGCAATGTCTCCGCTATTCTGTCTCACGGCTGTCTCCGTATGTCTGTCCGTCAACGTTACGCGAGCGGTCTTTATATAATCTACCGCGCGTCGATATCTAGTAATTTCTAGAACAGAAAGTCATCAACACCCAGATCTAGAACGCTCTTCAAAGAGACAGAAGAAAAGAAAAAAAAAACACCCTCCTTTCAACCAGAGGTACACACATAGGTCAAGGACCGGTCACTGTCTGTGTGGCTTGACTCACCGTGAAAAATAAAGTTAAAAAAAACTTATTACACAAAGGGCAGACAACCTACAGGTCAAGAAAAAAAAATAGTATCTAGGTAACAATGCCTAGATACGTAACAATACATTCAACTGACAAACTTTTCCTCCGTATTCCTTTTATTTACATTTCCAGACAGTCACTAGATCTAAATAGTACTGCTATACAAATGGAGGCAAACGAACTAACGCTTTTATATCGAGGTGTTTGGCCATGGAAATCATTAAGAACACATACAAATCACACGATATATACACTTATAAACAGATTAAAACAAACCGGAAGTATTTATTAGTACAAGGCAGGGTATAACACTCGCAAACACATACGAACCGATGTAAACATTTACTTTGAAAGAGTGTGGGGGATATATATATATATTAGCCTGGCATTACCCGCGACCTGCGGGTCAAAGTTTGTGTTTACTAATGTAGTGGATTGGATTTAGATGTATGTTAAACTTAGCTAATCATCCTTTCAGGTTATTTCTCTTTCGCTACGAAAATAAAAGTAGTTTTGCGAAAATGGGTCGACCCGAAGTCGATACATTCATATCTATTAAAAACGAAAAGAGCGATAGCTTTGTTAAATAAATGGGATTATAAAGTGAACAATTAAACGAAATAATTTTTAGTACGCGAGTCATCAATGAATATAGATCTAGGCCTATCCCAACTCGACTTCGCAGCTTTCGTAAACGAATGTAGTCTCTTAAAATGCTTTAGAAAACCAAATTTGAATGTTTATTTGATCAAAATATGAAATGAATGGACTATAATTAGTATGTTCATGTGTTAAAGTATAAGACTATCTGTGCGAAGAGAAGTTTTATCATCTTAGAGTTGAATTAGAGTTTTAGATCTAGGGATGGGATTATAAAGTAAACAATTAAACGAGTTAATTTTTAGTACGCGATTCATTACGGTATTGACTAATGAAAGAATGCTCGTCAGGAAATCTGTAGTCACATATATAAGGAAATAATTTATGTAAAAAATGCTTTTGAAACACAAAATTGAAGGTTAATTTTATTATATAATGAAATCAATGGATCTTCTTTTGAATTTTCATGTGTCAAAGTAAAAAACTATCTGCGCAAATTGTATTTCTTGAAATTAGATCTAGGTCTAAATCCTTTCGATCTTTTCTCATGTCAGCATTGTAGACATGGCTTAGATCCACAAAATAATATAGCTGTAATAGAGTCGGACAATTTTATTTTTTTTTAGGGTCTTAAGTTTGTCTTTAGGGCTACAATACATACACTAAGGTCTAAGTTGGTACCCAAGAAACATTCCTGCCAAGTTTTATCAAAATTGGTCAAGCGGTTTTAATGTAATATAAGTCACATATATACACCTCACATTCTACTTTATAGTGTAGATATATATATATATATATATATATATATATATATATATATATATATATATATATATATAGGCATATATATATATGACAAGCCTTAAAATTGTGTAATGAATATGTGGATAGCTTTAAGAATAGTGTAGGATGTGGTAATGTACTTGAATATAGACTACAAGAATTCTTTTTTTTTTTTTTTTTGAGTTTGTGGGGGAAGGGGGAGATAATGATAGTAAATGATATTTTGTCGCCGCTTCCCACGGAAATCTCGCTTTGAATATTGGCACCATGGGAACGAATTCATCTTGTCTGGCCGCTGAGCCAATCCTGTCATCATTTTAATGATATCTAAAATGAAGTTACTTTGTATGTGTGTGTATTTGTGTGTGTGCGTGTGTTTATTTACCTTGACTTAATTCTAGACTTTATTATCATTTCCCATCAAGATTTTACGTCATGTGGTTCATAAAGATGTTACGTGGTGTGGTTCATAAAGATGTTACGTGGTGTGGTTCATAAAGATGTTACGTGGTGTGGTTCATAAAGATGTTATGTGGTGTGGTTCATAAAGATGTTACGTGGTGTGGTTCATAAAGATGTTACATGGTGTGGTTCATAAAGATGTTACGTTGTTACGTGGTTTGTTTCATAAAGATTAAGTGGTGTGGTTCATAAAGATGTTACATTATGTGGTTCAAAAAGATGTTACGTGGTGTGGCTTATAAAGATGTTACGTGGTGTGGTTCATAAAGATGTTACATGGTGTGGTTCAGAAAGATGTTACGTCGTTACGTGGTTTGTTTCATAAAGATGTTAAGTGGTGTGGTTCATAAAGATGTTACATTATTTGGTTCAAAAAGATGTTACGTGGTGTGGCTTATACAGATGTTATGTGGTGTGGTTCATAAAGATGTTACACGGTGTGGTTCATAAAGATCTTACATGGTGTGGCTTATAAAGATGTTACGTCGTGTGGCTTATACAGATGTTACGTGATGTGATTTATAAATATGTTACGTCATGTGGCTTATACAGATGCTACGTGGTGTGGTTTATAAATATATTACGTCATGTGGCTTATAAAGATGTTACGTCGTGTGGCTTATACAGATGTTATGTGATGTGGTTTATAAATATATTATGTCACATGGTGTCACAGATATGTGTGCGTGTGTGTGTGTGAGAAAAATTAATTATTTTGTAAGGTGTTTCCACGGCTCACCGACAGACTTGACAAGACAGACAAAGGGTAGGAATAGTGTGACACTTAGATTTATACCTGGTAGGGCGACTCGATCCCGTAGGATGGGACAGACACGACGATTTAGTAGCGTTAGTTTAGGCGTGGGTTAGGGTCTCAGCCTATATAGAGTAGAGTTTTGGGGCAGTCGGGACACAGCGCCATGTAGTGTTCGCAGGGCGTGTGTCGTGTGCTAGGCGTTTTCTGGTGAACGACACATTCAGACATTGGGAGCAAGTCGCCGAGGCTGGCTCGCGATCTTGGCTCCAATAGGTGTGAGTTGTTTGCCAGAGACAACATGTAGGAACTAATTCTTAGGGACCAGGGTAAGAAGAAATATTTTTATTAGTTATATATCTAGCTTTAGATGTTAGTTGATTATGATGAAATAGAATGGCGCTTTAGCTAGTTATTAGCGATATTTTGATTATTTGTCTATTTAGAGTGACAGTCTTAGTGACAGTCTGACATTCGGGGTAGCAGTCTTGAGCATGTGGCCGTATAGCGTAGAGACACAGAATAGATGTTAGCGACAGTGGCGTAGTCAACAAGACAATGAACGACATGCAGTGATTGACATCAGATGACATGGACAGCGGTACTGAACTCTGATGCAGTCTGCTTCGCTGGGTCCAGTGCATGGAGGATTGAGTAGCCTTGGGGGTCTGATAGGCATGGGTGATTAATTGCTGTATTGTTGATTATGTCTTTATTATTTATTATGTTAACAGATATCATAGTTTTATTAGTACATAGTATTGAAGCCACTTGTCTTATGTTATTAATTTTATGTTATTCATAATATATGTTTGTAGTTATCAATTCATTTCATCAATCTATCATTATATTTATTACATTATTTTAAAGTGGCCATCGATGCCTATTTAGAAGATTAAATATTAGTTTTAATTAGAGAGTTTGACTTTATTATGAGTATTCGTTATGTGGTCATTTATGTTGTGACATTGTTGTTATTAGTTTCATTTATATACATTCAAAGTAATTACACGCACCAAGGGCGAGAATCATCGTAGACAACTTGTCATCAAGAGCCAATGGAATAATACTGGTACATGTAAAATGAAGTAGTAACGAGAGGGCTGATATGCAGGTTCTTGACACATGGCTTAAAAAGATGTTACGTCATGTGGCGTATAAAGATGTTACATGATTTTGTTTATAAATATGTTACGTCATGTGGTTTATAAAGATGTATCACGATGTTGTTGTTTTTTTTACCATTATCTATCTCTTAGTCGGTTGGACCGTTGGGGCACCACACAAGATTTGTCGACCGTCTTTCTCCATTCTTCTCTGTCTTTTGCCTAAGTTGAATATATTTAAATGGAAGGCCCGTCCATTCTTATATGTTGTCTTCCAATCGCTTTCTCTGTCTGCCTCTTCTTCTTTTTTCTGGTACTGTTCCCCCCGGCATTCCAGTACCACCTCATCGTGGTTGTCGGGTGAACACTCCGCTCTCTTGGAGTGGCCAAGAGTACTGGTTGCTTGCCGCTGATGAATGAGCAGCCGGCAAGTGTAAAAGGAAACAAAGGGGATATATCCAGCCTCTGTGGGCAAAGACTGGGCTGACTGGCGCGGCCTTAGCGGGTTGCGTCGGGCGGACTGGTTTGCGCCCACGAGCTAGGCTCTATCTAGCCCGTCCCCTGTGAGGTAGTAGAGGAACGCGCTTCCCAATAAGCAGTTCTGATACTGGGGATATCAAGCAATCCTCACACAACCACTCCTCTCGTAAGCGAGCTCTTGCCATACGGAGGTAGTGACCAGTGGTGCGGACTTCCCGCACCCTAAGATCCCGGACCCTCTTGCAGGCCCTGTGTACACTACTTTCTAATAGGCAATAATTAAGGCCGCCAACGGCCTTCGACTTCTATGCAGACATGAATATTACACAACAAACCAGAAAACCCGGGTACGAGCAGACCCAAACAGGCTCCGTCGCGCGGGTAGTGGGCGGCAGGCCCGACAACGCTAAATTCACTACTACTCGCCCCGTGGTTCCGATCCGGCGGAACCTGTCGAACCACGATAAATTAGCGAAGGTTCCCCATCTCAGGAAAAAGACCTCTTCCCAGGCTACACTGCATTCGTTCTTCCCACGGAAGAACGGTAGCCATGGTGTGACTGGCCCACCACACCAACCTGGTGAACATGTCCCGCACCAGGTCAAACCAACTATTACCACCAAAAAGGCCCAACCGACTATGACCAACGTAGTGAGGACCATTGGCCCTCCAGAAAACCAACCATTACAACGGTCTATCGCCCCCAGTCCTAAACCCTTAGGGAGCGATAAACTTAGCCAGATAAAAGTACTCCAGCTCAATATCTGTGGGTTAATACCCAAGATACTTGAGCTCACAAAACTCCTCCACGAGAGGGCAATAGACATCGCGCTCTTGCAGGAGACTCTGGTAGGCAAGAAACGAAGCAGCCACATCAGTGGCTACACGGCTTATAAATGTAAATGCGATGAGTGCCGTGGAATTATCACATACGTAAGAAACGGAATGACGGTTTCACAAAATCCTGGCCCTCAAAGCGGGCGTACCGACGCCATCTCGCTTGATATATTCAAAGCTGGTAGAAAACTTACGGTCATTAACTGCTATAATCCGCCAAAACACGAACTTGCCATTAACCTCGGCAATAAGAATATCCTCACTAAAACTCTATTAGCTGGGGACCTAAATGCCAAGTCTCCTGCATGGGGCTATGACACAACCGACTCCTCGGGCCATAAAGTCCAAGAAATTCTCAACACTACGAACCTATTTTGCTTGCAAAATAAACATAGCCCGCCAACCCTCCTACACACTGGCAACGGGTCTCTGTCGAGACCTGATCTAACTTTAATTACTGCAGACCTAGAGGGAAAAACCACAATTAACGTGCTTGAGGATGTCGGAAGTGATCATAGGCCCATTGAAATCACTATTGCCCTCTCAGAGGCCAGGGGTGTAGCCATTAAACGGCCCAAAAAATGGAGCTACACCAAGGCTGACTGGTCAGCATACGGGGCGGCTGTCGACTCCGCCCTGTCGTGTATCGCGGTGGAGGAAGGAACAGTCGACTCCAAATACGGCGAAATCACTGCAGCGATTTTGGGTGCGGCTAGGAAGCATATCCCGCGGACCTATCCCGGCATACGGCATAGACCCGCCTGGTCCCGAGAATTAGATCGAATAGTCAGGGCCAGGAAACGGGCAAGGCGCAGAGCACAAAGAAAGGGGACCCCTGAATGCCGCAGGGAGTTCAATGCATTATGCCGGAAGGCCAGCGAGGTGGCCCAGCGTGTACGAGCGGACCACTGGAGGGATGCCTGTGCCGGGCTGGATCTCCGGGATACTTCCAAAGCCTGGCGTCTTCTTCGCAATCTTGAGGCCAAAGATTCGGTACGTACAGCCACCCCATTATTGTCACCCAGTGGGGATCGAGTGGCAAAAGATCAAAAAATGGCCGACTTGCTTAATAAATATTTCGCTTCGATAAGCAAGTCCGAAAAGAAGACAGCCACATCTATAGCCCTCAACAAGGAGCGTAAAAGACTCGAGAGGGAGCCGGATGGGTCGAAAGACCTGGACACGTGTAATGCGCCCTTCTGCCGTGCTGAGCTGGACAGAGCGATAGCTAAGTGCAAAAACAGAAAAGCTCCGGGGCCAGACAAGGTTACTCCTGAGATGGTAAAACATCTCGGGGGTATTGCGAAAGACAAACTCCTTGAGTTTGCGAATCGGACCTGGGTAGAGTCCAGACTACCCAGGGCCTGGCGCTGTGCTACCATTGTTCCAATACTAAAAAAGGGCAAAGACGCGACTAACGTTGAGTCCTACAGACCCATATCCCTGACCTCCACTATCGGCAAGATAGTAGAACGGATGGTCAGCGAGCGACTCGTGTGGAGCTTTGAGAGTGCCGGTATCCTAGCGCCAGAGCAGGCTGGCTTTAGGGCAGGCTTGAGCCCGATCGACCAGGTCACAGTATTCATGCAGGAGGTGGCCGACGGGTTCCAGAGGGCCGAGAGCACATATGCAGTATTTATAGACCTTAAACAGGCTTATGACCGGGTGTGGAAGCAAGGCCTCTATCTTAAGCTTAGAGCCATGGGCGTACACGGGCGGACCTATAACTGGATAAAACAGTTCCTAACGGAGAGGAAAACAAGAACGCAGTTCCAGTACTCTCTAAGTGGGGAAAACACCCCAATCAGAGGGTTACCCCAGGGATCCGCCCTCTCATGTATTCTTTTCATGGCCTATCTTAACGATTTGCCCAGCTCACTCCGATGTCGCAAACTGCTATATGCTGATGATATTGTCCTCTGGTCAACCGGGAAGAAAGCTGACCAACTTCAGGCAGCATTACAAGCCGATCTCCATACCATCTCCTCGTATTGTTCAAAATGGCAGATACGAATCAACGTTGCCAAAACGACCTGGTGCCTGTTCAGCCTGGGAATCGACATTCTTGGGGCCCCATTCGAGCTCCAACTCGGTGGGCTGCGACTCCAACGCGAAAACACGCCAAAATATCTAGGAGTCACCCTAGATAGAAAGCTCTCAATGCACTTGCACATCCAGGATGTTGAAAGAAAGGCCTCGGAGAAGTTAGGGTTACTCAGAAAGCTAGCCAGTACCAAGTGGGGCGCCCGAGCTGACATGCTCCGCACACTGTACACGGGGGCTGTCAGGTCCCAAATTGAGTACAGCCTGCCTGTGCAGGTGTACGCAAGCAAGACGGCCCTCGAATCACTCGATCGTGTACAGGCTCAGGCTCTTAGATTCATTTGCGGCACCTATAGAACGAGCCCAACTTCCGCTGCAGAAATCATGTCCAACGTGGCTCCTCTCAGCCTGAGGAGAGATCGCGCCGTGCTAACGGCCCTGGAACGCTACAAAAGGAGCGAACCAGGGCTACCGACCCACACTTTAGTCACTCGGTGGAGAGTTAAAAACCGGATTAAACGGACATCATTTATGCACTGCGCAACAAATTTGAGTGCTCAAGCTGGTCTCTCCACTGATCGGGTCCCAATCCGACGGATAAGCACGTGCCCGCCCTGGAGGAGACAGCCCATCCCTCCCATCAATCTAACCATACACGGGTTGGAGGGGGCCACAAAACGACACACACACCCGGACTTACTAAGAAAAATGGCAATGGACACACTAAAGACCTACCCGGCCAACGCCATTTATTGCTACACAGACGGGTCGGTCATGAAGGACCCCGTAAGAGCTGGGTATGGGGCCTATATCTGCTACCCAGACCACGAACCTGACAAGCTTTCAGGCACATGCGGCCTCGCTGCATGTAGCTTTGATGCTGAAATAACGGCGATAACAAACACACTCAAATATCTGCTCCAAAAATTGCGTGAAAAGATAACCGTTGCGACTACCGTTGTAATGGTTACCGATTCCCAATCCTGCCTCCAAGCCATGGCTGGCTTAGGGGGAAAGTCCGAACTGGTGGAAGAGGCATTAGGCGCCGCAAATAACATCCGCCTATTTATTGGAGCTGTCATCTTTATGCAGTGGGTGCCCTCGCACTGCGGCGTGAGGGGCAATGCCGTGGCTGATGCTCTAGCTCGTGAAGGAGCGCTGGCCGTGCCCACTTTCGAACCACCAAGTACGTTTAAACAGGCTACCACAGTTATACGAGAGTGGGTACATGAAAAATGGTTGAAATCCTGGGATGACTCCAACACTGCCAGAGGAGTCTGGCAGCACATGCGTCGCCCAGATCGAGAGGACCCGTGGTGGAGGCTAAAAAGGTCAGAACAAACAATAATAGCACAGTGGCGCACGGGACACTGCCCAATAGGTGCGTACTTCGCCCGGTTCCGACCAAATTTTGATGCCCGTTGCCGACACTGCGGGGAATCAGAAGAGACGGTGGCGCACGTCTTGCAAGAGTGCCCGCAGCTCTGCGAGCTGCGGGAAGACGTATCAGATGGTTTACTATGTCTGTATGGAAGCTATGAGGCACTACGCCAAACAGCAGAGTTCCTTACCAGGGCACTACGGGAGTCCTAGGTCTCCCTGCCTTGTCACCAATTGGAGTTCATCTCAGGTACTGTTCCCTGAACGAAAGTCTTTGTGAGCCCCGAAGACTTTGTAATATGGCCATAGATTTTTAGCTAGCATTTTTTTACGATAATTAGCATTACGGGGTTCAATCGATGCTGTAACCCTGTCTCTAATCTCTTTGTTTGTGATGTGGTCTTCGAATGTAATCCTAACATCCTTCTCTAGCATCTCCATTCCATTGTTAGGTTCACCAAGATGTTAATGTGATATGATTCACTAAGATATTAATGTGATGTGATTCACTAAGATGTTAATGTGATGTGATTCACTAAGATGTTAATGTGATGTGGTTCACCAAGACGTTAATGTGATGTGGTTCACCAAGATGTTAATGTGATGTGGTTCACCAAGATGTTAATGTGATGTTATTCACTAAGATGTTAATGTGATGTTATTCACTAAGAAGGTCATGTCATGTGATTCTTAAGTACAGAAGAAATTTGTAATAGACCGAGTGGTGTATACCATAGGAATACACAAGTCTTTCCCAGGCGAAATAACAATGGCACCCACTGCCTAATACATGAGCAGCTGTGGGTCTCTCTACCTAATACTTCAGAGGGTCCGCCTGCTTTATGCATTGGTTGGTCTCTGAACGTATTCGACTTTATGTTCCTTTTCCCAAGGCACCGTCGTTATGATATATTTACTCCCCTAGTATTAATTTTTTTTAAAGAAAATCGTCACGTGACAAATTTTGTTATGCCCTGTTGTCATTCAAGTCGTTTGGACCTTCATGTTCTGTGGTCCTTCAAGCCGCTACCCACCTTGGAGAAAGGAAAATTGAATTCAAACCTCTTCTGCCGTGCAGGTAGACCCAAAAATGTGAAAGGATTCGGGACACAACCCTGAGAAAAAATCAGGAGCCGGCGACCCTTAGGTAGTTTGCATAGCATAGAGTTACACCGTTTGATCGTCTAAGAGCTGAGCCGAAGGTTCTTCGAGCTATAAGCTAAAAAACCTGTTTGAGCGTCAAACCGTAAAAAAAAAAAACAACCTGTCTGAACCACCGTTCTGTCTGGAAGAGACCCATGCCAATGCCTATATAAAGCATTACTATTTCCGACAAATCTGGCACTCAGGACGCATAGACTAGACATGGCCAAAGGCCGAATTCAACGGGAGCTTCCGCCATTTTTCTATGTTGTACCGAGCTAATTGTGGAGGACTCGCCATTAATTTAACGGTCCCTTGAGGAACGGCGCATGGATTATCGACAGGGCCGTGAGAGCTCTCTTTCAACTCCTCCCGTACAATGGGCTCACTCTCGTGGGAGCTCTCTTTCAACTCCTCCCGTACAATGGGCTCACTCTCGTGGGAGCTCTCTTTCAACTCCTCCCGTACAATGGGCTCACTCTCGTGGGAGCTCTCTTTCAACTCCTCCCGTACAATAGGCTCACTCTCGTGAGACACTCCCACAGGAGTTTTTTTGTGCTATTCTTTTTGCCTAGTTACCCCCTCAAGTAACCGTTTCCACACGGGCGCCACTTTGAGGCAGAATAGCTTAGCCCGTGCAGAATTACACATGCCACGGCGCTGGTCCCAAACAGTATCACACTTGCTGTTCCAAATCAGCTGCGTGGAGAGGGGGAAATGCTGTGTGAGCGGCATTGTTCCGACCATAACCAATGTCCAGGCATTCATCTCATATTTATAACAAGATCCATGGTCGCCTAACGCCTGAAGGCAGTGAAGGAGGCCATATATGATTGTAAAGTTTGGTTGTATCCATCTAAAATACAAATATCTTTGTAATTGTAATTTGTAAGAAATAGACTTGCGGTTCATGTTTTCTAGGTGGCGCCCTTCGGGTGAAACAAGCCAGGAGTCGCTGGGTGTATACAGAAAGGCCGGCCTTGCTCTTATTTTAGCGCCCCCCATAAAGTGAAACACTCTGCCTTCTCGTCCGAAGGTCCTTACCGCCTGAGGTCTGCTGGGATACACTGAGGTCTGCTGGGATACGTTGACGCTTTAGATCACTGATAGCCCGGAAGTAAGTTTGTAAACCTTTGGCTCGCTACACTCTCCGAACGTGTGTGACTGGAGTACTAGCTGCAACCTACCGGTACTGTTTATGTAGTGACAGCTTGTAGAGGACTGACTACTACTGGATGGAACACACACACACACATAGACACAGGGCCGGTCCTATAGATTGAGGGGCCCTATGCGAAACTGATTGCGCGGGGCCTAGTCTGGGTAGGGATAAGGATAATAAGTGAAAATTAAGATTTTGTATTAGAAAATAAATTCGTCTTTGCATTTTATTCATTCTTTACTAAGTAAAAAATCTCGGTCAAATAATTAACTTTACGAGCCATCTACAGTTGATGATAGTTTTCAGACAAAAAGCCGATAAACATTCATATCTTCCTTTTGGATTTACTATCAACTAATAAAATATTGCTTTTGATTTAGATGTATACTTATATATTCCAGTGACTATAATAGTAAATTAAGTATTTGAATTTTCTGTTTTGGTTAAAACCATTATTACATTGTTATTAAATGAAAGCTGACAAAACCTTTTTTTTTTTTTATTTCTAGTAGGATTGGCCTTTTTCCATTTTAAATGACACACCGAAATGACAATTTTGTCTATTTTTCAGGTGATTTATATGAGTTTTTCAGAAGATTTTAATAATTTCAGGAGATTTTCATGACTTTTTTGTATATTTTGCAATTTCTGGAGATTTCCTGGAGCTTCTGGAAAATCAGTAGCCTCGGTAACCCTTTAATAATGTTAAATGAATTAGCACGGGGCCTATAAAAGTGCGGGGCCCACTGCAGCCGCATAGGTTGCAGTGGCCTAAGGCCGGCCCTGTATAGACACGCAAAGAATTGGCAGGGGTGAAGGGACGGTAACATGTGGGGGGGGGGGGGGGGGGACACAGATTTAAAAGTTTAAGAATTCAGTAAATTAATAAAATTAAAAAAAAACATTTTTTAAAGCGAAATTACCGTAGAACTAATTGTTTAGTTATCATCATGCTAAATATCAGCGTTCATCCGAAAGTAAAAGTTTCTCTTTCAGACCTTACGATCTATAGGGCAAATGTTTCTGTGGCCCACGGTTAACGAGGGTGTCATGTGGCCAGCACAACGACCAACCAAAGGTGCCTCCTAAAATCCCAAAATCTCAGTCTTCACCGGGATTCGAACCCGGAACCCGGAACCCAACACTCTGTGACGAAATTCAAGGGACATATGATTGTTGTGACACGGTTACTCTACATCATGTGTGGCCAACCGTGACACACGGCCAAGTGTTGTGCACCTCGCCAGTTGTGGAGAAACAAGTTCCTTTAATTGTAACTGCCTGGGTAATTGTTAAGAATTGAGTAGTAACATATATCCAAGGCGAACATTTATATGCAAGCAACACCACTCGATGTTTTTCCTTCTCTTTGTTTGCAACACACACTCGTGGTCGGTCTCCAGCTCACTAACTAGCCAGGTACACAACACTTGACCGTGTGTCACGGTTGGCCGTAGAGTAACCGTGTCACAATGATCATTATGATGTTGAAATAAAAATGTAAACATTGTGGACAAAGTTCTGGACACATTGAAAGTGTGACGTATGTATCCCAACCTCTCCCCATATCTACCACGCTCCTGGTGTTTTGTTTTTATCTAGATGGCTGCCTGGTATGTATTACTGACTCTCGTCTTGATGGTTCAGGGTTCAAATCCTGATCGCCGTCATTCTCTGTCGTCTTGTGGGAGAGTGGGTTGTAGTCATGTATAGCGTATAAAGTAATCGTAAAAATTATGACAGGATTGTCTTCGCTTGTGGACTGAAGGTCAAGTTCAAGGTCAGAGTTTATAGCGCATGCGCAAAGTGTATGAGGCTAGGATGAGCCAAAAACTAATCTTACTCTCAGAACCACTTCAGTTGTCATGGTGACAAGCCCCCAATCTCTAATGGGAGGGTCATAGGTGCAAAACCAACGCGAGAACCAAACTATTCGAGGTATTGATTTATAGCTAACCTGGTGGGGGAACTAAACGTTTCCAGAGTTATAGCCATTGGCGCCACAGGTGACTGCCCTTGATGGTCCGCCATGACTGTGTGCTTTATCTCAGAACAGGCCATTAATGACATGGGTCACTCTGCTAGACATAGGTTTTTTTTCCTGTTGTGTGTGTGTTTTGTATCCTGCTCTTCTTCACTTCTATTCTTCTTTCAATTCTAATTTGGAATATGTGATACACAGTGATAGTGCCTGAATATGTGATAGTGCCTGAATATGTGATAGTGTCTGAATATGTGATAGTGCCTGATTATGTGATAATGTCTGAATATGTGATAGTACCTAAATATGTGATAGTGCCTGAATGTGTGATAGTGCCTGAATATGTGATAGTGCATGAATATTTGATAATGCCTGAATATGTGATAGTGCCTGAATGTGTGATAGTGTCTGAATATGTGATAGTACCTGAATATGTGATAGTGCCTGAATGTGTGATAGTGCCTGAATATGTGAGAGTGCCTGAATATGTGAGAGTGCCTGAAAATGTGATAGTGCCTGAAAATGTGATAGTGCCTGAAAATGTGATAATGCCTGAATAGCAAGTCAAAACATAATGGCTGCCCGCTTGTGGTATGAACGACTGTTGTTACAAGGGTTCTGAGTTTAAGCTACGCTCGCTTTCATCCCTGTCATCCATTCCCTGTCATCTATCCCATGTCATACATACATCCCCTGTCATACATACATGCCCTGTCATACATACATCCCCTGTCATACATTCCCTGTCATCTATCTCATGTCATACATACATCCCCTGTCATACATTCCCTGTCATCTATCTCCTGTTATCTATTCCATGTCATACATACATCCCTTGTCATACATACATCCCCTGTCATACATTCCCTGTCATCTATCTCCTGTTATCTATCCCATGTCATACATACATCCCCTGTCATACATACATCCCTTGCCATACATACATCCCCTGTCATACATACATCCCATGACATACATATATCCACTGTCATACATACATCCCCTGTCATACATAATCCCCTGTTATACATACATTCCCTGTCATACATCTCCTGACATACTTACATCCACTGTCATACATACATCCCCTGTCATACATCTCCTGACATACATACATCCCCTGTAATACATACATACCCTGTCATACATAATCCCCTGTTATACATACATCCCCTGTCATACATAGTCCCCTGTTATACATAATCCCCTGTCATACATACATCCCCTGTCATACATACATCCCCTGTCATACATACATCCCCTGTCATACATAATCCCCTGTCATACATACATCCCCTGTCATACATGCATCCCCTGTTATACATACATCCCCTGTCATACATAATCCCCTGTTATACATACATCCCCTGTCATACATAATCCCCTGTTATACATACATCCCTGTCATACTTACCCCCCCCCCCCCATTTTGCGTGAAATGTGCTAGAACATGCTATTTTGCAAGAAATGCTTGGAAGTGGCCAAGGCGGGAGAGTACGAACGCCACAGCTAGCTTTTTTTTGTTTTTCATCCTTAGTCACATATGGTTGGATCTGGCCTAATCTGCGCAGGTGCAGATAGAGACCATTGCAGAGCTATCTTATGTGTGAGTCAAAAGTTATGTCTGAGAAAGCTCTCAGATTGCGGAGTGCATGGGCAAAAGGAACTGAACAGTTGGTGATGAATAGGTCGAAAAAAAAAAGGTGATTTTTTCTTTTTTTTTTTAAACAACTTGGTCTTCAATCACATTTACTATAAGTATAGACTCTATTTCGTATCTACAAACATCCTTTGTTTTTTCGCCTTCATTTAGCCATTGTCTTGGAGTTTGTAATCCAAAGTCTTGTGGTTTTGTAGATAGAGCGTGTAATTTCAGCTTATTTTGAATTAATCATTTTAGGAATCAAGCCTTTAGATTTTCATATGTCCTGTATACCAAACATTTGGAAATGCCAAGGGTCAGCTGTGAAAACCACAGGTCAGTTGTAAACACACATTCTAATATATAAAATTTTGTAGTTTCTGAAAAAGGGGGCGGGGGGTAAAGTTTAAAACCTGACACCGCAGGAAAAAAAGAAACCCAGCTAAAACACAGATGTCAGGGGGGAGAGAGCTATTATGACCAAATTATGTAAATCTTTGGAGTAATCTCTCTTTGCAGCCATCAATATTTTGGCTTCTTGTCTCCCCCTGTTTATGCCGACAGCAGACGAAACAGGGGACGCTACCGAAGGCAGTAAAGTCAGATTTAAAGGGAGGAAAAACACTTAAGCCAAAGAAACGAAGGCGGGGGGCGTGAGCACAAAAAGAGTTTGAGTTCTAGCTGTCATCTCCCGGTAGCGCCCTTCTCTCCTCCCTCCGCCCCCGTGGCGCTGAGTTTACTAACACGGGGGAAATCGCGGGAGGAGATAGCACAAGTTATCTCGCCATGAACCGGCCTTTCATGGTCTTTCATGAAGCTCTGTGTAATGTTTGAATCAAAAGCTCTCACTTCTGACTCGGAAACGGATTACATCCACTTCTTGCATTCTCTCCCCTTGTAGGCAACAACAACAACAAAAAAAGAAAAGGGGGGGGGGGGGGGGTAAAGAAGATTAAACTACATGGATATTATCAACACGTAAAGACTTAAATGAAATACATCTACGTCCCAATAGTCACTTCATCGTTTTGGTTCTTCCGATCTTTTGTTTCGGTTAATTGATGAGACAACTAAGTAAAGTTTTACAGAGTTTTGGGACCAAAGCGACATCTAGGTCAGATTGGAAAATGGAGTAATCTTCCGTGGGCCTAGAGTTCCAGGAGTCTTCAACTCTTAAGATATGTACAAAGTTAAAAGAGCGTTTTGTCTTAGAAAGGCACTTTTTACATTTGGCTTAAACGTTTGTGGTGGCTTGACCCAGAAAATATAAAGGAAAATTTGTGTATGCTGATTTTAGTTTATTTTCTAGACTAAATACATGTATTATGTCTTGGAATCCCATATTAATGAAACTATAAAAAAAAAAATCAAACAAAGCATTAGAGTTTATTAAAAGAAATTTCTTTAAATCAAATAAGAACATAAAACTAAAATGTTATTTAACCTTATTAGGCCAATAATAGAATATTCATTCTCTGTTTGGAACCCCTCAATTCAAGAAAACATTAAGAAATTGGAACAGACACAAAATAGAGCAGTGAAATTCATAACAAACGAATATTCACATTTGACTAGAGTAACACCTTTAGTAAAATCACTAAATTTAGAAAGCCTTCAGGACAGAAGACTCAAAAGTAAAGTAGCAATTATACATATAACACTGAACCACAATCTTCAAATACAAAAACAAAATTTAATAAAATACCGAGAAAGACACAAAGATAAAGGCACGTTCCTCGTTCCATATGCTAGGACAAATTTGTACAAATACTCCTTCTTCCCTAGTGCTATTAGAGCATGGAATGGGTTGCCTGAGCTAGCCAGGAAAACCAGTGACGTGGCAGAATTTAAGTCATTAGTTAATATGCATGACTAGATGCATGATGCGTTGGACGAAATCATCTTTTTTAAAAAAACGTCTATATTATATAAGATAAGATAAGATAAGGTTATGACGAAGCGAATATGGATCATTTCATACAAATGACATAAAAGCCAAATACCCGACACAGTTTAGAGGGGGGGGGGGAGGGTCACCGCCGTCGTACGTGTAACACTGTGTGCTCCTGACATTTTCTCAGGGTTTACTCCAAAAGCCTTTCCCATGTTTGGGTATAACTGCAAGGCAGCAGAGGTTTAAATTTAGAGTTTTCCTTTTCCTAGGTGGGTAGCCAGCCAAAGGTAACGAGCCCTTCCTGTCCGAGGCTTGCAGGTATAGGCGCCAGTTACTCACCCGTAACCATACAAGAACACACTGCTTCTAACGGTAAATAACAATTGGCAGTGGCCAAGAACGTGCAGCAATGAAGACTACCAGAGAAACGGACAATGTCCACTGTCGGTGCGTAGGTTATGGCATTCTAGCACCGATGTGTATGAAGTGCACAATTGTTGAAAGCACTTTCTCTTTGTTGCCTGGCTTGTAGGCTGATGGAGTGTTTTTGTTATGCTGGTGTTTAGGGGAGTTAATATGGTATTGGAGTTCTACACTAAGCACTAGATTCAGCAGTGTGTTTTGGTGTGATTGCGAGCATTTATGTGTCACGTGGTCGGATAGCAAGGTGCAGAATTATTGTTTAATTAATAAATCCACAATATTAGAATGTTCCAAATTCAATGTCATTACTCCATTAGTTTGTCATCATAACTTATATTCATATCATTAAATATTTACATTGTCAACAGTGAGTCACTTATTTATTGCAAGCACGAAGGTGCCTGTTTGAATGTCAGGGGCCCGGGCAAACGAGCTAAGGCCTTAACATAACCCTGACAGTTTGTCCACCTTTTTTTCGACTTTATGTGTAGACGCTAGGAAGCTATTTTGGGGTAATTGTCAAGTGACCAGTGCGTGAAGTTGAGGATACTGGCATGACATGGGAGCTATTGAAGAAAGCTTCTCAGAACTTAGTTCGGTGGAGAAAAAAGGTTGCGACCCTATGCTCCCCTGTGGGCTCACTTGAATTAGTCAGATTCTGAAGATAATTACTTCCTATACCAAACTTCCGGCAGGATAACAGGGAATGGTAACTGGCGGGATTTGAACCCGGGACCTTCGTGACCACCGAACGTCAGTCTAGAGCGCATACCACACGACCGGTCAGGTCTATGTCTAAGAGTCCGAAAATGTCTTGTGTTCTACAAGGTCAAACTACTTTCAAGGTTATATTATCAGTGGGTCACAGACCATGTCTCCAATAATTACACAATAATTTGTAAGGCTTTTTTTTAAAAAAAAAACATGTTTCGGATGTTCCTTCAGAGTTGAAGATTATTACATCTTAGCCCAAATCTCCCTTGACGGTCGGGGATGGCAGTGGGCAGGATTCAAACCCAAGGCCATTAAGACGACAGTCCAGAGCGAATACCACACGACCAGGGAGCCATGTAAATAGGTAATCAGTAGGCGACGCATAAAAATGTCCAGTATTCTTGAAATTGCAACCGCTAGACTTAGACGTGCATGTGGTCAGACAGTGGACTGCTAGGGAAAAAAATCTGCATGATCAATTTTTTTATTTACACACTAGACGTATAAATGTTGGCAATTGACTGACTGCTCGGTAAACGACAAGAAGTTCTTAACTAACATTTACTGTAATAAACAATATTTGGAAATATATATTTTGTTTACAAACGTGGCCATTAAAGTACTAAGTACCAACCTTTGACCTTTGTGTAGTAGAGCGTCTAATCAGGATTCTTGTATGATAAACTACATGATAAGTTTTTGAAGTTTCCCAAAACACTTCAATGTCGGAGGAGGAGAAGCTGGGAATGAGAGATTCTCTCAAGATGTCTTCGCTGATGTCTTGAAGTAAATAGTAAACATTCAAAATGACACAACCCCAGTGTCTCCGTTAACAAGGCGTGTAAAGTACGTTTAAGCCGCCATAATATATTAAGAGTCAAATGTAGAACGTGATGCTACGATGGCGGCTCAACGGAGTAAAAAGGTCAAGAGAATAAACTGGAACATTGTGTCTTTGTGTTCATCAATCAAGTTTCCGTATGAGACACAGTACTTCTTGGGGCTCAGAAACGTAATGGGTTTAGGGTGGTTGGGTTTAGGGTGGTTACCTGGTCGAGTGGATGTAAACTTTGTAGTGTTACAATGGTCGACGATGGATGCTGCCCTCCTCTGCCGTCCTCTGGAGGTCCGGACAATCTTCATTTTTGTTTTGATGGAACGTGTCGAAACGAATTTTTATTTACGTAAGGTCATCAGTTTCTTTGGCCAACTGTTAACGAGAAGGGTGTCATGTGGCCAGCACAAAGACCAACTGCTTTTACTTTCCCCAATTAAAGTCAGGTACCCATTAGAGCTGGGTGGACTCATGGCGTCCTAAAAAAATCCAGGATTTCAAAATCCCAGTCATAACCGGGATTTGAACCCTAGACCTCAGGTTCAGATGCCAAGCTCCCAAACCACACAGCTATCGCGCTCACGAATTACTATGTACCAATCTTTTATATGTTAAGTATGTGTATATATATATATATAGAGAGAGAGAGAGAAATAGTTTATCCAAGACTTCATCGTTCATCGTATCCTGGGTGTTTTGACTGTATACGTTATTCATTACAATCAGATCTATTACAGAATCGACCTGCTAACTATTGTTAAAAAAACGAAAACTTAAACTGTATGGCCATATTACTAGATCTTTGGGGCTCGCAAAGACCTTCCTTCAGGGAACAGTACCAGGAAAAAGAAGAAGAGGCAAACATCGAAAGCGATAGGAAGACAACATAAAAGAATGAACGGGCCTGCCATTGATAGAGGTTCACGGCAAAGACAGAGAGGATTGCAGAAAGACAGATCTGGCGTGGTGCCCAAAAGGTGTGAGATAAATGCAAAATAAAATAACTCCTGATATATGCATTGAGAAACGTAACGCAAGTTTGACTTGTTTTTCTCTCTAATTGAAATCAATGGACACGTGATTGTATTTTTTTTTAAAAGGGGGTAAAAAAAAAATTAGTGCACCTTCTAAAACAGTAAAAAATCAGAAAGGTAAGCTAACCAGGGACTACCATGCCAAACCTAGTCTGAAACAGGATCTACTTTACCCTACGCGGACAAACTAGTTTTAGCGCTATATCCCTATCATTTAAATCTAACTTGCTATTACCTAACTTAGAAGTGCACTAGGCTTACTATAACATATAAATACGTAATTCTAACATATACTAATGTAACTCTACTTATAATTACATAACCCTAACGTATCATTACTTAACCGTAACAACTAACTAACTAACGCTATTCTCAACATCTGAAATTGTCTAGTAGAGTTGTGCGTCGCACTTGGAACATTAAGGCCAGCAAAGGCGAACAAAAGCTCCCTTCCACCAGTCTGAATTGGGCGGCGAGTTCCTCCTTCCCGCCACCCTATCCGACGGTGGGTGAGACTCGGGGTGAGACTTAGAGTTTGGTTTTGCGTTCTCTTCCAATGGACACGGACACTTCGGGCTCGCGGACTAGAGACGCGGCCTGAGGCCGCCTTACTGGGGTCCCCGTCGAATTCATATACTATATCAGGCTAACCGTGCGGGACACGCCAACAAGACATTCCAAATAATCAGCGTCTCTTAGACTTGGGAAAAAAAATCGATTTAACTTGAGACAATCTTTCTTAATAGTTGAAATTCCTAAGACTAAACAGACAATTCTTTTTTGTAACAATGAAAAACGAAAGTAAAGCTGTTAAAAGTGGTGGGGGGAGTGGGGAGTTTATTGTTGTGCATATTTATTGACAATTTAAAAGTGCTCAATGGATTTAAAAAGTGGCAACTTTATCCAAAGTTCCCGTTATTCGTAAATTGCACAGTAATATCAGAAAGAATGATTCATGTTAAATAATGGTACAGACGACTTATACGTTTCATCATATCCCCATTGATGTCTTGATTGATGTCTTGATTGATTTCTTGATTGATAACTTGATTGATTTCTTGATTCTAAATGTCATTCACTGTGAATCTATTTGAAGCGAGCGTTGAAATTCCTCCTGAACTAAAGACTTTCAAGTTGTTACAACGAACACAATACAAAATTTTGGGATGCACATGGACGTCACATCAGGCTATTTTAGACTCTAGGACGTCACATCGAACTAGTTTAGACTCTGGGACGTCACATGGAACTATCTTAGACTCTAGGACGTCACATCGAACTAGTTTAGACTCTAGGACGTCACATCGAACTAGTTTAGACTCTAGGACGTCACATCGAACTAGTTTAGACTCCAGGACTTCACACAGAGTCAGAGAATACAGCAATTCTTTCTCTAGGTCTCTTTCGCTTTCTTTCTCTCCCATTCTGTCTTTCTTTCTGTGTCTTTCCCTCTCTCTTCTCTCTACCCCCCCCTCTCTCTCTCTATCCCCTTCTCTCTTTCTCTGTCTTTCCCCCTCTCTCTCTCTCTTTCTCTCAATCTGTTTTCTGTTTCTTTCACTCTCTCTCTCTCTCTCTCTCACACACACACACAAAAGATGTGTGTTTTTTTTTAATTAGTTCAAAGTCTAATGTTTTGATACATTTATTTCCTCCTGGGTTTGAACCATTGTCCACTCAAAGCACTCTTTATGAATAGATTACACATAACTTGGTCATGCGTATCAAATGTTACAAATATTGAACAAAAAAAATAACACAATAACACACAAAAATAACACATACAAAACTTTTGTTTAGGTTTAGTCCAGTCTAAATTGGGTTTCGTAATTTAACTCATTAATTTGTTAATTTAATAATTCAATTGTAAGTTTGGATTTGTAACACGCAAAATAGAAAAAAAAAGATTTTACACAAATATTTTTTTTTAAATGTTATAAAGGGGAAGAACTCCATATTTGCAGTACTATCCTTCAATGCTGTAAGATTTATTTCCCTTTTACTGTATCAAAGTTAGTTAATTACCACTTTTTGAGTATCTAATTATTCTAATTGGTTATTTTGTTTTATTGATTCAAGTTTTATTAAAAACAATGAATAAATGTGCAAAGTGTCAACTTGATCCGAGAATGGAAAGTGGGAGAACTAACGTGTTCAAACTTTATACCAGACAGACAGACAGGCAGACATATAAGATAGAGGAAGTTGATATAAGGTTTGTAAAAATGTATGTCTATTTCTTCCTTTCTTGTTCTGATTCTCTCTCACCTCATATCTCCTCCTTTTGTCTCTTTCTCTCCTCCCTCTCCCTCTCTCTCTCTGTCTCACTCTCACGCACACACACACACATTAAGTATAGTGTCCACGTGGTTCTAACAAACAACACGCAAACACACACACACATGCAACTCGTTAGTACACAAAGTTTTCTAATGCTTCATTTTTTTTTCTCTAGCAGACGATTAGATCTACTACAACAATAAAGCTTAGAAATGTGAAGGTCATGTTTAACTAGCCGCCTCAATTCTCGAGCAGACGACTCAAGGGAAAGAAGAAGAAAAATGTTATGTCGAAGGTTGAAAACAAAAAAAAAACAAAAAAACTTTGTTGTTATTTATATTTTTAAAAGGGTGAATGTTGCTTTGGACTAGTGCCAAACTCCTATGGTTTTATATCGTGGTCTCTAGTTTCCTGAAATATCAGTCTACTAACTAGTGTTTGGCATCATAGCAGGCCCTCACCATTTTACTTGTCTCCCCTTGTTCTTCAACAGGAAATACCCCGAAGAAAGGGAAGGGGGAAAACTCTGTGTTTTTATTTCTAAAAAAATAATTTCTAAAAGTTATACTCTTAAAAAAAATGAACGAAACGCATGGTAGTTCAATTGATTTACATAGACAATGACAGAAGCGTGGTAAAGAAATTGAAGAAATTCATAAATAAATAGAAACAACGAAATTCCGCCAAAAGTCTTGGATTTAAAAAAAAACAAAAAAGAGGAAAGGAACGCACCGAAACAAAGTTGTAAATCTGACATTTTCTAAACAGGGGCTCTTACTTCAATGGAACTGTGGAGTACATAAGGACTAATGGAAGACATTGACAACTTTCATTCATTTCTAATTAGATATACTGGTCGACCCGCTGCGCAGCATACGCCGCTATTTAGCAAGGCTGGCATTGGGCCACTGCAACCTATGCGACCGCAGTTGGCCCCGCACTTTCATAAGCCCCACGCTAATTCTATGTGTAAATTATTAAATTAAACCATTTCATAACTTATAACAGATTTTCCGCGGCCTAATGATTTACTAGGAGCTCCTGGAAATCTCTGAAATTGCAAAGTATACGAAAAAGTCCTGGAAATATCCAGAAATTATTAAAATCTTTTGAAAACTCATACAAATCTCCTGAAATATAGAGACCAAAATTGTCATGTTGGGGTGTCATTCAAACGCCAATACGCACGATACATAAAAAAAAAAAAAAAAAAAAAAAAACAACGGCATGATACAATATCCGTCATTGTGGAATCTGGTGAAAGAAGCAAGGCTCATAAAGTAATTCTGTACGTACGTAGTAAAGAATGAATAAAATGCAAAGATGAATTTATTTTCTAATATAAACTCTTAATTTTCACTTATCCCTACCCAAATTGGGCCCTGCACAGTCCGTTTTGCATAGGGCCCCGCAATGGTTAACTCCAGCCCTGTTAATTAGTGACGGGTGAATACAGAGAAAAGTTACGTGGGGTAACTCTGGTCCGACTTGCAGAAATAAAAGAGTTATCTTTCCATGACTTTTGGTGGTGTGAGGCATGGTTGGGCCATGAAGAGAATTACATATATAGATAAGCAAAGTTCTTCTGTTTGTCTACGAGGACATATGTATATATATATATATATATATATATATATCAGTGGCGTAGCTAGGGTATTTGATGCCCTGTGTGGGAGCTCCTCATGATGCCCTAAAAAAAAAACATAACAGCCAAATGAAGAATCCCCATTCCCAGAATATAAGTATTGTTAATTCGCAAGAAATTAATCTAACAAAGACAAAAAATGCTTCCAATGAATTCTACGTGTTTAATTTGCAGTCGAAATCAATTTTTCCCCCGGAAATTTGTGTATAATAAATGAAATTTCCAATGAAGTCAGTCGTAATTTAGTCATCGTTCGTTGCAAAAAATTCTTGATCAACTAGTTTTAAACAAACTTAAAGCCGATATTTTTTTTAACTCGAGCTCACCAGGTTTTTGTTTTGAAAAATTTGGTACTTCTGAAGAAACTTTGATAAGTCGTTGAAGCCTCTTTCGCTCCAGACGAAGTTCAGTTTTGTTAATTTCGCTAGGAGCACTCAAGATTTGTTTCAATCTCAGGATTGAAAAATTGGGATAGTGACAAAAAATCATTTTTTCATCCACTTTATTAGGTGCTCAAATTTTGTGATCATCTCTTAAACAGTCCAGTACAACAGATAATAAATTTCCCTTGTTATCTGTCTTGTGTGTCAATACAGAATCTTCATTTATTTCGCTAGGCATCTTTTTCTTGTGGCTAATACGAAGAGGTTTTGCACTAATCCCTAGGTCTGAGCATATGCTTTCAGCAAAGGTAATACTGGCTTCAGTGAGGTCCTCCAGAAATGGTAGAGTATATTGGAAAATAGAACTACATCGACTTCAGCTTCAGCAGCTTAAATTCTGCCAGATTTAGAGATTTGGATATCCTAGTGTTGAACTTTCATGAGAACAGCAAATATTAAAGTCTTAACCTCCGCAGTCCATTATTTCTGAGCCATACGAACTTAGTTTTTCTAAAATAACCGCAGAGAATTCCATAGGCATGCTTATTCTTAGTGACGATGAAGCCCATGCACGACTCGTCGTTACCCATTACCGTCAATGTTGGAAGCTAGGTCCAGCTTTTAGATGCCAGGTATACAATCGAAAATAATAAAAAAATTGATGGCTAGTTTTAATTGTATGATCTATTTCCATGACCACCCATAATTACAATAACTCCTAAATTCTTATGTATTTTTGTAAGTTTGGTTCGAACCCATTGTTCCTTCAGGAGTGGAGTCCACTAGGATAGTAATATCACTAACTCCAACAAATTGCCTTCATTTTTGTTCTTCCAATTCTTCTTCAAATTGTTCGTGATGCCCAAGAGTGCCAGATTCTGATTGGAGAACAAAACAAATGATGTCCAAGAGTCTCTTTATGTAGGGTTTCCATTTTTTTCCTTCTTGTTTCAATAAATCTTGACCATCGCTGTGAATACCGCCCTTTACACATTTCCTCCCAGCTGTCTGAATGTTCTGTTGGTCTCTTCCTACTCAGTTCTTGGTGATAACCTCCATCTATCGTTTAATCCATTTTCATGCTGATGTATCCTAATACTTGATCTTGAGAAAAGAGTTTGCAGGGAAGTTGTTGTTTTTTTTGGGTGAGGGGGTAGGATGGTAACAATTTCTAAAAACTTTTTTTGCCGTTTAGTATTTTCCTTAGAAGAAAGTCACGTGGACGTCTAAAAGTGCGTAAATTAGAGATGTAAACAAACCTAGTCAACTCAGGCTAGTCTTTAGTTTATATTTAAGTTTAGAAAGAATAGAGGGTATCAACAAAGTAGCTCAATAAATACATTTCAAATGGAATAGTCTGAGTTTGTGCAGTTTTTACTGAGAAAGTTTAAATTGTCCTTTGTTTGATGCCCCTTGTCACTTAATGCCCCGTGCGGCCCGCACATAGCTAGCTACGCCACTGATATATATATATATATATATATATATATATAGATAGATAGATAGATAGATAGATAGATAGATAGATAGATAGATAGATAGATAGATATAGATAGATTGTATATAGATAGATAGATAGATAGATAGATAGATAGATAGATAGATAGATAGATAGATAGATAGATAGATAGATAGATAGATAGAGAGAGAGATAGATAGAGAGAGAGAGGGGGGGGGCAGAGGAAAGTGGAGATAATAAGAGGGAGTAAGAGAAAATTCAAATCTAGATTCTTTGTCCTTTTCTTTGGTATTGTGGCTGCCCCACAGAAACGAGAGAGAGAGGGAGGAGACCTGTGACCATAGAACGATCTCTACATCACCAACTGATAACGACGAAGTTATTTACGTCAGCGGCAACGACTACGAAGAAGGAGAGATGAGGATTTATAAGCCACCAGAAATGTGCGTGGGTGGGTGCCGAGTCAGAATAGGAAATAAAACAAAGATAGTTACAATATATCTTTTAAAGTTCTCTGCCGGCACCTTCCCCTGCCCATGCCCCCACTACCATTAATCTCTTCTTCGAGATATCTAGCCAAAGAATTCATTACAAAACAAAACGATCCAGTTTAATGTTCTATGCAAGTTATTAATTTTGACTATCTATTTTCATGATTTATTTTGATGATATATTATCAAAGAATGATTCTGTATAGAAGCATATGCTTAAGTAGCACACACTGGTTTTTGGGTGTGTTAAAATAGAGAGAGAGAAAGACAGAAAGAGAGAGAGAGAAAAAGAGGGAGGTCCATAGATCTAAACAATCAATTTTTGTCATCCATAGGTCTAAGCAAGCAATTTTTGTCATCCATAGGTCTAAGCAAGCAATTTTTGTCATCCATAGGTCTAAGCAAGCAATTTTTGTCATCCATAGGTCTAAGCAAGCAATTTTTGTCATCCATAGGTCTAAGCAAGCAATTTTTGTCATCCATAGGTCTAAACAAGCAATTTTTGTCATCCATAGGTCTAAGCAAGCAATTTTTGTCATCCATAGGTCTAAAGAAGCAATTTGTGTCATCCATAGTTCTAAGTAAGCAATTTTTGTTATTTAAAAAACTTCGTGTCTAAATTAATAGTTTGTGTCATGAACCTATTGAAATGGGAGGCACACATTAATTCTCTGGATAAGTTTTCTCTCTCTAGCCTTGAGTCAAATCTCTTTTAATGAGAGTGTCTACAATGTGTCTTCACATCCTTTAAAACATCATTTGAGAAGAAAACATTTGAATGGAATACATTTGACTAGAAAACTTTCGACTAAAAAACATTTGAATAGAGAAAGTTTGAGTAGAAAACATTTGACTAGAAAACATTTGAGTAGAAAATTTTTAAATAGAGAACATTTGAGTAGAAAACATTTGACTAGAAAACATTTGACTAGCAAACAACATTGGACTAGAAAACATTTGAATACAAAACATTTAACTAGCAAGCATCTTTGGACAAGAAAACATTTGAGTAAAAAACATTTGATTAGAAAACATTTGACTAGAAACATTTGACTAGAAAACATCATTGGACTAGAAAACATCATTTGACTAGAAAACATTTGACTAGAAAACATTTGAATAGAAAACATTTGAATAGAAAATATCATTGGACTAGAAAACATTATTGGACTAGAAAACATTTGAATAGAAAATATCATTGGACTAGAAAACATTATTGGACTAGAAAACATCATTGGACTAGAAAACCTTCGACTAGAAAACATTTGACTAGAAATCATTGACTAGAAAACATTCGACTAGAAATCATTGACTAGAAAACATTTGTGCGAAATTTCAGCTTGATCCGAGATTAAATGTGGGAGAAATAACAGCTACAAACTTTTTACTAGACAGACAGAAAGACAGACAGACAGACAAAATGAGTATATCAGATGTGTAAAAAGGTGAGTAGAAATTCACCAGAGGTGGGTATTAGTTGTTTTTAGTAGATTTTTTACTTGTAACTTCGACGCACAAAAAAAACTAGACGTGAAAATAAAAAATTGAAAATGTCTAGGAGCAAGACGCCTCCCTGATGAAATCACGACATTCCATGGCCCCATTTCCCAGATCTCGCAACGGAAGTCATCCGCCGAGATGTCAATCTAACAATAGCATGCAGTGAATCCATCAGACGCCAAGTGATGTGTAACAAATTCACAAAAACAAAACACTTTTTTGCCCTCGTTGTTTCAACTTGCGCTTTCATACCCTGTCGTGTGTAATTACCTTTGGCTCTCACCAGGGAAGATGAAGGAATCTTTGAGGGGTTTCTAAGAGCGTTCTCAGACATTTCTAGGCGGGGTTCAGATGGCACGTAATGAAATGTCGTTGTATGGAAAGCAATGGGTCCTGGAAACACAAAGTTAGATCCACTTGACCAGTGCTCGTGGTTGTTGTAAACCAGAGGTTCCCAAACGGAATTTAGTGAATGATTTTTTGCTTTGATTTTGTTTATTTTAGGTAAGATTTTAATACTAAACCATCACTTGCCCCAGCACAGCCAAGGGTGTTTTAAGTTTAAAAACCCCTACCAGGGGGTTTAGTGTTTAAAACCC
The DNA here is from genome assembly GCA_030265305.1 of Biomphalaria pfeifferi. Classification (NCBI taxonomy): domain Eukaryota; kingdom Metazoa; phylum Mollusca; class Gastropoda; family Planorbidae; genus Biomphalaria; species Biomphalaria pfeifferi. The sequence goes on from JASAOG010000255.1 coordinate 89,653, forward strand.
CCTACCAGGGGAGTTCGAGTTTAAAAACCCCTACCTGGGGTTTTTGCAGTTAAATCTCCCTCTTCTATAAAACAAAAACAAACAAAAAATGCAAACGAAAATCCCCAAATTCCAAGAGCACAAAAAAAATCAAATTGCACACTCAAAATGTTATGAGCGAGTTAAATGGGTTTTGACTCAGCTTTGAGTTTAAACCTCACTTCAGCGGGGTTTGAAGGTAAAAAAATACCTCTTTAATAATAAAAACAAAGCACATTATTCACTCAAAATGTTATGAGTGTAGTCAAAGGGGTTTTGAGTTTAAACTCCCCTCCAGTGGAGTTTGAAGCTAAAAAGTACCTCTTCAATATAAATAAAAGCAAATTACTCACTCTAAAATCTATGAGCGTAGCCAAAAGGTTTTTGAGTTTACCCCCCCCCCCCCGCCAGGGGGTTTTAAGCTAAAAAATACATCTTCAGTGTAAGAAAAAAGCGAATTACGCACTCAAAATGCTATAAGGGTTTTGAGTTTAAACCCTCCTTCGGGGCACTAGCGGATCCAGAACTTTGTAGTGGGGGCGGCGATTTTTTTCAAAACCCTAACCCTAGCGCACAGAATAAAGAATAAAAAAAGCAGTGTTTCTCAACCTTCGGCGAAAAAAAAAAACAGTCATGTTAAGGCCTTTTCTGTGAACGCTGTATGCTTCTCCAGTGAGGTTTGGGGCGAAGCCCCGCCGCCAAAATCGTTTTCTTGCACTCTTCACTGAAGAAAAGAATTCTCCTGACATCTACAGCACATTAGTAATCAATGGAGTTCGGGGCGAAGAACCGACTCCAATAGCGTTTTCTTGCAATCTTCACTGCAGAAACGCATTCTCCTGACATCTACAGCTCATTGTTCATCAGTGGAGTTCGGGGCGAAACCCCGCCGCCAAAAGTGTTTTCTTGCATTCTTCACTGAAGAAACTCATTCTCCTGACATCTACAGCTCATTACTCAACAGTGGAGTTCGGGGAGAAGCCCCGACGACATAAGTGTTTTCTTGCATTTGTCACTGAAGAAACGCTTTCTCCTGACCTTAAGCTCCCTATTAAAAAGGACCTTTTGAATAGTGTTGTTAACTATTCTAATATGAATTTTTAAGCCCTTAATACATTGCAAATAAAACCAATTTGTTCCTTGAAAAGAAAAGATACCCCACATATTTAGATTATAGCTTTGAGTATCGCCGCCGAAGAAAAAATTATTCCATAAATAATATTCAATAAAATTCAAGCGTAAATTGTGAGTTTTAATCCCAAATTTCTGTAACTAGAAGATATCAGATTGAGTAATGGTTGGAAAAGGCGACTAGGAAATAATTATTTTAGTTTAGAACTTATCTCAATCGTGACTCTTGTACTGAAAAAATTCGTTTGAATTCTAACTTTTCCAAAGCAAAGTCTTTCGTAAAATAATTATGATAAATTCATGTGAAATTACATAAACTCTGTCTGGAAAGGGGAGGGGCGATAGAGTGAAAACGATTAAACCTCGCTCCTTTTTATAATTTCTGCTAATGATTGCATTTGGCATTAAAGAATAGGGGTGGGGCGACTCGATATAGGAATTTAATTTATAGCATATATAAATTATATCAATGATAGATTTTTTTTATATTGTAATTTTTTAACAATAATATACAAAGAAAAAGTATTTGTTTGTCCGTTGGGGGGAAGGCGATTGCATGTATCGCCCCTCCTACCTGGTACAACCCTTTTTCATTTTATATTTAATAATCATAAAATTTGAGATTTAAAGTGTGGTGCGACAAATTATACAATGGATTCACCCTTTTTTAACCCTAGCAGTACAGGCAATCGCATACCCCCCTACCCCACCGAATTGGCCAAAATACCAGAAGGGCTGCGACATAATATAAAATTTATATATTAATTCAACTAATTTTGTTCACAAACTATGATTTGTCCATAAAAGTAGGACCGCCCCCCCCCACTCAAAGGGTTTAGGTGGAAGGGCAGTAGAGGTATTCGCCCCCCCCCCTCCACAATCGGTCAACAGGGGAACGACATAATATAAAGATCGGTTAAAATATCAATAACAAGTTTTAATCATAAAGATACTTAATTGATTCTGTTAGCAAGCTGTGATTTCTACAAATAAATTTGACCGCCCCCCCCACTCAAACGTTTATGGGGGGGGGGGCGGATTGATGCCATCGCCTCCTCCCGACCCCACCTAATCGGCTAACATACTAGAGGGGGGGAGGAAATAATCTAAAAATATGTTAAAAATATAAATAATTAGCATATATTATTAACATAAGTAATAAATTCGTGTACGAATTGTGTGAATTCTAATCTAAAATTCGTCCCCCTCACCCCCTGGATCCGCTTGTGCTTCAGGAGGGTTTGATGCTAAAAATACCACTTCAATAAAAAAAAAAGCAAATAACACACTAAAATTATTTGAGCGTAGCCAATCCAATCGGGGGTTTTGAGTTTAAACCCCTCTCCTACAGATGGCTTTTTTTTAAAGTTTAAAACCCCTCCGGATGATTTTCAGTTTAAGATCCCCTTACAGAGCATTTGGAGATGGAAAACCCCCAACAGATTATTTTGATGATAAAATCGATATAAAATCTAAAGCAAACTACAGTCACATAATTCCAAGAGCGTATTCAAGATAGGTTACACATTTTTACCAGTGGCTGGGCTCCATTAATAAAGTGCAGTGAATAGTCATCTGCCGAAATTGAAAAACACTAAATGTGACTCAACAAAGTTGGCTAAGACAGATTTTAGGAGTCAGTTATAGAGATCGGGTCTAAATCAAGGAAATCCTATGCCGAACTGGGAGTCGACCCCTTAGTAAGATTGTGAGAGGGCGTCGCATGAGGTTTGCGGGAAATGTTCTCCGACAAAAAGAATTACACATAATAAGAGTTGCGATGACATCCTAGTACAACACATTCATGGAGGTCCTCATGGCAGGTGGGAAGAGGCTTCAGACATTACCAGTGACAGATTTTTATGGAAACAGCTTGACGTCAAATGCTCCGAAGTCTAAGTCAGTAAGAATAGCACATTAGGTTTTTTAAATAAAACTTTTTAATAGCAGGAAAATGCAGTGTAGGTACCTCAGAATATGCATTTTGTTGGCTTTCAATACTAAAAATAGTGCTTGGCGGCGGGGCTTCGCCCCGCGCTGGGGTTCTCCTAGCGCTCCCCCAGACCACCTTGCTAGTAATGGCGGGGAATCTACAATTTTCCTACTAACTTATGGAAGAACCTATTCTAGGGCACAATAAACGTCTTCCGAAAGAATGAAGTGTCAGAATGTAATAGAGATTATGTCACACACACACAAATACATATAAATTTTTTTCGGAAGGGGGGGGGGGGGGTCAGGGGGGGGAGAAAAAAATCCCCCCCCCTCAAACCCCTCCTCCCGAAAAAAAAATCCTGGCTACGCCCATGGTTGAAACTGTTGCTTTAGTTGTTCAAAAGTTGGCTTCCATTTACTTTTCACCTGACATCTCCTCAGTTAGTCTATATTGTTTGTTTTTTTTATTAAAAGATTGGCAGTCGTGCCGTAACCCGATTTCATTACCTGCTTAAATGAGATCCATTATTGTGGACCCCCGTTTACGTTTCATAGACCCATTTTTTTTTCACTCACATAGACCCCTTCAGGGAACAGTGCTAGCAAAAGAAAAAGAGACAGACAGAGACAGTGATGTTAAGATAACATAAAAATTAGACGAGCTTACAAAGATTCTATCCAAGGCAAAAGATAGAAAGGAATGGAGAAAGCCGGTCGACAGATCATGTGTGGTTCCCAGCGGTCTAAGGTATAGAACCACGATGGACGAACTATATAAGGGGTAGATGAAGGTGTAGGATCCCATGTAAGCCCCCCCCCCTCCCCCGTTGGCCCTAGGATGTCGATATAAAACCATTTTAGGAATCACTGTTATCAATCTTCCCAAGTAGAAAAGTGCTGCTAGACGAATGACTTTCCTAAAACTTCTTGTGGAGTAATAAGACCTGGTAGAAGAGATTGTGTCATTAGTCTTTAATGCATTGAATCTTGCCATCAAAGGCAGGAGATGGTGTGATCAGTGCAATTAACTGACTGCGATGTTACTTAGACATTAAAGGCTAAGTTACCTGTTCAGATCTTGAAGTCCATGGGGTTGGAGGGGGGGGGGGGGCAGAGGATATTAAGCTCATCTATTTCTATAACCGACGGATAAGGAGGGTGTCATGTGGCCAGGACAACGACCGCAGCTAATGTCTTGGTCTCCATTACAGTTGTCTGAACTCGGGGACGTCTTGCAAAGTTCGAAGTTCAAAATACCAACGGGATTCGAACTTGTGAGCCCTAGACTCTGAAGCGCAGCACCACTCTGACAACACGCTTGACTACACCCTCTAACAGACGAAATGTGGATGGAGAGAAGACTGAGATGTAGAGAAATTAATGACAGAGAAAGATGATTGAGTTTGAGTATTTTGTGTGTGTGTGTGTGCGTTTGTGTGCGCGTGTGTGTGTGTGGCCGAGTTGGCAGAACTTGGCTTGGAACCTCTAATAGAGATATGAAAAGTTAAAAGTTGATAAAGTATGCCAAAAGCAGTCTTTTTTTTCTGGTAAGCTGAAAGTTGCTCGGCGTAATAGGTGTGCCCCACGGAAACGCTCTAAAGACCAGCTTAAGCGCCAACTTGCTTTAACTGACAGAAGACAGCACCTGGTTGCATGCGGATGATGCGTCTTCAGAACGTGAAACCTGGAGATGACTTACAAAGGACGGTGGATACACATTTGAGACCAAAAGAAAATCCTCTGCCTGCGCTGGATGTGGAAAAATATGTAGTTCGCAGCAGGATCTGCGTATCTACTTGAAATATAGCCTTCCTAATTAATCTTTTGACTCGAAAATAAGCCTTTGTGACGAACCGTTTTAGCTCCCTCAAGGTATCACTCAAGTCTAAGCATTTAATTAATTTATTCACACGCTATTTTACTAATTTTAGCGATCTAGAGCTAAAACGCAGCCACCACCCCTCCAATCCAACCCCACCCCCTTTGGCATCGATGTCACATTTTGCTATCCCCACCTTGACACATGCCACACTAGACTCTTGACAAGAGTACACTCCCTCCATCTATCGTGGCAAACATCCGTTGACCCCCCCCCCTTCCGGGAGCGGCTGGTCACTTCAAAGTGCCCATTTAACTCAACGCCTCGGGCAACGCTGTTCCTCTAGCACTAGACATTATCAAGGTATAATCTCCTTTGATCCGGCCGAGCTTTGATAATCCCCCCCTCTTTTCTATCCTCTGACCACCTGGGCGAACTCCCTGGACTTTCAACTCGCGCCTTCGCGCGGTGTTTATCTCCCGGAAACGCCGTCACGGTCAAGCGAGGATCTCTCTGTCAAAGACGCCGGATAGTCTAGACCACCTTTGCACTTATCTCCCGCCACTCACCCCGCTCTCCACGTGTATACGGACAGAACTTCATCGTCCGATCTCATTCTCGTTGGAGAGCTGACAGGGAGCACATCTATCTCTTGCTTGAGCTCTGGACTATTTTCATTCCCTTATTTCACTTTGGATTGGTGGTATGTAACTTGGTAAAGTGCTTGAGAACCAATTTGCTTAGTAATGTATATATATATATTTGTGCATTTATTACTACATTATTTGTGTATATATTTGTGCATTCGTATCATGGATAATGTAAGTACATTACTGTATACTTATATTTTATATCATGACTTTGTGGTTAAATGTTCAAGCTATCTGGACTAGAATTTAGTAACAATTCATATCAGATTTATTTAGCTCTTTAACCATTATTAACTGAGCTCCTACATAATAACGCTCAGCACGAGCCTTCACTATATTGTCATTGAATAATTCCTTGGCAGGGGATTATCAAAACATTTCTGTCAACATGTCTTATTACTGAGTGTGTATTTACTTATGCTCTATGTTTGGTTATGTGAGCGCATGGGCGAGTATCAGTCGTTGATCTCCCCTTCCCTTTCATCTCATTTATCTAAGCGATGTATGTACTTGCTATTCACCGTGATTGGTGAACGTCACTTATATTACATCATGTATCACTTATTACTGTTTATTATTTCCCTTTATGGGAATCCCCATTATTATTGCTATCTCCCTTGATGGTACACTATATTCATTCGTTAGTTCCCTTTGATATTTATGAAACTAGCTTATAGTTTCTCTACATCAGTCTGAAGATGTCCTTCAAGGAAAGGCAACTACCTCCCAACGTTATCATTATGGCTAAACCGACGTACACATCATATCGTTGCAGCTTTTATCTATAGGCTACATCCGCATGAAATCTTAGCAACCTAAAGCTGATAACAGATTTGCTGGCACCAGATTTGCAGACATCAGTCCTACTCATCCTTCAAGAGTCCAAGTAACAACGCAGCCACTGGCTTAACTGATTGGTAAACGCAGCTTTGCTCTGCAACCATATAACGTTGGACTGCAGCCGGAGCCTGGATCCACTACGCCAGCCCACCAGCAGACAGCATCAGTACCAGCCACACCCGTCTCATCAGTGCAGCACCGGACCAAAAGCTAAGCAACCAGCCTAATGACACTCAGACCACTTGGTTCTCAAATCTAATGATGATAGACTTGTTTATGTAAATACCCTAGACCCCATTCTAGCAACTGTACAGCATTTTACCTTTTAATTATCCTTTGTATAATAAACTATACATATTTTTACATCTAAATATAGTATTTGTTGCCTGCATAATAACGCTGTGCTTGTAGTTTATATGTGCAAGTGTGGGTTCTCAAACCATAAAATCACCTAGACACCCAAAGTTGCCAGTACTTTAATCCAACTTGTCACATAAATGGAGAGTCTAGTCCTTGATTTACCCAACTAATACTGCAAGCACAGCCGGCAACTCCATAACCTTATTATTTAAAAACAAATGCCTGCTATGGTATAGTTTAATTCAAAAGTTGCAACATGAAGCAAGACCTAATAGTCTCAATAAGTGATATGCTTTACCAATTGGCTAATATATATGTATATTTCACTGATACGATACTTTCAATTGCTTATATACGATACTTTCAAAAACTTAAAAATTATACTTTCGATCGCGATATTTTCAATTGCTTAAATTCGATACTTTCTTGACCAAGTTGTGACAATATCTTTGAGTTATTGTGTCATATATTCAAATAATTATAAAAGTAAAAAGCAACCAAAAAAAGAAAGGGCACGGCTGGACCAAGTTGGCATAAACATAACTCATCTCTAGCTTGGTGAACCAATTTAAAAATGTCTCGCGCCAGATCTAAAACAAAGGCGACTTTTGACGTTGTAACATCACTTTCTGAGAGGAAATGTTTTCCAGACTTGAAATCGCTGCCATCGCTAGCTCTGCGGTATCGGCATCGCCTCGGGCAGTTGTAGACTTGCGTGATGATCACGAAAAGGTTCAAGGAAGTGCTGATCGTGGCAGACGTTAATTGTCATCAACTAGCGGTAGCCAATCAGATCATTGATCTGGCCAATTAGCATAACATGGTCCTTAAAATAAGAACGAAAAAAAAAGCGATAAAAATATTGTTTAGTTTTGTCTCTTTTCCCATTTACTGACATAATGAACAGGAGGTAATCATTCTATAGTAATCGATGGAGTTCACAAAAAAGTAAAACGCTCACAAGCACACACACACACACTTCCTAATTTGACAGCACACCCCCCGCCCCCTCACCAACCCTAGTTTGTTTCCGGAGCGAGTAGGATGATTATGATCGATGACATGTTCCGGTTGGGTGAGATTACACACCGCCCATTCTCCCTTCCCATTCAATGTATTTATCCAAATTCGACCAATTAGGCCTAGGACAAATAAGTGAGGGGGCGGACAACAGTATGTAAGTAAATTGTAGTCAGTAGTTCAGAGAATCTCGCTGTATCCAGATGTGACGTTCATCTCTCCCGCTCCATTCCCCAGAAATTTATAATGAACCATGTGATTTTCTCTAACCTTACAGACTATCCATTCTTCTAGATTGGACAAAATGATGCAATATAACCACTTATTACTGAGCGGATTCCAAAATAGTTTTACCTAGACCTCTAGTGGCCATGACAACTGAAAGTTTGATATTCAAACATAACAAAGAGAAGAAGAATATCATTTCATAGTCTCTAGACCTTCATGCTATTTGAAAGCTCTACAGACATTTCCCCTAGCCCCCAACTTGACCACACAATAAAACACGTTGTTTAGCAGACGTTGGTACATTTTGTTAGCAGAAGTTCACTTATGTAAATAAGTTCTTATATTTTATTAGCAGACGTTCTTATTAGCAGATGTTCTTATATTTTATTCAAAAGCGGAAATGACGAAATGCAAAGTAAAAAAAAAAAGAAAGAAAATATTCTTTAAAAATACAGCAACCTTTTTAAATGGCTATTTCTATGTAGTTAAAAAAGTAAAGTTCCCCTTTTAGACATTGTGATCTATTGATTTCTATTTAAGCTTTATATCAAGAATGCGGCCTTTTGAGGATATACCGAAAATAAAATACGAAGGCTTAATAGAAAGCTTGCGGTTCTTAGCGAATTGTGGCGTTCAGGCTGCGAATATGTTAAAACCTGGTATTAGTGGGAACCTAAGAGGCAAAAGGAACCCGTGTACGAAATTTAAAGTGAATCCGTTTTGCTAGTTTAAGAGATCTCTTGATACATAAATCACTCGGTCAGTGAGTGGTATTTTAGAAATATAATATAGATTTTTCAATAAAATAAACTAATCCTGTGTCGACTTTAATATCCTGAGCATCATCTCACGCAGTCTGTCTGTCTGTCTGGTACGCATTGTACACGTTGTCTCCCCCACTTCTCTTTCTCGGATCAAGTTGAAACTTTGCACAATTCTTCAATGTCGAGGACAATCAATTGAAAAAAAAAGAAAAACAAAAAATACATTTAAAAACAAAAAAAGCTGATAGGCTTACAATGTCTAATTGTATCAATTAGTTTGGATCACTCATGTAATTATATGTCTGACTGACCTTGACATAACTCTGTTCAATTAGAAATATTTTTAACCAATGTTTTTTTTATTATCAAAGAGATGAATGAGCTGATCACTAAATGTCTTAACCAATTCTTTTACAGATATTTATTAGATTTAGACTGAATTTTAAAATTTTTTATGTTGCGTAAACAGTAATGTATATAATTCATAATTCATCAGACATTTTCAACCACTTATTATAATGTTAGTAGGCCGTTGGCTATATTTTGCATATCATCAGCTTGATCCGAGATTGGGTATCGTAGAAATAACATGTACAAACTTAGACCTATTAACAGACAGAGTTAATAAAAACCTTGTAAAAATGTGCACTCTAAAATGGACAGTTTTATATCATAGTGCGATTGGCTACAAATTGAACACTGATACAGTAGGTTTCAAGCCCGCGATCTCTCCACCACCACCACCCCCATTCCCCTCCCCCAAAAGAGCAGCTACGGATTAAAAGAAAGTTAAAAACATTCGACAGACTAAAGAAATTCCTAACGATTGAGACAACGACAGAAACAGTGGACACTCAAATGAAACTCGTGAATTATAAATTTCAAAGTAAATTGCTCCATTCATAATCTTTGACTTTGATTCGAAGTTCGGTCAACATACTGGACAGTAACTTTAGAGCTTAGACGTAACAAAATCTATACAGTAGAGTCTATGCTCCAAGCTAGAGTTGTTTTTATTTGATTATATAACAGCGTAATTGGCTTGTATCGTTCTATGGGATATTGATGAATTCGCTCTTTTGTTACGCCACAGGGTCTCTTGAGAGTTTGATGTAAAGTCTTTTGACAAAAAAAGGAAATGCTATTTTTCACTTATTTTATGTTTCTTATATATAAGATATTTTTAACGTTGGTATAATTCAGTTTTTATTTGTCTAAAGAGAGAGAGAGTGAGAGATTATGAGAATATACGGGGGTGTTAAAAAAAAAGTTAAAAGTTTTTTAAAGCGCGTAAAAGAATGTCAATAATGTTTAGGCATTGTCATATATCAGTTTTAGAACCCCTGTAATATTTGGTGACTAGTAGTCACTGAACTATTCCGTGCAGTTAGCACGAGATTTTTCCTGGTCCTGTTTCCTCAGTTAATCTTGGGCTCTCGTAGAGAAAGGAATATTATGGATATCTTGTCCAGTGTAGTAATGTATAGATATTAAGGTTGATTTTTTGACTCCTGAGAGCATGTGTGATATCTAAAGTATTCCATTGGATTCTAATGTACTATATTTTGTGTATATTTCTTGATGGCTGGACTTGCCAATATCTTTTATGAATTATTTTACATGTAATAAAACCTTGTCTGCTGACCCTGCGTATATTTATGATTCTGAATGTTGTGGTCGTAGAGTTCAGCATGATAGTGTTCTGCGCACCAGCAAATATAGTGCGTGTGAGAAGGTATTTAGTTAGTAAGGCAAAGAACTTTATAGTGGTACCAGAAGAGGTAGCTACAACACACAAAGGCAGACCAGCTCAAGACCGTTCAGACCTGTAACGATAACCAGGCTGTGACAGGCCTACAGTGAAACGAATCATGCCTGTTCATGTTGTATGTTCATGGTGTATGCGCTTCGGAATGTTAACATGATAGTCCCAAGTTCGAACCCCGCACGCTGCCGTCCTGCAGGAGGTTTGGGATGGGCAGTCCCGCAGCCAAATATTTCTGGAAGAGAGGAAACAATTTCTCATTTGAAAAGAACACCCTAAAAGTAAATAATTAAAAATGTGTTGCGTCTCTAAGTGTTACAAATGTGTTGCGTCTCTAAGTGTTATAAATGTGTGCGTCTCTAAGTGTTATAAATGTGATCGTCTCTAAGTGTTACAAAAGTGTGCGTCTCTAAGTGTTACAAATGTGTGCGTCTCTAAGTGTTATAAATGTGTGCGTTTCTAAGTGTTACAAATGTGTTTCGTCTCTAAGTGTTACAAATGCGTTGCGTGTCTAATTGTTACAAATGTGTGCGTCTCTAAGTGTTACAAATGTGTTGCGTCTCGAAGTGTTACATCGAACGAAAAGATTGAAAAGAACTACAAACATAAAACTGCCATGTCATCGGTTTATTTTATTATTATTATCAAAGAATGAATGGGCTGATCAGTAAATGTCTTGACCAATTCTTTAACAGATATTTATTATATTTAGACTGAGCCTTATTAGACTGATTGATTCAAAAATGTGAACTCAATTCACAATTAATTTTCAACCATTTTGCACTTATTATAATGTTAATAGGCCATTGTTATACGAGTTATTAATGTTACCTATGTATAATTTTAATTAGATATTGTAGCGAAATGTACATAGAATTTGACGATAATTAATTGTTTAATGTTTATTATCATTTGGTTTTATAAATACAGTACATTCTAAATTCTAAAGCCAATTCTTTGCAATATTGCAATAATGAATCATCAATGTTCTGTTTAAACGCCTTGAAGTTATGATGATTATGATTTATAAGCCTTGGGTTGAGTAAAATTTATGCGCGATTACCAAATTTGAGTGTTCACGAAATTGTCACCGACAGATATAATTTTTCTTTTTAGTTTGCATCCAGAGACCTGGATCTCCATGTGTCAACTGTTAGACATTGGTTGTCTCAGAGCCTCATGGAGGAAAAATTATCGCCAGAACATGCTCGTAAACATAATTAGCCTAAATCTTAAATTCACTGTACGCCTCGATTTAACTGCATCGAATCAACTGTAACGCTGGATAGCCACATAAGTAATTAGAACACTAGCTAGCCTCAATCTGCAACATTGGATAGCTCCATAATTATGTGATTAGAACACTAGGATCAATCTGTAACGTTGGATATCCCTATGAACCACCCAAACATGAATAAAATTAAAAACAAAAAAACAATTACAATTTCGTCCTTAGAAAACTGGACATCCCTCTCCCGTACATGTTGAACAACGAACTGTCTCCGGTGGTTGTAACCTTTGGTCAGTAGGAAGATCGTGCCATCGTAAGCATTCATGACATTTTTTGTTCTTAGCGATATAACATTTTCAATATTACTGTATTGGGGAAAAAAATAAAAAGCACATAGCTTGCTGTAGACTTAAAGAAACACATTTGGGACACTTTCAGCACAAGATACACTGAACAAGTCAATAAAAAGGAGATAATCCATCATTTGTGTCGTAGTTAACAAAATCCCGTTATTTCCCTTTACCGGTAAACAAAATTCAAATGTAAACAGTCTTAAATTGAGACTGAATGACTGATCCAAACTAATTGATACCCCAAAATTGGGTAGCATAGAATTGAATGAATAAGAACGTCTGTGATGGCCATATCATAACTGTCTCACTTTTTTTCTAGACTTAATACTATTTTTTTGTTTTTCTTGCTATTGTTAAAGAAATAATATAACTACCATTTGAAGAAGTAATTAACAATGGTTATGTTGTTTTGTTGCTAGATTAATGTTTATTCTTGTTCATAAGTTTCAGGCCCAGGCACTTGAATGATCTGAGTGACATGTAGTACGATTCAACAAATCCAAACATACCGGTACAAAGGAACATTGTGAACATGTAAAACAAAAATTGATCAAGCCTTGCAAATTATTGATGGAGTATTTTTTTTTTGGTGAACAACCAGCTTAACAGGCTATCAATATTATACTAGGCTCCACAATTTGTGGTATCATGTCTTCAATCAGCGAAGCAGCAAGGTGTAACTATCATCTACCCAGCACACACCACATATTGAGGATGCTTCAATTTTGAGATTCGCCCAATGCTGACTTAATATAAATATACATGACTAACAACAATGTATTACCTCCACTATACAATGAAGCATACAAAGCTAGTTTGAAAAGCCTTTTAAAAACAAACTAACTTGCTCTAAAAAGGAACAAGCTTCATAGTCTGAACAAAGCATCTACTTGTCATAACCAGGAACAAGCTTCATAGTCTGAACAAGGCATCTACCTGACCTAAACAGGAACAAGCTTCATAGTCTGAACAAGGCATCTACTTGCTCTAACCAGGAACAAGCTTTATAGTCTGAACAAGGCATCTATTTGCTCTAACCAGGAACAAGCTTCATAGTCTGAACAAGGCATCTACTTGCCCTAACCAGGAGCTTTTTAGTCTGAACAAGGCATCTACTTGCCCTAACCTGGAACAAGCTTCAAAGACTGAACAAGGCATCTACCTGACCTAAACAGGAACAAACTGCATAGTCTGAACAAGGCATCTATTTTGCTCTAACCAGGAACAAGCTTCATAGTCTGAACAAGGCATCTACTTGCCCTAACCAGGAGCTTTTTAGTCTGAACAAGGCATCTACTTGCCCTAACCAGGAACAAGCTTCATAGTCTGAACAAAACATCTACTTGCTCTAACCTGGAACAAGCTTCATAGTCTGAACAAGGCATCTACCTGCCCTAACCAGAAACAAGCTTCATAGTCTGAACAATGCATCTACTTGCCCTAACCAGGAACAAGCTTCATAGTCTGAACAAGGCATCTACTTGCCCTAACCTGGAACAAGCTTCAAAGACTGAACAAGGCATCTACCTGACCTAAACAGGAACAAGCTTCATAGTCTGAACAAGGCATCTACTTGTTCTAACCAGGAACAAGCTTCATAGTCTGAACAAGGCATCTACTTGCCCTAACCAGGAACAAGCTTCATAGTCTGAACAAAGCATCTACTTGTCATAACCAGGAACAAGCTTCATAGTCTGAACAAGGCATCTACCAGCCCTAAACAGGAACAAGCTTCATAGTCTAAACAAGGCATCTACTTGCCCTAAACAGGAACAAGCTTCAAAGACTGAACAAGGCATCTACCTGACCTAAACAGGAACAAGCTTCATAGTCTGAACAAGGCATCTACTTGCTCTAACCAGGAACAAGCTTCATAGTCTGAACAAGGCATCTACTTGCCCTAACCAGGAACAAGCTTCATAGTCTGAACAAAGCATCTACTTGTCATAACCAGGAACAAGCTTCATAGTCTGAACAAGGCATCTACCTGACCTAAACAGGAACAAGCTTCATAGTCTGAACAAGGCATCTACTTGCTCTAACCAGGAACAAGCTTTATAGTCTGAACAAGGCATCTATTTGCTCTAACCAGGAACAAGCTTCATAGTCTGAAACAAGGCATCTACTTGCCCTAACCAGGAGCTTTTTAGTCTGAACAAGGCATCTACTTGCCCTAACCAGGAACAAGCTTCAAAGACTGAACAAGGCGTCTACCTGACCTAAACAGGAACAAACTACATAGTCTGAACAAGGCATCTATTTTGCTCTAACCAGGAACAAGCTTCATAGTCTGAACAAGGCATCTACTTGCCCTAACAAGGAGCTTTTTAGTCTGAACAAGGCATCTACTTGCTCTAACCTGGAACAAGCTTCATAGTCTGAACAAGGCATCTACCTGCCCTAACCAGAAACAAGCTTCATAGTCTGAACAAGGCATCTACTTGCCCTAACCAGGAACAAGCTTCATAGTCTGAACAAGGCATCTACTTGCCCTAACCTGGAACAAGCTTCATAGACTGAACAAGGCATCTACTTGCCCTAACCTGGAACAAGCTTCAAAGACTGAACAAGGCATCTACCTGACCTAAACAGGAACAAACTGCATAGTCTGAACAAGGCATCTATTTTGCTCTAACCAGGAACAAGCTTCATAGTCTGAACAAGGCATCTACTTGCCCTAACCAGGAGCTTTTTAGTCTGAACAAGGCATCTACTTGCCCTAACCAGGAACAATCTTCATAGTCTGAACAAAACATCTACTTGCTCTAACCTGGAACAAGCTTCATAGTCTGAACAAGGCATCTACCTGCCCTAACCAGAAACAAGCTTCATAGTCTGAACAATGCATCTACTTGCCCTAACCAGGAACAAGCTTCATAGTCTGAACAAGGCATCTACCTGCCCTAACCAGAAACAAGCTTCATAGTCTGAACAATGCATCTACTTGCCCTAACCAGGAACAAGCTTCATAGTCTGAACAAGGCATCTACTTGCCCTAACCTGGAACAAGCTTCAAAGACTGAACAAGGCATCTACCTGACCTAAACAGGAACAAGCTTCATAGTCTGAACAAGGCATCTACTTGTTCTAACCAGGAACAAGCTTCATAGTCTGAACAAGGCATCTACTTGCCCTAACCAGGAACAAGCTTCATAGTCTGAACAAAGCATCTACTTGTCATAACCAGGAACAAGCTTCATAGTCTGAACAAGGCATCTACCAGCCCTAAACAGGAACAAGCTTCATAGTCTAAACAAGGCATCTACTTGCCCTAACCAGGAACAAGCTTCAAAGACTGAACAAGGCATCTACCTGACCTAAACAGGAACAAGCTTCATAGTCTGAACAAGGCATCTACTTGCTCTAACCAGGAACAAGCTTCATAGTCTGAACAAGGCATCTACTTGCCCTAACCAGGAACAAGCTTCATAGTCTGAACAAAGCATCTACTTGTCATAACCAGGAACAAGCTTCATAGTCTGAACAAGGCATCTACCAGGCCTAAACAGGAACAAGCTTCATAGTCTAAACAAGGCATCTACTTGCCCTAACCAGGAACAAGCTTCAAAGACTGAACAAGGCATCTACCTGACCTAAACAGGAACAAGCTTCATAGTCTGAACAAGGCATCTACTTGCTCTAACCAGGAACAAGCTTTATAGTCTGAACAAGGCATCTATTTGCTCTAACCAGGAACAAGCTTCATAGTCTGAAACAAGGCATCTACTTGCCCTAACCAGGAGCTTTTTAGTCTGAACAAGGCATCTACTTGCCCTAACCAGGAACAAGCTTCAAAGACTGAACAAGGCATCTACCTGACCTAAACAGGAACAAACTACATAGTCTGAACAAGGCATCTATTTTGCTCTAACCAGAAACAAGCTTCATAGTCTGAACAAGGCATCTACTTGCCCTAACAAGGAGCTTTTTAGTCTGAACAAGGCATCTACTTGCCCTAACCAGAAACAAGCTTCATAGTCTGAACAAGGCATCTACTTGCCCTAACCAGGAACAAGCTTCATAGTCTGAACAAAACATCTACTTGCTCTAACCTGGAACAAGCTTCATAGTCTGAACAAGGCATCTACCTGCCCTAACCAGGAACAAGCTTCATAGTCTGAACAAGGCATCTACTTGCCCTAACCAGGAGCTTTTTAGTCTGAACAAGGCATCTACTTGCCCTAACCAGGAACAAGCTTCAAAGACTGAACAAGGCATCTACCTGACCTAAACAGGAACAAACTACATAGTCTGAACAAGGCATCTATTTTGCTCTAACCAGAAACAAGCTTCATAGTCTGAACAAGGCATCTACTTGCCCTAACCAGGAACAAGCTTCATAGTCTGAACAAGGCATCTACTTGCTCTAACCAGGAACAAGCTTCATAGTCTGAACAAGGCATCTACTTGCTCTAACCAGGAACAAGCTTCATAGTCTGAACAAGGCATCTACTTGCTCTAACCAGGTACAAGGAAACAGAAGAGCTACATGCCTGTACAAACCAATAGTAGGAAGCAAAGGAAACAAGAGATAAATATAACAACAGCACATTAACTACTTGACTGTACCAGGCTGTGTAGATGCAAGCATCTGAAGTTATATATTTTATTTACAATTTTTTTTATCCCATAATTATTTTACTCTTATTGCTATTATACAAATAAGAACATCAACTCTTATTTCAAAACTAAATTTATATTTATTTATCAGGTACTTCAAAATTGGGTAGCATAGAATTGAATGAATGAGCAAGTCTGTGATGGTCATATCATAACTGTGTCACTTTTTTTCTAAACTTAAAATAGGAGCATACCAGTAGACTTAGAACAAACTTCCATAGTTCTTTCTGGCAGCAAATCAAATGACCCAATGGTAAGGCAAGAATATAACTATCCTCGCCTCCTTGCAAAACAGGAATGCACCAAGATCAAGATGTGAATCCTGTCAATGAGAAACCTTTGCCTCCCTTTACAGCATCAGTATTGCCACACCCATAGGTTGAGTTTTAATATCTTGAGAATTGTGCTGATTGGGATCATTTCATTGGTTAATATCTTCAACACTGTGACATTCACTGTCTCCCTCCTCTTGTGGCTGCACAGGGGCAGGAATTTCACCTTTCACTGCTAGGATCCTCTGGTGACAAGAGTTACAGTAAAAAATGGGCTTGGTCAGGTCAGCACAGGCCCTGTGCCACCAAGTGCGACAGTTCTCACACTGAATCCAGTCTGCATCTCTAGCAGCCAGAGTCTGACACTCAGGTCCACCCACGCAGAGAACAGTAGTCTCCTGGTCAGCATCTCGTAGTGCCACAGCAATCAGATTTAAGTAGTTAGTAATGTGGGCTGAAGTCATCACCAAAGGGGAGACCTTGTTAACAAGTGCTTCCACATTCTGGAATAAGGGCAACTCTGAATTAACATGAAATAATTATGAATCATTTAAAAAGATAAAACTTTCTTTTTTAAATTCCTTTTCTTTTTTTTTTTTGGTCATTGTAAATATAGCACATTGAGCAAGTGTTTGTTATGTGAACCAGGCTCAAATGGAGGACATAGGAATACAAATGTTGAATAATATTTCAAACTTTAATTTTTTTTTTAAATTATATTTCAATAAAACACAAAATATTTTTGAAATACAATGAATTGGTTAAAATGATTGAGTTAATACAGTCTAGAAGCACAAAATCACCATTTCTATATCCTTCACGAATTGTATATATCTAAAAACTTCACAGAAAATTCTATGATTAACAAGTTAGGTGTTTTCAATTCTAGCAAACTCTTGATCCAGTTATCTTAAATTGTTCTACAAAACTAGAATCAATTTTACTTTCATTAGTGACTGCTGGCATGACTACTGTGCTCTTTACATCAATGACATCATTTGTGGCAAGATGTATCTAAATATTTCATTTATAAAAACACTATCCAAGAGCCTATACACAAAAAAACACATGACATAATCACAGCATGATCAAGTTTTATTCAGGCTCAAGATATTATATTCATTTCTCTCTACAAAAAGAAAAAAAATTATACGGTCAGAACATTTCATTAAGTTATGATTGAGTTGACGATTTAGTTATGTCACAGTTAGTGAAAGGTTTGATATTTAGGTCAATGACATAACTAAATAACACATTAACAAATTTTTTGTCAAGTAGGCTGCTTTTGCTGAAATTAATTTCTACAAAAAATATTTTTTAAAATTCATTTTCATTTTTATTAATGTAGAGAAGAATTTCAGTTGCAATTAAGTAACAATGTTTACAGAAGAAAAAGACAATTGTGTATGTGCATCTGAGAATGAGTTTTGTTTTACTATTAAATAGTCAATAACTGCTATTGGTTATTGAACACTGGTTTTGTGATTTTTATGTAATAATGACTATTAATTAGCTCAAAGTATCATAGGCGGTGGTGTCTGTAAAATTGCTTAATTACTGTGCTAGGACTGCTATTCCAATTAAGAAAGCAATGGGAATAAAAAGAAACCTTGCTTGATAGAATAAAGAGAACATTTTCATTAACTGCTTAATAATGTTTTAATTAAGTTTTTTTTTATTTGTCTAAATAGTGACACAAAAAAACAAGGAAGACAACCATTACCATTAACAAGTGAATGCCAGAAGAAGAGTTATCTTCAATTGTATTACATGGGATCTGCTTGGTGGTCCAAGTAGACAGCATCTCTCCAGTGTGTATAGAGCGGATCTGCATGTAACGCCTGCAAGACAAATGATGGCTTTTGAGGACATTTAGTTTTTGGAAATAAAAATATTTGAAATATAGAGTGGCTTAGATAACAGCCAGTGAGTCCAACTGTGAGCATAGCCAACTGCTACTCATTGATACTATAGTGAGATATTCCATCAATATTAAAGAGATGGACAGGCTCAGGTTGATGTGATATCCACATTCTTTTATGCCTATGTGAGCCATGAAGATTTGTTGTTTGATCAGATTAGGCATCACAAAGAAGACAATGTATGACCTCCCCAACATTCTCAGGATCTGCAGAAATCATTTTGAAAAGAAAAGCACTAGAAACAAAAAAAAAGAAGTGACAGACACAAAATGAGAAGACTTCAATGAATGGAAGGAATATATGTGGTTGAAATGCTATCGAAGGCAGGAATCAGAAATGAAAGAAACTGGTAATCACATCACCAACATAGTTCAACAGGTTTAAAGACAAACAAACTCACATTAAAAAAATTAAAATCAATATTAAGAATGGTGAATAGAAACATTGAATGATGTTAAAAAAAATGAAATAAAATATTTTCAGATGTAAACGTGAAGATGGTCGTTAAACTGTTGCTACTTGGAAGTCAAACAATATGGTTATAGTTGATTCTTTGGGTTTTTGGCACATCAGCACAATTTAGGCCATGTCGTGCCCATAAACAAAAAGTACTGAAAGTTGTTTTTGTTGTTTTCTTAAGGAAAGATTTCTAATCTGAACTATCGCAACATATTTATTTGTAAGTAAATTAAAATACCAACTTTCTTAGTCAAATATTATTTTAAAAAATAAAAATATTTAAATAAGAGTTTTCAAAATTCTGATTTTCACCAGATACAAATCACATTCAATATTAAAATGTTGCTTTTTTTTTACCTGATAATTACAAAGCTTATATCAACTCAACTCACTCTGTCTCTGTCTGGTAAAAAGTTTGTACACGTTATTTATCTGACACCCAATCTCAGATCAAGCTGAAATTTTGCACAATCATTTCTTTTACCTGACAACATAAGAATCAATAAAAAAATAATTTATTATTTAATTAGCTATTGGCAATTAATTATTTTGTTTGGTATCTGTACAAAGAACAGAAATTGTTCTAGAATGAAGTGGTGGTATAAGCTGAATGATTCACCTTTATAGGTGGCAGCTTTAAAGTAAATTTAAAACAAACAATAGAAAACTAAACAATATTCTGTTTTCATAAGCACCTAATTATCAGAGTGGTTAGTATGTTGGGTTGAGCCATGAGTTTGAATTAAAGTTGTTCTCCCCCCTTTTTTTATAAATGCTTTTAAAAAGCAATTACTGTAAAATTCACCCAGATATCCCTTTCTTTCTCCCCCTGTACCCCCCCCTTTTTCCAATTTTCCAAACTGGTTCGGATAAGTGATAGGATCATAGCATATTGAGAACGCTTAAAGCATGAAAAAGCGCTTAACAAAATCAATTGGTACAAATATTTCTAATCGCACAGATTAATTGTTGTTGGTCTAGATTTATTCCAAATTTAATTACATGACTGATCCAAACTAATTGATTCAATTAAACTTCTTAAAAGCTTTCTTTTTTTAAAAAAGGAAATTTTTTTGTGCTTTTTTCTTTTTATTATGTTTTCCTCAACCACCCCCCTCCAAAAAAAAAAATGATGGCTTTAAAAAAAAAAGAAGAACTCTTGTCCAACTGACTTCAATTAAGTTATATAAATCATCGATGATGTTTTCTTTAATAGTAAAAAATTTTTTTTTTACTTTTAGCCCTTTCAAGAATTGATAATGGCTTATCAATTAGTACCATTGAGATATTTCTTTACAAAACATAAGCCAACTACAAATGTAAAAGACAAAATTAGACCAACCTCCATTGAAACATGTATCCATTAGAAGCAATGGCATATTTGTCTTCTGTTTTGGGATTCAGTACACTAATTGTCTTCTCTTTGATGTCTGCAACTAAAGTCATCCAACATGGCTCAGGAATATCTCCAGTCAGCCTTTCAGACAGGCTAAATTCAGCTCCACAGTTGATCGGCAAAATGATGTATTCAAATGTCTTAAGATGAACCTGGCAGATGAAAAATTTAGAATTAGCAAAACTGAAATAGAGTTCACAAAACAGTTGACATGAGGAGATTTTTTAAAAATTCTCACAAAAAAACAGACACAAAAAAACAAACAATAAATTAAAATGTTTTAGGGTCCGAAATATTCAAACACAAGGTATAAATTCTTAAATTTTACTTAATTTACAAGTGTTACTGAACCAGCATAATGCCATGCAGCGAAATAGAATTATTGTAATATAAAAACTAGCATAATCCAAAGACATGAACTATGGTGTGGAGTTAGGCTCTTGACAAGGTTCATGATACTTAGTTCTTTAATAAAAATCTCACCACTTTAATTTAAAAAGACATGCCTATATAAACACATTTCAATCCTCTGTTTATTTTATCTTTATTTCTAGGATCCTACAAAGCTTTCAAAAACAAATTTTTTTGCAAACAAAAATATCTTAATGCTATCCCTATAAAAAATATAACAGATATCCTACTCATATGCTCAAATTCAATCTTGTTGAATGAGCTAAAACCTGTTACTAAATTAATTAAATACCTTGTGCTAAACTGAGTACTTCCTTACAGCCAATATTTAAATATTGCAGTAATACTATGTCCTGGTTCAGATAATAAAGTGGTTTTGTAGGTTAAAAAAATATTTAAAAGCATAAGTGAAATTACCCTTTTATATATTCTGTCACTATAATTTCCACTTCTCCAAGACAGCACCATATCGTATGGAATGATGAAAATTTTGCCACTGTGTCTTTGGGCCAAGATCTCAAGATAAGCATGCAGAATCTAATAAGATGGATTAAAAAAATAAGTAATAGCTGAACATTATGTTGAGAAACTGCTGGAGTAGTCTTTTTCTTTCCTTTTACTATTGTCTTTTCTAAGTCAAAATGCATTCTAGGTTTTATCCTGTCAATTCATAGAAATTGCCCAGTTTTATTTACTTGCCATGATAAAATTTCAAATATTTCAATCTCTTACCATTGCAAATAAAGTTATCAAAAAAATTAATTAATGAGAAGTAGATCTATATATCTGCAATATTTTGATCACAATCACATGTTCTATTACTGATTAGTGTGATTTTGATATCAAATAAAAAAATGTTTTGTTCCAATTAGGTAACTAAAATAATTAAGACTATGACTGCTTTATTGATCCATATGGAAATTTGTTGTTATTACAAGGACTCTTTTCTCATATAAAGACAACACAACAGAAACATACAAATAAATAGAACAGACACAACATAAAGAGTCCATTCAGCGATTACACACATGCATCTTGGTCCTTTTCATGTTTCATGATCAATGGCTGGCATTGATATAGTATGACCGAGTAAGGTACAAACGAGTTTTTGTACCACTCTGTTCTAGTTGAGATTGACAGTAGTCACCCACTTCGCGACGACTTGACATAGTTATGATGGAGCAGGTGGCTATTGTCTTCCAAAATTTTTCTTAGACATTTCTGTTCATTCAAATATGGTAATGTTGTGTGTGTGATTTTTGATGCCCTCTTTATGATGTTTTCAAGGGGCACAACAGTTTAGATGAAGCGTTACCTTACCAACAAGTTATTCCGTATGTTAGAAGATTTTGCATATTCCCGACATAAAAATTATCTGAGATCTTCTTGTTTAGTTTAAAGCTATTGATTTTGTATAGAAAGAATAGTCACTAGGCTGTTTTCTTTGCCAGAGTTCCAAGGTGGTCTTCCAATGAGAGCTTGTTTTCTATGATGACGCTTAGATATTTATAAGATTTCACTTGTTGTATCAATGTAGTCTTTATCTGGAGTTCGTGTATCATCTTTTTTTTCTTTCTGAAATCTATTATAAGTTCTTTAGTTTTTGTGACATTAAGTTTAGATAGTTATCAGTGCACCAGTTTGTAAACTCTTCTATCCTGCTTCGATACTGAGTTTTGTCTCCTGAAATAAGACCGACTATGGCAGTATCATCAGCAAATTTAATGAGTTTAACTGAGTCATTAGAAGACTTGTCATTAGAAGACTTCTTATAAAAGCCTGCTCAAAGTAAATAATGAAAACCTTCCTTAAAAAAGTTTTTGTCTCCTGTAGTATCTAAATTTCAAATGAATTTTCATACTTTCAGGAAAAAAACTTATTTGAAAAGGAATAAAATGTTTCATTGCTATTGTACAAGTTATTGAGCTTATAATTTATGTCTTCTTCTAGGCCATATTTGTGCATTACTAAATTATGATTTAATACTCTGTATGTGTAATCTTTTATTTAGAAGTACTTCTAATTTAACCCCTCAAAAAAAAAAAAAAAAGAAATTGCCTAAGACAGAAACAAACATAAAAAGGGAACTTAAAAAGACAACAGTTGTCTACAGATATGACAAAGAATGTATGTTGCAACTGGCTCTGCGTAGTACAGATTGTCCTGTGAAATACTGCATTCAACTTTTTAATTTTTGGACTTGAAGACAAAGCCTCACTTCTAATTTTAAAGCAATAGTGTTATGGAGTGTTTGTGTGTTTCAAAGGGGATGATAAACAAAGCGAGCATTAGTTTTTTGAGAATGAAGAAATCATGACAGGGTCTGTCAAAATTTATGGTAGACAACCCAGATACTTGCAAGAGTAAAGTCTTGTTTTTGTTGTGAGTTAGATTTTGTTTAAATAGTTTATTTCTTTACTATTCGATCTATATTTCATCTTAAGTTAAATCTATGCATATCGTGATAAAACTTATATATTGAGTTTTTGTTTTAAAAAAGTCTGTTCATATTATTTAAGTTTATTTATTTAAAATATTATACATCTACATCTGTTTAGTTGTATTTGCTGTTTGGAGCTACAAGCCAATGACAGACCAACAACAATAAGTAGTAACAATACAAAAATCAATGAGCAACTGGAGTAAAACTTACTTTTACACTTATCTCCTGACCTGCTCTCAATGTATCTATGTCTAACTGATTCAATTTGTGACTGCCCAGTCGAAGAATCTGTCCTTCAATTAAGGTCATTTCTCCCTCCAGTGGTCGAGAGGATGGAAATTCAGGTAAATGGTTTGGCCAGTAACTAAGAATCTGTGAAAGCTGTGAGATAGACAGCCCTGTCAGCACAGATTTCTCTATTATTCCTGCAGAGGCCTGATAAACTGTTTCGCTGTGGTTTGGGGACAGTTCCCTGAGATGACTTATTATGTGATCTCTCAACTAAAACAAAACATATATAAAATATACAATGTACTCAATGAACTAAACTGAGATGTATGGTATACAAGATAGAATGTAGACTAGTGACTTAACAGTCCATAGAATCAATATAGTTTATCAAACAAATGATTAGGTTTCATTTTTTAGTAACATAAACTTACTGCACTTTCAAACCACTGAAATGAAATACGTTTTTTTTTTAATTGAAAATATTAGAAGTTGTGAATTAAAAAAGAATTATAATATAAATTCTCATATATGAAAGATAAAATAAACCCATGTGTATTAAATGATAAATCCAATGTGCAAATATCTTATCTATAAAACTTATTAAATATATATTAATAAGGAGGTACAAAATATTACTACATTTTAATCAACTTACTGATGTATTGGAACACATTTTGGTCAAACTATCTACAGGATGGGAAGGTCCTAGTGCAAGTCCTTTTCTTTCAAATTCAGCTTTTTCTTCATCTGAGCTCAGAGTGACAACTGTGTTGATAAGATAAAGCAGAGATTCCTGAGCAGTTTCATGAAGATACTCTTTTATTTTCTGTAAAAGATTTTCTTCTTTGGCTACTGGTTCATCACTAACATCCTCTCCAGAAAGACCATTTTCTTCTGCATGTTCTGACTCCTCATTATCATCAGAATCATTTTCGTCTTCTTCATCAGAGCCTTCTTTTATATCTGATTTTTGTCTGTGGTCATTGTTATGTGGTGGTACATGACTGTCATGGTGGGAAGAAATGGTTTCAGAATCCAGATGAGGTTTTTCTGGGCTTATCACTTTGTTATGATAAGAGTCATTTTTGGAGAGCAATTGTCTGCCTTTTAAAGCTGTATTCTTTACTTGCAATTTAGCTGTTTCATTGTCGGCAGTAATTGATGCAGTTGTTTCCTCTGTTTCTTTCATTTCTATGTCATTACTGACAATGTCAAGATGGTTACAGTTCACATTTTTAATTCTGCGATCTCTTTTGTCTTGGTCTGAGTTGCTTTCTTTAAGCTTCTTTATAGGAGTAGCTTCTCCTTGTTTTTCTAAGTGGACATCCCTTGTTACAAATTTGTGCTTAATGTTTGTTCGTAGATTATGCCTGGACCCGGTGTAAGATGGTTGCGGAGCTACTGGAATGGGTGGTTCTGGAACTGACTGCCGCTGCTGAGTTTGAAGCAGTTTATCTTTTTTGCTGGGTCGCCCACGTCGGCGTGGCAATACTGAAACAGTACTAGACTCTGGAGGAATATCTTTAATGATTTCATCCTGTGACTCTGTCACCAATTTAGTATTCTGAGACAAACAACTCTTTATGACCATTAGAACTTGTCTCAGCAAAACTAAATCTTTTCCCATTTGCTCATAAGAGTGGGAGCAGCAAAGGGTAAGGGTGTCTTTCAAAATACCCTGCAGTTCTTTTAATCTTTGGTCATGATGAAAGGAAGAAGGGACTTGACCTTGTGCTAAAGATTCAACAAGAGCACCAAGTGTTATTGACTTACCAAACACTTGCCATTTGACAGGAACAAGGTGCTCCTGGAACAAATTTTTATTAGCGTAGTTCAGCCAGGCAAATATGTGCTGACAAGGTAGCTCAGTGTCAATGTAATATCGACAGGTGCATTTACTCCCATCGTTATCCAGAATGTAGTCCTCGTCTGAATCGGAACGTTTAACAAAAATCATGTCCGATTGAACATTTATGCAGTAAGAACTGGACAAAGCAATGCCTATCTGACAAAAAATGGCATGAGAGGCTTCAGGAAAACAAAACTGTCTGTACTGCTCACAGCTTGGATGCAGTACACCTGATAAGGACATTTCTTTGCTCATCTTGCCAGGATCTTCAGCTCTGTCAAATTTCAACAAAGCTTCAATAAGCTCTGAAAGGTTCATGTTAGGTTTGACAAATGCATTCAAAGTATTCACATAAGTTAATTCAACTGCAGATTTTTGGTGATGAAGTCCATTATGAGATTTTGATTCATACTGTACCCATAAGTCCTTACAATTGTCCCAGTTCTGAAGAAATTCTTTATAATCAGAGAATCCCTTTACATTACACAGCTCTTTTAACTTTTTCTTATAAATACTTTCATTATCAGACTTCATCAGGTCTGTTTGTAAAACTAACATTTTCTGCATGTCTTTTTTACCATCTAGTTCTTCAGAAAATTTCTGCAAAATATAAGATTGACTCCATGCAACATTGACTTGTGGAATTAACTGCAATAAGAATTCTGCTTCTTCTTTAGGAAAGTCAAGAACCACACCAGTCATGGAGTCACAAAAGTCCTGATTGTTTTTGACAAATGCTTCTAGGAAGTACTGAAAAGCTGAGTTTCCTCCAACTATGAGAATCCCAAAGACAAAGGTATGTAGGTTCAAATCTCTATCTACTCCTACTATACTCACAACAGGCATTTTGGCATCATTGATAGATTGTGTTATAATTTGAAGTCCTTCACCTAGAAAAGATTTCATTCTGTCCAGCATTTTTGAGGTCTGAATGTAGATGGCTCCTGGCACTTGGTCAAAATTAATGATTTCGACGATGGACTGTGAATCTTCTGCCATTAGCTGGTCTAAACTGGTCAGAAAGTCAAACTCATGGCCTTCATTGTCAGGCAAATATCCTTTCATTGCGGCTTTGATATTTTGCAGATCTTTAATGGTGGGTGACTTGGTGCTGCAGTTAAATATGAATTCTTGTATGCGATTAACTGGAACTCCAGCTCTCAACAATATGGTAGCCATCCGGCGTTCTTCTCCTTGGAGTCTGCGGTTCTGAGAATATTTGCTGAAAATGAGCTCAGAGACTTCATGTGTGTGTTGTAAGTTAGCCTCTTTTATCACTAGAGCTGTTCTTTTTTTATTCACAGATACAAGTATCGATGATGTACAGCCAGTTTTGCATGTACTGAAAAGCAAATAAATAAATATATATATAATAATGATTTTTTAACGAAAAACCTGCAAATACAGAATATTACTGATAATGTTCAAGTTCTTTTTGATGGACAAAGAGAGCTTTCTGGCTACAGTGGGATACAGGATATTTTGACTCTTCAACCAAAGTGTAAGTTTTTCAACTAATGACAGGTAATGAACTTCACATTTAAGATACTTTTCTTTGGAAAATGATATAACTCTTTGAACTAATCCTCATTACTAGAACACTGAAAATGTGTGGAGCTTGCTAGCTTGAATATAAATAAAAAACATAATATAACAGAAGTACTGCACTGTCCCATTATTTCCTAATGCATGTTACCTTTGGTTCGGTCTTTGCCCAATACTTTGAGATGTATAGTTGCCATAATGTTTGCACAACATTCTGGCAAAGCAATACTTGAACTTTGTTGGGAACTTGATCTGCAGAGATTCATTTCTATTGGCTGCTTCCACAGGCTTACATGTTCCAACAATATAAACCACCTGAACAAGTATTAGTAGAGATTCTCATTTAATACATCAATAATCATAAGCTTTGGTAAATATATTATAATTCATACATCAAATATAACAATATATATAATATAATAAAAATAATATAATATAATATATATATATATAATATATATATATCATGGCCGTAGCCAGGGAGGGGGGGGTTTTGGGGTTCACCCCCCCCCCCCCCCCCCAATGGGAGTGGGGTGTCAGAGTTTAGTGACTGATCTTGTGCTTTAATTTTGTTTATTTTAGGTGAAATTTTAATACTAAACCATCACTTGCCTTAGCACAGCCACGGGGTTTTTTAGTTTAAAAACCCCTACTAGAGGGTTTTGTGTTTGAAACCCCATACCAGGGGGGGTTTAAGATTTAAACCCCCCCCCCCCCCCCCCCCCCCCAGAAAAAAAATCCTGGCTATGCCCATGATATATATATATATATATGCGTGTCCTAATACAAATATAATATGTTTTCACAATATTTTAATATTGTCCTAATTTTGGCTTGGATTTGGTGAAAAAGGCACAGTGTTAACCTTTGAGTAATTTGAGTATTAATAAATCTGCACAAGATTAAATTGTTTTGTCTTTTTACTGAACTCTTAGGCTCTATTTCACACAGCAAATCAAATTTATTTCTTAGCACCAATCAATAAATTATGTGGATATAAAACAAAATATTTTACAGTGATTACAACTACAAGCTATATTGGCCATTGAGATTCCTGTTGTCACAGTCAATAAATATTAAATTTCATGAGTGATAAAAATAACATATTTATATCTATAGCCAATGGATTATAGGGCAACATCATACATTATAACTTTACCTTGCTTTCTCTAGAATACTGATCTAAAGCATGTTGAAAACTTTCCCAGGATGTAAACTCCTTGCCAACTTCCATAATAAATTTGAATATATACAGATCTAGAATGACCAGATATCTATGCGAATCTGCAACATTACATGGTAAAGAACATTTTTTTAAAAAATATAAATGCAACTAAATCAGTGCTTTTCAAACTGTGGTACACATACCACTGTTGGTATTTTAAGATATATATGCTAAGAGGTACATCTATATAGTCCCTTATTTTTATGAATCAATGTGTCTACCTTTAATATTTTTATACTTTTCCTTCAAATTTACCTCTAGAGGTTATGTGAATAATCTAAAAGAGGAAGTATATTAAAACTTTTTGAGGGAGGCGTGGTCGAGAGGCTTGAACTTGGCTTGGCTACCTATGAAGGGGGCTTGAGGTTCGACAACCGACTCGAGCAAAGTTGTGTTTACTGAGCGCCTAAAGGCAGCACAGAAAACCTACTTCCAAATACCCCCTCCCCCCACTGGTACACAAATGAGATTGGACCATAGCGCTCTAAGCATGCTATAAGCATGAAAGTAGCCATATTATTTATTTATTTATTTATATATTGCACCTTGTTAGAGACACAAAAACACAAAAATTATGGTTAAGAAGCAAAAGCATTTCTTTCACTACACAAAAAGTACAAGTAAGAGTGAGTAACATTATACAAACTTGTACTTTGCAA
Organism: Biomphalaria pfeifferi; assembly: GCA_030265305.1. NCBI lineage: Eukaryota > Metazoa > Mollusca > Gastropoda > Planorbidae > Biomphalaria > Biomphalaria pfeifferi. Next base: position 118,799 of record JASAOG010000255.1, read on the forward strand.
ATTAAAAAAATTAGTATGTTAACATTTTCTCAAGAGTGAAAATCTAACATCAAATTATTGCACATTTTCTTTTCAGTTGTTTGGCATAAACACAAGTTTGTTTTAAAACAATCATTAAATAATTTTATACATACATATATATAACTATAACTAGAATTACTACTAGATATATAAATACATTTTCTATATTGTTTGACTAGATGATCTTCTAAATAGAAATAAAAGTAATAGTTAAATAAAATGATCTCCTAGATTATTTAAAGTATTAATAATTGTTTATATGTTGTGCTTTGTTTGGGGGGGGAGGGGGATTTGTCTTGTAGATCTATAATATATAATTGATCTAAAATCTAACTCTTGACTCTTCTTGTACCCTTTCTTGTTTTATTATAAAATGAAAATATATTATTTCTTGTAGGCAAATGAATAATCTATAATATACATTAACTAGATATTATGATATATGAATTAAAATTATGGATTATCAAGTCAATTCAAGTCAATGGCTTTCTAATTAATGATATAACCTAATCTTCAAATTTAATTATCTACCTACTAACCTAGCCTATAAGTATATATTTATAATATAATATTTATATAAATTATATATTATATTTAAAAAATTATATAGATATCTGCAGATCAGATTATTACTTTTAAAATTAATTAATTTAAATCATAAATGTACCATTATCTATGTATAGTCGGTATAGAATAGTGACAGTATTGTCAGTACTGAGTATAGACACTATAGATTACTTACTACTAAATACCAGTAAAGTAACTACTACTGTGAGTACTAGATTACTAGATCTACTTAATCTAGAAGTAGAATACTCTATCTAGATCTATTAAATTTTAAATCTATGATTGATTCTATAGTAGTCTTACTATCTAGATTCTAGGCTGACTAGACTCTATGTAGATCTATATATTATATTCTATACTATAAATACTTAAATAGTATATAAATTTTATTAATAATAAATCTATAATATTACTTATTTACTAGACTTACCATCACTATACTGACTATATATTTAATATTATATAATAGTAATATACTTAAAGTACACATAGAACAATTTTTAAACTACTAACTAGACTCTAGATCTAGATAATTAGATAATTTGAGAATCTAGAATAAAAATCTTATCTTCTTATTTAATACAGACGTTACTTCAAAAAAGAAGATGATTACTTCCTAAGCGTCATGCATCTAGTCATGCATATTAACCAATGATTTAAATTCTGCCAAGTCACTGGTTTTCCTGGCTAGCTCAGGCAACCCATTCCATGCTCTAATAGCACTAGGGAAGAAGGAGTATTTGTACAAATTTGTCCTAGCATATGGGACGAGGAATGTGCCTTTATCTTTGTGTCTTTCAGAGTATTTTATTAAATTTTGTTTTTGTATTTGAAGATTATGGTTCAGTGTTTTATATATAATTGCTACTTTACTTTTGAGTCTTCTGTCTTGAAGGCTTTCTAAATTTAGTGATTTTACTAAAGGTGTTACTCTAGTCAAATGTGAATATTCGTTTGTTATGAATCTCACTGCTCTATTTTGAGTCTGTTCCAATTTCTTAATGTTTTCTTGAGTTGAGGGGACCCAAACGGAGTATGCATATTCTATTATTGGCCTAACCAATGTTAAAGAACATTTTAGTTTTATGTTCTTATTTTATTTATAGAAATTTCTTTTAATAAACCCTAATGCTTTGTTGGATTTTTTTATAGTTTCATCAATATGTGGATTCCATGACAGTTTTTCATTTATAATAACACCTAGGTATTTTGCGTTTTTAGTCGGTGTTACTGGTTTGCCATGAATTCCTTTGATGCGGCCAGTTCTAACCCATACAACATCCTAAACACCATCCCAAACCAAACTCACCAACCACTAGACAGATCCACTCCTGTTAAACCTAAATCTACTAAAATTAATACAACAGCCTCACTAAACAAACATACTAAAGAAGCAATACCATAACACCTAAAATCCTTAGTAATAAATTTTCTAAGTATTAGGAACAAAACAACAGACTTATAAATGTTATTATAATGTGAGAAACCAGACATAATTGCAGGAACAGAAACTTGGCTACACCCTGAAATTTATAATGCAGAAATTTTCAATAGTAATTATGAAATTTTTAGAAAAGATAGGGCTGATAATCATGGAGGAGCTTTTATTAGCAATAAAAAACGCTCTTATAGCAGAAGAAATTACCTTACCTAACTCAAAAAATATAGAATCAACATTTTGTAAAATAAATACCACCTCAACATCCCTAATAAAAGGCAGTATTTACAGACCACCAAATTCTAGTTTAGAATACATGCAGGAACTATGTAATCAGTTTACTACACTTAAAGAGACAAATAAAAATGCAGTTTTTATGGATTATGGGTGATTTCAACCCACCTGATATAAATTGGAAAACACTAACCATAGATAAACATCAAAACCTTAAGGACATAAATGAGCTTTTCATAGAAACTTTACACAACCTAAGTTTAGATCAAATCATTAAAAAGCCAACTAGATTAAACAACACATTAGATCTCTTCTTGACCAACAGACCTGGATTAGTTGTTGATTATGATATTATCCCTGTTCTATCAGACCATGAGATTATAAAAATACACAGTCAGATAAAAGCAATAGCCAATACAAAACCCAAAAGGAAAATCTTACTCTGGAATAAATGTAACCTAACACAACTACACCAAGCTGCATTAAACTTTCAACAAACATTCTTATTAGAAAAAGACATTAACCGACCAGTCGATGACCTCTGGAATTTCATTAATTTGTTTTAGTTTTTTTGTTACTCTTAACAACTGACATTTTTCTGGGTGGAAAGACATGCTCCAATTTGATTCCCATTTCTGTAATTCATCTAATTCTCTTTGTAAAATATCTGTGTCTTGTGTTGTTTTTATTGTTCTATATATTATGCAATCGTCTGCAAATAATCTGACTTTTGTTCCTGAAGTAATGCAATTTGGTAAATCATTTATGTAAATTAAAAATAGTAGTGGACCCAAGACTGTTCCTTGAGGTACACCTGAGTTTACTGTTATCGGTGTTGATTTAGAGCCATTTATTATTACAGTTTGTTCTCTCCCTATCAGAAAATCTTTAATCCACTGATGCAGTGGACCATTAATGCGAAAATATTTTAATTTTTTAAGCAAACTATGGTGGTGAACTTTGTCAAAAGCCTTAGAAAAATCTAGTAAGATAGCATCTATTTGTTCACTATTATCTAAACCTTTAGAAAAATCATCAATTAGTCCTATTAGTTGTGTTTCACATGATCTATATTTCCTAAAGCCATGTTGGTATGGTGTGAGGACATTTTGTTTGTCTAAGTGGTTTATGATGTTGCTACATATTATGTGTTCTAGGATTTTACATGTGATGCTGGTAAGTGATACTGGTCTGTAGTTTCCTGGGTCAGATTTTTCTCCTTTTTTAAATGGGGGTGGGGGGGTTCACATTAGCTTCTTTCCAGTCTTTTGGTACTCTGCCCTGGTTAAGCAATGCCTGAAAGAATATTTTGAACACTGGGGCTAGCTCATTGCTTAGTCTTAGTGCTTTGAGTAATCTAGCTGGAATACCATCAGGTCCAGGTGCTTTATTTGGTTTGGTGTTGGCTAATAGTTTTTGGATTCCATTTTCTTGTACTACTATTGTTGTCTACTTGGTTCAAATTAAGTAATATTCTATATGTCTATGGCTCCTGGGGCTGAGAATGCTGATGCAAAGTAGGCCTATTTGTTTAGGATGTTTGCTTTGGTTTTATTATCATTATGAATATGTTCATCTTTTAATGGCGCTTTGCCTGTTGTTTCTATTTTCTTATGATTTTCTTATAATGCTTTTATGATGGTTTTTAATGAAATTCAATAGGTCATCGACTGGTTAGTTGATGTCTTTTTCTAATAAGAATGTTTGTTGAAAGTTTAATGCACCTTGGTGTAGTTTCAGTTGTGTTAGGTTACATTTATTCCAGAGTAAGATTTTTCTTTAGGCGATAGAACAAAAACAACATAAATTAAAGACTAAGACTAAACCATTGTCTATTATAGACAAGTACACTATAAGTTGTATAAGTAACTATAGTAAATAGTAGTATAAATAACTAAGTATATAATAGTGTCTATAGATGACTCAATGACTGACTAAACTGTCTAAATAGAAAATATAATATAGATTTATAGAATAGATCTATTAATAATATATTATAAATATAATATATATAAAATTATCTAAAGACTAAATATAAAACGTAGATCTAGGTCTAGATAGATCTATAATACTATAGATAAGATAACCATGGAGCCTGGAGCTAGAGTACAAGATTTAGGTCAGATTTTAGACTTACTAGAATTAGAATCTAGTTACTAGATCTATATCTAGATAGAAAATAGCAATATAGGACAATATAGCTTGAGCTATACTTATGGATAAAAAAATTTTTTTTGACAAAAATTGTTCCTAATCCTTCTTTTTGAAAATTAGAAATACGGATTGGATTTTTAAACGAATATTTAGTATATCTAAATCACATACCTATATATATATAGAGAGAGAGAGACTTGTAATCAATCGCATATATTCATCACTTCTGAAAGAAAATCTATAGATCTAGATCTACGTTTTATATAGTTTAGTCATCTATACTAATGGTTTAGTCTTAGTCTAATGTTTTTGTTCTATGCCTAGATCTAGAGCCGATATAAATAAAAAGTTTCCATATAGTTTCTACACTAAATCCAAATGTAGACTCTACACGGGGAAGGCGAGTGGCTGTTATTACTTATGATTACTATAAAAGGCCCACAAATGTGATGGGTTCATATCTGTCTTATAATGTATTAAGTTGGTTATGCATGATAAAGTGACCAATAAATAAATTAAAAAAAAAAACACTTTAATCAAATTGTATATCGCAACTAAATATAGATCTAATAATTCAAACTTCAACCCAACACCCCGTAAACTGGAGTATCATCATCATCTTTCCTTTGCGTTCCTCATGGAACATAGGGCCTCAGTAAAAACACGCCACTCTTCACTATCTTTAGCTAATTTTTTAATGGCTCCCCAGCTCTTTCCTGTCCTCTCGGCTTCATAGTAGGCCTATATATATTAGGCTACTGCCAACGCGTCGCCACATTCTTTTTTGGTCCTCCTCTACGTCTTGTTCCCTGGGGGTTCCATTCTATTATATAAGGCCTATCTAGCTGTTTTATTGTTGGTATATTTTCTAAGGATGTGACCAATTCATCTCCTATTCCTCTCTAAGAACGGCACCTTCAATATGGGTCACGGAGGTCACGCTAAGATCTGCTTCTCTCTATTTTTCTGTCCTCAAAGTTTGGTGTTTTCTATTTTGTCGTACCGGTGTATTTTTAAGATATTTCTTAGACATCTGTTGATGAAGGTCTGTACATTTTGTGTTGTTGCTTCAGTTGTTCTCCATGTTTCAGAACCATACAGTAGGCGACCACCATGACATTAGAGTTAAGATTCTTATTTTAATCTTGTTAGAGTTGTGGGGAGATTATACCAAGTTGGTGTAAATGTCTGACGCGCTAGATGTGCGACGTTTAATGTCTTCATCTGTTCCACCTGATACACTGACTACACTCCCAAGGTATATAAAACCATCTACTTGGTTTATGATCTACTTTGTCTTAGCCGTCTTAATTAAACTAAGATTCTCCCGGGCCGTTCGGCGCACTGGCAATGTCTGAAGACTCTTCCTACCTGATGTCCACTGTTCTAAGGTCGTCCACGAAACTGTGGCTCCAAATAAACGAACACGCCCCTGTTTGCGCTTTCCTCATATTGGTCTCCCATGTAACCGCAACTCTTGGTATGCGTAGTTCATTTTGTCGGAGAACATGTCCAGCAAACCTTATGTCACAAGACCACTAAGTGGTCGACTCCCATTTCGGCATAGAATTTCCTTAAATTGTTTTAATTGTAAGACTTTAAAATCTTATTACATGATTTTGAAATTATTGGATTTTTTAAAAAGATTAACTTGTTCTTTTTACCTTATACCTACATATATATTAGCCGATATTGTTTATGATTGCGTTTGTTTATGATTGTGTTCAAATAGATTTCTTGTAGGATGCCTTAATCAAGTCATAAACATAGGCCTAAATCTTTCAAATGATCTTTGGCATATATACATGGGCGTAGCCAGGATTTTTTTTCGGGGGGGGGGGGGGGGGGGGATTTTTTTCTCCCCCCCCCCCCCCCGCGCGAAAAAAAAATTATATGTATTTATGTGTGTGTGTATATATAATCTTCATTACATTCTGACCCTTCATTCTTTCGAAAGACGTTTATTGTGCCCTAAAATAGGTTTTTCCTGGAGTTAGTGGAAAAATTGTAGTCCCTGCAACATATATATATATATCATGGGCATAGCCAGGATTTTTTTTCGGGTTTTTTGGGGGGGGGGGGGGGATCTAGGCCTAAAGAAAAGTCAAGTTCCTCTTTCAGACCTTGCGATCTACAGAGCAGATGATGTAAAGATCATCTGTTTCTGTGGTCCACGGTAAACTAGGGTGACATGTGTCTAGCACATGGACCAACAGCCTTTACTTTTCCCCAACTAATGTCAGGTACTCATTAGAGCTGGCTGGACTCAGAGGCGCCCAAAGAGCCCGAAAACCCCGGATCGGAAACCAAGCACTTTACCGCTCAGCCACCGCGCCTCCAAATCTAGATATTTTTTGGGGGCTATTATATCTATAGGAATCTTTATGCTTAGTATGAAGTCATTAATGACAAATTCTTACAATAATTATATGTTTTTTTATGGCCCTGTCACATCCGATATTTAATTAAAGGAGATTTATATTTTAAATAATTGGTCATTTTATATTCATAAAGGCTACCATTCGCTTTTTTTTTTTTTAGAATCTACTAGGACGAAGCAAGAGCTTTTCCAATAAGTGCCTCTCTTTAATCTTTTAATGGAATGGTTTACCTGAGTCAGATAGAAAAACCAACGACTTAGCATAGTTTAAGTCCCAGAACAATATGCATAACTAGATTGACACATGAAAATAATAATCTTACTTTTTGAAGTAACGCCTGTAATCTATAAAAATACCAAAAAGTTTCCAAAAACCTTTAATAATGTATTATGTTCTGTGATTAAAAGACCATTCTAAACAAAATCCGAGAAATGATTTCGCATTATTTCTAAACTTTAAAAACTAAAGATCTTTACTTTTTTAAGACAGAAAAGATTGATATAAATATACATATCGGTCCCTTGCATTATCATATAAACCGACCCACAAATAATATGTCATATGTTGTAGCCAGTCAGGATATAGCCTATCAACAATGCTTTTTTTATGACGGTGCGTACCGGCATCTTTTTAAATGTGGGGGAAAAATTGTAATCCATCCATCCATTCCAGTGGCGCTACAGCCCATGGAGGGCTCTGGCCTGCTTTAACACATCCTTCCATTCAGATCTCTCCTGGGACTTTCGTCTCCACGCCCTAACCCCAAGCTGCTTCAGATCTGCTTCCACATCATCTATCCATCGCATTCGGGGTCTGCCTTTGGGTCGCCTGCCTTTTGGTTTTTGCCTGTATAGATTTTCGCCCCTCTGTTGTCTGACATTCTTTCATGGTGACCTGCCCAACGTAGTCTGTTCTTTTTTATTTCGTTCTTATTTGATTTATAGAAATTTCTTTTAATAAATCCTAATGCTTTGTTGGATTTTTTTGTAGTTTCATCAATATGTGGATTGCATGACAGTTTTTCATTTATTATAACACCTAGGTATTTTGTGTTTTTAGTCTGTGTTACTGGTTTGCCATGAATAAGATAAGTGGAATTAATTTGTTTTAGTTTTTTTGTTACTCTTAACAATTGGCATTTTTCTGGGTGGAAAGACATGCTCCAATTTGATTCCCATTACTGTAATTCATCTAATGCTCTTTGTAAAATATCTGTGTCTTGTGTTGTTTATATTGTTCTATATATTATGCAATCATCTGCAAATAATCTAACTTTTGTTCCTGAAGTAATGCTATTTGGTAAATCATTTATGTAAATTAAAAATAGTAGTGGACCCAAGACTGTTCCTTGAGGTACACCTGAGTTTACTGTTATCGGTGTTGATTTAGAGCCATCTGTATACCAGTAAGCCTACTTAGACCATTGCAAATGCTCATTTATTATTCAAGTTTGTGATATTAAAATATTTTATGTTCTGTGACGAATTTTGATATTTTGGATTGTGTACTGGGTACGGTAACTAAAAATTACAAAGCTGCAAGAACCTCACAGATATTTGATATTAAGGCGTCACATATTTCAAGTACCGGTGCTGGTACTTTTTTTTTTTTAATGCATAATGTTCAGGTTTGCAACCCACTATCTGTGTGCAACTATCTATAGTTTAAATTTATTACAAAATTACCATTTATGAAAATCGATGCATTGTTATATCACTAGCATTCATCTTATTATATCATAAATATTGCATTCTCATATTCTTGAAACAGGCTTTAGGGACATAGATTGATATATGAATCGCTTGAACTACGGCACTGTATTTGAAGGGTGAACTAAACACCATGACCACTAAGTATAAAGAGATTATGTTGACAGCACATTTTAATAAATGAATAACTTAACAAATATAGAAGCATTTTTATTTGTAACAATAACATTTGAAGTAAAAATAAGTTCAAAATAAAATGATTTATTATGTTGTATCAATGAGGAAAATAGGAAAGGTAGCTTTAAAGTAACGGTACATGATGAGCTACAATTTGGTATAAAATGCAATAACACAAAATTCAGTTATATTTTCTCCGAGACATATTTGCCAACCAATTTCAAATGCAAACAAGATCAGTGAAAGACATGTAAATGAGATGTTATAGAAAGTTATTCAACATCTACAAATACTACATCTAGAGAGGAAGGAGATGACTAGATCTTTTGGATCTCATGTTACAATAATGTTTACAAGATTAGATCTTTCAATCAAACCATCTGCAGTGCCTGCACAGGATCAAAACAAAAAAGACAGGTCAGCAGAACACATTTAATACACCAACAATAAGAGGAACAATTCTAAGGTGTATACAATATAAAATAAAATGGATTTTATTTTTAAAAATATAGAATTTATTTCAGTAGCAACAGAACCTAGACTGAACACATGTCCTGACATCTTACTTTAAAGGTACCGGTATCTATATACATTTAAACCTTTGATGATACAAAAGACAGATGATGAATTATGTTTTTCAGACATCCATTTAGAGACTTTAATAATACTGGTATGACATTTTGAGGCTGTTCAGAAGGTTTCACTGAATGAGTTATAAGTAGGTACAGTCCCACCTTATATGTATACCTTACAACAATTAATTTAAATGTCAAAAAAAAAAAAATACAGATCTACATCTACCACATATGACCCTGATTTGTTGTCTGCATACAAAGCCCTGATCAAGAGTACAAATTTATGCTTTGATAATAAGAAATAGAAAGGAAAACTAATTAAAATTGTAAAAAAATTTGCTTCAGTGTCCTTCTTGAATGGTATGAATAAATACTACAAGTGAGTTAATGAAAAACTTAACATCTGCAATTATAATAATATAAATCATAAAAAAATTAAAAAGTTAAATTTAAGAATTAAATAAATTTCGTCTCTGATATAACAAAGTATTTATAACCTATATAACACCTATAAAGCATGCTTCAAGGTCAATATTTGAAAACAATGTGGGAGCTGATCTCCAATGTTAAGTATTTAATATTTCAAGATCAGAATTGAAAGTACTAGTATCACTACTAGCAAAGAATAATTCAGAAATGTATGTAGCTGTTGTTTCCATAAGTTGGATTCGAGCTTTAGAACTTGTATGATTTTGAAAATCAAAGCCAATCTACGTTCAACCCAATTATCTTATACATAAGGCAGTAAGAGTAATTACTTTATAAACTGATTTTTGACTCAGCTGAACAATGTGTTAGCTGAGCTCTATATTGGTTCTTTATGGTTTGCTCATACTTGGAGTTAGTGAGCCTAATTAGAAAGCCTTCTAAATAAACAATGTATATTTAAATTAACCTTATTTAATACTATAACTTGTCTGTTTTGTTACAGACTCATCGCTTCTCAACCATAGTCTGATTTGACAGACAGTATTCTTTGGAGGACCATCACCTGTAAAAGAAAGAAAAGTCTTTGAGTATACAAAATACCTAACTCGTGATTTTAAAGCTAACATCACATTAACATATTATATGCATACCACATTAATTCCTTCAAGGCACATTTAATTTACAAAATTACATCAATATTATTACATGATACAGACACAAATATTTTTCTAATTAATAAAGTACAACATAAATTGTTTATTTTGGTGAAGAATAAACTTCTAACGATGAAGATGCTGAAGTCTGTACAAATTCAGAAATAACCACAGCTGGGCTGAAATGTAAAACTTGCACATCAATCTCATACATCTAATATATAGGCATGTCAAGAAACAAAATCCACTAAAATAACTAACAAAAAAAACAAACTTTTATATTACATATAACTATTATGTACTATTTGTGGAAGCTAAAATTAACAATTACTAAAATTTCTTGCTGAGATATTCAAAGTATGTTTAGTACCGGTACATTAAACAGTTATCTAATTAATTTTTAACATATGCATGATCTGTCATTATTTCTGATAATGCTCTTGCATTACACTTGGAACAAAGTTCTAAAGATACATTGTTGCCTGACACATGCAAACATATTCCTACATTTGAACTTTCTGATGAATGTTCTGTTTCTAGTGAGCTGTCAGAATCAGTGTCTTCAACATTTATAAGTGTTTCACACTGACTGACATAGTCACTGCTGAGATTACATTTTTTTTGTTTGGAAGTAACAGGCACATTTGTTCTGTTGTATTTTCTCTTGAAATCCTGTTGTGGAATTTTTGAAAGAGTGTCTAAGAGACGAGGTTTAGATGAATGCAGGTTTCTAGAACATTTTGGAACACTTTCATTGGTAACACTATTTACAGTTACTTTAAAAATGTCATTTACAATCTCAGCAGATACATTTTTGGAATCTGAAGCTGGATTATTTCCAGATTCGACATATTGAAAAGATGATGATAAGTTTATTCCTGGGGTCTTTGCAACATTCTTTAATATAGCAGCCAGAGTACTTTGGTTTGCAATAACACTTTTTAAATAAATGACTTCTTTTTTTAGTTCTTGCATTGTTTTTTTATTCTTCTTGTTTTCTTCTAACAATTGTTGATTTTCAGTGCGATAAACATTTAGAGATTCCTCCAAACCTGCTATGTATTGTTTCTTTTTAAGCCTATTATCTCTAGCTGCAATAGCGTTTTTTGAATTACTATCACCCCAATGGTTTTTACTTCTTATGGATGTAAAATGTTTCATATGAGAAAAATGGTAAGGTTTATCATTTCGAGAAAATTGATCGACATTGTTGTAACCAGAGCTGGATCTAGCTGATCTTCTACAGGATTTTTTACAGATTGTTGCAGATTGATCTAAATCACTTTCACTCAGACTCAAGTCAGTTTCAGGACTAACAGCAACAAATGAGAATTTATCAGCGTTATTACTAGATCTATCCATCATAATCATGTTGTCAGTAGATTGTTCCCAGAAAGGTGGTTCATTAAAATCTCCAGCACTATTAAAAGATAAATCTGAAACGCTTTCACTATTGAATGGTTCTGTTTGAAAATCCTCGTCAAATGTTAACGAGCCATTGTTTAATAAATCTTCATTTTGAACGGCCTTAGAGCTATCGTAAAAAGTATCGTGATCACCAACATCAACAGTCCTAGCAAGAACGACTTTTTGAAGATCGTCGCATTCTAGCAGATTTAAATCGGTACCAAGTAAAACATTCATTATGTTTAGATTGGTTCACAATATTTCAAATATAACGCGAAAAAAAAATTATTTGTTTTAATTAGGAAATAGAGAATAGATCTAGCGTCTAGATCTAGTCTAAATAGTCAAAGAAAGCCACACGCGTCTTACCAATTAGTGTTGATTTCTTACGACAGCCATTTTAAGAACGCAACAAGCTCGTTGACTTGGCTTATGTGACGTCACATTTCAAATTGAACTCCGATACGAAAAAGGAACTATTTCAAAATATAACTAATCATCTAGACGATTTGATTTGTCATAATTAACTGAAATATATGACATTATTTTCCTATTGTTTCTCAATCCAGATCTAGATTTTAGATCTATAATATACAGACTCACTATAGATCTATGTAGATTTATATTAGATAACTAAAAGAAAATGTCAATCGATCGATGCCCACAAAGGCTTTTAACAGAATGAATGGTCCTTTTTTTTTTTTTAGAGTTATTTCCCATATTTTCTTATAGAATAATAATACAGATGTGACGTCACGATATCGCCATATTTGTGGGACGGGCCAATTTGTCAACATTGCAGACCCTAGAATCGAGAGTCTAGTTTCATTCAATATATTTTTGACACATTATAGATAAAAGGTCTGAGTCTAAAACAAGTGATCTATTAATAATAAATCAATCTTGGATAAAGTATCCTATAAATAATCTAGATCTAGCTATCTAGACTAGATGAGTAGATCGAGTCTGACTAGATTCAGTCACTAGAAATCTAGAATCTTAGTTTTTCTTATTAATCTACTCTTCCGTCTTAGTCTAGCTTAACTTAGAGACAATTTAGTTTTAGTTGTCAACTTTTCAAAGTTAGTCTTAAATTCTATAAAATATATAATATACTCTCCAGATTTAGACTATTAGTTACTATTACTATAATACTATATAATATTAATATTACTCAGAGTTGTCAGAGGTAGCCTTAAAGTAAATTAAAGTGAAAGCAGAGCATGGGGCCCTGAGCGAGTGTCATGTGGGGCCCTGATCTTATAAATATAGATCTAGTAATACCAAATGTCCAAACCACATAATGTTAACGGGCTCATCTGCCTCTAACTATGTAGGCCTTATTTTTTATACTAAACATATCACTTTACAGTTACTTTATTGCTAGTACTATTGGCCTTTCACTAATTGCATACTGTATTGTGATAGTTGTGCATGAAAGATTTCGCGTTTTAAGGTTAATAAACATAATTAATGTTTCAGAAACATTTAGCATGAAAAATCAACAAACTAGACAATAATAATTTCTGCTAAGCATGCTGGAAAGTAACTATTAATTATGGGGAGAACCTAAACACTTGCAATAACCAAATACGGTAGTTGCTTAGATGGTCATAGACAGATTTATTCACAGAAATGTCCTGGCCTGTCGCTTTGCACTAATAATAATACTATATATATATCTTCTCTCCTGATGCGCAGTCCGAATGCTGAAACCAAATTGATGCTCTTTAAGAACAAGGTCTGCGATAAGAGCTACAGTTGTCCCTTGATGTTCGCAGATTCACGGGTTTTTTAAAATAAATAATGAAAACAAAATATGCACAGTAGCCTATTGGGGAAAACAAATGAATACGTCATCGCCAAACTTTCTGGATGCTGATTGATTGAAATAACCGTATAGCACATTAATTGAGACCAATCGGTAAGCCTCAACACTGACTTCCAATGTCGCAACCTGTGTAGACCAATAAGTTGTGATGTCAGAAAAAGTTGGCATAAAAAGGGTATTAAGAGAAGAAATTTTTATAGGAGATTAAAATATTAGGGGATGTCTTGTGATACTGTTCATATCCAAAAATAGTTTACCCCCTGTGTATATGAAATTAAATACCATGAAAATTTTAATTTTGTTGGCGGTCTCATAACATATCCCCTCAAGAAAACACTATGATTTCTTTATTGATTTTCATTTTAAAAAATCAATTTTTGTAAAAGTTGCATTTAAGTTGCACATTAAATGACCTATGACTCATGTAGAAATAAATATAACCTTGCAACTGATTAAAACTTGATCACTTCACGTTTTCCTATTCAAATCCAATAGGATGTTGTTTATTTACAAAATAAACTATGTTTATTGGTCGCATCCGACTACTTGTTTTATTGATGCCAATGTGAACTGTTAAACAACGATAGCCTTGTAGAATCGATAGGTCAGGGTTAGGTGCTGTCTTTACCGAAACTGAACGTTATGTGAAACTAAAACTCTCTATCTCCTAATTGATCATACCATCGTTGATTTGACCTCTTTAAATTATAAAAAATCATTGACTTTATAAACTTTAATGTGTGTTATATAAAAATGGAGATGAAGGCACTGTGGCTGAGCGGTAAAGCGCTTGACTTCCAAACCGGGGGTCCAGAGTTTGAATCCTGGTGAAGACTGGGATTTTTAATTTTGGGATCTTTTGGCATCTCTGAGTCCACCCAGCTATATTGGGTACCTGACATTTTTGGTGAAAAGTAATGGCGTTTGGTCGTTGTGCTGGTCACATTACACCCTCGTTAACTGTAGGCCACAGAAAGGGATGACCTTTACATCATCTGCTTTATAGACCATAAAGTCTGAAAAGGGAACTTTACTATATAAAAAGAGAATGCTTTCCCCTTTAATTCTATACCAATAAAACACTTTCTGATAACAAACCAAAAAGTTACTGCTGCTTAATAATAACAGGTGAGTGAAATAGTAATGAGTGAAACGAAGAATTGGATAAATGGATTACATGGATAAATAATTACAGCAAGAGAGTTAAGAGCTTGCATGGTAATTGGTATCATATGGATGCCTTGTAGGCTTCCAAAATATTGAGTAACAAGTCCTAGTTAATGAGAACTGATCTGGATTGTGAAGCTGAAGGTGGCAAGGAAATCTACAATTGGCGGGGCCCCCCCTCAGGCGGACCTGGGGCAGTTGTCTTACTTGCCACCCCCTGTTTATAAGTATGGATGGCTGCATGGCCGTGTGGTGTGCGCGCTGGACTGATGTTCAGACGTGTCCCCTTTTCCTGCTGGAGATTTGGACTAGGAAGTAGATTATTTTCAACTCTGAAGAAGCATTCAAAACATTTTTCAAACATTTTAATGTGATTTACAGAAACATTGTGCTGCTGAATTTTATTATCAAGATGTTTCCGTTCGCAGCAGCTTTCGTTTACTAATAGGCCTCCAGTAGCTATTGCGCCAAACAGCTTACCAGGAAAAGAAAATACTGTCTTTAGTCTTTGGTATAAGAACAATTTGCATGATAAGAGCTACAGTGGTCCATTAACTTTCGCATTCAGGAGTGAAGACTCAAAAGTAAAGTAGCAATTATACATAAAACACTGTACCATAATCTTCAAATACAAAAACAAAATCTAATAAAATACTCAGAAAGACACAAAGATAAAGGCACATTCCTTATACTAGGACAAATTTGTACAAATGCTCCTTCTTCCCTAGTGGTATTAGAGCATGGAATGGGTTAACTGAGCCAGCCAGGAAAACCAGTGACTTGGCAGAATTTAAGTTATTGTTTAACATACATGACATGTAGGATGTAATAATCTTCTTTTTAAAGTAACGTTTGTATTATATAAGATATTTGAGATGCTAGCCAGTAAGTATTGGAGTGCATAAATCCATTATCACTTCTGGCAGTGACAACCTTGTGGGAACTATCGATCTAAAAACCACTATATGTTCATTCATGCATACTATACTAGATCTTTGAAAAGTAAAAAAAAATAAATCTTTTTTACCTACAATTTATTTATTTTTAAAACAACATTATGATTATGTCTTCTTTTATTTTTGTAGTAAAACTTAAAGAATCTTCACAATGTCTACTGAAGGCAAAGGAGACAATGACATGCGCAGTGAATTGCAAGAACTGCAAATGCAGGCTAATCTGGTTACAGATGAGGTAATCAATAACCTATCTAGAAGTAATTTTCTTAATAAATGAGGGTAACACAACACAATCTATCTTAATTCCCTCGTTGTAACTAAACTCTTAAATTATAGTGAATAATTCAAAACTAAATGCATATTGTATGTACTAATTATATTAATAATATTAAAATACTTCTGTTAATTAGTAGGCTTAAACTGACCCTTAAATGTCAGTCTAATTGGTAATCTGAAGTTTGTAACATATCTGTTACTTAGATTATTGTGACGATATTAGGCCGAGGGCTTGTATTAATAAGTTGACGAATTCATATGAAATGAAGAAAGAAACATCGCTGTATTTTCTTCAAACTTCTTTAATAACTTCTTCAACTTTCACATCAAATTAACTTTTTAATTCAATAACAACTTGACTTGATACTTGATAAATAAAACTTAAATGATACATGAAACTTCACTTAGTATAACTTCAACTTTAACTACTAAAACTTTACTTAATGGACCCGCTAATATCATAAAACTTATTACTAATCGAGGACTGAGCGAGGACCAACGCTCTACAAGAACTACTACTATGCGAGGACTCCGTCTAACTCACTTTCCCTTAATTTATACTTTCTTTGATCGTACGTTCCAGAATCATGGAACCTTCTCAGATAATTATTTTAGTAACTTTGACCTTCTAGAAGCTGACGTGTGCTATTTTTTTCTCTTAACCTCTTTCTTTGATTGAATATCTAAAATTAACTTGTTTACGCTGGACACTTGCACTGGTTTGAACTCGAGCTTCTAGAAACTGGTCGAAATAGGTCACAGACTCAACTCGTGACAATTATAATATATATAACAATTTACTAAACTAGTTACCCCAAAAACTCAACATTGACCATAGTTTTATTGCATCTAAGCACTTGAAAAGCAACACCTTTTTTTAATGGTTGAACATCTGAAAAAAATTAAGAGAGGAATCTCAGCTGCAGTTATTCCATCGCCTATTGCAGGGGTGTATGAAATTGATAGCCAATGGTGCAGCTGTGAGGGGAAATAGAGCAGGAATGGGGCATGTTAACATAAGTTAATTTATTTGTCATCTGCATGATACTTTTTCCTGGGCGGCATAAATTTGCCTACCTAACCAATAGGACAAGGCAGTGGAAAAGTGAAGAAAGTGTCCTACATCACAAAATTCTGAAAAAAGAGGTTAACAAAATAGTGGAACATTAGATGTATAAGAAATCAGGCAGTGGTTGCAGGAACACATAGAAGTTATATTTCAATGTGAGTTAACAGGGAACATGTTACGAGCAAAGCATGAATACTTCTAAGAAAAGAAATGTTCGAATTTTTTGGTATTGAATTGATATATTATGTTTCATTGAAAGCTAGACATTCAGTGTTAGTTACTGAAGTCAAAGGCATTTTAGTACTGTAAAAAAACACTGGAGCAGTATTTGACAATAACTTTTTCAACATATTGACTATTTCTTCTCGAGCTTTGTATGAAAAATTGTGGAAGGAAAAATGGCTTTTGAAAGTTCAATGTCAACCTAAATTGTTTCCGATTGATTTTTTTCCAGTCCTCATTATTGATGAATGGTACATACCTTATCGCTGTTAAGTAGTTTGTTAGTTAACTGACTATTGCAATCTCTGGGATACCATTTCAAGTAAACCAACCTTTAACAGATCACTTTGTATCATATAAAGTGCACTCTTTGTGAAGCTTCTAAATCAATTCAAGATGCTTAATAGGAAATGACAAGAGTAGCTAAATGTTTAGATGGGCTCACGAAGGGTAACTTTATAAGGACATAGTAGAGCTTTAATTATAACAAGAAAAAAAAGTTGTTATTTTCTAGGGCAATTTGATGTAAATAGATATATTGTAACAGTTTTGAATAAAAACCTTTTAAAAGTATATATATATATATATATATCATGGGCGTAGCCAGGGTGGGGGGTTGGAGTTCAACCCCCCCTCTCCCGAAATGAACCCCCCCCCCACGGGGGGGGGGTTGATCGGAATTTAGTGACTGATTTTTTGCTTTGATTTTGTTTATTTTAGGTGAGATTTTAATACTAAACAATCACATGTCCCAGCACAACCAAGGGGGTTTTGATTTTTTCTCTTTCCCTTTCTCGTAAACACACACACACTTCCGTACTTTCCTTCAAGTCTGACTGGGTCGGCTAGATTTCTATATTCATACGTATCACAACTAGCTTATATTTAAGGAAAAAAACAACAACAAAAAAATGCGAAGCCTTATTTTCTTTTGTAAAAACTTGTAATTTGTTTTAAAGGCGATTAACCTTTATTGGTTATCTTCAGTAAAGAAGTGGCTCAGACAGTTTCAAACGAATACTTTTAAGTGATTCATTTTTTTTCCATTTAAGAACTCACGTTTTTTTTTTTGTTTAGTCTCTTGTTCTTAAATTTACCTCGTTTTCAAATTGAGGCTTGATTAAAATTATGAACAAAATGGCCGCTTGACAAGAACTTAGGTCACGTGATAGCGCGCCCACTATTTGATCAATACGTCTATTTTATAATTATTTATGTTTTCGTCTTTTACTGAAGTTACTACTTTAATATCTACTATTGAAAGCAAGTTACTCTGAGTCTTTAACACTAGTGAGTAAATAGTAGGACCGGTCGTTTCAGTCACTCTTCTTCTGACTGCTACATCCACGACTAAGTGTATGTCTAACCCGAGAACCCCGCCGAGAAATAGGATAATTACATTAGACTATTAAGTAACGTAGAAGTCGGATTAAGTACTGGACATAAAGACGACCCGGGCGATGGGTAGCACTTTACCAAATTGAAACATGGCGGGGCCATACTAAGACTCATTTCTCAGGAGATGTCATCGAACCTATTAGCATTAGTTTCATTGGATAGTAATACAGCACCGGAAGGAGCTGTAAAAAGGGGGCAAGTCATTGCTTTGGAAATTGGGGGACATAGTAAACTTACTCATACATATGTTAAGAGAGGGGGAGAGAAAGTGATCCGAGACGATTCCGAGCATATGCGTACGTCTGGACAACTTCCACAATGAACTCTGTCGGTCCATACGGTCAGTCATAGTTGTGCCTCATTTTGTAAGCCGTTCAACACCTTTTTTTCCACACTCCAAAAAAAAATAAATGAAATAAACTTTACAAATGGTTGGTTAGCTAATGTTTGAAACCTGAAATGGCACCATGCTCTTTTTCTTTTCAGTCGCTTCAGTCAGCTAGATGAAAGTAAAGAATTAATTTTTTTTAAAGAGATCAATCACATGATCTTGTTAACAAATCTTTTAGTTCAACAAGTCACTCAATTCTACGTGTCACTTTACAAAGTATCTCTCCGAATGGAATGTTAGGAAATACTTTTCATTGACTACACACGCTGATACAATCTGACAGAATATAGAGCAGATGAGTTTTTGTACCCTTCTGTTCTGTCTTGATGGACAGAAAACGCTTACTTCGCGACGACTTTACGTACCGGTAACTAAAATGGAACCTGTCTCTTTTGGAGGGAGTCATTTGTCGTGTGAATACGGTGTGAACCAGTTGTCGGTGAACGATATGTCGGGGGAAAGAAATGTCGGGTGAACGATTTGTCGTGTCTCCTGCAGAAAGAAATGTTATGAAATACCCGGTACTTGTCTTTTTAAAGGGGGCTTGTCAGAAAGAGATGTTGTGAAGTACTTGTCTTTTAAGAGGGTCTGCAGAATAAGATGTAATAAACATGAAAAACATAAAAGATACTTTAAAAAATAAAAACAAAGCTTACACGAAATGTGATTGTATCAATAAGTTTGGATCAGTCATGTAATGAAATACGAGTCTCTTGTTAAGAGATTTGGTTGAACAACGTCAAGATGTTAAACTGGAAAGTCTTTTCCTCCCTTCTTCGGGAGTGTTTCCGGATGTGAAGCTCGCATCGTCAGATCACTTCATTGATACACGCCAGATGTTGCATGCAGTGATGTTTTTTCATACTGTCAAATTTTAAAATTAAGTTAAAGCCTTTTTGTTTCGGATTTATTTTTTGTTTACTTAGTCTATAATCAATTTGTATAGTTTAACAAGTTTAAGGGAGTGTGTGTGGCTGGGGGGGGGGGGATCTTCCCGTTGACCGTTCACCTTTCTAAAGTACCACCATTTACAGACAAAACTTGCTTTAAAATAATAATAATAAAACAAAAGAAGCCCACTTTCTAGACAAGATTCAAGTTGAACTGAATTATTCTGTTCACTGACTATTTCTAAACGGAAGAGCGTGCTGGTAACTCTAGGTTTTTGAGAGCAACGTAAGAGTACTGTCTAGTAATGTTCAGTCACAGTTTAAATAGCTCATTCTTCTGTAATACTATTTTTTCCCTGCTTTAACTCTTTCAAAGAAAGCCTTTTTTTTTTTAATCTTCAAATTTCAATGTATTATTGTTGGAGGTTGGATTCCACATGATAATATAGACATTCTATGTCCTAATTAAACCTACACTTCACGTATCACTGCGGTTGATATCTGACTTTCTGCCCTCCACTCCTAATCCTTAGGGCCATCTCCACATCGATTTCACTGTACTTACAGCCTACCACCGCGTGTTTGACTTGAGATTGATTAGACTTACGCTGTCACGCTTGAGTGGACTGCCAGCCAATACCCCCCCCCCCCCCGGTAGGCATGATTCTTATCTCCGTTCGAACCTGCTTTTTGACCTTTGGATGTTGTTATGGTACCCTCTGCTCCACTCAAAGATACAGGTGTTTGTTCGGTCCTCCCTTATACAAACTGTAATAATAAATGGCTCTAAATCAACACCAATAACAGTAAACTCAGGTGTACCTCAAGGAACAGTCTTGGGTCCACTACTATTTTTAATTTACATAAATGATTTACCAAATTGCATTAGTTCAGGAACAATAGTCAGATTATTTGCAGACGATTGCATAATATATAGAACAATAAAAACAAAACAAGACACGGATACTTTACAAAGAGAATTAGATGAATTACAGAAATGGGAATCAAATTGGAGCATGTCTTTCCACCCAGAAAAATGTCAGTTGTTAAGAGTAACAAAAAAACTAAAACAAATTAATTCCACTTATCTTATTCATGGCAAACCAGTAACACAGACTAAAAACGCAAAATACCTAGGTGTTATAATAAATGAAAAACTGTCATGGAATCCACATATTGATGAAACTATAAAAAAATCAAACAAAGCATTAGGATTTATTAAAAGAAATTTCTATAAATCAAATAAGAACATAAAACTAAAATGTTATTTAACCTTGGCTAGGCCAATAATAGAATATGCATCCACCGTTTGGGACCCCTCAACTCAAGAAAACATTAAGAAACTGGAACAAACACAAAATAGAGTAGTGAGATTCATAACAAACGAATATTCACATTTGACTAGGGTAACACCATTAGTAAAATCACTAAATTTAGAAAGCCTTCAGGACAGAAGACTCAAAAGTAAAGTAGCAATTATACATAAAACACTGAACCATAATCTTCAAATACAAAAAAAAAAATTAATAAAATACTCTGAAAGACACAAAAATAAAGGCACATTCCTCGTCCCATATGCTAGGACAAAGTTGTACAAATACTCCTTCTTCCCTAGTGCTATTAGAGCATGGAATGGGTTGCCTGAGCTAGCCAGAAAAACCAGTGACTTGGCAGAATTTAAGTCATTGGTTAATATGCATGACGCGTAGGACGTAATCATCTTCTTTTTTGAAGTAACGTCTGTATTATATAAGATGAGATAAGATTCGTTTCCCCTATTAAATACACTGGAGCACACGGCACCACTAAGTCCAGACTAGAAAACTGTCAACGTAAGTTTTTTTTATGCTCCAGGAAGATTTTGGATGATGTTATGGGGTGTATTTGCGTGTTTAGGATGTTAGTTGGGCGGATGTTGTGATAGTTTATGCTGAAGAGTTTCTGACGAAACCACGAGTTGGTCTGTCGTAATTCAAGTGAATAAAAAATGGCTGGTCTGGAAGTTGAAGGGGACGACACCAAGAGACGTGAGACCGAAAGACAGGCATTTGTTGTGAGGTTTTGTCTAAATATCGTTTGAATTGGTTTCAGTTTGAAAAGAAGTCTATCAAACATTAAGAATTAAATACAATTACATAGATTTAGTTGTACTAGCTGTTATAGAGCTACAAACCAACGACCCGAACATAAACAGGTGGAAAAAACAAACAAAAAATACTACCCATTGGCTCACTTAAACTTTCACAATTAATTTAGACCATTTTGAATGTGAACAGATGGATGACAATGTTTGCGGCGCCCTCTGAAGTCAGTGTTTCTGTAAACTGAAAGACAACTATTGACTTTCTCATTAGATACTTCACCAGCTGCAGTTGAAAATCGATGAACGTAATTGCCATGTTCGCAAAGTGTATAAATACTTACATAATTGACCGTTTGGCTTTGAATTTTTTTTTATTCGTTTCTATTTGTTTGTGTAGGGAGAGTGAATCTGTTGAATAGGTTTAAGGAGGTTTAATAAACGAGGTCGTAAAGATAGTAGTTTAATGGGGGTGGGGTAAAGGTATTACCATAGAAAATACATTTTAATGGTAGCTTGAGTTAGGGTTAAAAAGTTGACATAGCTACATGTTTTTATGTTTTTGGAAATTATTACCAAAAAGTTAATTTTAGGCTAATATGTAATTTTTGCTAAATTTTAAATAGGTCTTGAGATAACTTAAATACATGTACTATTGTTAGGATGAAAGCTGTTTGATCGCTTACTCCATAACCATATTTATGTGCCTATTTTAAATATATTCAGTGCTATTTTTTTTTTTAAATAACTTGTTTCTATTACACTGGACTTTTTCCCGAACTTAAGTTTGAGTAGGGCTGTTTTAAGAATCACCCATTGAACCATCTCCAGGCTTAGCCCAGGTCTGGGATCTCAATATCTTTTAAATTGAAGCGACCTCTGTCCATTAAGGCTAAAACCAGAGCCTACAAAAAAACGAAAGTGTTCCTTACGCTTTAAGAAACTGTTTTACTCGTTGATTAGGGAACGTGAAAAAGATCAACCTATAGGTCTGTGGATCAACACTTTTATGTGTGGCTTTTGGTCTCTTTTGAGAAATGTTGTTTTTAGTTAGAGCCCTTTTAATCACAACATATTTCCAATGTGTAACTCTTAAAGTTGTGAGCCGAAGTTTCTTGAAACTCTAGGCCAGCAAAAAACAAGAGCTTCCTTTCACCGGACTGATTAAACAGATCGTTCTTTTTTGTAAAAGTTGGTGATGTATCACACGACTATTTCTAGTAATTCGGAAACTCCGGACGTGGAGACGTGGCCGAAGG
The DNA here is from genome assembly GCA_030265305.1 of Biomphalaria pfeifferi. NCBI lineage: Eukaryota > Metazoa > Mollusca > Gastropoda > Planorbidae > Biomphalaria > Biomphalaria pfeifferi. Next base: position 142,083 of record JASAOG010000255.1, read on the forward strand.
CCAAGTACACCGGTAACCCCTGCCATCGTCCTTCTCTTTACTACACTAACTGTGCGAGACTCCCTTTTTTGAGAAACAGCCCACTGAAACACGGCTTTCTTTGCAACCCCAACCTGTTCTATGACAGTCGCACCTACGAGAGTCTAATGTTGATACCTACCCTTTTGGTCTAAAGGCTTCCTCTTAGGACCGTTTTCACCTGGGCGCAACTATGAAGCAGGGCAGCGTAGCCCGCGACTATTTTAATAAGAAAGAATAAAGCAGCCTTAGTCTTGGTTGCTTAGAAAAGCCAAGTCATTTCGTAGAGTCAGCTTCGCTAAAGCACGCCTTTGTATTCGTTTTAAGGCCTTGGCTCCCTCTCTCACTGGCCCCAGAACGAATCTAAGAAGTCAGAAGTCAACCTGGACTCTGACTAGAATGACATTCAGTGTTTGCAAATCAATGTTTCATTGTCCATTTTAACATTTCTGTTTTACAAACAGCGCTCGAAGCCTAACCAGCAGTAACAACACAAGATCTCAACATTTTGAGACTTTCTGTAAAATATATTTAAAAACAAGCAAAAGGAAAAAAAAATTAATAAAAAAAAAAACCAACAAGTTTATCTAAGTTAAAAAGCACAAATTATTGCCATGTATTCGAAAAGGGCTGGGCTTAGCTCCCTTTTTGCTATATAAACAAAATTAATTAACTAATTGTTTGTTTGTTTTTTTTGGACTGATTTGGAAATAGTCATCGGCTATGAATAATTCTGCAAAATTTCATCTTGATCCGAGAATGGGAAGTAGGAGCAAAAATGTGTTAACACGTAATAAAGGGGATTAAATCCATATATACATCCAGATCTCTCATTAAGTAGCATTTAAAAAACCTATTTCGATATCAAACAAAATAATTAATCACCAATAATTATTTTACTAATTTTTATCGGCCCCGAAATGTAGAATGTAGTAGGGGAGATGACTATTTACCATATTTTTAACACATTTATGCAAATGGTTTTAGATTTTTTGTCAAATTTTTTTTTTTTTTTTTACAAATGAATTGCTAAGTTAGGTAAGTTCTGTCATACTAACTACTACATATACACAAAAAATGTTTACTTTTTTTAAAGAGAAAAAATCTATTTAGTAGGCATATAAGTTGGACATAATTAAAAACAACAATTAATAAGTAGTTTTTCATATTATCGTGTGAACTGCAGCTTGTCTCTAGGCTAATGGAACACTTAACTACACTGAATTAGAGGATTTGAATAAGAGATTGACTCTTTACAAAACAATTAGATCAATTCGATATTCATTATAAGACATGAGTTATGTGACATGAGACATGTCTTGTCAGGTACTATGAATAATTGTGCACAGTCTCAACCTGATGGGGAATGGGAGATGAATATGTTTAAACTTTTTTACCAGACAGATAGACGGATTGAGTCTATATTAGCTTTGTAAAAATGTCTTACCGTGGGTTAAAAGGTCTTGTGTAAGGTCTTTACGTTTGTCCCTGCTTTAACTTGGACAAAACACAGAAGACGAGGCGATGACCTTTGCAACGCGTTTTCTTGGGTTTCATGTCTCAGGTCAATTTAAACGTTTGCCTTGTCTCCGTTAGAGTAGCCGACCTCTCGCTACATCTTCTGTCCGTCTCACCCTCCCTGTAATGTCCTGAATAGATTACTATTTCATAAAATGAAGAGAAAGGAGTTTTGGGTGGGGGGCGGGGATAACATTAGCTTGACTTATTGTAGTTTCGACTTGTGTGTGTGTGTAAAATATTACTTTGGCTAATTCGTCTTGAAACCTGATGTAACCACCCACGCAAGAAAGTCTCGCTTAGGTTTTCGAACAATTCTATGTGTATATATACATATCTTGTTAATGTTAGTTAATGTTTGTGACTTCGTGTCTCGGGAGACTTCCTCTAGTGGGACTTCATTTGGCTCAAAAGATCATACCCAGAGGCGCTGTTACGGTTTGAAGAGTTCTCTTGAACATTTCTACCTTTTTCGAGACGTTTTTCATTTGGGTGGTGATGTCAGTGGTCTCCCTAACAGCAGCGTATCATACGGTGATACCTTTTGCAATTCAAAGATAATAAATAAGCCATGCTTTTTGTTTGTTTGTATTATTTTGTATGTTTGTTCAAGAATGTATGGTAAACCATAAGTACTTCGTACTTATGTATACGCCAGTATTAATTTATTTATATGAATGATCATGAATGTATGTAACTATTTTATAATCCTTGACTATTAAGAGAAATAATAATATAATAGGAAACAAAACTATGCAACTGACCGACTTTGTTTTCCCTGGGAATCCAGTTTGCTTGTTTTCCCTGGGAATCCAGTTTGCTGTTTTATTTATGATTTGTTTTTACGAATAATGACATGCATCTTTGTTTTCCCTTGCTGTTTTTTTTTAAAATGGATATTGACATTGCAGCTTTGTTTTCCCTAGGAGTTCAGTTTGCTCACCAAAAAAGACTGCCTTTGTCATACGTTCGTCTCCAATACGGGATACGTGCCCTGCCCAACCTAATTGTTGGACCATAAGAGGTCCCTCTATATTGTCCATACTGAGGTGCCCTACGCTTTAAAGACCACCGTAGGCGTCAACTCGCTTTAGCTGACATAGAAGAGAGCACCTGGCTGCATGCGGCCTTGGAACGAGACAGCTGGAGGTCACTCACAAGGGCCGCAGGATACATATTTGAGACCAAAAGAAAATCCGCTGCTGAAAGACAGACGCAGCAAGGCGAAAAGAAAATCTTAATTGACCACCGGCGGAAAATGGTTATGCTTGCCCAGGATGTGGGAAAATATGTGGGGCTGCGTAGCTACGGGAAATACTGCATTCCTCATTAATCTTCGGACTCGAAGACAAGCCTTATTATTATTACTACTACCGGTATTATTATGTCTGGTAATTTGTTCTACCCTTTGTTCGGGCACTGTCGCTTGTCATCTTTGTTTCGGTGTGTAAGGCAAGGTCCTTCCATTATCTAACCCACCATTTTCCAGCTAACTGGGATTGTACTGCAATTTTATCTCATTTATAAAATATTGCTGTTCACGACTGTGACTGTATGGATTTTGGGTATTGACGTTTTAAATTACTATAATAAATTGGATCTTAACATATTTCTTGTAAGAAAAAAATCAACTGTATTACATTTGTATATTCCCCCCCTAACCTTTCACAAACACACACATACACATATGTATCTATGCGGGCCTATAATGTATACAATTTATAAACTAATTAGTGAAACATTTTTTTAGTTGAGGGTTTGAATTGACAATGGTTTTACAATCTTACTTACCTCCCTTGGAGACAACTACTTATTAAAAAAAAACGCGTCCAGAGGTCATTGCAAAGGGCTTAGAGGAGGGGAATCTCTGACTGAGTGAATACGTACACACTAGTTAGAGTGAGTCTAGGGTAACAGTATCTCGTCGTAATGCACCCTCCAGGCTTTACTGTCACTTTCTGTCGGGAGAAAAATCCTTTTTGGCATCACAACCCATGTCGACCACCTTCTCTGGTCTCGTGGATGTCTCTCGCTGCCGTTTTCGGTAAAGGATCATTAGCATCGTAAGATCCTAGGATATGGTTGTGAGAGTAAAGGGGTGTTACCGAGGGCCAGATCTTTCTTGTAGGTTCTTGACTTTCTTGTTTTTCTCAAAAATGTCTTCCACCTTTCAGTCTTTTCCCTGTTGCTTTGTCTGTTTAAATTTTGGGTATCTCTCCCCTCCCCCCCCCCCCCCTCCCAGTCTTTTCCTCCAGTCTAGCGTTACTTACTTTATGATTTTACAAGCAGACAATACACAGTATTATAGCATGGGGAGAGAACTCACTATTTTCTTGCTCCCGTGTTTGTGACAAGTAGCTGCGCTTGTTTCTCTTCGCCCATTCCCCTTCTCTCTCTCTCTTTCTCTCTCTCTTAGCGAATACGTTGGGTAGACTAGTGATGATAAAATATTTAAATGAGAAGAACAAAAAAGTCAGTCGGTTATTCATCCGTGACTAATTTAGTTCAAACACCCCCCCCCCCCCCTTTTCCCTTTTCGCTCATCTCTTAAAAATCTCTTTTGACTGGCCGCTTCCCCCCCCCCCCCCCCCCCGCTCTTCTTGGTAGAGTCTTGCGCGCCCTCCTTTACCGGCTCGTGGTGTAGGGAGATGGATCTCGTGTACGCCGCGGCGCAGTGCCACCCCTTAGGATAGATGGAGATGGGGGGTGGCATGGACTTACCTGATTCCATTGATCTCCATTCACGTTCCACGACCTGGTCACTCGGGGGAGTTGCTCGGACCAGATGGATCATTTCTAATGATGACATTAAGTGGACCGGAGCTGTGCCGTCTTTTGCCTTGTGGCATGGATACGTTTAGAGCTTTTCACGTCTCTTGATGGTTTGCTCTGGAATGTTCTAGGAAGTTGTTGTTTTTTTAAAGGTTCATTAAGACAAAGTCGTTTTCTCTTTCAAGTATCAGTGCAAATGACAGTGTCATTTAAGGCTTTTCTGGTTTCTGTTTGCATTTGATTTGATTTTAAGATCATTGTCGCTATCAAGTCTATTTGGATTTTAACTGCTCTGTGAAGACGTACTTTTTGGGCGTATTTTTCTAATTGAAACTAACATGTTTTGAGAACTGAAATTTACCCCCCTTCCCTTTTTTTTCCCCACTGCAACTGCAGTTAAATGCTAGGCGTCTAGTGTGGCAATATATATGGGTCACTGATGGGTCCTCTTTTGATGTTATTTTTTCCCTTAGTTTTCGGACTAAGAACAATGCCGTACATTATATATAGACAGAGCAGGATTTAAGTATATGGAGGCGCCAGGGGCAGGATTTTTGTGGAGGCCCCTACAAGTTTTCGAAAGCTTCAATAAAGATCCACTTATGTAGGACAATACTTCTATCTAAACGCCATATTGAGACGAAAGAAATCGTGTTCCTGTATATTTCATCTCACTTTCCTTTTAAACAAATATTTCATACGCATAGTTGACTTTTAAAAGTGTATGTTTCAGTTTGTGGAGGGTAAGGCCCTTGGTAGATGTAAATGCTGCTCTGTAGTGACATACGACGAGCATGCTACACGCGTACACTTCTTAATCACCACATTTTGTTTTGTTGCTAGCCGTATAAATGTTAGAGAATAAAAAGTTTCTGACCCGTGGAAATTCGGATATATTTTTATCTCTTTTGTGGAGGCCCTTTTCCTGTGGAGTCCCTGGGGCTGTTACCCCTCTCTTGCCCTCCTTTAAATCCGACCCTGGATGTAGATCCAAGTAACCAGCGACGTAATAAAAGCACGAGGAGACATTCAGCGAACCTTGTACTGCCTCTGGAAGTGGTCTAGTCGTCTTCGTTTGTTTCAACAGCTGCTCGGGATGGGTGTTGTAATTAAGCTGACACTGAGTGGTCACGTTATTGCAATTGTTTTGTTTTTCTCTCAATGAAAATTTTCGGCTTACTTTCGTTTTCTTCGTGGTCGAAAATAGGAGCAGACTCTGATATTCTATGAACTCAAAGATGAAGACTATCTCATTTTCTATGAAATCAAAGTTGAACATAATCTCATTTCCTATGAAGACAAAGATGGCATTGGAGTACAATTTTCTTTTAGAAATGCTGATTAGCTGATTACGTTCACTGGATGAAGACTTGTACTGCATTGTCCTCAATATTAGTTTTAAATCTCTTTTCTTCATTAGGCATTAAGCTCATCACTTTCATTTAGTGGCCTGAATTGTGTGTCTTCGTTAAACGCAATCTGACACTTCTAGTACAGTTTTTTTTATAGATCTACTATAGTCCCCACTTTTATTATAAGTAGAGACAGACGGTTAGAATAGGGGAGGAAACTCGTGAAGTGTATTAAACATGAGAGAGGTGTCCGAATTAATAGTACCGGTACTAATAGTAGCAGGATTATGTAAGTGGATAATCTACCACTTCCTTGACCTACAGGAACCAGCTCATTCAACGACTGGTGAGAGATTTGTATTGTATCATGACCCTGACTTTTGACCTTCTCTAAGTAACCATGAAGGCCTATGATTTAATTCTTTATCTTCTATTTTTTATTCAAACAAAAAAACTTGTTACATGTTAAACTAGTTCTGGAAGAAGGAAACACAGTTAGCCTGAACAGAAGTGTTTTGTATCAGAATTTCCTTCTGTACAGCACCACTACGGAGTCATTAGAACATCGATGGCCTAAACTTTGGAGTTAGTAAAAAAAAAAGATACTTCCTTTACTCGGCCTACACAGATTTCGAGCTGATAAGTTGCATATCACCGTGATAGCACGTGACGATCTCTCCAATGCTATAGAGTTTCGACTTGGTTTACATGTTATTCATTCTTGGTACTCATTCATAGTAACATAAAAAGTACCAGTAAGTGAAGTGAATTAAAGCATTGAAACCAAGAATGTACAATTAGTTATTCTTCGATTTAAAAAAATGCGTCAACTCGCTAAAATTCAACAGTTCTAAAATAATTTTAAAAAATGGTGTGTGCATATTTTCTACGTTTTATTTCTTGACTGCTGAGATGCTAGGTCTGAGGCCCTGATGGTGACTGGTACCATTTGTTGAGTTCATACAGATTTGTGGAGACCTGCTGGACCTTGCAGTATTGGTCTGCGTGCTTACGTGTGAGTGTTTTGAACGCGTGACAAGTTAAACCTGGAGACATGTGGGCGCTCCATTAATTGTGTGTGTTTTGAAGGAAGGATTACATGCACTTTCCTTGTTTGCACTTGACCAGATGCTGGACACAGCGGTTTTGTTGTTTGCGTTTTGTGCTATGTAATTGATCGCTAACTGATCACTTTGCCCAGACTAGAGATATATCATTCCTTTACAGTTTGTTTCCGCTAGCCTGCCCAGGCAATTGGTCAGAGAAAGTGACCGTAATAACTTATAAGGGCTGACCTCCCACGAGTCTGGCTCTGACATAAAGCACACCATCGGTACTGGCGGCGGTAAAACGGAATCAATAAGTGTTTCTGCATACGTTCCTGAACAGTCTCTTGTTGTTTCTAGAGTAGAAGCACACATTAACCGTGCTGAGTGGGGACGAATTAAGTATAATTAAAATAAAGATAATTAACACTCACCTGTTTTGTCTCAAAGGATATGTAAAACACACTAATCATATCACAGATAGGAAGATTTTTCCAATAGTTGAACTATATATTCCTGTTAGCAGCAGTCTTTAACTTTAAACAAAACATACTATAGTTGCCAGGCTATTTTAAGTACCTAACATTATACTGTACTTTGAGCGTGAAAATTATACCAACAATATATGTAAACATCACTTTCTTACAATAGCTTTAACCTAAACCAACCAAGCCTTTAGACTCTTTTTCTTTTGGTTAATCAAATCTCTCAAAGTATTTGCAGTATCACTACATAGTAACATTAAACATCCGCCTCGCTGTACAATATCGAAATAACTGAAAGCACACACTAAAGGGACTACTGGAACTTAGAAGACCACTACACATAAGAAGCAGCATGTAAACGTACCTAGACAACTACACATAAGAAGCAGCATGTAAACGTACCTACACAACTACACATAAGAAGCAGCATGTAAACGTACCTAGACCACTACACATAAGAAGCAGCTTGTAAACGTACCTAGACCACTACACATAAGAAGCAGCATGTAAACCTACCTAGACCACTACACATAAGAAGCAGCATGTAAACGTACCTACCGATATTACCATCCATCTCCTCCCTCATTTCTTTTACTTTTCTTTTGGGATCTCAGAATGGCGCAGACCGATGGGGGAACGAAACTATTGTCCATGTCACGTGTTTATTCGACTTGAAGACCTTGATGCTATAAACTTGTGACATATGTGGGTTCGGAGGTGCTTTGATTATAGTTCAAACACTTTAATAATCAATGAAGTAACAAAGTGCAGATATGTTTTCTTGAGTTTTAATTATTTAAAACTTGAACTTGAGACAATAAATGTATGTACAAAGATATATAAAACAGATACAGGATTCAGTGAAAATGTTCAATAAAATGAGTTAATATTTACTTTAAAACTTAGCGACTTCTAAGTCTAACTTTCTAGCTCTCTCCCCGTCTCAAGCTAACACTCCGCTTTTATATCTTTCTTTAGAATCAAGAACCGTGACATCTCAATACCCATCCTTGACTCCTAGACCCGTTTACATTTAATTTTCCCCTCAATTGTTTCTGTAATTTAACCTACGCCAATTATGTCTCCCTGCTGTAGGCTTGAACCAAGTTTTAATCGGCGTCCTTTTGGCATTAAATTGCGAGCGCGCTGACCCGATTTGAGATAGGTACAATGTCCTTATTCTGTGAACAACGAGGTGTCACTAGGAACTGTTTTTGTAATTTAAGCTATGCTAATTTTGTTTCCCTGCTGTAGTCTTGAACTAAGTTTTAATCTGCGTTTTTCTGGCATTTAAGCGTGACCTGATTTGAGATAGGTACAATGTCCTCATTTTCTAAACAATGAGGTGTCACTAGGACGTGACAGTCCAAGCTCGAGTGTTGCCTCGTTTATCTCTCAAGACATATGGCTTAGTGCCCTGTGGCAGCAGGCCGGGATCACATTCTGACCGATGACTGCTAGGGAGCGAAACAGCCCCCACCCCCCCCTTTTTTCCCCACACACATTCACCATGTATCTACTTGAAATGTAGAGACTAGCAGACATTTTTTCCCCTGCACATTTAAGCGCATCTACGGACTGACCATCTTTAACATTGACAATAATGACTGAACGAGAGCAATGTTCTTCTTGAATGCCCCATACTGTCTCTAATCGGATCATTTCCTTTGTACAGGAGGAGACAGTGTGAAACCTACCGATGCACTATTAAGATGTGTCAAGCCAACCTTGACTCTGGAGATGTAATTCTTTCCCTACAGTGAATTTTGTTTTTTTCTTAAATGTGATTTCATTTTGGATTACACATATTTGTTATGGACTGTCTTTTGCATGTGTTTTAAAAGCGGATTGAATTCGACAAATACCTCTGCGCTGTTTGGATTAGAGACGTTTCTATTTGTCTCCCATTTGTCTGAAGTCTTTTGTTCTGGGGGATTACTGGAAAGACGAAAGTTTTGTTTTTCTGTCCGTTGGTTTTGTTGTAAGAATTTGTTTCGCCCCCCCCCCCCCCCCCCTGGGGCTCGTAGTGTGTTAAGATGAGCACGGCGGCCATGTTGCCCCCTGAAGAAGTGGAGGACCTGAGTGAGGACGCCCAGTTGAGGAAGCAGATCGAGGATAACACAAATGAAGTAAACATTTTTCTTTTACTTGTGTGTGTGTTTAAATCTTTAGTTTTATCAGTAAAAGATTTGTGCGTTTGCGACTGGTTACATTTAAACTCTCAATAGTTAGTTTCTGTTTCACATCTAAAAGTTGCCATCGCTAAACTTAACATTTGACTGAAAAAATAAGCTTTCCCTTTCCTGCCCTTGTGATCCATTGGATAGACGACGTAAAACTCGTCTGTTTCAATGAATGACCGAATAAATGACGTAACTGTTTTTTTTTCCTCTATGATCCATGGGGTAGACGATGTAAAATTCGTCTGTTTGTATGGTCGACAGTCAACGTTGACGGTTGAGAATGATTTAAAACTTGTCTGCTTTTATGGTCGACGAAGAAGATGATGTAAAACTCGTCTGTTGTTATGGTCAAGGGCTAGCACAACGACCAAATTAGCAGTGATACAAATTGTAGATGGTAGACTCATTGACTTAAAGAATACCGAAGTTCCAAATCAGTGTTCAGCTGGTTTCAACTTATGATCAATCTCAATTTGGAATCCAAACGTTTCACCACTCGGGTAACCTCTCCCAGTGACAGAAACAAAAAATGCGTTTATTAATTTTTTAATTAATGCGATTATTAACAGAATGGACGTTTTATTCATAACTATAATCGAAGCATTAAAAAAAGAAAGAAAAATTAATAAAAACAAAGTTTATAAGGCAATTACTTCAATATCCTCAATAATGCATTTTTCTATATAAAACAAACTAAGTTACCCCTAAGTAGTTAACAAATTGGTTACTTTTTTTTTTATTGATTCGACAATATATAATCGTGCAAAGTTTCCACTTAATCCGAGAATGGAAATTGGGAGAAATAACGTGTACAAGATTTGTACCAGACAGACAGACAGAGTGAGTTGATATAAGCTTTCTAAACAAAATTACAGGTCACATGCCTTCAAATCTGCCCCTTTTTTTATGTAGACTTGACAAAGCTATTAAATAATCAATCGCACATTTAAATAGAGGAACTAAAATGTTCTCGTTCACTAGTCTATATATTTCGATATAGTATAGATATAGGCTGCCGATGGTTCACAAAAGATCTATTTTTCAAAATTATATGCCAAACAAGTGGGCAAGATGGTATCTCTAAAGAGTATAAATTTTACGCTGAAAACCTGAAATGGCATTAACGCATTTTAAAAATCAATTCATGTATGTGTAGACCTGAATCAATTTCTTCATTGCTCAGTCTCGTTCTTTGTAATGAATGGGTGTGTGTGTGTGTATGGGGAGGGGTTCTCTCTTTCCCTCTTTCTTTCTCTCGCGTTGTCTTTTACTCACACACACACACGCGCGCACAAAGAGTAATTTCTTGTTTTTTAAATATTGATGCAATTTATTTCCACCTTCTTTATTACGTTTAGGGTTAAAAAAAAAGTGGGAAGGGAGATGTGTTAAATATAGAAAGGTCAAAGTAGGGTCTCAAGCGGCACAGGCAGGCAAAAAAAAAAAAGTCCTAGAATGAATGAAAGGGGAGAACAGTGAAACTGATGTCCAGTCACGCCGCTTTTGTTTGTGGATATATGGAATTGACTTGACTCAGAGCGAGTGGCCTAATGAAACTATCATTGATGCAGCGTTTCTCAACAAGGAGTACCCGTAAGGGCTATTCAGTGGACAGCTAGGGGACTTATGAACATAACAATGAGAGAAAAGAAAAAAAGCTTTGTATGATCTTTCTAAGGGTTTGGAGGGGGGGGATTATTTAGCAATGTGAAAAGTCTGGTGAGGAACGCTGGTCTAATCATAGTCTAGGGGCTCCTATATCTGAGACATAGCTCTATCAAGAGAGAGGGGGGGGCACAGAAAAACAAAAGTACATTTACAATGCTCTATAACAAACACACACAAATCAAAATTTCATTTTAATTATAGCAGACCGAGTGGTCAAATGGACGTCTGGATGGGGGTATAGGGTTAAGAACATAAGGATGTTTAGTAGTTTGATCTTCAGCACCCTCTCCAGACTACTCTAGAGCGTTATTTCATTGGTACAACTAGGAGACAATGTTTACATTAGGTCCATGGTGCCGTGTCACGCGCGCGTGTGTGTGTATGCTATTGATTTCGCGAGAACAATTGCCACACATCCAGCCGTAGCCTGCCAGATTTATTTTCTTTTCATTGCTTAATTTTCGGAACATTTTTTTATTTGCAAGTCTGTGGAAATACGCATTCCAGACCGGTTGACATCCTCATACCCCTCCCCCCTTGTCTGTTACACTGCCACACATATACACATTGTATTTTGAACTAATTATGAAGGCTTCAGTGACTCCATTATCGTTTTGTTCTCTCTAGCATTAGCATTTATTTGCCTTTAATGGTCTGGGTATTCCATAGGCGTATGAATGATGGAGGCCCTTGCATCCCATCCATCCTTGTCACTTTCACTTACTTTTTGCATGTCGCCCAGAATGTTCTTGCCCAGTTTTATTAACTCATGAATGATCTTCTGTAACGTACTAAAAATCGCCCCCTTCCTTTTTTTTCCCCTCCGTTTCATTAACTCTATAATGACTTTCCCTTCAAAAACTCCAAAATTATTTTCCCCTGTTCAGTAATGTCTGAATGATTCTGGAATTATTTCCGCCTGTTTCAGTTATAACTTGAGTTTCATTCTGAAATAAGTAGACTCATTTTGTTTTCTTCTCTTACCGATATTTTTACAAAGCTTATATCAACTCACTATGTCTGTCTGGTATAACGTTTGTACACGTAATTTCACCCACACCCAATCTCGGATCAAGCTGAAATTGTCAACAATTATTTCTTTTACTTGACAACACGAGAGTCAATAGAAAAAACAACAACAACAACAACGGTTAGTTGTTAACTATTGGTTACAAATTATTTTGTTTGATATTTCGAACAAGGGAAAGAAATTGTACTTGACTGTAGTGGTGGTATAAACTGAGTTAGTCCCCTTTAGTCCTCTGAGTCTTAGTGAAAAATAGGCGCGGTGGCTGAGTGGTAAAACACTTGGCTTCTGAAGCGAGGGGTCTCGGGTTCGAATCCTTGTGAAGACTGGGATTTTCAGTTTCGGGATCCTTAGGGTGAAGGCGGTTGGTCGTTGTGCTGGCACCCCCCGCTAACCGTGAGCCTAAGAAACAGGTGACCTTTACTTCATCTTCCCCATAGATCGCTAGGTCTGAGAGGGGAACTTTTCAGAGACCATGCATTGCACCTATTTTATACACCACACCACGTTGTTTTAAAAACTAAATTTGTCATGTGTTAGTTACTCTATATACTTAATCATCCGTGGTCACACTGGCAGTTAGTCCACTTTGTAACACCATGGTGAGAATCTCGACTTGCATCTGTTATAGATTTACATGGAACGTTTTCTTTTGAAATGTTCTATCACGGTTCCTGGTTGAATTCTCCTGCCTAGACACAGATTGGCTCTTGTAGATCACGTGCAGCCATGCATGTTTTATGAAGGTCAACACATCTTGCCTTAGTGGCCTTGGCTTTCATGTTGATTGGTTGCGTCCACTTGTTGCCGCACGTGCTTGTGAACATTCTGTATTTGTTAGCTCACCAATAGTTTTAATTGGGAAGAGTAGCCTCCCTTGTGTGGGTAAGTCGTGAAGGGTTCGAGTCCGGCGGTAAAGGGGGGGGGGGGGGGGAAACCGAAAACGTCGGATTACCTAAGGTCAGCTGTGCTTTAACACATTTAACCTATAGGTCAAGATAATTCTATGTACCAGGGGTCTCAAAGTCATTGCAGCATGTGGGCCACAGTGGAAAGTAACAACCTTTCAGCGGGCCGCACCACAAAAAGAGAATGTTTTTTCATTAAATTTTACTGCAGTTAAATGCTAAAATAAAGTTTTTATAATTATTAATTACATTTAGTGTAGTTTATTACATGCACAGGCAGTATAGTTTACTAAAATAAGTTGACGTTGTCTCTGTCACTTATTAAAAAGCAGAAACTGTAGTTACCCAAAAAACTACATTAATTTCTAGGCCTACTGCAGATGGCTCGTCACTCATGCTTCTGTCCACTCAGCAGAGAACGTTTGGCAGAGACCAGGCCATCGACGTTAGGCCTGAAGTCGCGTGTAGTGGCAAGCCGCAAGGTTTCTCTCAGATGCTCTCAGATGCTTATCAGTCAGTCTTGATCGTAATGCTGTTTTGTTGATCATTCTGAAAAAAATAACTGTTCGCAAACGTACGTACTCCCAACATCGCTAGAATTCTAGCAGCTGCGCAGAATAAGTTTGGAAACTTCTCTCTGGGAAGAAACTGGTAGAAATCCGAAACGCCAACATCATCGTATTTTTGCTTCAGAAAAGTGTCACACTGCAGGTCCAGTAGTTCCATCTGGACTTCCTCTGGAACGTTTTTCACGTCAACTGCGAACGGAGTGGCAAAAAGGAAAAACTGTGATTCGAGAGCAGTGAATTGCTGAAAGCGGTAGTCGGAGAGAATGTCTACAGGTCTTTCAGGCGCTGTGGTTCAACCGTAATGCTCTGTAGAAAAGACAAATGAGCCAGGTTTCCATCTGCCAGCTGAGTGGCCATGTGGCCAACAAAATCAGCTTGCATCTGAATGATTTGATGCGGTCAAACATTATGGTAATCAGCTGCTTTGTGCCCTGTAGTTGTGAATTGAGTGCATTAAGATGTTGCGTGATGTCAGTAAGAAAAGCAAGATCCGACAAAACATTGGGTCACTGAGCAGAGGTATGTCTCCGTCTTTCATTGCCATGAACAATGCTATTTCCCGTCTCAGTTCAAAGAATCTCTGCAGCACTTTTCCACGACTCAACCATCTGACTTCCGTATGATAAAGCAACTCACCGTATTCCGTTTCTAAATCAGCTAGAAATGACACAAACCGTCAGTGGTTGAGACCCCGTGCACGTATGAAGTTCACCGTCTTCACAACAACATCCATCACGTTCTTCATTTGTAGACTTTTGCCACAGAGTGCTTCTAGGTGCAGAATGCAGTGTATGGCTGCAAAAGGTCCCGTCAAGCTGAGCTGATACCGTTTCTCTACCATTAATCCAACAACACCAACCTTCTCTGAACACATTGCTGGTGCACCGTCCGTAGCCACTGAAACAAGTTTTTTCCCACGGTAGCCCACACCTGTCAATCAAGCTTCCAGTTCTTGAAACACGTCGCGTCCAGTCGTCGTTCATTTCATTGCTAGTAATAGCTCTTCAACAATGTTCAAGTTTTCGTCGACCCAACGAATGAATACGGCACAGTATGCGGTGTCTGTTACACCAGTAGACTCGTCCAGTGCAATGGAATATGCTACAAAGTTTTTTGCAGCGGCAATCAGTTGCTGTTGAACATTTGTCGCTGACTCGGTGATCCTGCTTGCAACTGTGTTCGCAGACAAACTTATGCCTTCGAAGAGTTTCTTTTTCTTGGGGCAGATAATTTCACACGCCTAAAGCATACACTCTTTTACAAACTGGCCTTCAGTGAATGGTCGTGATGCCATCTCGCTAACAACAAAGCTTGCCTTCACATAATCGTCGCTTGCAGTGGGCGGAGACCTCATTTACTGATTTGTGCAGTTGTAAATCATTTCACGGCTTATATGTGGTCATTGTAAATTTTATCTAACTTTTTTGAATTCGCGGAGGTGGCCGCGGGCCACATAAACTTGTTTCGCGGGCCACGTGTTTGAGTTCCTGTCTTAGACTTTCAATGGTATCAATTAGACAATAGACGAAAAAACGTGCCCGGTATTGATCTGAAAAAAAAACAACATTTCAGCTTTGAAATACTGTTATAAATTGCCATTTAAGCCTACCCAGATTCTTGAAATATACTTACTACAGTATACATAAATTTCATCAATTTACGTGTCGGATGACTAGATGTGTCGGAGCTGTAAGCCTTGTTTTATTTCACCAAGCCACGAGAAGATGTTTATATGATGTGTTTTTGTTTTCTGTCAGAAAGAAAGAAATGTCAACAGAAGAAGACTTGTACTCAAATGTGGACTCAAATGATGTGTGGACATGGAAGGACAAAATGTTACTAGAAAATAAAGTCGAACAGAAGTAAATAATCTGCAAGAGGTGAAGGAATGTCTTTATTCTGTTTGTGGTTAGCGAATTGAAGCATCTCAAGATTTCATGAATGTTATTAGAGCATGAAACTTACAGCTGTATGGACGAGAACTTAGCTGACATTAATCTAGTCCATTACCAGGTTGATTCATAGATTCATTTACGTTGATAATTGATCTTCAATGTATGACCTTTAACCTAGACCTAGTGGGCTTCGGCCACTTTTCTAATTACTTCGCATTGGCCTGTGCAGGGTGACTTTGGGCCAATGGGTAAAAGCTAGTTTATCTCTAATACCCAGCAAAATGAGAAGAATAATTATACTTCTCTCCAAACATACTATCGCTCTATATATTTTCTGTAGCTAGTTGGGTTTCTTATCAACCAACTACACTTTTGAAAGGAAAACCAAATCTCTGTCCCTGGCATCTCTGGCTCTAGGAGAACGTGAACTATTGACTAGTCTGGTTTTCTTTTGTTCTTAACAGCACAGCTAGCCCGTTCAGCCTCGTTCCAATCTCTAAAGTTAGCGCGACCAACACGTTCCAGTCCGGCACTTCCCTAAGGTATTCTCTACACCATTGTTGAAAAGGGCATGTCTAGCCTCACATGATATATTCATCTACATCGATGCCAGGGATCGATGTCCCTATTTACACTCACATTTAAACCAATACAATCAATAACACTTGACGGTATCGATATTGAATTGTTCGAGTTGTTATACAAAATGTTCCATAGTCCCCCCCCCCCCCCCCCCCCCCCCCCCTTGATTTCGCGCTGTGTATGCTTTCTATCTTGACATCTGTTTGCCTTGATGTTAGTAACATAATTAGAATATATATATATATATATATATATATATATATATATATAAAACGTGTTGGTCGCGCTAACTTAAGAGATTGGAACGAGGCTGAACGGGCTATTGTGCTGTTAAGAACAAAAGAAAACGAAACTAGTCAATAATTCACGTTCTCCTAGAGCCAGAGATGCCTGGGACAGAGATTTGGTTTTCCTTTCAAAAGTGTAGTTGGTTGATAAGAAACCCAACTAGCTACAGAAAATATATAGAGCGATAGTATGTTTGGTTTGCCCAGTTTTTCGGCTGTAGACTCTTTAGTTGGAAAGATTTTATGTTCTATTTCTGACATTTGCAAGCAACTTCTTTATAACTTTGTACATTACGTCTTTAGAACTTAGAAAGTTATGTCCTTTGAATTTTCCTTTTTCAGTGGGTGTTTCAGCATTAACATGAGAACTATTATCTCATGATCGGGTATTAGTATCATCAACTTTGAGCTCTCGACTGCTTGAACTCTTGTCCTAAGGTTTGATCCTTTGAATCTTTTCCCTTGGACAAGTTCTGGAATAGTTTTTTTTTTTTTTTTCGAAATTCGGTTTTCTTCCATTCTGTGGACATGCCACAATTGAAGACGGCCTCAGAAATTCAACTTAGATTTATAATGTTAAAAAAACAAAAATCAATAATTCTTAAACATGACCGAATGATTGGATACAAACAGAGCTCGACAACAATGATGTCACGACTTTGTTCCTGATTTCACACTCATTCTCTCTCTCTCTTTCTCATACCGGAAGCGGGCCAGATTTGGATATTTATCTGTTAGATTATTATTGATTAGCTTTGTCGACCTGTCTGGCTGTCTGTGTATTACGTAATCGATTCAAACTCGCGCGCACATTGTAGTTGTCTTGAACCAAACTAAGGACTCACTCCAGACCAGCTTTGAGTGGAACCATTTGGACATGAACCCTTCCACTACTGACCCTTGGAAAACATTTGATAGCATTGTACTGTGTTTTCAGTAGTAGCTTAGGTGTCAACTAAAACCTATGTTGCATTCTGCGCTTTCTGTTCATCACGAAGACAACAAAGGAACATTAAATCCATTAACCTTTAAGCCCCACCCCCTCCTTTTGTCATATTTAGGAGTTTCTTTAGCGGCGCGCATTTTATTTCGTCCTGTCTGGATATCGAGTTCTCTAAGTTTTGAGAACTTTTCCGTTTTTCATAAATAAATACACATTTTTCCAAGTATAATTTAATTAACTTAAGTTGTAAGCAGCGTAACATCTGACACTAATCGTGTTTCCGAACATGACGTCTAAAATTTCAACAAAGTCATGGTTGCGATCATGACATCGAACATTTGTGACCATTCCCGATTCAAAATATAACATCAGACTTTCTGTCCCGAGACATGACGTCAAACTGCGCTCCTCTTTCCTTAGCACTTTTGGAGCTCAAAAGTGTCCTACTTCTTTTCTATTATTGTATCTGCCTCCTCTTTTCCTAAGTCTGCCTTCATTGATCATCACTCTGTCTCCTTATCTTTAAAATCTCACTACGTCCTAAACCAGTCCGTTTGCCGTGGACTGCGACGGGTAAGGGGGGATAAAGAAATCCTGGTGTTTGAGCAGTGGCTATCTGAGGATAAACCACCACAGCACAATACTTTGGCTCCAAGTTCCCCTAGACCTGAGGCCCAGATGGCCCGCTCTGGGTCAACCGGCTGGTCATGCCGAGTCTTCGACCTATGCTGGAGGGCGGTGGCTGAAGGGTCAATCAGGGAGCTGCTGTATCGGACACATGTCTGGACTTCCGAATGGCCCGTCCCCTTGTTGGACTCGATGGCGGGTGGGGAGCACACATGCCGAACTAACAAGAATATATATGGACAAAAAAAAACTTATTAAACTACTTGCCCCAGATTTAAGTTTGAGCAAGAGACGCCGTATTGAGGCAAAAAAGGAGGAGGCCACAGAAAGCTGTACATCATTTTTGGTGGTCAGGTGCACAGAGTAGGGGAAAAGCCTGACAAAGCTGAGCCATTTCCTTATCTATAAGGGACCCAAGTCAGTAGTGGGAGAGCCCAAGAGTGTGTCTAAGCTACACAAATCAATGGAACTTCTTGTAGAAGTAGATGGCAAGACACACTCTGATGGGCTTTTAAGATGCAGAAGACTCTGTGATCTCCAAGTGGAAGTCATGCCACACAAGAGTCTGAATACCAGCAGAGGTGTAATCAGCTCTAGGGAACTACTGGAATGTTCCGAGAAGTGGAGGGCATTGAAGGAGTCACCCATGCCCGGCGCATTACCAGGCGCAGGGATGGTGAGGAGGTCAAAACCGACACTATTATCCTCACATTTGGAAATAGGACACCGCCAGAGTATGTGAAGGCAGGATACCTACGAGTTCCAGTGAGGCCCTACATACCTAACCCCATGAGGTGCTTCAAGTGCCAGGGTTATGGACACGGCGCGGCAGTCTGCAAGAGGAACACTGTGTGTGCCAGATGTGCTGGAGAAGGTCATGAGGATAAGGGCTGCACAGCCCAGTTCAAATGCCCAAACTGTCACGCTGGCCACTCAGCCTACTCCAAGGACTGCCCTGTGTGGAAACAGGAGGTTGCCGTACAAGGCAAGAAATGGATGTACCTTCAGCCAGGCGAAATCGGCTGTATTGGCCCTACCCAAGGGCCAATTCGGCTTGACAAAGACCTACGCCCATGCTGTTGCTAAGATAGGAAGATCCATAGCCGCACAGACGGACACATTGACCCCACCACCACCTCCTCCTCCTCCAACTCAGAAGAAAACACCGCCAAAGAACACACCTCTGAAGAAACAAGAAAGCCCTGTTGTCATGCTAAAGAACAGGTTCTCTGTGCTTGCTGATGAGAGCATGGAGACTGAGCAGCATGTCAAAACCAATACTCCGGGAGAACCCGGAGACATCATGTCTGACACAGGTTCTCCTCAGAGAACCCAGCCAGACACCCCAACCTCTACCGAATTAGAGGTTGACCAACTCCCTAAGGGGAGAAATCAAAGCGGAGAGGATGCCCGAGGTGAGAGAGGAGGAAATAACCTCCGCTCTAACCAGAGGGATCTCCCCTCTCCAGAGAGAAAGACTTCCCCCAAAAGGGGGTTGTCCTCCTCTCCATCCAAACCCAAGAATAAAAATACCAATGTCACTGGAATAAAGGGAAACCCCTCCGGGGGCCTCCCAAGGCCTAATAGCTCCAAGTAGGTCATCTAGAATAAGCCATGGATTCCAGAATTGTACACTGGAATTATAGAAGCCTCAAGGCCAATTATGAGGAAATACAGCTACTGATGGACTCTGAGACTCCTGTAGCTGTCTGCTTACAGGAAACATTTCTGAAAGATAGCATCAGCTTCCGAAGCTACAGTGCTTACAGCAAGAATGTTGAGAATGCAGAGAGAGCATCAGGTGGAGTCTGTATCCTTGTGAAGGATAGCATCCCCCATGAGAGGGTAGAACTACAGACCACACTACTGGCCGTAGCAGCTAGGATAACCCTTCACAAGGTTATCACTTGCTGCAGCCTGTATCTACCACCAGGCGCTCCATTAAACCAAACAGACATGGAGGACCTATTGAAACAACTACCCCGGCCTTATATAATCCTTGGGGATTTCAATGCCCATAACACCATGTGGAGATCCAACAATACCGACACAAGAGGTCGAATGCTGGAGGATATCTTCCTCCAACATGATTTATGCATACTTAATGATGCATCACCGACCTACTTGCACCCAGGAACTGGATCTCTCACATGCATTGACCTCACGTATGCGTCCCTGGCCTTCTGGACGACTTTAAATGGTCAGTTAGCAATGATTTACGGGGAAGGGATCACTTCCCAATCATCATTACTAACAATCTGCCCTCATTGGGACGACCTCAGCGGTGGAAACTGAATAAGGCTGATTGGGAACAATTCCAAAAAAGATGCTCCGAGAATATCACAGAAAATATCCTCGATGAACAGAACCCAGCTGATACCTTTTCTAGCAAGCTACTTAGTATAGCCAGGAAAGTTGTCCCCCTAATCTCCGCAAATCCAAAACGGCCTAGCAAACCATGGTTTGATACACCTTGCAAAAGTGCTATTGGCGATAGGAAAAAACGACTGGCTGCATTTATAAAGAATTCTTCCCAGGAAAACCTAAAGCTATTCAGGATAGCTAGAGCAAAGGCTAGACAAACCATACGGTCAGCCAAAAGGAATTCCTAGAAGTTTTGTCGGCAGTCTGGATGCCAAAACTTCTGCTAGAGCGGTTTGGAAGGCAGTAAGGCGAATCAAAGGGAAAGAATCAAATGCAATAGGGCATTAGAAAAACCAAGGACGAACTGTCACGTCCCCCAGAGAAATAGCTGACTGCCTTGCATCCACAATAGCAGAAAAGTCATCCACTGCAACTACACGCCAGAGTTCCAAAAAATCAAAACCAGGGAGGAAAGACACCCCATTGATTTCAGATCAGAGAACAATGAAGACTTGAGGAACTGAGGGAATCGCTAGACAAGTCACATGACACAGCGCCTGGAGAAGATGAAATCCATTACCAATTCCTCAAGCACCTTCCCGAACCCTCATTGACAGTCCTGCTAGGGGTCTATAACTGTGTGTGGCAAACAGGCGCTTTCCCAAACAGCTGGAGGAAAGCCACAGTTATACCGATACCTAAACCGGGAAGAGACCGCTCTGACCCAGCTAACTATCGACCAATAGCACTAACAAGTTGCATCTGCAAAACCATGGAAAGAATTATTAACAGTAGGCTGGTCTGGTACCTGGAGAGGAATAAAGTGATCTCCAACTACCAGTGCGGATTCCGGCAGGGGCGGACAACAACTGACCACCTGGAAGGCTGGAAGCTTATATTAGAAATGCATTACTCAGAAGAGAACATCTAGTAGCTGTATTCTTCGATATAGAAAAGGCCTATGACACAACCTGGAAACATGGCATTCTACGTGACCTGGAGCTTATGGGGCTTAAGGGACACCTTCCCCGTTTTGTGGGGGAATTCCTGAAAGACCGAAAATTTCAGGTTCGAGTGGGCAACTCCGCTTCTGACACTCATGACCAGGAAATAGGTGTACCCCAGGGCAGCATTCTGTCAGTCACCCTGTTCAACATTAAAATAAAAAGCACCATAAATGCTCTGTACCCTGGCATAGGGTGCTCTTTGTATGTTGATGACTTTGTCATTTTTACTTATGGGAAAAACATGAACACCTTAGAAAGAAAATTACAGTTATGTTTAAACAAAATTCAAAATTGGGCAAACGATAATGGTTTTAAATTTTCGGACTCCAAAACAGTTAATATGCATTTTGTAATTTAAGGGGACTCCACCCAGACCCTGAAGTATTTATACACAAAAAGAAGATCCCTGTCGTGAAAACTACAAAATTTTTAGGCCTAACCCTAGATTTCAAATTTAATTTTCTCCCCCACATTAAGGAACTTAAGAAGAATTGCCAAAAGTCATTAAACATACTTAGAGTACTCAGCCATACGGACTAGGGAGCTGACAGAGATACCTTGCTGCTTCTATATCGGAGTCTAATTCGATCCAAGCTAGACTACGGATCCATAATATATGGAGCAGCAAGGAAGTCTTATCTAAAAATACTGGAACCAATACAAAATGCTGCCCTGCGTCTCTGTCTCGGTGCGTTTCGTACATCACCTATCCCAAGTCTCCATGTGGAGGCTGGAGAACTCCCCATAGATATAAGAATGAAAAAGCTTGCAATGCAGTATATAGTCAAGCTAAAATCCAACCCCACGAACCCTGCTTTCGACTCCATATTTAACCCCACAGAGGTAGAATTATACTATCGAAGGCCTAACGTCATACAGCCGTTGGGCCTTTGAATGAGAGAACCCATCCAAAATTTAACCCCACCCATTGACCAAATCTCTAAAATAGAAACTCCTCAGAATCCTCCTTGGCTAATGAATAAACCCAAATTAAATTTATCCCTCCTTAATTTCAAAAAAGAAAATACAGACCCAAGCATACTACAGTTCACTTTAGGGAACTGCAGGAAAGCTACGGAGATTGTGGCACCATCTACACAGACGGATCCAAAATGGATGGAAAGGTCGCGTGTGCCTGCTCCTTTCGGAACAAAACAATCTCCCGTAGACTCCCCGATGGCTGCTCCATCCTTACGGCCGAATTGCATGCCATATCGCTTGCACTTATGGCCGTTAAAGCATCAGAAAGGAGGAAATTGATAATCTGCTCCGACTCCAAATCTGCATTACAAGCTTTGGGACGGATGAAGACTGACATCCCATTGGTACATAAGAGCCTGAAGCTGTTTGACCAAATAACAGCCGACCGTAGGGACGTCACCTTCATCTGGGTCCCCTCCCATGTTGGCATTGAGGGAAATGAAGCCGCAGACAGAGAAGCAAAGAGAGCCCTAAATCATGCGGTGTCAGGAACCCAAATTCCCTGCTCGGACCTGAGACAAAGTATTGCCTCTGCCACCTATCGAGAGTGGCAGAACCGATGGAAGGCTGAGACTCACAATAAAAGGCAGATTGTGGCGGATGTCAGGTGGCGGCCCACATCTAAGGGTCTGACAAGGCGTGGTAGCACGACCATTTCCAGACTTAGGATTGGCCACACCTACATCACGCACTCTTTTGTGCTGAAGAGAGACGAGCCCCCACTTTGTAAGTACTCTGACTCTTGCCTCACCGTGGAACATATCCTCGTTGATTGCCCCAGATACCAGGATGTCAGGGAGAAATATTTTAGAACCACTAACTTAAAAACACTATTTGATAATGTCGAACCTGGGAAGGTACTGGGCTTTATCCGGGAAGTGGGGTTATCTACGAAGATCTGATTTATGAATTTGTGAACATGTACTATTTACATTAGATTTTTACCAAATTATTAAATTTTTACTACCTTTACTATTTTAACTGTGAATAGACCTTGATTTTAATGATATGACTATAGAATTTGGCCCTTGTTGTTGAGAGAGAGAGAGAGTAGTCGTTAAGGGACTGCAGGCACGACATGGCCTAAATTGTGCCGATGTGCCTAAAATCAAAATCAAATCAAATCATTTGACAACCTGACATCTGACAAAGTACAAGCTTTTCACGATATATGACATCGGACGCCAATCATTTTTTAGAACAAACATTTGACAAAATTCATGTTTGAGATCATGACGTCTGACATTGGCCACAGTTCATGTTTGAACCCATTGCTTTGATTTATTGATATCTTGACTCCACGTTACCGAAACTAGGATGAACATTTCTCATTGGCTGTCGTCAACTTGATAATTTTTCAAACGAGGCGCGATGCTTTATGTAACGAAGACAAACTGCAATCACGTGACTTTCATTCATGAATTATTTTGGCGCATCTTTCTCCAGGATATCAATCAAGCTGTTGAAAGTAATATACACCTTCGTATCATCCCTGACTATTTCATTGAGCAGGGCTTCCCAAACATTTTTTGCTATGGAACACTTGTTTTCATTTCTCATTAGAGAATTTCTAGTAAAAACAAAGGGTACGATATTTGAACACGGTTACAAAGATAGTTTGTGTGGAAAGACAAACGACAGAGAAGAATGAAGAAAGAAGGTTGACAGATCTTGTGTGGTGCTCCAGCGGACCGAAGTATAGCTGAAAGTAAATGTAAAATTAGATGTAAACCTGGCTTAACTCATGTCTTATTATTAATATCTAATTTATCTAATTGTTTTGTAAAGGGTCAATCTCTTATTCAGATCCTCAAGGAAAAAAAACATTTCCTTTAAAAAAAAAAGGAATTCACTATAGTTCTCGCGTCAGTATGGAAAGCTACTTATTAATTGTTGTTTTAAATTATGTCCACTTATAACTTATATTGATACTAAATAGATTTTTTTCTTTTTAAAAAAAGTAAACATTTTTGTTGTGTGTAAATGTAGTAGTTAGTTTGACAGAACTAAGCCTACTTAACTTAGCAATACAAATGTAAAAAAAAATAATAATCTAAAACCATTTGCATAACTGTGTTAAAAATGTGGTAAATAGTCTTCTCCCTCACTAAAAAGTATCCCGTGTTTGTTACTTTTAATAGTGAATAGTTGTAAAAGTGGTGTATTTTTATGAAAAAACTGCTTGCATTAGTGATTTAAAAAAATAGATTTTTCGATTTCAGAAAAGAAAAAAGTAGCCGTTGCATCAAAACTTTGAATAGTCTAAAATATTATGATGTCGGATTTTTACTATATTTTCTAGTTTACGATATCGAAACGGGACGGACTGACGGACAGACATTCCACACAAAACTAAGAGCGTCTTTTCTCCTTTCAGGGGCCGCTAATAATTGAATCATTTTTTTTATTACTGTTCATTTCTAAGTTCTAAACCATAATAAAATTTTAAAAAAAAATGAAACTATGAAACCTTTTTGACTTTGATGAGTCATTGAAACACGGGAGAACGGGAACCCGATAGACATACATTGGAAGGTGATAGCCAGTTGAAGAGCTCTGCTTCTTCTTGTGTCACAAAATACTTTCACTATAGTGTCTCTTGTCTTAGCAATTCCGAAACATAAAAAACATTTGGTTTTCGATAATAATAATTAAACCCCCTTAAAAAATGACATTTCGTTTTGCTGTAGACATAAGACATCTATCAAGAACGCCTCAACCCATGAAGATGTTCATGTTCCATCAAGAACGCCTCAGCCTAGCAATGGAATTGAAATGCTACGGAAAGATCCTATGTATCATATACAAAGATCGCATCACAAACGAAGAGATTAGAGACAGATTATTACAGCGATTGGACCCCACGATGACCTTCTAGCTACAGTCAAAACACGCAAACTAAAACTCTATGGCCATGTTACTACTTCCTAAGGGCTCCATTAGACCTTTTTTTTTTTAGTGAACAGTACCAGGAAAAAGAAGAACAGGCAGACAGAGAAAGCGACGGGAAGACAAAATAAAAGAAAGAACGGACCTGTATTTGAAATAGGTTCTAGGTTCAAATCATGGGCACGATATGGCATACATTGTGCCGATGTGCCAAAAACCCCTAATATCAAATATCTTCCAAATCAGAAGACGGTCGACAAATCTTGTGTGGTGTCCCAACGGCCCAACAGACTTAGGAATAGGTGAAGGTGAACCGCATAAATGCTATTCAGTCGCCGCTGAAGTCATTGAGCGCTTTTCTCAATAAAAGATGTAATTATGAATGTGATTGTTAAGGCTACTCTCAACGCATGTCATGCAGTCTGTAAAGCTACAGTTGTCTGTTTGACGATACAATGTCAATGAGAATCATCCTACTCGTGGAATGAGCACGACTGTTCTCTGACAGAAGACAACAATTGTTGCCTAAATTTGTTGTCTCGGCTCCCACCAGTTCCACAATATTTTCTCCGCAGCTTCTCCCCCCCCCCTTTCCCCCTTTCTTTCCCCACTTCCTCGTCATTTCATTTCCTGCTATCCAGCGCATCGGCTTTTCCCGAAGAGGAGACATACGTCATTCTTAAAGTTTCAGACAAGGTGAGATTCTATTTTCGGAACATCTCCGCGACCCGTCTGAAAGACAAATAATAGGAATATCATTTTGGGGAGACTTCTGGACAGGAAGGAGAGAGAAAGGGTGGAGATAATACGGAAAATGACATTTGGGTTGACATTAACATGATGTATAATGCAGCCCAGTGGTTCTCTGTTCTTGATACATTGAGGCACCAATACGTACGATACCTTTGAAAATTGTGATGTTGGTTTTGTCACTTTAATTCAACGTTTGGTTGTTAATAAACCACAGAGAATGATGGGGTCAGTAGACAAAATGTTATGAGAATTAAAGAAAACAAATCTATCCACTTCCAGCTACTGCTTGCATAGTTAATTTTAAAAATTAAGTTTTTCGCTTTCAGAAAAGAAAAAAGTAACCGTTGCATCAGAACTTTAAAACGCCCAAAATATCATGACGCCGGATTTTAGTTATCTTTTCTAGTTTACGAGTTCTAAACGGGACGGACGGACAGACAAAACTAATAGCGTCTATTCCCCTCTCGGGGCCGGTAAGAATTGATTGATATATATAAAGGAACGGAATATCCGACTCAGTTTGGGATCAGTAGCGCCGCAGGCTCTGCCAGGCTGTAGCACAGTGTGCATCAATCTGCCTAAGGGTCACCAGCTCCTGATTTTTCTTGAGGATTGTCTCCCGAAGCCTTTCCCATGTTTCGGCATAGACGCAGGGCAGCGGAGTTTGGATTCAGAGTTTTCCTTCTCCTAGCCAACCAAGGCTAACGAGCCCCTCCTGCCCGAAGCTTACTGGTTTAGGCGCCAGTTGCTCGCCTTTGCCCCTTCTCCTGTTCTCCTAACAGTTCCGCCGTGCTCAGTATCTGAACCACACATGAAGACTAGCAGTTGGACTGGTTGTCAGAGGCTATTTGAGAAGCGTGCCATTGGAAATATTTTTATAGGTAATGATGGACTTAGAACCATTACCACTTCCGGCATTAACAACCTTGCGGAACCAATAAAAAATGTTCTGAACAACCTTAGTAACCATGGCTACTATGTCGTGAATGATAATTGTAACTTCAGATTTATTTCTTGCAATAAGAACAACACACATAACTCTGTTGGGTCTCTCACTGCGAGACCAGTATGACGCGAGCATTTCGGATGAGGGCGTGTTCGTATACAAACATAATTTCCTGGGCTCATTATTTCATTAAAAGACTCACTATCTGTATGAAAGATACAGCTGGCGCCCACCCATGTTCTTCATGCAACGCCCATGTATGTATTCTGTTTCTTGAACTCGTATGACCCTCTATAGATTCCTTCTATTTGTTCAAGTCAAATTCGACTTAGATCATTGTCTACCCAGCAAACAGCACAATAGATTTTTGTGTGTGACATTAACCCTAACGTTGAAGTGTATTTGCACCTACTTAGTATCAGTCTGTTCAGGATAGGAGATTTTCATAAATTGGAAGCAATTCCAAAAATAGCAAGCAGTTTAGTGTTTCCGGTGTACAGAGTGTGAAAGTATTGATAACCAACTCTACATTTCTAGATCTCTCATGTAATGTTTCAAACCTTTTTATCTCCATAGAATCACAATCAAAACTTTCAACTAATAGCAGTAAACAGACTTCCCATCGTTACGAAATTGTTTTTTTAACATTCCGTTTTTCATTCAGGAGGGAAGGGATAAAGTTGTTCGATTTGTTGTTAACACATCCTGCATATCTAGGTCATGCTAAGATACAAAGTTGATTAGAATGTTGTAGCGCCCTTAAAAGTCACTTCAATGGTATAGTTGATTCAGTTGTTTCATCTAGAAATTGAATATACATATGTGTATAAAAAGCAACAGAGATATATTGTATACTTTTTGTTTATACCTCTCTCTCTCTATCTATCTATCTATCTATCTATCTATCTATCTATCTATCTATCTATCTATCTATCTATATGTAAATATATATTATATACATGGGTGTGTGTGTGTAAAAAATAGATTTGTCCTTTATTCCCTGAAGGAGTGCAAAGGTCAGTTAATAAATTACGTAATTGTTCAGTTTCTTAGATCGTGTCAATATGTGTCAAATGCAATTATTTTCAATGTAAACAAACCAATCCAGTGAACACTCTGTGTACACACACACACATCTCAATACTATAAGATGTATTTCCCTTTTTCAATATCAAACACAATTAAACACCACTATTTAATTAATCTAACTGGTTATTTTTTTTATATATTGTTTCATGTTAGGAACAATAAAGAATTGTCAACTTTTAAATTTGTAACTTGCTCCGAGAATATGAAGTGGGAGAAATAACCGGTACAAAATGTGTACCAGGCAGACAGAGTGAGTTGTTGTAAGCTTTGTAATGGAACGAAAGGAGAAGGCCAAATAAATACAATCTGTTAGTACCCGTACGCTGCACTCATTATTACAGATTGGTTACTGCCCACAGTCTGAAACTTGACTTTGGGAGGACTGTGACGGACTTGGAAAGCTAGTCTCACGAAAAGCTTTTTTTTTTTTTTAATATGATTTTTAATAGAATGTTTTTGTTTCTCTCTCCAGTCCCTGGAAAGCACGAGACGTATGCTGGCCATGTGTGAAGAGGTAAGTGCAGAGATTTCCTCTCTAGAGTTTGGGGTAATGGGCTCTTGGGTTTGACCGCCTTTACGGAGCTGAAGAGCGGGAGGAAGAACACGCAAGTTTCCATATAGTCAGGTCAACAAATGTACCTGTTGTTTTTTTGGCCGGGGTGGGTGACGTTATCTACTAGAAAATTAACATAAATTCTGATTTGAAAAAAAAATAGTTTAGGCAAAGTTTCACTTGCAAAAAAAAAAAGAAAACAAACCCTAGAAGATCTGGCCCATTGAGGGGGTACCAGGATTGTTCGTAGCTAGCAGATTTATCTGCGTACAGTCAAAAGTAATCAATGTGAGCAAAGTGTTCTCACTTTAGGTGTCTCGACGTCCAAGAGACTTCCAAAATGTCCAGCATTTCTTCCATTATAAATTGCATCTTTCTAAATGCATTGAGCCTATGAGAATTGGCTTCAAAGGACAACATTTCTTTTTTTTTTTTTGGCATCGGGCCTATGATAATGTAGCTCGAGGGCAATTAGGTGATGGCAGATTTTCATTAAACGGAAGACTTACTTTTTACTTTAAAGTCCTGAAAATCAGAAATGTAAAGTAGACATACACAAATATGTGCTGTGTATGGCTAAGAACAGTTCTTGGATGTTGTGTGTGTGTGTTGAAGATCTAATAGAGAGTGTTTTTTTTTCCCATTCCACTTCCGTCTGTCTCCAGAGTAAAGAGGCGGGAATAAAGACATTGGTTATGCTGGATGAGCAGGGAGGTAAGCCGTGTTCATCACTCGCACTAGTTTTGATTTGATTGATGTGGCCTTGACGCTAGTTTATTACCTCCCCCCCTTTTTTTTTATTATAACCATATTGTTTTCACTTTTGAGTTAAAGATTTATATTTTTATTTTCATCATTTTGGTTTTGTTTATTTAGCTGGTTGCATTGGACGTTGTATATTTTGTATTCGAGTATATTT
Organism: Biomphalaria pfeifferi; assembly: GCA_030265305.1. Lineage (NCBI taxonomy): Eukaryota > Metazoa > Mollusca > Gastropoda > Planorbidae > Biomphalaria > Biomphalaria pfeifferi. Next base: position 171,464 of record JASAOG010000255.1, read on the forward strand.
GGTTCTATTTCTAGATGTTTTAATTTCGTTTCGATCTTAATCTAGACTAGATGTTTCCTTATTATCTCCCGCTTTGTTTGTCTGATCACAACCATACCATTCTCTCTCGCTCTTGTGTTTTAGCATGACGTTGTCTGGCTGGTTTCCTGTCGCTACTTTTCTTTAAATGCCAGTAATTGCCATCAACCTAGCGGCGGCAGTAGCTGAAAATAGTTTAAATTGAAATAGTCAATTATTTTTTGACCCATTTACTTGTTTATTTTTGTTTTGTTTTATTACTAGCAAAATCTGATTGTGGTATCTTTCTGTTCATTTGTCTGTCCGTCCTTCTCTTTATCTTATGAGTTTATTATTTCGTTTTCATTTCTCTAATCATTTCTACGAGTCTGCTATCAGTTTGTCTGTTCAACTGTATTGGAATGTCTGTCTGATAGATGTTCCTACCGCCCTTGAGCTTCAGCTGTTCATGGTGTTTATTGTTTGTGTTTTGGATTTAAATGCTTATTTGGTTTGTCTGTCTGAGGTTAAGGTTAAACTGTGACTACAAATAAATTACTTAGATGAGTACGCGCACGATTCTTGGCTGAATCCCTTGTACATATGAAATCTATGACTGAGTTCCAAGCAGTGTACGTGCAGCTAAACGCCACTCATTGGCATCACAGTTTCTCTTGTGTTTTGTTGTCTTCACAAAATGTGGTAGTTGATGTTGGACGACAGGGTTGAACACGATTGCAGTCCTTACACAAACATACACGCTCTGACAAGCTGAAATTTTGCACAATTATTTCTTTTACCTGACCACACAAGAATCAATACAAATATAACCAATTAGTTAATTGATAAACGAAGTAATATGAGATCAATCCCAAAGTATTTTGGATATGGTAATGACATTTTACCTTTTAAAAAACAAACAAACAACATTTTACCTTTTAAAAAACAAACAAACAACATTTTACCTTTTAAAAAACAAACAAACAACATTTTACCTTTTAAAAAACAAACAAACAACATTTTACCTTTTAAAAAACAAACAAATTCCCTTCACTAATGTGTACAATGCTATTTGAGGAATCTTGTGATCCATTCATTTGAATTGGACCTAAATCTAAGTTGAGTATTTTTAGCAGTAAGCACTTTTCCTTGGTGGACTTCAAATACAATATTTGAGAATAAAAAACAATTTAGGTCCAACAGTTTCAAGACATCATAAGTTCCCGTCAGTAAAAATGACTGTTTGTATGTTATCACCCCCCCCCCCCCCCCCAACATTAAGATTTCGTAATCTGACTTGGACAGGTCGGAGAAGCCACTTGCTCTAGATCTGTTCAGGACCTATACTCGTTACCACCCAACTTCTAGGGTTTAACCTCGAGATTGCCCCCCCCCCCATAGGATTTGATCTTTCTAAGACTGCACGAGCTTGATACGGGGGGGGGGGGGTCAAATCAATACATAGAAATTATAGAGTCCTGCAACACATTCATTCAGAAAATTAGATTCTAAAAAAAAAAGCATGTAAGGAAAAGATTTGTGTGTGTGTGTGTGTTATGGAGTGTGTGTGAGAGTGTTTATGGTGACAGTGAAAGATGTTAGCTATGCAGTGGGAATGATGCAGGATAAGCGGCATTGTCTTATCTCCCTTCCTTTTCCTCCTAGCCATCGACTACATAATGAGGAGAGCAATGAACCAGACTGCCTTTGGTATTCCATGGCATGAACAGCTCCGATTGACGAACTTGGACTTTGCTGATGATGTTGCACTACTCGGGGCTACAAATAAATGCATTCAAGAAATGACGGAGAGCCTGGACAGAGAGGCACCCAAAATTGGCCTCCGCATAAACTTGGATAAGACTAAAATTATGCGAGTGGGATATAAGGCAAAGGGTGTCCCCGTCAGACTTGGCGAGTCAAAGCTTGAAGAGCTGGACAAGTTCACGTACCTTGGCAGCATCATAACAAATGATGGAGATGCTTACCATGATGTAGAGTCCCGAATAGGAAAGGCAGGGAGCATTTTCCAAAGGCTGCAGCCTATTTGGACTAGCCAAGCCATTGGACTCGAGACAAAAATACACCTTCTCAACACAATCGTCATTCCAACTGCTACATATGCATGTGAGACGTGGAAGTCATCTGTCAAAATTGAGAAAAGACTAAATGTGGCTCAACAGAGATGGCTGAGACGGATTTTGGGAGTCAGTTACACAGATCGGGTCTCAAACAAGGAAATCCTATGCCGAACTTTGAGTCGAACACTTGGTGAGGTTGTGACTGAGCGTCGCATGAGGTTTGCGGGACATGTTCTACGTCAAAATGAATTACGCACACCAAGAGTTGCGATAACATGGAAGCCAAAACAAGGAAAGCGCAAACAGGGACGTCCTCGTATTACTTGGCGACACACCTTCATGGAGGACCTCAGAACAGTGGACACAAGGTGGGAGGAGGCTTCAGACATTGCCAGTGGCAGATCTTTATGGAGACAGCTTGCCGCCCAATGCGCCGAAGGGCGCGGGAGGACCTACGTCTAAGTCTAAATAAGTCTTAAGCTTTCTTAGATAGGACAGACGACTCCAGATTGCCATAAAGAAAAGACGTGTTTTTGTAGTGAGTTAGATTTGGTTCAGAATACTGTTTTATATTATTACTTAAGTCTATTACATTTATTTTATTTTCATCTCAAGATGATTTTGATAATAATAATAATATTATTAATTAATATTTAGTATTGTTCACACAAGAAGATATTCAAGTTATTTCAAGTTTTACAAGTTCAGATAAAATACGCATACAGTGGTTTAGTTTTCTACCAGCAGTTTGCTGTTGCAAGTCAACGGCCGTCAAGAGCAGTGTGTGTGTGTAGTGTGAAGCCTGTTGTTACAATCGCAACTTTAGGTTATGCATACATTGGGTAGTTAGTAGCAGCCATTAGCTTGTCACACCGTTCGTTATCGTTAGACCTCACGTTGGGCTCGCGGTTTGATGGATACTGATGTCCCGGCTTTAGAGTTAAGTGCTGCCAACGGAGGCGATTCAGAACACATTGAGTCTACTGTTGGAGCTGAAGACACTGGGAAGTTAGGTGGCGGTGGGGGGCATAACCTTCAACATCTTTTTATTAGCCATTTAATATTATTCTTTGTCGACACTAGATTTGTTTCCTTTTTACAAAGCTTATATCAACTCACTCTATGTGCCCGTCTGGTATCAATTTTGTTCTCGTTTTTTTCTGCCATTTCCCAATTCTCGGATTAAGTTGAAACTTTCCACAATCATTCAATGCCCCAAACAAAACATGATTCAATAAAAACAACAGCAACAACAAAATTTACTAAAAAAAAAAAAAAGAAAGTTTCGATTTCAGACCTAGCGATCTAAATGACGGATGATGTAAAGGTCATCTGTTTCTGTGGTCCTCGGTTAAAGAGGGTGTCATATGGCCAGCACAACGACCAACCGCCTTTACTTTTTCCCAACTTATGTCAGGTACCCATTAGAGCTGGGTGGAATCAGAGGCTCCCAAAGAACCCGAAATTTGAAATCCCAGTGTTCACCAGGATTCGAACCCGGGACCCCCGGTTCGGAAGCCAAATGCTTTACCACTCACCACCGCGCCTCAAATAATGAATTAAATAGTAGTAATTAGGTACTTTTGTGTGATGTCAATAAAGCCAATATATCGTATCCTAGACTTTGATAGTTGTTTTCTTTGTCAAGTCCGAGTATTAAGGCCACAAATTCGGTAGACACATGACGAGAGAGGCTGCGACAATCATTTGTTCAACATGTACTAGTTTGACAATGAGGTGGCACCTTGGTTTAGATTGTCAACAGAACTTCTTGACTATTTACTGGTCCAGTTTCGCAGACGCTTGTGTGTGACAATGTGGCACTTTCTTCCAATCCTCCCATACTCATCTGACGTGTAGCCTTCCTTACCCCCTCCCCTTTTGTTCCCCCAGGGCGACCTCGACATGAACTAAGCCTTGCTAAGAAATTAAAAACACAAACAGAATCATTGAACAACAACAAAAAGGTCATCTGTTTGTGCCTGTGTGTACGAGAGTCGTATGTACTCTGTAACACCAGCAGTAGCAGAGAGGAAGACATGAGAGAGAGAGAGAGTTGAGGGTGGATCCATTTCCAGCTGCTTCTAAATTTGCCTTCAAGTTTCCATGACAACGTCATTGTTTAACAGATTTGTGGTATTCTATATCCAAGACTATTTTCCCTCTCCTTCCCCCCTTTTCCTGATCGACTGCCACCCACGCCTGATCATCTTAACACGCCATCTAAAATATCACACTGTCTTGTTTTCTTTGCCGCCCTCAACTCTTATTACCCCTACAGCCTATGAGAAACTCACACACACACTCGCGCATTGCGTGCACGTTCGCTCTCCCATTGTTTAATCCCAGAACTGTTTGTTATTGTTTAGGACGTTTTCCTACAAAATTGTCCAAAAAAAACAACAACAAACAACAAACTCTGTTGTCTCACATTTGAATGCGCGGCCAATTAAACGGACGAAAGATTAGCAGCATACCAACAGGCAGACATATGTCAGTGGTGCCCACCTCAATAAACAGACAGACATATGTCAGTGGTGTCCACCTCAATTAAACAGGCTGACATATGTCAGTGGTGCCCACCTCACTAAACAGGCAGACATATGTCAGTGGTGCCCACCTCAATAAACAGGTAGACATATGTCAGTGGTGCCTACCTCAATAAACAGTTCATTCTTGGGTTAGTATGTTGCAAGCACGTCCATGTCAATTCAGGTCGACATATGAGGAAGGAAAAAAAAAACAGCAACAGCTCAATTCTTTGACAAAACAGCTACAGTTCAGTGCTAAGAACAATACTCATTTAGTATTTAAATATGCTAATACTTTGAACAACAAATGCTGAATACTATGAAAACAAAACAACTTCAAATCTATACTGATCTGTTAAGTCACGAGTATCACAAAAGATTTGGCCAGACGAAGAGACAATTTGATCTCAGATTTTTCCTGTCTGGGAAAAAAATGTTGGTATATTCTCATTAACATTTCTGCCAACTAGCGACCTATTTATTTATTTTTTTACACACACCCTTACGATCCATTTCGATTTATTGTAAAATGCAGTGTTAAACAGAAATATGTGTATAGTAAGTTAAGTTCCCCTTTCAGATCTTACCATCTGGCCAGCACATCAACTAACCGCCTTTACTTTTCCCAAACTAACTTCAGGTACCCATTGGAGCTAAAGATCCTAAAATTAAAAATACCAGTCTTCACACGTATTCGAACCCGGAACTCCTCGGCTTGGAAGCCAAGCGCTTTACCACTCGTCCACGTCTTATTTCGAAGTAACTAGCCATGGTTCAGTAACACCTAGACGTAGGTATCAGTTCTAAGAGACCCCCAAATGTAGTGACGCTGTAGTCGATCCAAGGAAAGGTCCATGCTGTTTTAGAAGTTCCTTTATGCTAGAAACCAAGAAATACAAGTCTAACTTTTATGCTACGTTGTCTCGTCCTATTGAGTGCTTATTGTATATAGGTGAGAGTTCTAGTCATAGATTGGTCGAAGGAATATGAAAAATAGTTTTTGGGAGTTAAAAGAGAATCTACTGTTTTGTACCTCCCATGGTATAAACTACATGCAATGACTATCATTTATCAAAGGCTCTTATAACCGTTTTCAAAGACAACTTACTTTTCTCTGAGTTTCAACTTTAAATCAAACTTCTCTATCAAATAATACAGTTATTATATAAATCCTATCCCGTACAACAGTTGCGTAGCAAGGTAACTTGGCCTCTTTAGGGGCCCCTGCATTTTTACATTCGACAACATGAGATAATGTACTTAATAAATGAACAAGTCTAATATGTTGAATACATGCATAATGGTCACTAATTTACATAACAACATGAATAGCAAGATAGCATGGGATTGGTTTAATATTTAATGTAAAAAAAAATGTGTACTCTTATTTGGGGGACCCTCAAGTGGGGGCCCGGGGGATTTTCAAATTTGGACCCCCTCTCCCAAACCTTAGCTACGCCATCGCCGTACAAAGTTATTGCTTCACAGATTGTCTCCTCGTACTCAACGTAGCGTCTTCTTAAACATTTGGATTTGTTTCATTCGTGACCCATCCTTTGGAGGTCATCCTGTTTAGTACACACCGTCTTGCACCTCGCGTCAACAGTTGTATGATAACAAACATAATGTATGATACTTTAACAAACATAAACATGAGAGTTCAACTACGTTTTGTGCAGATAGTTTAGAACAGTTTGAAATTTGTTGCTATCTTCACTTACGCCTGAGTAGACACATGTATCTTCTGTTGTCGATTTAGAGACGTCAGAAAAATCACCTTTTGTTTTGAAAAGACTCGGCAAACGTCTTTTCCAAGTTTATTTTATTCTTATATTTATTTCATTTTGTATTATTTTAAAAAAATAGATCGAATTTTATTTCTTCAACCTAAAAAAAAAAAGCATGTTGCAACTCTTGGTTCGGTGGTTTCAAAAAATATAAGTTGCTGAAAATATAAAGATCAAACGGAAAACAAGCCTCAGAAACTGTCAAAAGAAGAAAATCTAGCTTCTGATCTTGTCAATCATTGGACATGCTAAAAAGATCATTTAATGGAGAGATAGTGTTGCTCCTTTTTTCTTATTTCAATAAAACATTTGCAGGTACTTTCAGCCTCGCGTGTGACTTTTTCTTTCTACTGTTTAAATCTTCAATCGTAGTACATTGTATTTGTTCTTTGTGATATTATTTTTTTTATACAGGATTTTTGTGTTAGATCTATTGACATTTATTGGCCCATAGTTTTGGTTGAATAAATGATTTTGTTTAATTAGCCCTTATTCTGCATCCTGTATTGTTTGTTGCGAGAGCACACACACAAACACAAACCAGCATTTGTTTCTATACAAAGATAATGCGACCATTGTTTTTTGCTGTCCACGAATCTGGAAATGTCTTTCTAGAACTAGTTCGTCCTTTTCAGACCACTTCTGTTTTGAACAAGTGACATCAAACGGAATTGAGGTGTTAACTTATTATGCAGGTTGAAGGGGGTGCCCAGCAAAAAAATAGGACAGAGGGGTAGGTGGAAGAGCATTTCCCATTATCAGCCATGAGTTCATTTTCAATGGTTGCACATTTTTATATTTCTCCTTTCGGGGGCCGCATCTGAGTTTGTCTGAAAACACAAACGCTGTAATCTTGTTTTCTATTGTGAAGCTGCTGTACTGAAAGATATCTAAGAAAGGTCTTTAGCTGTTTCGTTTCGTTGTTTCCTCGGTATCATCCAGTCCAGAACTCAATTTAGCACATTGTTTTCAGAACAAGTTGAATAGTACCAGATAACAAAACATTTCATTTCACTAGGCCTTTTCTCTTTCAGCTGTCACTTCCTCCAACTCCAACTGAAAGCCTAAGAAAATAGTATAAATCTATGCGAATTTTTATTGCACATTTTTACAAAGCTAATATTAACTCACTCTGTCTGTCCAAAAGTTTTTACACGTTATTTCTCCCACACCCAATCTCGGATCAAGCTGAAATTTTGCACAAGTATTTCTTTTACCCGACAACACAAGAATCGATTTAAAAAAAAGTTAATTAACTATTGGTAATAAATTACGTTGGTTGGCATCTCAAACAAGGGAAAGAAAAAGTACTTGACTGAAGTGATGGTATAAGCTGAATTAGTCCCCTTTATAGATTGTCGTTTGAGGCTTTTTACAAATTTAATTACATGACTGATCCAAACTAATTAATACACTTAAAAAAAGCTTTTTTTTTTTTTTTTAAAGAATTTTTCTTTTGGTATTTTGCTTGGTTCTTTCCACGTAACTAGTTATTGAACTTATGCATTAGGAAGCTTGAAGCTGTGTGTGTGTGTGTTTGTGTAGATGACATGTTAGTACTGAGTGTGACTTAAACACAGTAGGTAGGTCACTAACACCCAAAAAGGAAAGGGGGTCATTGGTAGTGGGTCAATGTCGCAGATATGAGTATTGATTATTCACATCTAGAGCTCGTTCCTGTTTTATTACCCCGTCGTTCTCACTGCGTCCTCAGCGCTCTTCTGTCTCTTGTGACATTTACTCTTATGTCATGCCCTGGCAGTCGGGTAGGCAGAGCGCTCGGGGGGCCACGGTTGATTGATGTCGCTGAGTTAGTCAGTCTTGTTAAAAATAGGAGAGACGGCTATCGAGGAGGTGGTGAAATATTGCTGCTGTGTGGTAGCAAAGTCTGGAGAGTCCAGTCTTTAACTGCTCTTCCAGCCAGCATACATTGTATTCACCATAACATTGGGATGGAACGACAAATCACGTAGAATGACACTTTTTGTCGAGAGCCCAATTTTATGCTGGGACGTTTGCAAACATAAAAGTAATTTTATCTTTGTGTGTGTGTAAACTAATAACTTACACAAATGCTGTGTTATGCTGAACAGTAGGTAATTATGACATAGAGGACGGCAACGGGGAAATAAGCTACTAACATAGTCATAAGAAGGGCTCAAAATACTTCTGACGTCATGTGGTCCAGAAGGAACTCGTGTGAATGGGAAAAAATGTATACATATCAGTACATGTGTATATATCTAGTTATTTATCAATATGTGCATATATCTATTTATTTATCAGTACATGTGTATATATCTACTCGCTGAAATCCGCGTGTTGTAAAAATGAAGATAGTTTGTTCTTTTTTTTTAAATCGTAGACATTTTGTTCTTTCATTGTAATGGCCCGCATGAAAAATCCCCTTGAAACACGCATAATTTCGGCCCGTAAATTCTAGTAGCCATTAAATATGTTGACAGTCCGATAGGGACATCTCTTTCAACAATCTAGTTGTTCTTCCATTACACGCGCCTTTTTATTTTACCCATCAGTTGTAGCCCTTGACATAAAATACATTCACATGGTCTCGTACACAGCCGCCCCTAAGTCCAACACACAAACAGCTAAAACCCTTATGGATGAAATACACTTGCTTTTCTGTATCCCATAGAGCAGTTCGAGAGGAAACTTCCTTCCGCCAACCAACGCAGACGCACTCTGGCATTTCATTGGTTCTTCCTGTACCACACTAGACGCATAAAGAAGCCACTCTGACCATTCACACAATGCGGAAGTAAAGCGCGTTACATAACCAAAAATTCAAGTGTTTAATAAAAACACAGCCTAAACGCGTGCCTCAGAAATTCCACAGAGGATAGTTAGCCACGCGACACTGAGGAAGCTGTTCTTTTGATTGATCTCTAATTGCCCATGCGTCGTTTGACCTAATGTCCAAGGTAGCCATTGGCCAGTACATTAACCTTTTAATGTCTCTCTCTCTCTTTCTTTCCTCCCCATAAACATATGGAGTTGCATTGGTGACAGCACATTGCACTCACTCACCTGGGGGTTAAAGCGTACTTACGTCAAAATCCGTGTCCCGAGCAACTTGACCCGCGAGTTTCTAATTGGTTTCGTTCACCCCTTCCCCCTTGCTATTATTTTTTTTCAGTACATCTGTCCTAAAGGATGGAAATCTTGACAACTGATGCTGTCCGTGGCGCGCCTAAAGTGACACATATTGTTGTTGATCGAAACAACGTTTTGGAGAGATGACTTCATCAGGGGAGTGAACTGACACAAAAACATATCAACCATAGAAAGGAGAAGTGGATGTTGATGTTCAATTAATTGCATTAATTTACCAAGCTGTCTCTCTTTCTCTCACAAGGTGGGGTGAGGTGTGGTTATGCCCGGCACACTTATGCCCATGTGTGTTTGTGTGAGGCTGGGAGCTTGTTGTCCGTGTTAAGATAAACTGAGCAATGTATTGGAGTGCTCATCATTGCTCTTGTTTGGTGTATATATGTGAGAATATGACATGAAGACAGAGAGGGATCTAGTAGGCTTACCAGAATCAGAGATAAGATTCAGATGGATAGCTCATTACAAAAACTCTGAGATAGTTTTAGATATTATAAGAGAGAACAAACAAAAAGATGAGGTTTAAAAAAAAAAAGGGAACATTGGCCATTATGCCCTGTGATTTTGTTTTTACACGCTTTAATTAACCATATTTCCTGATCAATTATTTCAATCGATTTTGTTAACCACTTTTGTTTCTTTTATTTCCCGCTAATAGGTTATTCATGAATTTTGTATAGTACAATGAGAGGTACCGGAAAGATAATCTGTATAGCTCTACTGGATGAATCAAGAGTAACGTGTGCAAGAATGAAAAAGGGACACCACCATCTCAACGCGCTTGTGCAAATCGACGTAAAACGTCTAATTGACTTTTCATTGTGCTATTCACTTTTATCTTCCAAATGTTTATTCTTCTGACTTGAAAGTAAATTAACTTCGTCAAATAGAGAGTACGAGCTAGTTACGTAAGAGCGGCAAGTGTGAAACATTAGCAATCTGGGATCGAAGCTACATTCTGTCTTTTCCGTCCATAGTGTGTCGAAACTCGATTCTGATTGCTCCTTCTGTATTAGATCAAAACTCGATTCTGATCGCTCCTTCTGTATTAGATCAAAACTCGATTCTGATTTCTCCTTCTGTATTAGATCAAAATTCGAATCTATTTGCTCCTTCTGTATTAGATCAAAACTCGATTCTGATCGCTCCTTCTGTATTAGATCAAAACTCGATTCTGATTTCTCCTTCTGTATTAGATCAAAACTCGATTCTGATTGCTCCTTCTGTATTAGATCAAAACTCGATTCTGATTGCTCTTTCTGTATTAATTCAAAATTCGATTCTGATTGCTCCTTCTGTATTAGATTAAAACTCGATTCTGATTGCTCCTTCTATATTAGATCAAAACTCGATTCTGATTGCTCCATCTGTATTAAATCAAAATTAGATTCTTATTGCTCTTTCTGTATTAGATCAAAATTCGATTCTGATTTCTCCTTCTGTATTAGACCAAAACTCGATTTTGATAGCTCCTTCTGTATTAAATCAAAATTCGATTCTGATTGCTCCTTCTGTATTAGATCAAAATTCGAATCTATTTGCTCCTTCTGTATTAGATCAAAATTCGATTCTGATTGCTCCTTCTGTATTAGATCAAAACTCGATTATGATAGCTCCTTCTGTATTAAATCAAAATTCGATTCTGATTGCTCCTTCTGTATTAGATCAAAATTCGAATCTATTTGCTCCTTCTGTATTAGATCAAAACTCGATTCTGATTGCTCCTTCTGTATTAAATCAAAATTCAATTCTGATTGCTCCTTCTGTATTAGATCAAAACTTGATTCTGATAGCTCCTTCAATATTAAATCAAAACTCGATTCTGATAGCTCCTTCTGTATTAAATCAAAATTCGATTCTGATTGCTCCTTCTGTATTAGATCAAAATTCGATTTTGATTGCTCCTTCTGTATTAGATCAAAATTCGATTCTGATTGCTCCTTCTGTATTAGATCAAAACTCGATTCTGATAGCTTCTTCTGTATTATATCAAAATTCGATTTCGATTGCTCCTTCTGTATTAGATCAAAACTCGATTCTGATAGCTTCTTCTGTATTAGATCAAAACTCGATTCTGATAGCTTCTTCTGTATTATATCAAAATTCGATTCTGATTGCTCATTCTGTATTAAATAAAAACTCGATTCTGATTGCTCTTTCTGTATTTATTCAAAATTCGATTCTGGCCTTTCCGCTCATCTGGATTCGAAACCTAATTTTAACCGTTCCTTCCAGCAGCCAAGATTGAATAGTCCTAGGCTTCAGTTAAACTACATCTTTAATATTGGACCTTCAGACTACACAGGTTGGTATTGTCATGCTGGAGGCATACTAAAAGTAATAAGCTTTTACGTAGCGTTTCCTTTAGGGCCGAACACAGCAACGAGAGAGATTCAAAACAAACTCCAAATCTTTATATTCTTGACTGTGTTTCAATGCGTTTCATTTAATTTTCTGTTAGGTTTTTTTATTTTTTATTTAACCCTTCTTACCACTAGTGGTTGAAAGAGTGTTTGGTGTGATTGTAATGTAAGCAGGAAATACAGCAGGGAAAATGTTCAACCCCCTACAATTCACACACACACACACACATATGTATATACACACACACACATATATGTATATATACACACACATATATATGTATATATATATATAGATACACACACACAACCTTATTTACGGTATTTCGTGTTTTTTTTTCGGAGGTGAAAGTTTTTAAGGTTTGTTTATAATTAATATCACTCTGCCATAAAAACATGACATGCATATTATTCGCGCCACTGTGCTGATTAATATTCACATTAGAGAGGACAGCCAACAGAGTCATATACACCATGAAAGCATTAGTTAACCAAATACTCATCAAGTTTTTTTTTGTATTTAGGTTTTATTCCCAATTAAAAGAAATCGAATCAATGGCACAGTGGTCCCATAACACATCAAAAGATTACGACTTTGGCTGCTTTAATTTCAAACAACATTAACCAGCAGAACAAATGGAATTTCTTGGCCTCGTTCTCACAATGGAATCAGTTCCCATGTCAACCTTTTTTCACCCTTTTGTGTCCTTTCAAAAAAAGAAAAGAAAAAAAAAAGAGCAATGCTATTCTTTAAAATTACAAACCAACCAACACTCTCTGAGACAATAAAGTTTCAATGATACCACCCACGCAATCCTTTTTTTTTTTTACAGGGATAAATTAATTCTTTCATTTTTAGGTTTAAATCGGGAGAAAAAAAAACAACACCCCAGTGTGTCCGCAAAAGTGACCATTGGGATTTGACACTTTCCACCCCCATCTGTAATTGACATTGATTCGTTCCAAATGTTAGCACCGCCCTTGCCCCCCCCCCTCTTACCTTTATTTCCTAATTTCTTTCACCCTTCTACTGTCATCACATTTTCTTCCAAAAGGGAGGGGGGTAGGGTATATTTATGTATTACGGATTTATGTCAAGTTTGCGATTTGTTTCAACATTCTTGTCCTTTTATGATGAATTAAAATATTCTTGTTGAAATACCACCAACCCCAGCCTTTTTTTTTTTTACACATTCCGTGCCGGTCACCCCCACACACACACACACACTCACACACTCTAGTCGAAATGGCATTAAAAAAAAACATGGCAGTGACATGTTTCCGAGTGCATTTAAAAAGGCATCATAGGAACAGTTTGGTGTTCTCCGGGTGTAGCTTTTAGGTCAGAGGGGGCTCTGGGAGCTGTTTGTCCAGACATCTTCCCCGTTTTGTGGGGGAATTCCTGAAAGACCGAAAATTTCAGGTTCGAGTGGGCAACACCACTTCTGACACTCATGACCAGGAAATGGGTGTACCCCAGGGCAGCATTCTGTCAGTCACCCTGTTCAACATTAAAATAAATAGCATCATAAATGCTCTGTCCTCTGGCATAGAGTGCTCTTTGTATGTTGATGACTTTGTCATTTTTACTTATGGGAAAAACATGAACACCCTAGAAAGAAAATTACAGTTATGTTTAAACAAAACCCCAAAATTGGGCAAACGATAATGGTTTTAAATTTTCGGACTCCAAAACAGTTAGTATGCATTTTTGTAATTTAAGGGGACTCCACCCAGACCCTGAACTATTTATACACAAAAAGAAGATCCCTGTCGTGAAAACTACAAAATTTTTAGGCCTCACTCTAGATTCCAAATTTAATTTTCTCCCCCACATTAAGGAACTTAAGAGAAAATGCCAAAAGTCATTAAACATACTTAGAGTGCTCAGCCATACGGACTGGGGAGCTGACAGAGATGCTTTGCTGCTGCTATATCGGAGTCTAATTCGATCCAAGCTAGACTACGGATCCATAATATATGGAGCAGCAAGGAAGTCGTACCTAAAAATACTGGAACCAATACAAAATGCTGCCCTGCGTCTCTGTCTCGGCGCGTTTCGTACATCACCTATCCCAAGCCTCCATGTGGAGGCTGGAGAACTCCCCATGGATATAAGAATGAAAAAGCTTGCAATGCAGTATATAGTCAAGCTAAAATCCAACCCTACGAACCCTGCTTTCGATTCCATATTTAACCTCACAGAGGTAGAATTATACAATCGAAGGCCTAACGTCATACAGCCGTTAGGCCTTCGAATGAGAGAACCCATCCAAAATTTAACTCCACCCATTAACCAAATCTCTAAAATAGAAACCCCTCAGAATCCTCCTTGGCTAATGAATAAACCCAAATTAAATTTATCCCTCCTTAATTTCAAAAAAGAAAATACAGACCCAAGCATACTACAAGTCCACTTTAGGGAACTGCAAGAGAGCTACGGAGATTGTGGCACCATCTACACAGACGGATCCAAAATGGATGGTAAGGTCGCGTGTGCCTGCTCCTTTCGGAACAAAACAATCTCCCGTAGACTCCCCGATGGCTGCTCCATCTTTACGGCCGAATTGCATGCAATATCGCTTGCACTTATGGCCGTCAAAGCATCAGAAAGGAGGAAATTTATAATCTGCTCCGACTCCAAATCTGCATTGCAAGCTTTGGGGCGGATGAAGACTGACATTCCACTGGTACATAAAAGCCTGAAGCTGTTGGACCAAATAACAGCCGACCATACGGATGTCACCTTCATCTGGGTCCCCTCCCATGTTGGCATTGAGGGAAACGAAGCCGCAGACAGAGAAGCAAAGAGAGCCCTAAATCATGCGGTGTCAGGAACCCAAATTCCCTGCTCAGACCTGAGACAAAGTATTGCCTCTGCCATCTACCAAGAGTGGCAAACCGATGGGAGGCTGAGACTCACAATAAACTCAGGCAGATTGTGGCGGATGTCAGGTGGCGGTCCACATCTAAGGGTCTGACAAGGCGTGGTAGCACGACCATGTCCAGACTTAGGATTGGCCACACCTACATCACGCACTCTTTTGTGCTGAAGAAAGAAGAGCCCCCACTTTGTGAGTATTGTGACTCTCGCCTCACCGTGGAACATATCCTCATCGACTGCCCCAGATACCAGGATGTCAGGGAAAAATATTTTAGAGCCACTAATTTAAAAACACTATTCAATAATGTCGACCCTGGGAAGGTACTGGGCTTTATCCGGGAAGTGGGGTTGTCTACGAAGATCTGATTTATGAATTCTCTAGACATGTACTATTTACATTAGATTTTTACCAAATTATTAAATTTTTACTACCTCTACTATTTTAACTGTGAATAGACCTTGATTTTAATGATTTGACTGTATGGAATTTGGCCTTTGCTGTGTGGAGGGAGAGTGGCCCTTGAGGGACTGCAGGCACGACATGGGCTAAATAGTGCCGATGTGCCCAAAATCACAAATCACAAATCTCGCTGTTTGTCCGGTGGTTGTCTTGTCTTTTTTTGTTTTTAAATCCTTTGAGGCTAGAAAGTTAAATGAGCTAGGACAGCAGTTTGTTCACTGACTCTGCAGATCAGCGCTTCATTTTAACGGTGGACATTTAAAGGCGACATCGGCTCCTGAGAGACTATTAATGACTTCATGTGACTATTTACAATAATAATAATGATAATAATAATTTTATTTATTAAGCGCTGTTAAACAAAATGTAGGCCCAAGGCGCTGTAATAACATTACAAACACAAACACATCAGCTACAATGACAATTAATCTAAAAAAGTTTTAAACAGGTCTTAATGTTCTTCTTAAAAGTGGTGTAGCATGTTGTCTGAGATCAATGGGGATTGAGTTCCAAACCTTTGGTCCGTGCACTGAAAAGTCTCGCAGATCATTGAATTGTTGCTAGAAAGTTTTTTTCATGTGTATTTATTGTAAAACCTTTATAGAGTACACTATTCTCTTTTCAGGACTTAGATCTATGTACAGAAACACTTCAACGCACCTTTACTTCTTTAATAAAAAAACATGTTTCTAACAAGCAATGTATATATATATATATATATTCAAAAATCCTTTTTTTTTAAAACAAAGGGGAAGAATTTCGCCCTTAAAACTATATCTACCAATAATATACGCGTTATTTCCCTTATCGATCTCAAACAAAATAATAAATTACCGGTACCAATAATAAGTTGACTAATTGGGTATTTTAAAAATTGATTCATGTTTTGTTAGGTACAATAAATAATTGTTTAAAGTATCAACTTGACCTGAGAATGCGCGAGAGAAAAATAGCGTTAACAATATTTAAGAGGATTAAATCCAACAAATTTAGCCGTATATGTGAATACTAAATAATTAGTTTCCCTTGTTGATATCAAACATAATTATTATTTACCAGTAATTAATCGACTGATTGGCTACTTTTTTTTATTGATTCATGTCTTGTCTATGCCAATGAATAATTGTGCGAAGTTTCAACTTGATCCGACAATGGGTGTGGGAGAAATAACATGTACACACCTTTTACCATACAGACAGACAGAGTTGATATAAGCTTTGTAAAAACGGCTGTGTAGATTGACTGCATATATCGAGCGGGATTCTATAGGTCAGTGAAGGATACATCTAATTGTAGGGAAACATTCTCAAGAAGCTAGCCTACATATTTTGTTTGTATGGTTGTTGACTTTCTAAAAAAAAAACCACTCTAAATATTCACTTAAAAACAATGACATTAAATGTTGCTAGTATTTAGAATTTCCCTAATGAACAGTCTATATTTGTTTTCAACTTGCAATGACTCATTCAAAAATTCAAGACAGCAAGGAAGAATTTTTTTTTTCAGCAAAGTATAAGTGTATGAAGCAGTGACGGTAACCTCTTTCACTCAAATGTCAGCTTTACTCTTGAGTTTCACAGAATATCCAGTCACCTGCGTTGAACTCTACACTCTGACGCTCAGTGACCATCTCTTCTCATGTTAAACACTTTTCTAACTATTAGAAACTAGTCACCGCTAAAGGCGTTTTTAGCTTGTGGGAGTCTTGCACGTGACCGCTTCCTTCAGTAATTGATACAGATATGAAGATTTGGAATAATGCCGAGCACTGCCCGGGTTGAACACTCCGTGACAAAGACAGATGTAGATCGAGTACAAAAAGTGGAAAGACGAGATGTCTAAATTTAGAAACATTTATTGCAGTAAGATTAAGATGAAAGACGCGGTGGGAATGGGATATTACATTCAAGTAACCAAAGAACTAATTGGAGAACAAAGATCTTTTCTTCAAGTAACCAAAGAACTAATTGGAGAACAAAGATCTTTTCTTCAAGTAACCAAAGAACTAATTGGAGAACAAAGATCTTTTCTTCAAGTAACCAAAGAACTAATTGGAGAACAAAGATCTTTTCTTCAAGTAACCAAAGAACTAATTGGAGAACAAAGATCTTCTGTTCAAGAAACAAACAACAAAAAATAATTTGATGACAAAATATCTTCTGTTAATAAAAACCCAGACATTTCTTGATGCTTTTTTTTTTCTTTCGAAAGCATCTTTTGTAAAATGACACTTGTCAATAGATTTTTTTTTTGACGCCACAACTCGATGGCTATTCAAAAGTTGATTGCATTAGGACCCACTATGTCTAGAATGTTACGTCTACTGCTAGAGCCAGTTACGCCTTATTTGTGAGTTTTTGCATAAGAGCTTATAGCTCATCATTAAATAAGCTGGCAAGATAAAGATTTGTGAAAATTTGCAAAAGACCTTATAGCTCATCATTAAATATAAGCTGGCAGGATAAAGATTTGTGAGTTTTTGCAAAAGAGCTTATAGCTCATCATTAAATAAGCTGGCAGGATAAAGTTTTGTGAGTTTTTGCAAAAGAGCTTATAGCTCATCATTAAATAAGCTGTCAGGATAAAGATTTGTGAGTTTTTGCAAAAGAGCTTAAAGCTCATCATTAAATAAGCTGGCAGGATAAAGATTTGTGAGAATTTGCAAAATTTTATAGCTCATCATTAAATAAGCTGGTAGGATAAAGATTTGTAAGTTTTTGCAAAAGAGCTTATAGCTCATCATTAAATTAGCTGGCATTATACAGATTTGTGAGTTTTTACTCTGAAAAGGAAGACCAGGCGGTGTAAAGTGGAGTAGAAACACCTAGATCTAGATTTCGGTAATGACAGATGGAACGTCCAATTCTCTCTAGATCTCTATTTGACACTGTTCTATTGGACTATCCGCGGTGATGTGTGTAGATGAATGTTGCGTTGAGGAAGCTCAGTCACTAGGTAAAAGTTCATGTATGCACAATGAAATGTCTGTTTCCGGGCCCCAGTGCTTCCTATTGTTTATTCAGTTAGATACTATTTATGAAAGTTCTTGGTTATAGCTATCATTTGTCATTTTGTTCGCCTCTGCGTCAGAATTGCGTGATTGCTAGTGCGCAAATACGCATGTGAGCAGCCTTTGACACTAGGCACACAAATGGGGGAGGGGGGCTTGGAGCTGGAGGGACGGCAGCCGCCTTGTTTATGACCAGAGCGTAATCATTAGATTTGTGGCGGGAAAGATTATCTGCTGCTGTATTGCCCGGAAGTGTCAGTGTTGTAACCTTTGGACAGCCATCGATATGCGGACATGGTATGGGAGTCTGTACAATCTGAAGTAGTGGACAGAAGGACCGACAGATGCGAAGTAGAAAAACACTTTTAGGTTGACGTACATCAGAGATCAAACTCATAGTTAGGCGTCTCTTTCTCAATATAATACTGTGAATTACACAAACTCGTAGTTGGCCCCTTGATATTTAACCATTATGTAACATTGTCTCATCAAAATCAAACACAAAGTGGCTTATTATAAACAAAGTTTATAAATGTATAAAAAATGTGCTTGCATACAATATGCATACTTCATTCTTGTTGTTTTTTTGACTTAAAATAAATAAATATGTTTTTTTCTTTTTTATTTTTAAAGATTCTTTTTTTTTTAAATTACATTCTTTTGAGAAAAATAAAAAAAAGATACATAAATGCTAAAGAAAACAAAAACAGTTATATGCCACTCTGAAATATAATTTAAGTTTATAGTACATATTATTTAAAAAAAAACGAAGACCCAAAAAAAAACAAACAACAGTCTTCTTTCTTAAGCCTCTTTTTGCATTCTGAGCTACAGAAAGGCATTCTCCTGGCGTCCAGAGGCCACTATCAATAATATCACATTTTTAAAACGCCCATTTCAACGTAGATAACATATAGTAGAAGACGACAAGAGCCAATAATGAAATGTGAGAACCGTTGGAGATACATCTAGCGCACGTGACTGTGATCTTCCTAAGATCATTTTCGTATGAAGCAAGATGTCTTGTAGCTGCCTGTTTTGTCAGGTGTACGTTCTAGAAAGTCCTACTGAGAAGATGAATCAACGTCTTTTCAATTATTCTCATTTTTAAAAAAATATGTTACGTGTTTAATAGTCAATATTTGTATTGAAAAAAAAAAGTAATCGCATCGCCTTAGATTCCCCAGTGAATGCACGTCAAATAGCCTGAGAAACACTGCCTGACTTCTTAATTGAACCATTACTTTTTTACTTCTTAATTGAACCATTACTGTTTTGTTTGTCCTCGGGCTCACATGACGCACTATGTCATGATGGTTTAGACATGTTATAAACTGTTGTGTCCATTGACTGTCACTCTGACGTAGACTTCCATTAAAGGGTGAGGGTATTGCACACAGAAGGATTCTCTCCTTTATGATCTTCATCTTGTTTTCTTGGGTAGCTAGGTGTTCTGCATCCTCTATTTGTAGACATGAACAAAAAAAAAAGTCTTGAGTTAAAAGTTGAAGCAAACTATTGGCAGGCACTGGGTGGGGCTATTGCTGGCTGCAGCATTGTAGAGCTCCCTTTGTCTCTGTGTTGATGGTCTCAGATTTCGTTGAGCCAGAAACTTGAAGCCATACTTTCTGAAGGTCAACGTTATTGTCTAGCTTAAAGGTTTCAGATGAACAGAAATAGAATTTACTGGAGGGTTGAAGTATTGATTCCTTCTCTCTCTCTCTCTCTCCCTCTCACACACACACACACACACGTGTATATCATGAGCCCGTGAGGGAGAGATCGAAATAGAAATGTTAAACATTCTTTGTGTGTGTGTGTACTTGACATCGCAACTGATATGTTTTGAAATACTTTAGTTATTTACCTCTCGCTTCTCTCTCTGAAAAACAAAAACACAATTTAAACACAAGCGTTAGAAACAGGTGTTTGTGTGTGTAGTAAGGCTGAGGGCAGTATTTCATAGAACCACGCAAACCTAGTTTTCGTATTTCAAATATGATTTGATCTGATTTATAACTGTTACTAGATCTAGTAGATTGATCTGTCCAGTCATGGCCATTAGATGCTCACATAAACTGGACAATTAGTAATCTTAATTAAAATTGTGGTTCTGTTTTTTTCCCTTAACTTCTATAAAAAAAAACAACAAACAAGCAAAAAAAAAAAAAAGATTATCTAAGACAAATAACTCCACACTGAAATTATATCACGCAAAAATGCAGAAGCTATTTCCCTTTTCGATATAAAAAAATTAATAGCCAATAATTATTTGACTAATTGTTTAATTTAAAAAAATTAATTCATGTTTTGTTAGGTACAATAAATAAATGTTTAAATCTTCAAACAAAGTAATTACCAATAATTAATCGACTAATTGGCTATTTTGTGTTTTATTGATTCATACATTGTCTTTGCCAGTGAATAATGGTGCAAAGTTTTAACTTTATCCGGGAAGTGGGGTTGTCTACGAAGATCTGATTTATGAATTCTGTAAACATGTATTATTTACATTAGATTTTTACCAAATTATTAAATTTTTACTACCTCTACTATTTTAACTGTGAATAGACCTTGATTTTAATGATTTGACTGTATGGAATTTGGCACTTGTTGTGTGGAGGGAGAGTGGCCCTTGAGGGACTGCAGGCACGACATGGCCTAAATTGTGCCCTAGTGCCCAAAATCAAAAATAAAAAATCAATCACTTTATTCGAGAAAGGGTGTGGGAGAACTGTTGTGTTCAATCCCTCTATCAAACAGATTGAGCTGATAAAAGCTTTGCACAAAATGTAGGTGGGCTCCGCACCCCGCTAATATCATTATTCACTTCTTAGAACGTCCGCACGACACTCTTCGAGTTTACAATCCGGCTCAACGTCTCTCCATATCCCTGCTGTTTAGCGGTTGCAGTCACCGTATCGTACTGGAGTGTAAAACTATCACAGCTGCTACCTCACAAACTGTCCTTATTCTCTGGATATCCCCGACTCCATCAGATTCAAATTTGCCTTTTATCTTTACGTTAGATTAGCCTTTGCCCTGACAATTAATAAAGCACAAGGCAAAATGTTCAAAAAGATATGCATATATCTTCCAAAACCTGTTTATAGTCAAGGACAATTGTATGTTGCTGTCTCTAGGGTTCCTTATTTTCATTCACTTATAGTCGTTTGTCCAAACCCATCCCATTTGGACAACTGTGTTTGTCAGAAAGTGTTCACCCGTCACTAAATAGCGGCGTATGCTACGCCGTGGGTCGACTAGTACTAAATATTCAATCAATGTTCTCCTTAAGAAAGTTCTCCTTTCAGAGTTTATGTCTATAGGGCAGATGATATAAAAGTCATCTGTTTCTGTGGCCTACGGTTTACGAGGGTGTCATGTGATGAGCACAACGACCAACCTCCTTTACTTTTCCCAACTAATGTTAGGTACCCATTATAGCTTGGTGGACTCAGAGGCGCCCAAAAATCCCGAAAATAAAAATCACTGTCTTCACCAGGGACTCCCGGTTTGGAAGTCAAGCGCTTTACTGCAAGTCTAACAACATTTGTGCATTCGATATTAGAAACTAAAGTTAATCAAACTAAAGAATAGAGATCGATATGTAGCGAAAATATCTCAATAAAAGATATATACAATATCTTTATATTTATATATACAGTGCTTATTTGTGACGGTACGCACCGGTACGGCGTACCGGCACTATTTTGAAAAAAATATTACTTTTCTTGTATTTTAACGTATATTATTAATTTTTAGTAGTTAAAAATTAGGCAATCAACTACTGAGTACCGGCACTATTTTTTTTTTTTACAAAAAGCACTATATATATATATATATATATATGTGTGTATATATATTTATATATACAATCTATATTTATATATACAATGTATACAATAGATATATATAATCAAATTTCCTGTGAATGCTTCCTAAAAATTGTAATACAAAACAAGTTTACATTTGATTTGAAACTGTAAATAATTGACAGAAAAGAAGGGAAAAGCATGTTGTTAGTTTCAATAGATACTGGTATAGATGTGTTGTGAGGGGATGGTTTTAAAACATTCCAGAGTGTGAGTACATTGGCTTGTCGTGTGCCTGAGACTTTGAGTGACCAGCGCTGTACTTGCAGGATACATCCTCTCCCATAAGATTCCTTGTGCATGCAACCATTTATAACAAAAGTTCCTCGGGTGTCCTCTTGTGTTTCTCCCATTCCCTGCCCCCCCCCCCCCGCCCCCACCATACATACATAGACACAGAGCGTGTATTTCCTAGTTTAATTTAATCCCTTTTCAACTCCCAAAACTTCTTAAACTTAATCTTCCAGACTTCCCTCCAACCCCTTTCTATCTTCTTTATTTCTTTTTCACAACGCGTATAGCAACTCGCTCTGTCTGTCTGTCTGTCTGTCTATTGGGTACAAAGGTTGCACACGTTATTTCTCGCACACCCAGTCTCGGATTTCGTTTCATTATTTTTGTTCCTTAAAAACAAGAATCAATAATAAAATGTATATTATAAATATATCTAGATCTGGGCTCTATTTACTCTTATTTAGACTGACAACTGTAGACCTATACTGAGGATATGTCAAAACTGCGCGCTATAAAAGTAGTTCTTTTTTTTTAACTTATACTTTAAAACGAAGTTTGTATGAAAATTATTTTAAAAAAAAACATTTCAATCAGTATTCCATTCAATGAGTTAATAAATGGAAGATATATTTCATAATGAACCATGCACACTTTTTCCATTGTCACCTTAGAGGCAATTTTTTTTTTAACAATTGAATGCGCGAATCTATGAACGAAGCTTGATTTATTGACGAAGAAGTCTGTGACCTTTTTAAAAAAAATTACATCCCCTGAAGATTTTCTTTTAAAAGTGGTGTATTTTTTTGAAACTTTGCTTGCATATGTAATTTTAAAAATTAAATGGCTCATTTTTGGAAAAGAAAAAAGTAGTTATTGCATCAGAACTTTGAATGATCTAAAATATCATTATGTCCGATTTTCATTTTCACTTCTAGTTTCTGAGATCTAAATGGGACGGACGGACGGACAGACTAAGAACACAAAACTAATAAGAGTCTATTCTCCTTTCGGGGGCCGCTAAAAACAACATTTAGCTAATGATCTATTGGTAATGGTATTTGGTATCAAACAAGGGAAAGAAATTTTTCTTGACTTATGTTGTGGTATAAGTTGAATTAGTCTTCCTGAGGAGTCTTGAGCCCTGAGTTCAAATCGAAGTTGTATTTTTCTTCATGTATTTTAAAAAGCGATCACGGTAACACTAACAGAGATACCTCTTCTTCCCCCCTCCCCTTTCTCCCCCAACTAGACAAGTGACGATAGGATCATAGCGCATCGAGAAAGTTTGAAGTAGGAAAATGTGTTAAACAAAAACAACTATTTCTAATCGAACAGATTTTAATTACTGTTGGTCTATAGTTCTGTTACACATTGAATGGCATGACTGATCCATGATACAATTAAGCTTCAAATAAGCTTTGTTTTAAAAAAAGTATTTTAAAAATATTGTCTTGTTTACTTTGTAATTTCAAATCTTCTCTTCACTTACAAGCAACATCTTCATTCCCTGGCACACCTATCTTTCAGACTTCCTTCATACACCTATCTTTCAGACTTCCTTCATACACCTATCTTTCAGCCTTCCTTCATACACCTATCTTTCAGACTTCCTTCATACACCTATCTTTCAGACTTCCTTCATACACCTATCTTTCAGCCTTCCTTCATACACCTATCTTTCAGACTTCCTTCATACACCTATCTTTCAGACTTCCTTCATACACCTATCTTTCAGACTTCCTTCATACACCTATCTTTCAGACTTCCTTCTTACACCTGTCTTTCAGACTTCCTTCTTACACCTATCTTTCAGACTTCCTTCATACACCTATCTTTCAGACTTCCTTCATACACCTATCTTTCAGACTTCCTTCATACACCTATCTTTCAGCCTTCCTTCATACACCTATCTTTCAGACTTCCTTCATACACCTATCTTTCAGACTTCCTTCATACACCTATCTTTCAGACTTCCTTCATACACCTATCTTTCAGACTTCCTTCATACACCTATCTTTCAGACTTCCTTCATACACCTATCTTTCAGACTTCCTTCATACACCTATCTTTCAGACTTCCTTCTTACACCTATCTTTCAGCCTTCCTTCATACACCTATCTTTCAGACTTCCTTCATACACCTATCTTTCAGACTTCCTTCATACACCTATCTTTCAGACTTCCTTCATACACCTATCTTTCAGACTTCCTTCATACACCTATCTTTCAGACTTCCTTCATACACCTATCTTTCAGACTTCCTTCATACACCTATCTTTCAGACTTCCTTCATACACCTATCTTTCAGACTTCCTTCATACACCTATCTTTCAGCCTTCCTTCATACACCTATCTTTCAGACTTCCTTCATACACCTATCTTTCAGACTTCCTTCATACACCTATCTTTCAGACTTCCTTCATACACCTATCTTTCAGACTTCCTTCTTACACCTGTCTTTCAGACTTCCTTCTTACACCTATCTTTCAGACTTCCTTCATACACCTATCTTTCAGACTTCCTTCATACACCTATCTTTCAGACTTCCTTCATACACCTATCTTTCAGCCTTCCTTCATACACCTATCTTTCAGACTTCCTTCATACACCTATCTTTCAGACTTCCTTCATACACCTATCTTTCAGACTTCCTTCATACACCTATCTTTCAGACTTCCTTCATACACCTATCTTTCAGACTTCCTTCATACACCTATCTTTCAGACTTCCTTCATACACCTATCTTTCAGACTTCCTTCTTACACCTATCTTTCAGCCTTCCTTCATACACCTATCTTTCAGACTTCCTTCATACACCTATCTTTCAGACTTCCTTCATACACCTATCTTTCAGACTTCCTTCATACACCTATCTTTCAGACTTCCTTCATACACCTATCTTTCAGACTTCCTTCATACACCTATCTTTCAGACTTCCTTCATACACCTATCTTTCAGACTTCCTTCATACACCTATCTTTCAGACTTCCTTCATACACCTATCTTTCAGACTTCCTTCATACACCTATCTTTCAGCCTTCCTTCATACACCTATCTTTCAGCCTTCCTTCATACACCTATCTTTCAGACTTCCTTCATACACCTATCTTTCAGACTTCCTTCATACACCTATCTTTCAGACTTCCTTCATACACCTATCTTTCAGACTTCCTTCATACACCTATCTTTCAGACTTCCTTCATACACCTATCTTTCAGCCTTCCTTCATACACCTATCTTTCAGCCTTCCTTCATACACCTATCTTTCAGACTTCCTTCATACACCTATCTTTCAGACTTCCTTCATACACCTATCTTTCAGACTTCCTTCATACACCTATCTTTCAGACTTCCTTCATACACCTATCTTTCAGACTTCCTTCATACACCTATCTTTCAGACTTCCTTCATACACCTATCTTTCAGACTTCCTTCTTACACCTATCTTTCAGCCTTCCTTCATACACCTATCTTTCAGACTTCCTTCATACACCTATCTTTCAGACTTCCTTCATACACCTATCTTTCAGACTTCCTTCATACACCTATCTTTCAGACTTCCTTCATACACCTATCTTTCAGACTTCCTTCATACACCTATCTTTCAGACTTCCTTCATACACCTATCTTTCAGACTTCCTTCATACACCTATCTTTCAGACTTCCTTCATACACCTATCTTTCAGACTTCCTTCATACACCTATCTTTCAGCCTTCCTTCATACACCTATCTTTCAGCCTTCCTTCATACACCTATCTTTCAGACTTCCTTCATACACCTATCTTTCAGACTTCCTTCATACACCTATCTTTCAGACTTCCTTCATACACCTATCTTTCAGACTTCCTTCATACACCTATCTTTCAGACTTCCTTCATACACCTATCTTTCAGCCTTCCTTCATACACCTATCTTTCAGCCTTCCTTCATACACCTATCTTTCAGCCTTCCTTCATACACCTATCTTTCAGACTTCCTTCATACACCTATCTTTCAGCCTTCCTTCATACACCTATCTTTCAGACTTCCTTCATACACCTATCTTTCAGCCTTCCTTCATACACCTATCTTTCAGCCTTCCTTCATACACCTATCTTTCAGCCTTCCTTCATACACCTATCTTTCAGACTTCCTTCATACACCTATCTTTCAGACTTCCTTCATACACCTATCTTTCAGCCTTCCTTCATACACCTATCTTTCAGCCTTCCTTCATACACCTATCTTTCAGACTTCCTTCATACACCTATCTTTCAGACTTCCTTCATACACCTATCTTTCAGACTTCCTTCATACACCTATCTTTCAGACTTCCTTCATACACCTATCTTTCAGCCTTCCTTCATACACCTATCTTTCAGACTTCCTTCATACACCTATCTTTCAGCCTTCCTTCATACACCTATCTTTCAGACTTCCTTCATACACCTATCTTTCAGACTTCCTTCATACACCTATCTTTCAGCCTTCCTTCATACACCTATCTTTCAGACTTCCTTCATACACCTATCTTTCAGCCTTCCTTCATACACCTATCTTTCAGACTTCCTTCATACACCTATCTTTCAGACTTCCTTCTTACACCTGTCTTTCAGACTTCCTTCATACACCTATCTTTCAGACTTCCTTCATACACCTATCTTTCAGCCTTCCTTCATACACCTATCTTTCAGACTTCCTTCATACACCTATCTTTCAGACTTCCTTCATACACCTATCTTTCAGACTTCCTTCATACACCTATCTTTCAGCCTTCCTTCATACACCTATCTTTCAGACTTCCTTCATACACCTATCTTTCAGCCTTCCTTCATACACCTATCTTTCAGACTTCCTTCATACACCTATCTTTCAGACTTCCTTCATACACCTATCTTTCAGCCTTCCTTCATACACCTATCTTTCAGACTTCCTTCATACACCTATCTTTCAGCCTTCCTTCATACACCTATCTTTCAGACTTCCTTCATACACCTATCTTTCAGACTTCCTTCCTACACCTGTCTTTCAGACTTCCTTCATACACCTATCTTTCAGACTTCCTTCATACACCTATCTTTCAGCCTTCCTTCATACACCTATATTTCAGACTTCCTTCATACACCTATCTTTCAGCCTTCCTTCATACACCTATCTTTCAGACTTCCTTCATACACCTATCTTTCAGACTTCCTTCTTACACCTATCTTTCAGCCTTCCTTCATACACCTATCTTTCAGACTTCCTTCATACACCTATCTTTCAGACTTCCTTCATACACCTATCTTTCAGCCTTCCTTCATACACCTATCTTTCAGACTTCCTTCATACACCTATCTTTCAGCCTTCCTTCATACACCTATCTTTCAGACTTCCTTCATACACCTATCTTTCAGACTTCCTTCTTACACCTATCTTTCAGCCTTCCTTCATACACCTATCTTTCAGCCTTCCTTCATACACCTATCTTTCAGACTTCCTTCATACACCTATCTTTCAGCCTTCCTTCATACACCTATCTTTCAGACTTCCTTCATACACCTATCTTTCAGACTTCCTTCATACACCTATCTTTCAGACTTCCTTCATACACCTATCTTTCAGACTTCCTTCATACACCTATCTTTCAGCCTTCCTTCATACACCTATCTTTCAGACTTCCTTCATACACCTATCTTTCAGACTTCCTTCTTACACCTGTCTTTCAGACTTCCTTCATACACCTATCTTTCAGACTTCCTTCATACACCTATCTTTCAGCCTTCCTTCATACACCTATCTTTCAGACTTCCTTCATACACCTATCTTTCAGCCTTCCTTCATACACCTATCTTTCAGACTTCCTTCATACACCTATCTTTCAGACTTCCTTCTTACACCTGTCTTTCAGACTTCCTTCATACACCTATCTTTCAGACTTCCTTCTTACACCTATCTTTCAGACTTCCTTCTTACACCTATCTTTCAGACTTCCTTCATACACCTATCTTTCTGACTCACTTTATACACATCTTTCTGACTCACTTCATACACATCTTACCGACTCCCTTCATACACATCTTACTGATTCCCTTCATACACATCTTACTGATTCCCTTCATACACATCTTTTTGACTCACTTCCTACACATCTTACTGATTCCCTTCATGCACATCTTACTTACTCCCTTCATACACATCTAACTGATTCCCTTCATGCACATCTTACTGACTCCCTTCATACACATCTTATTGACTCCCTTCCTACACATCTTACTGGCTCTCTTCCTACACATCTTACTGACTCCCTTCATACACATTTTACTGACTGACTTCATACACATCTTACTGACTCCCTTCATTCACATTCTACTGACTCACTTCATACACATCTTACTGACTCACTTCAAACACATCTTTTTGACTCACTTCCTACACATCTTACTGATTCCCTTCATACACATCTTACTGACTCCCTTCCTACACATCTTACTGACTCCTTTTCCTACATATCATACTGACTCACTTCATGCACATCTTACTGATTCCCTTCATACACATCTTACTGATTCCCTTCATACACATCTTACTGACTCACTTCATACACATCTTACTGATTCCCTTCATACACATCTTACTGACTCACTTCCTACACATCTTACTGACTCCCTTCATACACATCTTACTGACTCCCTTCATACACATCTTACAGACCACCTTCATACACATCTTACTGATTCCCTTCATACACATCATACTGACTCACTTCATGCACATCTTACTGATTCCCTTCATACACATCTTACTGATTCCTTTCATGCACATCTTATTGACTCCCTTCCTACACATCTTACTGACTCCCTTCCTACACATTTTACTGACTTACTTCATACACATCTTACTGACTCACTTCATACACATCTTACTGACTCACTTCATACACATCTTACTGACTCACTTCATACACATCTTTTTGACTCACTTCCTACACATCTTACTGATTTCCTTCATACACATCTTACTGACTCCCTTCCTACACATCTTACTGACTCCTTTTCCTACACATCATACTGACTCACTTCATGCACATCTTACTGATTCCCTTCATACACATCTTACTGACTCACTTCCTACACATCTTACTGACTCACTTCATGCACATCTTACTGATTCCTTTCATGCACATCTTACTGACTCCCTTTATACACATCTTACTGACTCACTTCCTACACATCTTACTGACTCACTTCCTACACATCTTACTGACTCCCTTCCTACACATCTTACTGACTCACTTCCTACACATCTTACTGACCACCTCCTACACATCTTACTGATTCCCTTTATACGGTTCCTACCATTTAGA
This sequence comes from Biomphalaria pfeifferi, assembly GCA_030265305.1. NCBI lineage: Eukaryota > Metazoa > Mollusca > Gastropoda > Planorbidae > Biomphalaria > Biomphalaria pfeifferi. Next base: position 201,139 of record JASAOG010000255.1, read on the forward strand.
TCACCCAGAATTGCCTCTGCCATCCTATCTCACACAACAGCTTCTTTGTAGACAAGGCCAATGTAGTGCTGACACATTCTGTCCCAGTTCCGTTCGACTCATCCTTCTAGTCTTTTGAATGATTGTCTGATAATTTCTGATGACGTGTATGTAAGAACATCTAAGCCGAGCGAGATGTTGATTGTTTTTGTACCCAGTACAAGTTTTGTAGCTGCTCTTTTTTTTTAGAATTTTTCTTTTCATTTGATATTTTATAGTGTTTTTTAAGTTTTTGCAGTAGAAATTAAGTTAAAAACACTTTACCCTAGACGTTAATTGGTTTGGGGTGGGGGTTGGTTGTTGGTAAACATGGAAGCTGTCCCCTCTTATTTTTGATTTACTTTCATGTCTAACTTTGGAAGCCACTGCTTGAGTTCACCTCCTAACGACTGGCAGTCCATTGTTCATTCCTCCTTGCTTTATTGTTTGTTTCTTGTCAGTGAAAGGTTAGATAGGTCGCCAGTCATTCAATAGGTTTTAACTGCAAGGTTTCACACTCACACTATCCTCCCTCTTATGATGTACACCCAGTGGTTTTTTTCCTTAATGGAACACTTCGCACATTCTAAGTATTTAGCGGAACACTAGTTAATTATTTCAGTAGTTTGTTTAACACCTATTCAGGCCTGTTCCGCGGAAATCCGTTTGGGAAACACTGATGTACACCAGTAGCGTTGATCTCTTAGAAGCTGGTGGGCACCTTGATATCTACAAATTGGCTAATTCTCTTTAACGACTTCCTTTATTTTGTGCACTCATGGAGGTTGTTAGTGTTAGCAGCATGACCATCCACTGGGTGGCCGCGCGTGATGGTCGTCCCCCCTCCCTCCCTTTTGATGTTTCCATACCAAGCGCCTGTTTTCGCCACCTATCTGCAGTTATTCACGTGACCTCTGGCCTCTTTTATTCATTGTGCCGTTTTGATGATAATTTGATGGTAAAAAAAAAAATAAGGTGTAATCATCTTTTAGACAGAAGTAGATTCAAACTCACGTCAAAGGAGACGAGTACATACAGCCATACCCTCGGATCGCTCGGCCACTTCAACTATGAAAGAAGCCGTAATTGTTTGATTTTTAAAGAGAATATATATATATATATAATGTATTTTCCTGTAAGTATAGCTTTAATACTTATGCACCTGTATGCTGCAGTACATACATCTTCTAGTATACAAGAATTAAATTGTAAAGCACTGAACTTGAAATAGGTGGTTTGGAATAGGAATAAAGTGCTGAATATTTTAATTTATGTTATACATTTTTTAAAGTGCAGTCACAAAAATATTATATGTTTATGTATATATTTTACGTTTATTGGAGAGTCATATAGTAGGTTGGTGTACTAGATGTTATATTTTTATAAGTTTTAGTTGTGTATATTTGTTTATAATTTCTAGTTCCACCCTAATTTTGTCTACGCATGCCTGTGCTGTAGCCAGTGCTTTAGCTGTGTTTCAATGTTGTCCTTCTTCTTTCAGTCCCGTGATGTCGGTGTTAGGACTATAGTCATGCTGGATGAGCAAGGCGGTATGTACACTGCTTTTTTGTTGCTTGGGTTTTTATTTTATGTTTAAGTTTTTTTTTTTAAGCTTATTTTCTTTGCTGGCTTTAATTGTGTTTGTGCTTTTGTGTTGTTATTGTTTGCTTGGAACTGAATGTATTCTGCTTCATTTTTTATTTACAGCTTTTTTGTTTTTCTATTATTACAAAGCACTTAGAGCTCAACTCCTTGCATTAGCATAGACACAAGCGCAACTAGAAATACAAAGTTGCTAAGGTGGAGTCACGTGATGTAATGTTGGACACACACCACTCAGCGCTGTGTCTAGGTCGATTTTTTTGTATTTTTTACAAAGCTTCTACCAACGTTATCTGTCTGTGTGTGTGGGGGGGGGGGGATGGCGAAGCCTTAATTTTTTCTTTTAAAGGGTTCCAAAAACAACAGCAACAAACTCTGTTGAACTTGCATTGTAGTTATAGTATCGTTGTAGATCAAGTGGAAGAACTTTTTTTTTTTTAAGAAAGTTTTAAAAATATTACTTACTTAAGAGAAGGATCTTTTTTTTTTATATCGCTTTTCGTGAAAGGCGTCTGCAACAAGATCGACTCGAATAGTTCTTTGGGCATGAGACACTTCAACTCGTCTCCTCCAGCTTGATCCTATCCCCAAATGTTTCAGGACTATGTACCATCTTTCTATTGGTTAGACACGCGGCCTGCTTACGAGTCCATGACATGAGGTATGTGGGCTTCAGGTGTCTTAAAAATGTCTTTCACACTTCAGTAACCCGGTTTTCTTGACCCTAATTTGATGTGACTAGCCTTGCTCTTTGGACTATTGTGTAAACGCTAGAAGAATGCATTTTTGATGTTCAGATTGCAGGAAAAACGCTTGAAGCCTCTCTCCACTCCCCCGCCCCCCCCCTAAGACGACCTTTCTGTTTAAAGGACATACCTTTTTTTTTTTTTCTTCGAATTAAAAAAAAGTATGTGGGACTAGTAAAGGTTTGAGAAACACTTGTCTAGGTTTTTATAGGAATGTGTGACGTAGCTCTACCCGCTATCAGCTTTTTCTGACTTCTAGTTGCTATTAAAAGAAGCTTGTTGGCTTATTTGAAACAAATCTATTCAATTCGCTGTTAAAAATACCAAATCAAACGGCCCTTTCAAATCTTTGATCTGTTTCTCTCATATCTGCATTGTTATTTCAAACTTCTCTAACCTCAAATAATTATGAGCTCATTCTTGTTAAACCAAGAGCCGTCTCTTTTTAGCGGCCCCCGAAAGGGGAAATGACGCTATTACTTTTGTGCGAAATGTCTGTCCGTCCGTCCCGTTTAGATCTCGTAAACTAGAAAAGATATTGAAAATCCGACACCACAATATTTTTGACCATTCAAAGTTCTGATGCAACGACTACTTTTTTTTTTTCTGAAAGCGAAAAATCTAATTTTTTAAAATCAGTTATGCAAGCAGTTTTTTAAAGAGAAAAAGCTAATTAGTATGCATTCTAAATAAGACCTAGATTAAAACGAATAGTAATCTTGTAAACTTCATTTTCGTGAACTTTTTTTTTTATTGCAAAAGTGTTTAGTCTTTTTTATTTCATTTGTGGAGCATTCTAATAAGAGATTAAGCCTTTTCAAAACAATTAGATGAATTATAAGACTTCAGTTAGGCCAGGAAAGGTGCGGTAGCGGAGCGGTAAAGCGCTTGGCTTCCGAACCGGGGGCCCCGGGTTCGTATCCTTATGAAGACTGGGATTTTCAACTTCGGAATCCTTAGGCGCCTCTGAGTCCACCCAGCTCCAATGGGTACCTGATATTAGTTGGGGAAAAGTAAAGGCGGTTGGTCGTTGTGCTAGCTACATGACACCCTCGTTAACTGTAGGCCACAAAAACAGATTAACTTAACATCATCTGCCCTATAGACCACAAGGTCTGAAAGGGGAACTGGTTAGACCTGGTTCACATCTAACTTTGCATTCACTTGTACCTATCCTTTGATCTGCTGTACCGTTGGGGCACTACACACGATCTGTCAACCTTCTTTCTCCATTCTTATCTCTCATTTGTCTTTGATATAATTTCATTTGGATGTTCTTTCTGAAAATATTGAAGCCTGCCTTGGTGGACCACTTCGGGGGCCGATTTTGAGTTTGTGTTTCCATACAAACTGTCTTTGTAACCTTGTTTTTACTGGATTGCGTTGTTTTCTATGCAATGCACTGAAGTGTCTATCTCGTCTAGGCCAATCTGTTTATATTCCCTTTGACCATACCTACTGTCCATCTATCCTCTACATTACGTCTGAGTCCAAAGTATTGCCTTAGCCCACCAGTGCGCAGCACTCGGTCGTCTGGCGTTTCTTCATGACTTTCTTTCACGTCTGCCTATATATGCGCGGAGCTTTCGTCCGTGATAATTCTGGTCATGCTGACGATAAAAACGGAATGACATTTCCACAATTCCCGTGCAGATAAAAAAAAAAAGTTTATAGCCTAATGCATATAGTAAAATCAATAAATTTTTTCTCAATAGCGTCCAAAAAAAAAAAGCCTTTAAAATTATTTTTTTTTAGATTTCTATGGTTTAACATCGAAATAAAATTCTTGTGTGTGTGTGTATGTTTATGGATAATGTTGGGAGGGGGGGTGAGGGTAGCGGATATTCTTCAAAAGCTGATAGCTTTTTTTGTTTTCCCCTCCTCTGGCTAGTTGTGAGTAGCTTAGTTATGTCCCCTAGTCTCCATATCTATTAGGACTTAGCGTATTGATCGCCTTGTTCCCCATACGTCTGTGTGAAAAGGTTATGTGGAGAAATAACTTCATCTGGACTGTGTTCCCATTGCTTTCAACTGAACTGAACTTTCGACACATTCTTGCTCTCTCTCTCTTTTTATTTCTCAAACATTCCACTCATCTTTCTATCCACGTCTTTCCTAATGGAATATTTGTTACGTTTAGTTGGCTGTGTACTTGTTGGATGTCCAGTTAACTGTGCAGGTGGAAGTCCAGTCAATTATGCACTGTCCAGCTATCAATGAAGTTAGATGTCCAGTTAAAAATGCAGTTGGATGTCCAGTTAACTCTACAGTTAATGTTCAGTTAACAATGGATCCTTATTTTGAATAACTTAGCTGTATAACATTTAGATCTTGAGCTATACAGGGAAAATAATCCTTAAGGATTTATGGGCACGACATGGCCTAAATTGGCCGATGTGCCAAAAAAAAATCAAATATGTCCAGTTAACAATGCAGTTGGATGTTCAGTTATCTACACAATGTTCTGTTCAGTTAACTATGCAGTTGATGTCCAGTTAAATGGAGTTGGATGTCCAGTTAACAATGCAGTTGGATGTCCAGTTAACAATGCAGTTGGATGTCCAGTTGAAATGCAGTTCTATTTCAGTTTAAATACAGTTGGATTTCCATTTAACTACAGTTGGATGTCCGGTTAAATGAAGTTGGATGTCCAGTAATCAATGCAGTTGGATGTCCAGTTAAATGCAGTGGGATGTCCAATTAAAGAAGTTGAATGTCCATTAAACAGTACAGTTGGATGTCAACTACTCAAGTCAGTGACAAGAGTTTACAGACACTATGTGCAGGACGCCAATAGAAAAGGTTTTCAGTCAGTGAGAGGCTAGTGCCAATGTCTCAGAGACATTTCATCTTATTAGATAAATAAATACTGCTACCACTGCATATTAAATAATATTACATTACTTCTAGATGCGATTATAATAAATAATTGCCTCAACTTATCCTGGAAGTTTTGAGTTGAGCTGCGACTTTTTGAGACAGACAAACGAATACAATTTAGTCAACTGATTTTAGGACATCATTAAAAAAAATAAAGGCCTCTTCAAATGGCGTTCATTCGTGTTGCGTGGTTTGATTGTAAACAGAAAGTTTTCAATGGAGTTCAGCTTAAAGGGGAATGCGGCTCGATACTCAGACGTATACACACACGCACACAACTTTCACACTCACGCACGCAGACTTGCACACACACACACATACTCACGAGACAGACGGGCTTCTTGTATTAAAAAAAAACCCAGCTTGTATTCCAACATTCCGTCCTTGTTGATCGAAACTTATTTACTCTGCAGGAACACCGCCCTTCAATAGAAGGAGGTGCGGGGGGGGGGGGGGCGAGGCACGGCTGGGTCCAAATGTGATTAGCTAGAGTCCTCCCCCCTCCCTCCATCTAATCAACTTTTAATGACCGCTTGGACAGTGTAGTGGCTCCCCAAACATTCATCCGTTTTACAAAAAAAGGTGGGGGGGGGGGGGGGGGGGGGGGATAAAAAAATATCTTCCTCTGTGTTGACCCAGGACTAGGCGGGACAGCATTGATTAGTGAGCACGTAACAATGGGCACGACCTTGACCTTTTCTGCTCATCCTAGTCGCATTAAGAGTTCCTTACTTTTGTGGTATTGATTTGCTGTTCACCGCATGCCCCCCCTTCCCCTTGCCACACCATCTCCACCTCTCCCCAACGGAGGCAACATGGTGAATGTAGAAAGTCGGGCGTTAAAGTGCTGAAATAGTTTTAGTAGGTCTCTATTAATTACACACAGGGGAGAGAAATCATGGACATTGAAGTCTTAAAAATGATTCCCTTTGGCCTGGATTTTCGGCAAGGGACGTTTTGGGTTGAATTCGTGTCATCCATTGAGTGCAAGCAACAAAACTAGGACCTTGAAGACGTTGAAAGTAACCAAAGAAGATCAAGCTGCCTCACATCTCTACAAACTTGTACTTACATGTTTGTCTGCCAGCAGGAATCGCAAAAATAACAACATCGCGTCATTTGTAACGAAGTTCTATCACTAGCCAGTTGACGAGTTTATTTGTATTCAAACCTCTTGAAACTCCTACGGCATGAGAAAGTTGGTTCATTTTTGGTTAAGTATCAAATCTCTTGGGACAGAAATAAGTGACATCTGTTCACATGGTGCTCCAAGTATGCCAATATGATGGGCTGGATTTTAACGTTTGGTACAAAGTGAGCCATCAAAAGTCATCGGGAACTCAGTGCATGAGTCATCGACGGATATAAATAAGTAACCAAAGTCCTGCCTCAAGAATTACAAGAAGCTTTGAAAAACGTCTGCACGGATCAAATGCCACGTGCCTCAAGAGTTACAAGAAGCTTTTGAAAAACGTCTCTGCAAGGATCAAATGCCACGTGCCTCGTTTTGTCTAAACGAAAATTCCGATCCTTCGAAATGTTTCAGCTTTGAAAATTTTTTTTTAGAAAAAAAGGACGAAAATATTATTGACATGTGAGTAACTTTATCTATTCATTTTAAGGAAAATATTCTTGAACCTGACAAACGGAGACAATGATTCTTTCTGAGATAGAGCGTTCGCTTGGGTTTGAACAAATTTCCAGAGACATCACGAAAAGTGTTTTATTGAATTTTTTAATAGCGATACAGCGAACATCATTTTTTAAATGTGATTGACACAATTCTGGATCAAGTAGTTGTAGTTGTTTAGCGTCTTGTATGTGTGTGTGTGTGTGTGTGTGTCGCCTTTTCTTCTATTTCCAATAACATATTTTTGTGAAACATGGTCTTTCAGCCTGTTAGTTATCAAGTCATTAAAGAAATAGACTTGATGCAAATGACATTTGTTGTGGCTTTGTTTGCTTGAGAAGCCCTGATTTGGTGAAGCTCAATCTTCATTCTGTCTGCACAAACTGTTTGATGAAGTTTACATGCAACCTTCATGCTTTTCCAATTGTCACATAAGCATGCAACATAAAACATTGTGAATATGCTATAGGCAAGTCAATGAATGCAAGTTATAATGGTAAAATTGCATTTATTTGAAATTTAATTATGAGAAGAAATATATGTTTGACAAAATAAAATTATATATTTTTATGATACTTATACTTATGAACGAAAATAACTTTAAGATAGGGGTCGCCGTATAGTGGGGAATCGTAAAAAAGAGTCACGGAGCTAAAAAAAAAAAAAAGGGTTGAGAACCGCTAGAAAAAAAGTGGAAAGGAAATGCTAATACAAGAAATAATTACTTTTAACAAAGAGGCGTTCAGAAACCTTGGTTATAGCCTATTAACTGTACGGAATCTACATCTATTTTAATTAACTGTACGGAATCCCCTTCTATTTTATGGCTACAACTAGAGCATGGTATTAGTGTCCTAAAGTAAACACTAAATAAATAACAAACTATCGTCATCCAGGAGACCAAGTCCCTAGTTGTGTAAGTCTAGATGAGAAGTGGCACTCCATCGAACCATTTTATTACAGTCTGCTCGAGAGTCTCTTGTAGCCGTCACAGTAACCCAAGGGCTTAGAACTCGCGTGAGCGGCAGGGGTCTTTCTTTGAGAGACGATCATCTCCCCTTCAACTGAAAACAAAAACCAACAAAAAATGGGCATAAACTTTCGCATTAATGACTGCCTCGTGCTGGGGTCACCCGAGAACTTCATCTTCTCAGGCGAATTACAAATAGTATACATTTAGGGGTGGGAATGGGGGGGGGGGGAGGGTTGACAGTCTCCCCCATTTGTGAATATTTATGTACGTAGTTTGGGTTTCCAAGATCATCTGGGCAGTTTTCTTGCTTTTATCACCTATCCTTGGCATCTTTTTTTTTTTTTTTTTTTACAAAGCTTATATCAACTCTGTCTGTCTGGTCAAAAGTTTGTACAAGTTATTTCTCCCACACCCAATCTCGGATCAAGCTGAAATTGGCTTTCTTTGACGATTTGTTTTTTGTCGAAAATGTATTTATTTTCTTTGGAGGGGGGATACATAATTAAAAACAGTTTACATCAGTGCTCGGTAAAGATGTCAGTCTACCTTTGTTGGACAAAGATTTGAAAATGTAGATGTTTGCTAAGCCACTGGCGACACACCTTCATGGAGGACCTCAAAACAGTGGACACCAGGTGGGAGGAGGCTTCAGACATTGCCAGTGACAGATCTTTATGGAGACAGCTTGCCGCCCAATGCGCCAAACGGCGCGGGAGGACCTAAGTCTAAGTCTAAGTTGCTAAGCCAAAGATGTACCGCGATGTAGAGAAGTCTATTGATAACAGAGTTTCCAAGGAGTTCTCAGATCTTATTACGGAACTACTGTTTAGATTCTTGAAGACATGGTTTTTATTTTTACCAATCTTATATCAACTCACTCCGTCTGTCTGTCTGTCTGTCTTTTTTCTCCCACCACCTATTCTCTGAAAAGTTTAAACTTTGCACAATTATTCATTGTCGATGACAACACGCGAACCACTCCGAAAATTAACCAACTTGGCAATCAGTCTAATTCATTAATGTTGTTTTAATGAGAAATGGGCTAAGGTAACGGGAGATACACCTTGCAATAATGAGATATATGGCCGTGAATGAACGGTGCTCTCACATCCAAAGGGGCGAGTTTGACTTGTCAACAAGATAGCAGACGTCACATGACCAGGAGAGTTATGCCATTGTGTACAGTTAGGGTTGATTCAAAAATAGTTGATGCAATTTCACTCAATCCAAGCGCGTGTTTTTTTATTAAGGTAATTTTATATTTAATTTTTGTTTTATAGTGAAAAGTTTGATCTAAATTTAGTTCATAAGAAACTGACTGCTGATGCGGAAAGTTGTCTGGAGTGTATGGGCGTTTCTAATAACAATCAGGAGTAGCAAAATGTTCCTTTGGCAATAAACTTATTGTTATTTGTTGTGTTTTGTTTTTGGTATTTCTCTTTTCCATAGCTCCTCCACACACTTTTTCTCTTCTTTTCAGCTCCCCACCGATCAGCTCCCCAACCCCATTTCTTGTGTTGAAACAGTTGCACTAAATATTAAACACACTAAACAAACATCTGGGAAAAGTTAATTAAACAGACACCAAACAGACATCTGGCACAAAGTGTATGAAACAGACCCCAAACAAACATCTAGCACAAAGTGTATTAAACAAACACCAAACAGACATGTAGCACAAAGTGTATGAAACAGTCACTAAACAGACATCTAGCACAAAGTGTATGAAACAGACCCCAAACAAACATCTAGCACAAAGTGTATGAAACAGACCCCAAACAAACATCTGGCACAAAGTGTATGAAACAGACCCCAAACAAACATCTAGCACAAAGTCTGGTTAGCACTTGCGTTGTGTTTCTGCCCTATCTCCCAAAGGAAAGAGAAGAACTTTTAGAACCAAGTCTCTCTCCTTAGGGCCCTAAGTGTTGTCGGTATCCGCGAGATAAATCTTGTCCAGCTATGGAGTTTTCAGTTGAATTGTAAAGCTGATCATGTTACAGAGTATAACAAAATGACAAGTAACAAAAACACACATCCTCCATTGTCATTGTTCCATTTGCTTGTGTGTGTGCGCACTTGTGTGTGTGTGTGTTTCTTGGTCACTAAGTAATATCATCCTAGTGTTATGTTTAGTTCATCTATTCAGTGTCGAGTTGGTCTCCTTTCCCCCACCTCTCCTTTGTATTTGTTCAGCGATTCTCTTCAGTTTCTCACACCCCCCCCCCTGCTCATATCGCACTCAACAGCTTTAAACCCAGCTTTCGGCCAGGTCTGCTTTGGTTGGCCAGATATTGGCCGGCGGCCAGCGTAGCGTATTAGGAATAGGCCAATGGAGTTTATGTTTTTTTTATCAGCTGAATGGCTGGGATCAATAGAGGGGTTGTGTTATAGAAAGCTTATTAACACATTTAAGTGCAATCATTGTTTATGCAATCCGTTATGCATTGATCATAATTGAATTTCTTTGGAGCACATCAAAATAGTGTTGTTATGTTGAGCTAACCTCAGAATATATGACAAGGAGCAACAGGACTGGTTTTCAATGTGGTCTTTTATGTATGGGAATTAATTGTCGTCATCGATATATTTTTTTAAATTTTGTTTCACCTGTTATCAACTTTTCTCTTGTTATGGTCTATAGTTTTTCTCTTCATATTTCGGTTATCCATCCACTCATCTTCTCTAATTGACTTTTTTTTTTCTCTTATCTGTTCTATCTCTTTCTCCCTCATCAAGCCACCGGACCTCCTCGTCTTGGTTCCTGGTTTACATTTCAAGTTTATTTCCATGTTTTTAATAAACTTTCCAAAAGAAGGCATTTCCATTTTTTTTTCTAAAAAGTTTTAAGTTATGCCCAATTTGTCAAATAAAAAAAAAATATAGAAAGTGAAATAGAATCCTACAACAATTCAGTTTTTGTAGTTTAATTACTTCAGGCGCCTCTCACCCCGACGGAAATCTTCATTTTTTTTAGGCAGCGGGGGCGGTTTAAGAACCCCTAGCGGTTTCCCTTGGCAACTAGCGTTTTCCTACATTCAGCAATGCTTCTCCTGATGTATACTTTGCCCACTTCTCCATCTTTGGAGAATGTTGGCAGATTACAGATCAAACAGAGTGCGAAGGAGTGAGAGCCAATCGAGGCACATTTTGTAATGGGCTCTGTCGTCGTACGATCTCAATGTGTTTAGCGAAACGTTTTGGAGCAGGCATTTAAAAAAACGTCAGTCAAACTGTCAAATGACACACCGAAGAAATCGACTGTTCTGACCTGACTGAGATGGGTAGAATCGCGTTGGCGGAGACGTATTGGAATGTCTTCTTCAAAAGAAGTTCATTGAACTCATTGCTTCATTCTTTGTCATTTCCATGTAGACATGAACAAAATGTTCAAGCCCTGAACACAGGTAAAAAAGAGACGACTTTCAGCCGTTCAACTCGTTTCATGGCCAACTGGCCAGCCAATAAGGCAACTCAATCTCTTCTCCTTCTTACACACTACAGACATTTTAATTTTCAATGTATTTCTGACTTTGTCTCTAGACATGCTACGCTTTGCTTACATAAACCTTACATTTTGTAAGTTATTACCATGACTTTGCCCCTTGTGATGTCACACTTTGCTTACTACTGTTTTAGTGTCTGTCTAAAATTCTAAAAATCTTCTAAAGGGGATGGAAATGGTACGTCTTCTGATCACCACTGAAAAAATACTCCTTTTGACACACTCAATCAAGTGATGGACACGTAGGAATGTAAAGTGTTGTTTGGGGTTGTCAGAAGAAATGTGAGGATCACTGAGTGACTGTGATGTAGAGACTGAACTCATGACATATGCTCTCTCCAATTTCCTGACATGTGACTTTGCCCCCTTTCATATTTGTGTAATATCTGATCTGCATGTGCATTGACCAAAAAAAAAACCCCAACTTATTTGTCCAATGCAATTTTTGACTTTGTATTCTTTGTTTCACTTTAAATACAGAGCTCATTGAACTCTTTATCACAATAGATCAGGGAATCAAAAGTCAAATAGTTGATCATTTTTTTAACAAAGTAAAGTTACAAACAATTGATTTTCTGTTAATGCCAAATTAATTCTATTTCAATTGGCTTCAGAGTTTATTGTTATATTTATAGGATTTTTAAAAAAAGACACTTTGAAAACATTATTTCATTGAGACTGTGTTGGTAAGATGATGCCATCTCAACCCTAAGTAAATTTGATATTGAATGTATTTATTGAACTGCTAGTTGTTCATGTACAGACTTATGTCACTTTTGTCTCTGTTGGGTAAATAATGCATGTCTCTATTCTTGTCTTCAGAACAATTGGATAGGATAGAGGAAGGTATGGATCAGATCAACCAGGACATGAAAGATGCTGAAAAGAATCTGGAAGGCCTGGAGAAATGTTGTGGTCTCTGTGTATTGCCATGGAAGAGGTGAGTGTTGGGGGTCACTGAGGTTTGAAAGTATATTGAAGAGGTGAGAGTTGAAGGTCACTGGGATTTGAAAGTATATTGAAGGTCACTGGGGTTTGAAAGTATATTGAAGAGGTGAGGGATGTTTAGGTGTGTGCTGTAGATTCATTGCAATAGAAACAAATATAGAAAACCCTGCCGCACCAATGTAAAAACAAAGGACATGTGGGCCATGAGGCATTCACCATCTACAAACAAACTAAGAAGACAAGCAAAATTCTCGGTTAAATGTAGTTGGTTGTCGGGGAATAAAAAATTAAGCATTTACCAGTTTGAAAAAAATTGGGAATTGTAGAAGAAAAGTTCTGACTTGTGTTAAAGATTAGAAAATGTAAAGGGGAAAAAACATGTTTTAGTCACTACATTGTTGTATAGTAGTGATGAGATCGCTTAAGAGTCTGGCATCTAAATGCTACAAAACACTGTTTCAAAATCCTGAAACATAAAAAGAAGATTTTTGACACCACATGCCTTAGATAATCTATCAACTTATAATATAATTTTATTGTTTTTTTAAGGTCCAAGAACTTTGAGAAAGGCTCAGACTACAGCAAGACATGGAAAGCTTCTGAAGATGGTAAAGTCAACACAAATGGTCCTCGAGTAGTAGTTGATCAAGGCAATGGCTCTGGACCAACAGGAGGCTATATAACAAGGTATAGTCATGATTATTGGACTTCACTAGAGTTTAGGGGAATAAGAGTACATTATAATTCTTTATAATGGTAGTCTTGTACCAGGATTCTTTACCTGGTAGAGGGCATATAACTAGGTATGAGCAGGATTACTACTGACCCAAACCAAGTAAGTTATACAACAAGATATCTACAGAATTATCATTGTTAAGAACATACAGAAGACAATGTAAGCAATTTGTAGAAATGCTGGCCTTAATGTTTCAGCGCCAGTTGGAGTCACTATAACAATGTGTGTATTCAGTTATTGGTTTATTGGAGTCTGACTAGACAGCAAGATATGTGCACATTTAGCTGATAGAACTAGGGCTTCAAGTTGACAAGAGACAAGTTCAATATTCTAGAGCCATGATATTGTTTTGAAATCTCCAAACTTAGCAATAAATTACCATTTTGGTCTAATAGGAGTAGAAAAAAAAAAAGGAGTAATCAAATGTAGTTTTTGTTTTTAATCAGTACCTAAGAAATATACTAAATATAGATGAATTATTGTAAACATTGCTAGTGGAGTTTATTTTTAAATACATTAAAACATGGATTCACTGGCCACACCAATCAAGTAGTTGTAAAATTTTCATTGTTTTCAATTCTTTCTGTCATTAGAAATGTTCTCTTTTTGTTTGTTCATTCTAGATCTTTTTACAAGACATTTTTTCAACTCAGAATTTCATGGAACCTGGACAATTCTGGGGTGGGTGTGGAACCTTGATACAAATGTCAAAAACGGCTCTACCAATTGTCCTAGAAATTTGACAACTGCTGTATAACATTGGGAAAAGAATTACTAACACCATAAACATTTTTCAAAATATATAAAGAAATAAATTTAAGTTTGGCTAGAGAACAAGAAGTTGTAGGCATTATATTCATTCCAGAGTTTAATAAATTAATATTCAGGAACATTTTGTGCATCACCATCTAACTCTGAATTCCTTTCATTGGATAGTAGATAGTAGATCTATACATTCATTAAACCAGGAAAGGGGGCCGGGTAAAAAAAATATTTTTATTTAACATTCATAGTGATTAAGAGAAAAATAATTGTTCTTTAAGTCGTATAAAGGAGGTGTTATGTTTTTTTTAAAGTTGTGTTTTTTCTTGTTTTAGGAAATATTTTTCTATTCAGAGCTGTTTCTCTGAAAGCTAGACTATGCATATATTTCCAACCTAGTTACCAAACAAACTGATTGTCCTCATTTGTTTGGTTTGTAGTTAAACAATTATTTTCTTTGTAGTAGTAGTAATAGTTTCAATCATTGTCACCTCTTTTTTTCAGAATCACTAATGATGCCAGGGAAGATGAGATGGAACAGAATATTGGTGAGGTGGCTGGCATGGTCAGTAACCTCCGCAACATGGCGGTGGACATGGGTAATGAGATTGAATCCCAGAACAAACAGTTAGATCGCATTAACATGAAGGTGAGACTGTCCTTGAGACAATTAGTAACATTTCCGTTCCATAGGTCAAGGTGAAGTTCAAATTAGAGCTCCTACTTTGACCTTTTAGCTCGTTCAATAAATCAGGTTATACTGTCCATCTTAATAGTGCTTTCTAATATTGAATTAGAGCCTGCCATGTTTTGTCTTTGTACTTCGACCAGTTGCATATATAATTGACAACTAACAATGTCTGCCTAACATTGCCAATATATCTCTTCCCCCATTACTTACACGGCCTGGCCAGAATTATCTACTAATCTTAGCTTGCCTAAATCAGACTTAGCTTTTCTTGCATATATTTGCCTACCTGCTAATTGCTTTTGAAATCTTAAACCATGACCTTCCAATGTAGTTCACTCATCACTCAGCAGCTTTTAGACACAAAGATGTCCCATCTACTTTGACCTTTTCCTATACTTTTCAATGACACTATAATACTTTGGATCGGTATTCACCAAAGTTCATTGGACATAGTGACTGATTGGTAAAACTGAAAGGTTTATATATAAATTTTAGTTAAGTTTCTTTTTTACTCTTGATTACTAGATATTTTATATTCACTTAGAAGCTAATGTGTATATTATATTTTATAGGGAAAAGTTTAGAAAGCTTTTGCTTGAGCTGGCCACATAACACTCACTGATTTTAAAATTGATTGAACTAAATTGTCACTTGCCCTTTAAACCAATAAGCTAGTTTAAATTTTTGTAACTAAAATTCCAACAGAAACATGTATATATTATGCCACTAACTCCTTTCCGATACCCACATATTTCAAAATTTGCTTTAATTGATTAGCTACCTCAACTCAAATGTGACTTTTCATGAGGCCTGCAAAACTTCAATGCAATTATATTCTTTGTTATGTATTTGTACTGGAAAATGTAACTTTTGTATGACACACCCTGTAACCTAGACACTGGTCCTGTGTACTCTTGTGTTTGATTGGAAAGTGAGTTTGTGTACAGACAGATCTAAAAAAAAATATTACAGATTAATTAAATAATTAATTGATGTCTGTATTATTAAATGATATCAGCCCTTTTATTTGGAATTTTGAAAATTTAATATCTAATAAAGAATCGATAACTTAATACAAATTATACTTTGTAGTGCTGGTTCATATAAAATCTGAGTAATTTTGAGTTAACTTTTAAAGTACATTATTAAAATTTGTGTCCTTCAGATAATCACACATTTTTTCAAGGCTAGGATAATATCATTGTAGGCCTTCACACTTGGCTCTAAAGAACTAAGTATTATTTCATAATTATAATAAGAACATCAGAAACAATGGTCTTTGACAAAACATGGTTGAAACTGGAATCAAGCAATATTATAGACAGTTATTGGTCAATATTCTGGGGGAAATTGTGAAACAAACTTGGTAAGAATCAAGACAAGGTTTACTAAACAGATAACAATCAGGCAACTGTTAAGACTGGAATTAGGTAAGGGTTTAAACAGGAATTAAGCAATGATTTAGACAGGAATCAGGCAATGGTTTAGACAGAAATTTTAGGCAATGGTTTAGACAGAAATTTTAGGCAATTGCTTAATACAGGAAGACATCTAAGAGAAAAGTTAATAATGTCTGTCTGTACAGAACTCTGGCGCTTAAGTTATCTTGTAGTTTGTTTGTAAAACTGAAAACTAAACCTTAGAACGACATGGCTGATCAAGATCTTTGTGTTGTACTGTAAGCTTTAAATCCAGCGCACAGTATGGTATTGTACCCATCTCCTCCCAACTTAACAGCTTCTGTTTGCACAGTCCATCATGTTGGTGTGATCATCCTATCATTGGCATTTTTGTCTCAGTCAAGAACTGACCATTACATATTGTCTATGTACCAGTGTAGTCTTCAAAACTTTGAAACAACCAAAAAAAAATTCAGTTTGCTTAGTAGCTATTCTTTAATTTCTATTGCCATAGAAAAGATGGTTCATATTTTTTGTGAGCTAAATACAGAGCAGTTCGTTTCTTTCCCTTTCAAAATAATTTACTCTGTATTCAGTTTTCTTTGTGGTAGTAGCAATAGTTTCAGTTTGCAATTTTTAAAAAAGATGTTTCAGGTGTTAGTAAGTGTGATAACCAGCACAGCTGCTAAAAAAATAAATCATCTGCTAACAATGCTATAAACATGTTTAAAACATAGACCTCCACCTGCAGTTCATTTTTGTTTGAATATCAATGCTTACACATTTTTAAAGAAAATAATAATATATCACTTGAGAAGAATATATTTCTACACCATGTAGCTTGGTTCTCAATGGACTAAGTCAATTGTTCACAAGTCCATCATGAGTTTGTGTTTTTGTATTGCATGACAATGCCAACTACTTACAGAGAAAATGTTTTATGTTGTTTTTGTTGATAACATCCTTGACTGATTCTCTGATTCCCATCACAGGGCATGTCTAATGAAGTTCGCATCACTGCTGCTAACCAGAGGGCAACCAAACTACTTAAGGAGGCATAAAAAATCATTTAAAAAAAAAACAAAGCTGCACTCCTCTACATCATCATCATCATCATCATTAACCTGCAAACTTCATCTCTGTTTTTGTTGTCATATCTCCATTGTTGTCACAAATTTAGCTGTAGAGCCTGGTTCGAGTTTTCATCAGATCGCTTTTTTTTTTTCATGTTCAATTATTGTCTTTGAGAGTGAAACTCATTTTTCTACAAAATGTCACAAGTATTTTTGCTTTTATTTCTGTTTCAACATGGCATCAGTAGTTTGACAAAGCATTGTACCATTAACATTTTATTAATGATAATTGGATAATATTATCAGTCTTTTCTTCTGTACAGTCCTCAATCAGATAATATTTTATGTTTCTTTCAATGGAACTGCTAAGAGGTTTGTCCTAATTGGTCTTTAAAAAGAAAACAATAAAAACAAGAATCAATCAACTTGTATACTTTTCTTTTCTTCATGGTTTGTTGTAGAGAGTAGAAGTAGTAGAATTAGATGCTCACTGTTTGCTCTCATGCTCTGTGTGGAAGCTGTTTCTGAAGGTTTTGTTTCTTTGCTTTCAGTGTTGTTTTTTAATTCCATACTTGCCAACTTCTCTGCATGATACAGTTCACCATTTTAATGTGCTCACTCCATGTGCTGTCATGCTAACCTGTTGCTATACTTATATTATAAACTGTTATATACATGTGTATATATTTAGATGCATGCCAATGGCTTTTAGGCACTTTTTAAAAAGAAGTCAATATTTTTTGTGTTTTTTTTTCCTTGTGGCAAAAATATGCACACACCATACATTAAAATATATTAAAATATCCTCCACTACAGCCCTCATCCATCCTCATTATTTCTTTATTCCCCTCCCCCAACTTTCCCCCCCCCCCCCCCCCCCCACTATGCTAGCTCTACAATTAGTATTGTTGTATTTAGATATAGTCCTTCTTTTTGTTTTCATGGAACTGGTTAAAATTGGGGTTAATTTTATGTTTTTAATATTCATATTTGTGTGTGTGTGTTAAATTTTATTAGTCTTAAGGTCATGTTTATTCAAGGTTTGATTTGTGACTTGATGTAAGGAATGTTGAGCATTGAAGTTAGAGTTTTGAGAAACCTTCAAAAAAACATTTAACAATTCACTCTGTAGAAGAAACAAACAGGGAAAAAAAGAGTTAGCTTTGAATGCTCACATTTCGACCCCATAGTTTCTGTTCTGGAATGTTAAATCTCCACTAGTTTTGAATGGTTTTTTTGTAAAATGCTTTGCACATTGACCAAATTGAACAAAGACATCTATAAAATATAGCTAAACAACTAGTGTACATAACACACACACACACAATTCTTTGCTCAATTTGTGTTTGTGTGTCAAACTTTCATCTTTATTCATACCCACATGCTCAACCATACCCACATGTTCAGTCATACCCACACTTCAATCATACCCACATGTTCAATCATACCAACACATACATCCTAGATCACATTTGAGTTGATGAATGTGGACTCTGTGTTAGAAGGGCATGTACTGCTGTGATCTTTATTTATTTGTTTCAGTTTTAGTACTTAGCTAGTACTAGTAGTTTGTGTTTTTGATTTTACTTAGCCAAACTCAACTTTACTCTTGAAATACTATCCTCTACCCTGATTTCCTATCTAACATATTGGTACAATACTAGAATCACCTTTTCATTTTCTTCTTTCTGATTTTTTATTGAAATAAAAAAATTAGTTGATTATCTTTCTTGATGTAATTTCTAAAATATTGGAAAAATAGAACAATTCTAGAATAAAATCAGCTTTAAAATTGTACTTTATTCATTTTCCATATTGTATAGCGATATTCTACTGTATTTAAATATATATATATTTTAAAAACTATTAACTATGATGTATAGTTTTCTTCAACTTGATTAGTTAGGAATCTTATCTCCTGAAACTTCATTTTCCTCTTATCTTTTGAATTTTCCCTTTTGTAGAGTGTGCATAGTTTTTTTTTTGTTGTCTTTAACTCTTTGTGTTTTAATATTTATAAGTAGTTTTAAAATAGTTCCATGACATTTTTGTTCTCGTTGAGTTGCTTGTTTTTTATTTTCTATTTTATTTATTCTTTTGTTTTCACTTTCTTTGTTCCCTTTCATTTTTATGTGTGGCGGAACAGGGCGGGTCTCTGAACGTACGAGTGGATGAAGCTAACAAGCGAGCCAATCGAATACTGCGGAACCAATGATAGACACATGTGGTAAAAGGTCCCACTGGCTGTTATATATTGAGTGAAAGTTCATTTTGTTTTATTTCATCATGCTCATTTGTTTAAGTTTTTTTGAAATTGTTAATCAATATTAGAAAGCAAACACCTGGATGTACTACTTAAGCATGAGGAGATAATCACTAGAAATATTATTTTTTTTTGGTTATATATTTATTGATACTAAATATTGAATTTTAAAGAAATTTTTTTGTCAATAAGACAATGATTTTGTTGTTAATGTAATAAAGACATTTTGAAAAATATTTTACTGTCAACTTCTTTATACCAGACGCATATAAATAGAATGTTCAATTATACAGTCTCTTTATAAGAAACACATTTTGTTATTTTTACAATGTATATAGGACATGCTAGATACATTCACTTTTGTAAAACTTTTCTGAAATTTCTCTTGTTTTATATAAGATGCCCTTGCTATGAAGTCTGGTAGTTATGTAGTATGTGTGAATGTTACTTTGAACAGTTTGTCTTTCCAGACTCTAGTAAGTCAGGGATAAAAGTAGTTCAGACAGTCACAGATTAGTCAATGTAATTCATTGTATCAAGGTTTAACTGTTCTAAAGATGTATTCAGAGCAGTTAATTGTATTAAGGTTGAACTGTTCTAAAGATGTAGGGAAGTATTTTTAAGTTTTCTAATACAAATCTGTTTTATGTAGAGAAACTTGTAAAGAGAAATTTTATCAATGTTAGATTGAATTGCAACAATCTGGTGTCAATCCCTGATTCTAGTCCATGGTCCCTGTACACTAATTCTATCATTGTTTGTAAAGTTATGTGAGGTGTATTATGCAGACAAGAGTGAGGTGAAGGATGATAAAGTAGCTTGAAAACTCTTTGTTAAAGTTTGTCTCTCCTTCCAGTATGAATTGCACTTCAATTGTGATAACCAAATATAATATATGCAGTCTATGAAGGTGAGTGTCAGTGTGTGTAGCAGACTGTGTGTGGTTCAAACGTTCCTCAATGGACAAGTTGCAGTTTTGGTTTTATTTATTTGTATGAATTTCATGGTAAATATTTCAGTTTAGGCTTCAATACATTTTTCAACACACAAAATGTTCAGATGATACAAAGCTCAAATTTGTGTCCAATGTTAAATGTTATTTTGTTTGTATGTGAAGGTTTTTTTTTTATCTTAAATCTGTATAAGTAATGTTTTGTTAAGCAAACAAAAATTAACAAGTAAAAACAGTTCATGATATGATTGTAACATTGTAGTCTGTTATGTAATTGTAGTGTAACTCAAGAAAAGTGGTCTATATTTCCTATCTATTACATTTGATCATAAACAGAAAAAAATGAACAAAATCTCAAGACTATTCCAAAGTCCAGAATAGAATTAATCTTTTTGTTGTTTTTTTTATCTTTCCACCATTATGTATAATAATTTGTCTCCCTTCCTCCTTTTCCTGAGTAGCCTACTTGCTGCCAAGGCAGGAGTGAACATAGAAATACTTAGTTTGGAGTTAAGCATTTGGTTAAGAGTTGAACAGTAAATGATAAGTAGGTCAATGCCAGCATGTTCATCTTTTTTTTTTTAATGTTTCAATCTTGTATGAAAGTTTTTGTTTCTTTAACTTTAAGAACTTATAGCCAGAGTCAAAACTTCCATAGAACATTGTATGTGTATTATAGACCGACCATTTGCTCATCTGTTGAACAAAAGAAAATTAAATAGTAAAAAATCTTATGCATGAAATAATTCTTTTCCCCCATAGTTCTGAAAGCTCAGATGTTCTTAGAAGTTTTACAATGTTCACCCATAGATCTAGTATCAATCTCAAATAAGTCAAGTGGTGTTGAGGTTATTTAATGTCTTATAGAGTTCAAGGACAGTTCCAGAAATGTAATTAAAATTATTTTTTTTATTGTTTCAATATTTTATTTTGCTTTTATTATTGAAAAAAAAATTATTTTTTTTTATGCCATTGGACAGTCATCTAAGTGCAGGTTTGTTGACTGGATGTCTGCTTTCTATATTAGAGCTGCCTCACAGTGCACAGTTCAGTGTTAGAGTTGTCTCATTTTAAATAATATTCTTGACTTTACTTCAATTAAAGTTTATTACTATTAATATGACCATTATGTGCATATTTAAAAGAAAAATAAACCACACTATATGTACAAGTTGTTGTGTATGTTGGCCTCTTTTAGTTGTAACGACTATGGTTCATCTCGTAGAGCACTTTTTCATGTGCATGTGGAGCCCTATTTTGGAGAGACACATGTATCACAAGTTAAGGTGGCTTTCACTTTGATGGTAGAGGAGCCAGCCAGTTTTTGAGGTTACTTAGAGCTTTGGATAAGCGAGATGAAAGCCTGGGCATTATTTATATTTGGAACGATGTTGCCCACACAGAAGTTCTTCCCTCTCTATGCAGTTTATCTGACCAAAGGAACGGAAATATCTAATACCTGGTTCTGCAAGGTTGTAGCACATTTTGCCACAATCTGCTTAAAGGTCACCTTTCCAGTGTTTGGGTATAACCGCAAGACAGCTGAGGTTTTTATTTAGAGTTTTCCTTCTCCTAGATGAGTAGCCAACAAAGGCTAAAAAAAGCCCATCCTGTCCAAAGGATTACTGGCTTAGGTACCATTTGCTCGCCTTTGCCCCTTCTCCTGTCAGTGAAAGCCAGGAGTTTGATTGTTTATCAAAGGCTACTTGTGACACACACCATTGGAAGTATTTTAAGGTAATGTTGCACTTAAGGCATAAAACGATTACCACTTTCAGCATTAACAATCTTGCCGAACCTCTGAAAGGTCAGGTTGACAACAATGCAGATTTAATCAACAGACAAACTTGAAATGACACATTCCCTTCAACATTGCATACCATACAAATTTTTTTATGTCAAACAAAAATATAGAGAGACATTTTAAAAATGTGTAAACAGTTCAGTTTACTACCTGGTATATATACATCTATTCTATAGAAGCCTTTTTTTGTCTTTAAAATCTTTTAAAATCTTCATATCTTTCTAACAAAGTGCTTTTTAAAGGAGTTGGCTGTAGATTGTTATAGTTTTTAATCACTAATTAGTTATCATTTTGTTCTCAATGCTCAGAGGGGGGCTCTTGTGGTGTTGAGTCATACTTGATTTCAAGTGTTTTTGAGGTCTGGCCTTTTTCTTCCTGGTAGCATGTGTGTCAGCTCATGGATGAAGCACCCGTCATCTCTGATCTCCAGTTCTGTACCGTCCATGAGAACTTGGGAGTTCATCTCCAATGGGTCTTCTAAGAAGCTCTCCACATACTGAAGGATGTCTACTCCACAATCATGTAGATTGTTCTGTTTCAGGACATCTAGAGAGGCTGCTTTGATAATATTGGACAGAATCACCATCCAGCTTCTTGGTGTTTCATTCACATTGCAGATATTTATCAATATCTGAAGTGTAGAATATCTGCTGGGCCCTGCCAGGGAGTCCTTGATAATTATCAAAGGCTGTTTTACGCCACAACATACTTTAAGTCCTATGTCATTGTTATCCTCTTGTTCATCTAACCCTATTGTGGTAAAAGAATCTTCATGAACAGATGGCTCAAATTGTATTTTCTGAGGTGCTTCTAGACCAGGGAGACAGATGACAGCTAGATAACTGTGACAGTTTTTATTAATGAATTCATGAGTGAAAAGTTCACATCTTTAGTCCATTTCTTCACTCCAGCATGACGTCTCTTTCTGGAAGGATTTTCTTAGCATCCTTTTCACTTCTTGTCTGTCTTGACTGTCTGAGTTCAACTCATTCAAAAGTAAGTGTTAAATATGTGACTTCTTTTATTAACTTTCACACTCAATTTTTGTGAATAAATTGATTATGGTTTTGCTCAGAAATTTTCCTTGACCTAAACTGTATAGGTCTTCCATTGTAATGGGGGATCAGACTGCGGCCTTAGCATGGATACTTTAGCAACACTTTCTGAAGTTCTATAACTATTAAATGAGTTTAAATCAACAAGTTCAATCTAATGTGTTGCATCAATCCCAGCTTGTCTCATTCTACAGGAATGTAGGATGGACTGAAACAAGAAACAACAGTATCTCTATCACTTGCATACATTTTTCTTATTCTCTAATGAAAACAATAGGGGACACAACTGCTTATTTTATTTTCATCCATTGTAATTTTTTATTCTAGTTTGTATACATAATTATGTGGTAAAGAAAACAAAAAAGGCAATCAAAGGGAGATGAACTAGAAGTGAACTTGTAGCTTAAACTATGACTGCTTGTAGGGGTAAGAATCTTAATTTCTTGTTTCAAATGTGTGTCTCATCTCTTTGTTTGCTTTGATATTTGTACATAAACCTCTCCTGGGCATTTGCCAATGTTGGTTGCAATATAAAAACATTGTCTGGTACATACGAAACAAATATTTTGTCTTACAACTATCTGATTTCAGTTTCTAACAAAATCTATCAAGAAATTGTGTACAGAAAATATTTTTTTTTACAACTTACCGGTATATTCTGTTTTAACTATTATTTTTGTCCATTTCTAATGTTTTTATTGTAATAACTGGTATTTTAAACATTTTGAATACATTTTTTTGTAATAATTAATGTATTATTTAATAAACTTAATTTACCAACAGTTATACTACACTGTATTAGAAGCTGATTATCTGTTTGTATATAATTTTAGATTTTTCTGTTTACAATTAATTTTACTTTGTTCTAAGCATGCTGAAGTGGTTTGCTATTCAAAGGAAGAGGTCCAGTCAACTGACTTTGTGGTGTTCACTTAGGAAATACATATTTGTATTACTACATTCCGGAAAAAAAAATATTTATAGATAGATAGATATAAATATATATATATAAACAAGTACACAAGCAGTGCAGGCTCTTTAGATAAAGAAAGTACACATTTAATTGAGTCTTTGGGTTAGGGTTATTTCTTAGTCAATTGGGTTCTAGAAAGGTTAGTGTTTTAAGGTGGTGAAAATATTTTTTTTTAGAACAGGATTTTGTTTGTTCAGTTCTGAACATTGGTTTAGTTCTGAATTTAAAGATTAAAACATACTGGCCAGGTTTTCACAAGTTTCTGTTGATAATTTAAATGAGTGCTTTTCAGCCTGGGGATCAAACAGAGGTTAACTTGGAAGACAATCTATTGGATAGTTTATTGACTAGAAACATAGAACTATGGAGTGAACAGATACCAGGTAAATGTCATCAGCAAGAACCAAGTTATTCACTTTCATGCATTATTATCAGTATGTTTGGTTTCCAAAGATTGACTGAATCATTTTTTGTTGATGTTTTAAATGAAAACCAATTTCCTCCATTCTAGTGAATCATTTTGACCAATAAAAACATCTTGCTTCTTTTCAAATAGAAATCAAAACAATTGTGTTTTTCATTTTTTTTTTCAATGTTTAATGGTCTTTTATATTTGAGGTTAAAATATATACTTGAAAATATGTGAAACAATGTTTTTATTAGCAGCTTATTTCTTCTTCCATGCTCATACATGCTCAATGGCTCCAGTACAATCTGTTTTTGGGCTGGAGGGATATCTGGGAGGTTTCTATACTACCTTAAGTAACTCAGAAAACATTCAGTTTGATCCAAATCTTGAATTAATAATTCCTAGTCTTCAAAGGGTTATGAAATTAAGTCTCTGTTTTATTGAGCATACATATAGCTCTTCCTTGGTGAACGAAGATGAGCACATTTCTTATATCCTATGAACTCGAAGATGAATGTAAGTCAAATCCTCATTTTAAAAAGCCGGCCGCATATGTAGCAAGAGTAGGTTTGGTCAGTTGCAGATAGGCCTGCTCCTTTTCTCAGCTTTTTGTTGGTTTGGCGCTCTTTCACGCTGGCCACTTTTCTTGCTTTGTATCTCGAGACTCCCAGCTTTATGCCTTGAGGAGCGATCGAGAGCTAGTGCTTTCCAGCCATGAATGTTAATACCACACTCCTTGAAGGAGTTCTTAAGGGTGTCTTTATAGCGCTTGACCCCCCTAGGAGTGCTTTCCTGCACACAGCTCCGCATACAGGAGACATATGTGAATACATAAAGCCAGGATGTCAAGGAAACTTGTATGACCAAATCCATGTTGATAAACTGGTGAAGGGAAGTGTTCTTATCTTTTAAACAGGAATAATGCCAGTGTTCATCCCACTTCATACAACCTCTGACTTTGAAAAGGTTATTCAATAATCTTTTATATTCATTTACCACTATTTACTACCATTACATTTATAAAAAAAAAAGTTTAATTTACACCAATTACTGTAATAACTTTAATTCACCAATTTCAACTTTGTTCAGTTATTACTTGCAATACTTTCAACTCTGTGGTATGGTCTAGTTCTAATGATCCTGCTATGGTTGGTGCTTGAGATTCTTACATTAAGCTCTACAACTCCATCTTCTCAGTGTGTAGTGTGACTAGTTAACGATTCGATTGAACTAAGTTAAGTGTGGCTGAGTGGCACAAACCCTTTAGTTACCTCTCAAGAAAGCTGGAGTTTAAATCTCAAATGAGTTGTCTGCTGAGACAGCACGGAAACACTCTCCCCCCTCCCTTCCCATGAACTTGTATCTGAAGAGAGAAATGTTCACTTTGAAAAGCCAATTCTTTTCAAGGCATGGGCAGGATGGACGTAATTGT
This sequence comes from Biomphalaria pfeifferi, assembly GCA_030265305.1. Classification (NCBI taxonomy): domain Eukaryota; kingdom Metazoa; phylum Mollusca; class Gastropoda; family Planorbidae; genus Biomphalaria; species Biomphalaria pfeifferi. Next base: position 226,991 of record JASAOG010000255.1, read on the forward strand.
GCACAGACTCTTGTTTTGCAAGACATTCAATGAAATATTTCAAAGATTTAGGACTTTGAATAAAACTGAAACACACAATTCAATATAATGTTCACATTTTATTTTAAAAGTAGTTTGACTCTAAAGAAATCAATACTACAATTCAGTAGATCATTTAGTTATCAGAAAGTAGCAGTACTTACTGCACAAGCAATTGTTAAAAAAAATTTTTAAAATGTTATTACCGGGAAAAAAGTAAAAATAAAAGTGTAGCATTAACACAGCTCTGGATACAAGGCAATTAGAAACACTTTAAATTTTAATATTAAGTATTTACATTTAAAACATACTTTGATATCATCAATCACAAAGAAAAGAACAAAACTAGAAATGTGTTTCACCATGTGGTAATGTTACAAGTAAAGTTACAAATAAAACATTCCCCAAAACAGAAGTGACTCAGTGTACAGTTGTAATAAATACATATATTACAGTTGTAATAAGGACACCATAAATAACAACTTGATCTTTCCAGTTTTAACCTTGTAGTTCAGAACACTGAGCAGTCAATGTCTCATTCTTTTGAAATTTTAGGCCAGTATTTATTTTTCACATTATCACATATGCTAATGAATACCAGAGTGAATTTAAAATACATGTAAATAAAAACTTGTCAATATTAACCCAGGAAAACATGGTATAATTGTACTATTTACACACTTCATTAAGTCTATTTGACTATTCATTCTCAGAGAATTATACAATTCATGTTTTATGTAGAAACAAGATTACTGTTAACAAGAAAAATATACACCTAGTATATTAAAAATGTTGTGAAGCCCTCGGAACATAGAGCCACTATCTAATGCGACAAAAGATTTAGATAAATGCAGTCATGTTCCAATTAGATTAAGTTCAAAGATTTCTCAATTGGTTGATCTACTGCTCTTTTTGACACCTAGCAAATAAGCTAGTAACAATTTATAAAAAAATCTTTTGGCCTGTTATACACTAAATTGATAATGGTAATATAGTAAAAAAAAATAAAGTAAGCTATCTGAAAATAATATAGTGGAGATGGCTATAACAAAAGTAAAGCTAAATTCAAAATCTTTACATGTGGTTATGATTCAGGTTTTGGTATATAAAATAAGAATAGCTGCATATGACCAGTAGCTTAGATCTATTATAATAATAGATAACGCTTAGCTGCACCAACACAATTGAACTTGTTAGGCCTTGTGCCAAGTGCTATCATTCCTGCTGGTTAATCTGTCAGTATGGCGATTCGTGTGGGTCATTTCCCATTTCTTCATCCAGGGTCCAACGATGATAGTATCAAAAGGATCATGTTCTACTTTGTCCTAAACACAGAATGTAGAAAATTACCATTTAGTTTTGTGTAATACAAATATGGTATGTTATTATCTTCTAGACAAACAATTATATTTAACAATAAGATACTATTTAGTATACTTTAATAATTTCTATTGCTATTGAACTTTAAGTTGTTAATAAAGAGTTTAGTTTAATTCATGAACTATAAACACTTTCAAATACATTGCCTATAGAAACAAGGGAACAATTAGAATTCCCACCTCCACCCCTTACAAATGAAACAATGAGAAATCTATTAAAAGTGGGACTGAAATCTATCAATCCAAATAAATGTGAAAGTACAAAAACTCATTACCAGTTTATGTTTTGTGTCTGTTGTATTGATTGTATGTCAGTGAAAGTTGTCAGGGGGAAGAACCATTTATAAGAAAATAAAAAGATCCCTTGGAGTTAAGGCTAAGACAAAATAAAACACTAACAATATTCAATAGAGATGATTTAAAAATACATTTTTTTAAAAATAAGGGAGAAGTGAGGAAACAAAAAGATTAAAAAAAAAATTAAAACATTATCAAGAAGACAACACTCTATAGTTGCAAAGTAGAGGAAATACATTTTTGCACCACTTAAGACGAAAGAAGTCAGTTGGAAATAAATTAAGTACAATGTATAAATACAACTGAACTGAATCTTGTAAGTTATTTAAAAACACAAAAAAAAAAGTATCTAAAACAATAATCTGACAATATATTTCAATGATGATGAATGTCATATGTCGAGACCATCAATATAAACAAGAGGAATGTTTAATTCTCTTATGGAGCCTGTAATAAACTAAGTGTTTCTACCATCCCTGGGACAATAAAAGTATACTGGCTCTGCCACCATAGAGATAGAAGGAAACTGTTTGTAGTTTTATTTCTGTTTAGAGTTCTGACTTGAAGGTAATGTTCCACCATTTACTTGTTCCACTTAGTGTCCTCATCAACAAGAACTATATCTTGATCAATGTTTTTAATTGAAACAGCAAATAGACTCTTCACCAGTATTAGCAAATGTCAATTTAATGTTCATGATAAGCTAAGTATTGCAACAGAGTTTATTTTTTGCCACATGGGATGGAAGATATACTTTATAAAATGTCTTCTAGTGGTAGAAATGTTTTTCAGGTGTGCAGTTGATATCATTATTTACCTGGCCCTGCTATGGAAGGTATAGGTGCTACATTTTTAAACTCTGTTTTTTGTTATTGTTTATTTGATTCCTTCTCTTGCTATTTGATGTATTTTACAGAAAAGATGAATCCAAAATCACTGTTACCATTACAGTCACAGATAGTTTCATTATAACTCTCCACTGAACTTTGCAAATTTTCCTATTTCAGAAACAAGTTTTTTGAAAATATTTTTACTGATATGGAGCAGTTAACCAGATAGAGTCAATAAAACCAGTGCATAAGACTCTTAAAATGACTAAAACCACACTGATCTGATTCATGTATTTAGTGACATTTTGGTTTGACATTTTCCTTTACATTATATTTACAGATTTAGACAAATTTAACAACATATATTTTCTTATTACTGTTTAACCTGTCTAATGAACAAATATCAAGGGCACACTTCTCAAGTATGTGAATAGATTGTAATTATACTGTCTAAACTAAGCTTCTAGGACTAATTCACTCAACCTAATTCACTCATCCTCTGCACAATCAATTTTGTTTTCACCTAAAAAATGGACTACATTTATAAAGCGTTTAGAGTGTCAGTAAATCTTTAGAACATTGTATTTTTTTATGCTTATGCAAACTTTAAGATTTTCCGATTCACTGGAAATTCCTATATTTGTATAGCATAGCAATAACATATTACTGTTATACTGATAATGACTTCATTATGATTAGTAGTTATCAAATAAAAAATTGTTAGTTTTATGTTAGAAATACTGATGAAATAAAAGTTGAGAATTAGTTGATTTCTCAATTTCTTCAATGGGCCATTACGAGTTATCTTTACCTTTTTTTCTGGTAGTTCAATCAGCTAATGGAAAATATTAAAAATAAATGTAAAATTATTTTTTCTACTGCCTTTAAAAGTAGTATTTGAAAATTAGATTAAAAAGAAAAACATCAAGTTTTTTTTTTCAAAGATAAAATAAAGATTAAATAACCATATAGATATCAATAAACTTTACAGCTGAATAGACACAGTGGACTTTAACATTTTAGGCCCAAATTCTATTCTTGAACAGAGAAATCAGCTTGGTATAATTTACATTTGGTTTGTGTCATATCTGTATTTTATGGAGTGATGTCAATCAGAAAAAGTTTCTGCTAGCTACTGAACAATTTTGAAAAGATCATGAAAATATTAAATAGGCTACCACTTAGCTCCTTGTGTAGTCTACTCTACAGTTTAAAAAAAAATGCCTTATTTCAATATTGGTAGAAATATAGAGCTGATGCCTTGCCACTGTATGTTCTGCAGCCTGCAGCTTGCCCATCTTATAATATATATAGTGATTTTTGTAACATTATAATAACACCATCTTTTGATTATTTGTCTACTAAGTCCTACAAATATAACCAGATAACCAAAAGATCAAGTGTTTTCAAGCACACAAACAAAAGTTTGAAAACAAAAAACACATTGACATAAAACAGGTTTCTGACTTGGAACAAAATCAATTTGTAAATAAAGAACCTTACTTGTGTACATTCACCAATGGCAGTAAAGGTTGTAAACTAAATAATTTTTGTAACAAGGGATGAAAGTAATTAATTAAAATTTAATTTTAAAATTAGCTGTTGAACCCTGCCCGTTGCTATCCCCTGTCTTCCTGCAGGAGGTTTGGGCTAGCATGTAATAATATTCAAATCTGATGGAACATCTGAAGCATGCTAAGCATTTTTTTTTTACAAACAATGAAATGAACAGAAAAAAAGCTTAATTATTCCTTAGATTCCTTTCTGTTTCAAAAAACAGAAAAACTAAACTTTTTATAGGTCAGTTTTGACTAGCCTAGAAAAATTGTTACAGTTATATACCTTACAATCCAAGTCAGCCTCACGGTGTCTGTCTACTTTGTTAAAACCTTCCCAGTCTATTTTAGTCACTGGATTCTTGGCAGACCTCATCAAAACTCCTTCTTTTAATCCATAAAATCCAACAGGTTTTTCTGGATTCTGCCAGCGCAAGTCCAGGCTCCAACGAATTTCATCCGAGATATTATTCAAGCTTAAACCAGATAACAAGTTCAAAATATTAAAACTTTAAATGCAAATTATATGATCGATGTATGGACAAAATATTATAAACTTGTATTTTGCTAATGATTTGTGCATTTCAAAATATTACTATTAATGCAAATAAATAATCTTCCTTACAAATCTAGCTTTACTTTATAACATAGGTTTCAAAATAAAATAGTTTTCTATTTGGAATGGATAAACACAAAATCTAAAGTATTAGGTCATAATAAAACATCTGAAATGTATAATATTGTTATAAACCTGGTGGTGGCAGATGGGGGTAGTGGTGTGAGTGTAGTCAGCCGACACAAATCGCCCCAGGCCAGCGCAAGACAAACGGTCAACTGTGACGAGTTACGACGGTCAGCCGAGACGAGTGTCAACATGACGGTTCGGGAAGGATCGGCGTCGTGAACAGAGCTCAGGAGCGTCACAAGGGATGTAGTCATGTGACGAAGCTAGAAATGTCGAGCGATGTTCCGTCCAGTTCTAGAAGGCCATTAGGGACCCTATATAAGAGAGGAGGTGTCGCACTCAAGACGATTCACAAGAGAAGGTTCACGACAGGGCTCAGAACATTGTCGACTACAGCACAGTTCAACGGTGTGGTTCTGTACGGAGCATTATGACGGTTCTGTACGGAGCATTATGACGGTTCAGTGCGGAGTACTGTCAAGTACAGTTGAGACGACTGGCATCTTGATCTTGGTCTGCGAGTCCGACACAACGAGCCTAGTGTGTGAAGTCAGTCCTGAACTGTTGAACCCAGTGCAAGCCCGGAACGAGACGGAGAGGCCAGTGCAAGAGTTGATACGGCCGTACGGTGTTATCGAAGAGATATTTGTGACAATATTTATATTCGTAACAATATTTATTCTTAAGTTATAAGATGACATAGCATAAATTGGCCTAAATTGTATAGATAGAGATAAAACTCATTTTTAAAAAATGGGGAAAAGATTATTTCAGTTTTGAGAAATGCATCTAGGCTTCACTACAACCAGGTGTATGAGGAAATCAGTGATTTCCAAAAATACAAAACTAGTCAAAAAAAATTTTAAATACCTTCTATGTGGTATCATGTTGTTGATTAGCAGCATCCCACCATAGGGCACTGGGCATAAAACTTTGTCTTTCACAAAGTCTACATCTGAAGACATAAGAAAATAATTTGTTTTTAAATGTGATTTCTTTTTTTATTTGAAGTACAATATTACCATTTAGTATTTCACTGTTCTACATTGTTTTAGCAGACATTTTACTAAGACCTTACTGAGAATTACTTTAGTTAGTTGAGTTAGACCTTACTAAGCTTTACTTTAGCTATTTTTATTAGACTTTACTGTACATTACTTAAGCTATTTGAGCTAGACTTTACTGAACATTACTTATTTATCTATTTCAGTTAGACGTTACTAAGCTTTACTTTAGCTATTTTTATTAGACCTTATAATATACTGAACATTGCTTTAAAGCTATTTGAGTTGGACCTTTCTGAGCTTTACTTTAGCTATTTAAGTTAATACCTTACTAAACATTACTTTAGTTATTCAAATTAAACCGTACTGAGCTTCTCAGCTGCGTCTTGTTCATCCATCACAACATACCAAGTCTCACCCCAGCAGCAGGTGTGTCTGACCACTTTCCCAGGTAAATGACCTCCTGAGATTACCTGGCAACAAAGAAAATATAAATATTTTAAATAAAAAAACAACAATGTAACAAAACTGATTAAATAATGCCAGTGAGAACATTAGACTAAAATGGTTTTAACAACAATTCTAAATTTAAAAAAAAATGCTAACTTCCATGCATCCATTTTTTTCATTGGCATCTAATAATGGAATCCAGGCAGTTGCTTGTAGGACATTGTAGGAGTCATTGTCCAGGTAAGCACTGTCTGTGTGATCAAAATAAATTATTTTCTTGTTACTTCTTTGCATGTAATTTTCAAAATAAAAAAAAAATCTAGTGTAATAAATAAAGTCTCACATACCTAACATTAACTGTTAGATTGTAAGGTTATTAGTTAAGGTAGCTTCATTTCTGCTTTAAAGAACTAGAGAAGAGTGAAACAAAATGCATAAAATTCACCTTGATGCCATGGAACTGTTGTGGCTTCATTCTGAGGAGTCTTAGTTCTGAGATTCCATACAGGGTGTCCAGCTATCTCAGGCCCAATAAGTTGTTCTACAACATTTAGTAGTCGCTCATTGGACCAAAGTGTCTGAAAAGCCTAAAAAAAAAAAGATCAATATAAATTAAGATTGACACCATTTTGTTTACAGGAAATACATTTTTATTTGAATTTGAATCCAACTAATAATGAGGCATTGTCTTTAATTCTGAGCATGGAGGACAAATGCAGTATTTGACATGACCAATCATACAATTCCCATTGCCACCTGCATATTTTGCCACATCCAATACAGACAAAGCCATTGTTCGCCGAGGATCTTTTTTAGTTTTTTTCACCTTCTGGCACCTGAGTTGATCTATATATGGTGCTTACAGGGAAATACTTTTAAGAATCATTTCCAGTTTATGGCACGTCCATAATGCTAATAAATGTTGGAATAAATTGAAATGTTACTACAGTTCTGTATCTGATAAACCAAATGTCTTTAAATGTTGGATAGATTAGTTAACATCAATGTTTTAAAATGTTGGAAAGATTAGCTAACATCAATGCCTTAAAATGTTGGAAAGATTGGCTAACATCAATGCCTTAAAATGTTGGATAGATTGGCTAACATTAATGTGCATTGTTTTCTTGGCCCCTAGTAATGATTAAATAAACAAAGACAACAACAAACCCCATTTAATAAAAACAAAATGAACCACTGATTTGATTTAACTATAAGAAATTAAAATTAGATGTCAGAGACAATTATATAAAAGTTGAACAAAATTTTAAAAAAATACAATTAATGCAATGACTTGAATTAACATTGGTAAAATTATGAGCATAATGTAGTAATATATTACCAATTTTAAAAAGCAATAAAATTGTATAAATTAAGTATAATATTTACATTTACAATGTATTATAATTAAAATATCCCTTTCAGATCTTGTAAACTTTTTTGGCGGATGATAAAAGGTCATCTGTGAACTACATTAATGAGGGTGTCATTTGGCCAGCACAATGGCCAGCTGCCTTTACTTTGCCCAACTAAACTGTCAAATACCCATGGTTACATGGACTCATGGTGCCCTAACTTTAAAACCCTAGTCTTCATGAAATTCAAACCCAACTCCCTTGGTTCCCAACCCAATTGCTTTACCATTTAGTCACCATGTCTCCTTTTGCCTATGCCTGATTTTTGGATTGGACTTTTAGTAAAAATAAGTTGAACTGCTGGACCAATGGATAGAAAAAAAAATTATTTACATTAATAATTATATTTTTATATTATAGATATTTTTTAAAAGTAAGTTTCATAATTTACCTCAGTTAACTGTCCCTGTTTATGTAGAATTATATTGGCTCCAGGAAATTCCTTTTCAATACGAATAAGTCTTTGAAATAATCCATGTTCTTTATACAGATCTGACAACAATGAATAAAATGTATAAAATATGTATTTATATATATATTTTGATGTAAAAAAAATTATTTTTGTTTCTAAGCCTGAGTTAATATTTTAAGTTCTTCAATACAAAAATTAAACTATTACATCTACTTGTGGACAACTATCAACGAAAGAAACATTAATATTACTTTTAATTTTTCCGCCATCATATAGCATCTGTGCCAGGTCATCCACAAGTTTCTCTACCGATTTACGAACAGGTTCCAATTCCTCTTCCTCAAAAAATTTTGGTACTAAAAGAAAACCCTGAAAGATTTAGAAATGGATATTTAAAATTTGAACAAAGAAATACATGGAACAAATTTTATTGCCTATTTGAATCTTAAGTAAACCAGTACATTTAGAAATGAAAGTAACAGTTTTCTTCACATATACTGTACCGTAATACTTGAGCAGCATAAGATCTCTATCATCTAAAACCAGGGATATGCCGCAGAGAGGAGTTATACTGTAATTACTGAAGGGAGGCAACTTAACGAGACATAGGTGTTTATTTACATTAAGACATGACAAACACATAGGACATCTGCCTTGAGCACAGCATCTTCATATAGGCTCTAGACTTGGGCAAATCTTCTCTCTCTTTAATGTCAACATCCTTCCTAGTCTAGTCTAGTGTGCACCTTCTGCACTATCTTGGGTGTCCATGGCAAGGTTATAACATAATGAGTGTATTCATTTTTCCTTAAGGAAAGAGACATTTATATATACAAATATATTTATATATACATATACTGTTAAGTTTCTTGAAACATAATGCCAAGTTCACCTTTTCTTTGTAACTAACAGTTAATCTATTTCAATTTTTTTCTTCCGCATTATAAAGTAAACTATTAAGAATATATTTACCAAGTTTGGTTCAATTCCAGCAAGTAGTTGTGCAGAAAAAATATTTTTTAAAAACATTCAAAAATTTATTATTTTGATACTAAAAGCAAAAAAAAATTAAAAAAATTGTTTATACAAATTTGATATTTCATATTACATTTCAATAGTTAATCTATCTATTGAAAATTTTTAAAATGTGAATTAAACAAGCCGTAAAGAATTTTCCATTTTGACTACCTGCCCCACCCACCCCACTAAAATAAAAAAGGTATGTCAACAAACATAACTTAACAAACGTTAGCCATGCATTAAAGGTAAAAAAAAATTTTGGACCTCCAAAAGTACTAAGTTTAAAAAAAACAACTTCATTAGGATTCAAACCCAAGATCTCAACAGCCAACATGAAATTGATCTGGCTATTTATTTAAATATTTACCAAATATCTTCAAGTAGCAAAAAATGTAGGTCACAACTGGGTTTGAGTGGTCATGTCAAATACTGCACTCGTCAGTTATCTTTGGAATCAAAGACAATGCCTTATAAAAAATGGGCACAAAAATCAACCAAATCTCAGTCAACCCTAAATCGAAAAATACCTTAACAGTCATCAAAATGCAACCTTAACAGTCATGACCAATCACTCCACCACAGATCTATGTAATCTCAATAACAATGTTAGATACTTATCAATAGCATTTTAAAAATTTCCTGTTACGAAGGAAAATACATAATTAGTGACAGCCAGAAAAAAAACATTTATTACTTTTTAATAGTAATAGCTGGGAAGTAGAATCAAACCCCGGACAAAGATAGAGATAAATGTAACAATTGTAAAAAGAATGCATTAAAAGATAAAAAGCCATTCAATGAAAAACTTGTAATGAACAGTATCATGCACTGTGCCTGCACATGAACAATCCTGTATACTATGCATTAAGCAACTGCACTGCATTACAGCACTGTGTGGGTTACCTCAGTTTACATCAGGACTGTTTGATTCCTTTGATGCAGACATTTCTAACTCATATTTCTTATACTCTACTGTAAATCAAGTTTACAAAGCACTAGCCACTTCTAACAAAAAACAGCCCCTTTAAATAAATTTATTATCTAAGCCTCTTGCAACACCAATAATTAACTTTCAAAGTATTAGGGACAAATCAGCAAATTTAGAGATCTTAGTAAAAAGAAAAATGTCAGACAAAAAAAAAAAAGATAGCATGGCTAAATCCACACATTTAGAACTCAGAAATTGTGATAATGAAATGTATATGAAAACTAGAGGGGCAGATAATCATAGAAGAGTTCTGTAAGCCATAAAAAATTACTCTATAGATGTACACAAAAAATTAATTAACAATCGTCAAAACTTATACCACATATACTAAGATATAGTATAATAGTCTACAAATCTCTAGATTAGGGTATATGTAAGAACTATGTAACCAATTATCTGTACTTAAAGAATAACATAATAATGCAGGGGGGGGGGGGGGGTTATCATGGGTAATCTCTAATAGTATGAATCTGTGAACAAAATGTAACAAATGACTCCATATTAACACAAATAGCAGTAAACTTATGTGTGCCTCAATGTATAGTCCAAGGCCAAATGTTGTTTCGAATTTACATAAAGGACCTACGCATGATTGCATAAGTTCAGGAATGAAGACTTTTTTTAGATTATTGCATAATTATAGAACAATAAAAAGAATGTGGTAAATTGAAATTTTAAAAAGAGAATTAGATCCACTTGGCTTTCAAACCTGGGGTCCCGGGTTCGAATATCTATAAAGACAATATTTAAACTTTTGGGGATTTTTAGGGGGCATCTGAGTCCACTCAAATCTAATAGGTACCTGACAAAAGTTGGCAAAAAAAAAAAAAGGGTTGGTCGTTGTACTTAACTATTGGCAAAAAAAGGAGACCTTAATATCATCTACCCTATAGATTGTAAGGTCAGCATGGGGAACTTTACTTTTTTTTATTTTAATTTTTAAGAGTAATAAAAAAACTACTTTTTATTTTTCATGGTAAACCATTTACAGACTAAAAGCTCAAAATACCAAAAGTTATAATAAACGAAGGCTCTCTAATAACATTCACAGACATAAACACAAGAGTTAAAATAACTAACTAATCTAAAAAGGTTTGAACATATAGGTCTTAATGTTCTTCTTGAATGTAGTGAAGCATGTGGTTTGTCTGAGATCAATGGGGAATGATTTCCAAACCTCTGGTTCATGCATTGAAAAAGTCCACAAACCACAAGCTAAATTTAAAAATTATGCCAATTTTCAAACAAATTAGTGAGGAAATAATTAGTACACAGGATGCATCTGTAATTTTATTATTAAAAACCCAGAAACGTTTACCTCAAACATTGTTAAGATGCTTTACCTTTTCAAAGAATTCTCTAATTTTGCTGGCCTCCAGCTGACCAGGCTTCAAATTTTTGGGCTGCTCTGGCATAGCCCGAATATCAAAAAGTTCTGGCCTGTCTGTCAGCTCTGAACTAAATGTCACTTTAGACATGTTAAAAGTAGAAGAAAAGTTTGACTAACTAAACAGTTGTGAGTGTAACTGAACTGAGTGACAGAGAAAGGATAAACCAGTCTTATAGACAAGCCACAACTTGTTTTACAAAGAAGGTCATTACCATGGTCCACTTTAGTTATCAGGACGGTACTTTTTAAAATTTATCTCTAATTGCATTGATAGCAACAAAGATCATGCTTGTAAAAGTGACAAGTTCAATGATTAATGCAAAGTTGTTGTGACTTTGCCCAACCAAAAAAAAAACCCATTTATGGCTTTTTTTAAAATATCCATTACAAAAAACAAACGACAAAACTTAAACAGTTGTTTTTCTAAAATAGAATAGAAAAGAAATAAAAGTATGTTTATGTTAAATAAAATTATTGTAACTTTTTTTTTTACTGCATAGCATTCATGTGGGACTGGTTTGAGTGCTGCTTTTAATAACAACTGAATTCTAGCAAAAACTGCAATGAAAAATATAAATCCTATCATTTTATTGTATTTGAACTAAGAGACTCAGTTTGAATTCCTATCCAGAATCACACAGTAACACTTGTGAAGCTCAGGACAATTAGGAAAGACAGAAAAAGCCCTCAGCTAAAAAATCTGACTATGTACTCCTTACTGTTCTAGTTATGGCCACATTCCTGTATGCTTACAAATGTTACTCTGGTAACTGCCGAATTAGGGAGGAGGATCCTAGCTAAGTAACTGAGAAATTATAGAAGGATTATAGGTATTCCTTAAAGACCCTATCACAAAGAAATTTGACCAATGTTAAGAATGCAAGCTAAAACTGCACAGCCATATCACAGGATTGTCAGCACTTGCAAAGACCTTTCTGCAAAATGATTAAAAAAAAACAAACAAAAAAAACAACTTCCTGTTTTCACATTTAATGTGTCAGTATCACTGTTGATCACTAAAAAAGTGGGATTAAAACTGTGTACCAGTTCAAGGTTTAGTGGTCTTGTGAGATTATCTTTATAGGTCAACTATGATTAGTGATCAGAAAACAGATCTAGGCCAAATGGGTGAAAGATTTAAAAATCATATATTGTAAGAAAGGTATATTCTCTCTTGCGGGGATAAATAGGATGGCATGATATAAAATTAGTATTTTCAAAAGTATTTTTTTTTATGAAGAATACTTATTAACATTTAGGTTGTAGAACTTAATTAAACATACATTTTCATGTATAAAAAGCTCACTTGAGTTGTGTTTCTTTACTCAATACTAAAGAGAAAAAATAAATAGCTTCAATCATCTATATCTTACATTACTATATAATTAAATAATTATTAGATTTAATTTTCTAAAAAGGAGGTAAATAGAACACTTATTTATCATGACAACACATTCATTAATTTATCATTGCTTTTATTTTGAGGTGATTTTTATTATATTGACTACATGACACGTGGAGGGAATGGTGGCTGAGTGGTTAAGTGCTTAGCTATCAAACCTTAAGTCCTGGGATCAAATCCCTGTGAAGACTAGGATTTTGAATTTCTGGATTTCTAGAGAGCCCCTGAATCCACCCAACTCTAATGGGTACCTGACCTTGTGATGGCCAAATGACACCCTGCACATTAACCGCTGACCAAAGAAACAGATGACCTTAACATCATCTGCCCTATGGATCGAAAGTTATGAAAGGGGAACTTTACTTTCTTTTCTATTTTTACATGACATGTTGACCTAAATCATGTGTAATATTTCTTCTGCCTACTGATGCACCAAAATGTGATTATCTTGATAATATAGCTCCCACTAGTTGTTTTTATTTTTTTTAATGCAATACATATACATGCAGAAAACCCTGATGGACCAAAGATTTAGTTTTGTATCTGCAAGTGTAGCGTAAAGAATAGCAGACAACATTGCAAAACAGTCTCAAGACTGGAACCTAAAGGGGAAGAGAAATGTTGGGAGACCAAAGCAAACATGGAGGCGTTCAGAAGCCAAGAAGCAAAGATGACAAGATGGACATGGACCCAGTGGAGGTGAATCACCCAGAGCAGAGTCCCACTGTGAAAATACTGTTGCAGCCCTATGCTCCAAAAGGATTAAGTCAATTCAAGTCAAGTATTTTTTTCAACTGTTGTTCACTCATGCAGCAGTAAATCGTTAAATATATTTTTTTTTATATAAAACTATTTGTTAAAATTATTTTAAACCTTTTCAAAATACTGTTTTATCTGTGAATACAGTAGTTGTCCTGCTTTCAGGTTTTCAGGTTGTTTGGGCATAGCCTGGATGTTAAAAACCTCAGGGTGAGTATCATCACTGAAGCCTGAATAATCTAGCTTCACCTTTTTAGCTTCATGAGACATGATCTGTGTTAGGAAAAGTAATTTTTGTTTAAAATGCTCTGTATAGCATGAACTTTGTTTTTTTTAAACAATAAATTAATAAATAATAAATCCAGCCTCTATAAGACCTCAAAGACCCCTAAGAAATAGAGAAATCAAACACATAAAAAAAAATCTAAAATGTAAATAATAAATTATGGTAATTGTATGTTTAATAGGCAAATATGTTTCTATTTCCAACAATTTTTAACAGCTGATTAAACATATCAACCAAAGTTTACTGTGTGTTCATTTCTGTAATGAGAGAATTCACTTTTTTCTACCTTTCAGAAATATAGGGGGAAAGTGGGGTGAAAAGTCACAGTGGCAAGTTGTCACAAACACTATCTCGGTACAATATGATGCCCTATCAAAAATGTGAAACTACATTTGAGATGTTTACGGTTTACGGAAACATATACAAATAGTTAAAAAGTGAAGTCAATACCTTTTCACATTTTAAGTTATCAGGATTCATTAGTTTCACTGTTAGGAAAGTGGAATTTTATTTTTGCTGTAAAGCACTGACACCGTTAAAATGATTGTCCAACATTATACAGTTTTATGTCTCTATGTATTAGTTACACATTGAAATTGTTTTTTTTTCTTAAAGCTCAACCCAATTTAATAAAATGTTATTGAAATAAATGTTAGGAAAATTGTTGTGGGGCAAGTTGTCACACTGGTTGGGGTAATATGTCACAGTTGTGACAACTTGTCCCAATGAAGAGTAAGCATTTTGAAAAAAAATTTTAATATTAATATTTATTTATTAATAATTATTTGTTTTATGGATTCTTTTTTAGGGATGCTACCTATATAGTCTTAAGCGACTTTCTCCTTAAATAATGCTGTTCACAACGGTTAAGCCAGCATCAACATACAGACAATATCTGTCCTCCGAGCACAATATATAGCTTAGGAAAGAAGTTCTCTAGTCCAACTATTTAGAAAGGTTGGAGGTGGGTGCATTGCAAGGAGAAATGAACAGGTAGTTTACAAATATTATATAGAAAAAATAAATATTATTTTGAAGAAAAACCTACAGCTTTCCTTCTTAGCTCCAACACGTTTTAGAACCTCCACATAAATATCATTCTTTCATGACAACCAGTCAAGGAAACTACTACAAGAACAAAGTCATGACTAAATATGTTATTTCTTTTAGACATAGCAAGATATGGTGATTTTTTAATGTGTGACATTTTACCCCATGCCCTGTGTCAACTTACCCCGGTGTGGGGCAAATTGTCACAACCTCAACCCAACCACGTTTCTGCTGTATAACTCTGATAAATAAAGAGATAAAGTTTATTTCATTTGCTCTAGAGTGTAGTTGTTGTCTGAATGTTTAAACTTTAAGTTACAGCTTGTTAAGTTTGGTGAGAATCAATGAATTCTAAATATATCTAAAACAGCAAAATTTTAAAATTGTGGCAACTATATATAATAGCAGCTTACTAGCCCCACCTTCCCCCCTAGATCTACAATCTACATCTATTATTTACTATTTAGATCAGTTTATTCTATTAAAATAATAATAATAAGCACAACATTAAATCTAATCATTCAATTTTAAACTTTTTTTTATACTTACTCAACTCACTGTCTTTTGTATCTATTATAGTGTATATATATATATATATAATTTATAGTGTGTTGACTTTAATTTCTAATATAAGTTTTTATAAGTATATTCAAATATCTTCAACTCTGAAGGAACATCCGAAATATGTAAAACAAAACAGATCTAGAGACAGAGATCTATCTAGAGTCTAGACTAAATTGACTAAATAGATCTACTAGTAGTAGTAGTACTAGAGTCTAGAACTAGTACTTGATCTAGCACTACAAGTCTAAATCTAGTAAATCTGTAAACACTTTACTGACTTTAGTTCAAAAACAGTGATGAGTGAACCCAACAAGACTTGTTTTGAATTTGATATTTGAATATAGATCTAGATCTAATATATGACTACATACGTAACAAATATAGATCTGATAGTGAGACACCGGTACTCGCTGGACTAGACTAGAATATAGTCTAGATCTATGTATAGATCAGAACAGGGCCTAACACTAACATAAACATAAAATTCATTAAAATTGATAAAAGTAAATAGTTTACAACAGCAAATAGGTCAAGGGTTATTCTGAAGGCCACTCGATCGCTATTTCCATACGACTGAAACATTTTCCGAGTTAACGCCAATCAAGCGATATTTGTATATATATTAAGTACCGGCACCTATTTTTAAACCAAAAAAAAAGCATATACTATGACGGTAAGCACCGGTACGACGTGCCTGCACCTTTTTCAATGGGGGGAAAAAATATGAATTTCTTAATTTTTAACGACGTTTATTATTAATTTATTAGTAGTTAAAAGTTAGACAATCCATCACCGAGTACCGGCACCTATTTTTTTGTGACGGTACGCACCGGTACGGCGTACCGGCACCTTTTTTCAATTTGGGGAAAAAATATTGCTTTTCTTGTATTTTAACGTTCATAATTAAACTTGGAAAAAAAAAAGCGTCTAAAAGATTCATTTGTGAAGAAAAAAAAAGATATATATTATCAGTTTATGGGTGCTGGTGTCAATCTGCCTGTAGAAGTAAATAGTATCGGCAGAGATTTCCTTACATTAACTTAATCAGAATGGTTAATGTTTCTGTTCTTAGTCGGATAGCAATAGACATTAATCCGTCGGGACTGCCCTGGATAATATATTGGAGGTCCTAGGCGAATATAATATTTGGTGGCCCAAAATGAAATTGAAATGAAATTAAAAAAATAAAAAAAAAAGAAATAAAAAGTAACAGCAAAAAATCGAAGTCTATATGTTTAAGTAAATGGCGAGGAGTGATCCCCATTCCAAGTGTTATACTTAATTCATTTAAAAAAAGCTTTTATCAAAGTTATTATTTTTTTATTTTTTTTTGCTTATCTCCAAGTGTCGATTCCCAGAAACGGATCCAGAAAGGAAGATATCAGGAAAAATCTAAATTGAAACAAAGGTTCTCAAACTGGTCAAAACTAGCCCACGACCCCCTAATGCAGGGGTTCTCAACCTGTGGATCGCGACCCCTTGGGGGGAGGTGAGGGGTCGATTGACGATTTGCCAGGGGTCGCCAAAGACCATCGAAAAAGTGTATTGTTTTGTCTATTCCTCTATTGCTGTATGTGTGTGCGGGGGGGGGGGGGTTGCGGCAGAGTGGGTGAATGAAAAAAGGGGTCGCCGAGCTTAAAAGGTGGAGAACCGCTGCCCTTATGAGAAAGGTACATAAATGTATAATATACAAGTTACAAATGTAAAACAACAACAACAAACAAACGAAAAGACAATTTGTTAAAACAGTGTTTATAGAGATTATAATATAGGCCTAACTTTTGTTTAAATAAAAGTTTGAACAAAAATAATGACTTAAAGGATGACGTTAATTAGATTGTATGAGTTTAATAACGTCCTTGCTGCTCAACGAATACAACTTTCGAATCGGTTTCTTTTATTTTTGATGAGGTTGGTTATGTCACTGGAAAGCAGTCAACAACTTTTTTTTTTTTACAATGAACTATATAATGCAGGATATAAATTTGGAATATTTTTTGTAACCAGAATTAGTGGTAGCCTATCCTTAATTGTTTATATAATATACATAAGTTCGTTTGTGGCTATTTTAATTAATAAGCTGCTCCTGCTTTAGTATGGATTCGTCTGTTATTGGGATCTGAGTTTGTCCAAGTGCAAAAGGTTTCAATATCAGTTCAGGAATATCCAAGTGAAGAATGTTTTTAAATCTTATTGGGGTTTAGGTCGTCATAGAATAATACGCAATAGACATTTTAAACAGTAGTGGAAAATTATTTTCTTATTCCATATGCTAGAACAAATGCGTACAAAGTGCTCTTCTTCCCTTTCTAAGTACCATTAAAGAATGGAATGCGGGCTGCCTGAATCAGACAGGAAAACCAACGACTTAGCAGAGTTAAAGTCATTGATTAACATGCATGAATAGATTGACACATGAAATGCGTACGACGTAATTATCTCTCTTTTTTTAAAGTAATGACTATAATAGGCCAATATAAGATAATAACATAATATATATATATATATATATATATATATATATATATATATATATATATATACAGAGAGAGAGCGAGAGAGAGAGAGAGAGAGAGAGAGAGATAGATAGATAGATAGATAGATAGATAGATAGATAGATAGATAGATAGATAGATAGATAGATAGATAGATAGATAGATAGATAGATAGATAGATAGATAGATAGATAGTGAGGGGCGAGTTGATCATTACTTAAATTATCCGATCGATAGTAAAGTAAGTAAAGTAAAGTTCCCCTTTCAGACCTTGTGGTCTATAAGGTCATCTGTTAATTTCGTGGCCTACGGTTAACAGGGGTGTCATGTGGCCAGCACAACGACCAACCGCCTTTACTTTTCCCATATATAATGTCAGCCTGGCAGAACTCAGAGCTAGTCGCCCGTAGATCCCAAGATTAAAAATCATAGTCTTCATCGGGATTCGAACCCCTGCTTCACCGCTCACTCCGCTCAGCCACGCGCCTACTACTGGCTTTTAGCAAAGAAGTTATTTTAACTGTATAGCCTACAATTTTCATCTTTCTGTGGACCCCCTTCGGACGTATCGAGGACCCCTGAGAGGACGCGAACCACAGATGAGTAACACTGGACTAAAAAAAATAAATAATTATAATCTAAAAGCACAAAGTAACGATAAAGTCGATTGGCCGACTAGACTATTACTTTTTATGGCAGTTCTCTGTTCTAGTTAGTCAATTATTTTAAGACAAATTTTATTACTTAGTTAGAATACTTAGATTTACTTCACTTAGAATATAACTATAATCTAGATCAATATAATTTTGGAATCTAGTTATCTAGTCTAGAACTAATCATCTATATTATATAATATATTCTAGAGCTGCTAGATGATGTAGATCTAGATCTAATAACTAATTCATAGTAATTCAAGTAATTCTAAACTGACTTGAGTCGACTGAGACATTCTCATGATTCTGTCCCTTAATAAACAGAACTGCTTCTCATGGAATATTGAATATTGATTATATTGTTGCAATGTTGTGTACAAAATGCAGCCACAATTTAGCACACAGGTTTTAAAAGAAGTTTTCGATTATGGTGGGACACGTCTATTGTGAAAAGAAAATTACTTCAAACCAGCATATATTTTAAATAGTCTCTCTAATCACCCGGTCTTTTCATAGTCCAAAATTGTGCTATAAATCGACAGATCTGCTTTTTTTTTCTTAACACAAAGAATTGCAGCATCAGGTGACAAAAATTCACTTTATAGTGGGCTCAAAGCACTTCTGTCAAAAACTGGGCATCACTAACAAGCTTCTCTTTACTTTTGTTCAATATATAGAGGCCAAACCTTTAGTAGCGGTTGCTTCACATTTAGTTCTTGCAAATTTTGTTTTTTGAGTCATACATTTTTAAGTAATTTTAAAGTGTATTTCATTGATTGAAAATTTATTATGGATCTAATAGGCTGCGAGTTAAATTATCAAACAAATATTTCAATGTTGAAGTAGTTCTTTAATTGAGGCTTTCAAGGAGCTTCCAATTGAAAATTATGATTCGCATTCAGATTTTTTTTTTATCCATATGTGCGACAGACAACTGGGATCAACATTTCTAACACTCCGCTGTGGTTGTTGATTTTTCATGCCCTCTTTATAAATGGGAGCTCTGCATGTATGAACTTAGATGTTCCTTTTTGTCTACAATATTTTTTACTCTGTCATGGACTTCAACAGAAAAGAAAGCCAAGCCAAGGAATACTGTGTGCTGGAATCTATTAACAGAATCAGCGAGAAACGTGGAATGACAACATGCCAAAAGTCGAATGAAAACGTACTGACATCAGTTTCTGTGAAGAAGGCAGGATGCTGCAAAGTAAAAGCACTACTCATGTTTCTAACACAGGAGTCTGAGAAGCAGTGAACTTGAAATAAAGATCAAGAAGAAAATGTCGCAAGGCGATACTTTTAAGTTGTTAATCAAAAGATTAAGAAACGTTTTAAAATAAACATGAGACATTTATCTACTTTTTAAAAATGAAAGCAGGACATTGGCTGTCCTGCCCAGCCATTTTATGAAAAGCATGACAGACAATCCAAAGCGAGATTGTCACACTTAAATCAGTACGTCTGGTCACTTTAAATACCATTATATATCAACATATAATTATATACTGTATATCTAGATCTAGATTGACTAGCTCTAGTGTTAAAATCTAGACTCTAGGTGTCTGTTCTGTAGTTTTAGTGTTCTAATGTAGACAGGCAAGAATAAAGTAGATTAATAATAATTATAAAGATAGATCCAGAAATCTATAGATATTTCTATAGATCTAGATCTAAAGCATTAGTGACTAGATCCTGTAGCGTGGTCTGGTTCTTCTTTTCCTTAAGTATCAAGCAAGGTTAACTTCCCTGTCCATAGACTACTGTTTTGAGTTCATGAGTGCTGCTGGGGTATAGTAGGATAATTAAGATAAGAGAGAAGATAATTTTATTGATCCAATCAAATGGAAATTCTTTTGACTACAATTGACAATATATATGAAACACATACAAATTCACAACAATTTGATTTCTATGTACTTCTCGATGATGACAGCTGATCTTGTAACACTCTGACCGAAAGTGGGATAAAGGAGTTTTAAAATCTTTCTGTTTTAGTCCTAATGGAAAGGAGACGACCACTTCATACAGATCTTATGTAACAGTGGTTTAATGGGTGCAAGGGTAAGTGCTTTAAGCCTGTCTGTGGTCCTTAGAGCTTCCCAATGGCTCTTTCCTGTACCACCATAGAGGTGTTGACTGTTACTCCAGTCTCTTACTCTTGGTTGTCTTGGATTTTTGGAGCACTTTATCCTCTGAAAGAAGAATAATAGTTTGTTTGTTTGTTTGTTATTAGAGACAGGGAGGGAGCCAAATATATCCTCTTTACCACTGCATGATGGCACAGTACACATCATTATTTTTTTCTTTTTCCATTAGGGGATTGAACTTCAAAGAGTGATTCTCTCTTCACAACAGTATCTGACCTGGGCTAGATATTTAAGTGTGGATAGATATCGTGAAGGAGAATTTCTGATTGAAACAGAAAACTCTAATCTCAATTGTGGCTGTGGATAATAACGATCAAATTGGGTGTAGAGCCTGTTACAACACCAGCTCCCAATGTTGTTTTATTAATCAAAATAGACTTATCATCAAACAGTTAAGATAGTAACAAATTTTGTCATAAAATTTTTTTTTCCTATAGTTGTATGAAAGCTACACTATATATTGTGACAATTTATATTCTCTATTTCTTGAGCTTTAACCTTTTTTTTAAATATTTTCATTCCTTTAACATCAAAACGTAAAAGTTGAATGGAGAGTTGATACAAATAAATTATAAATTGTTTTGTTTTGTTTAAATATAGTGATAAATATAAAAAAAATTTTTCTCAGATTCTAGTGTAATAGATCAGTTCAAACAAGTTGGATGAATTCCTTGAAGCTCAAGATTTTGTGTTTTGTATAGTGTGGCAATAGTTAGCTGCCACAGTCAGAGAAAATAAAAATGAGCCTGAAAAATTTGGTCTACGGAAGCATGCTGGCATGTATGCTGTTTCTGAGCAGCACTATGGGGACGATAGTGATGGTGACTCCCACCTTACCTGTGATATTTTTGAGTCCTACTTTAAGTAGACGAATGATGGACTTCTTGATCAAGCTTTGGTTTCTACTAGCAGTTGTGAGTCTTTATTGAATCGTAATGTAAGCTAGGGCTTGTCTATTTAATGATTCAGTTATTGTCTGTCACAGTTAATTTTCATGTACAGTTGTGTTGTTTTTTTTTGGGGCGAGAACTATTAGACACAGTAGCTGCCAAGATTGACAGCTGCCATTTTAACATTCTAGTATCCAGCACTTCTGTTCAATGATGTTATTTTTGAGATTAAATCTTGGCATGTTTCTTTTAAAGTAAAGATGTTTAGCTTTTTTTAAAAAAAAACAACATATTTTAGATTTAAAAAAAAAGATGTTTAGCATTTAAAAGAAAAGATGTTTCCTTTTAAAAAAAATAATATAGAAATGCATGAATGAACTGAACTCCTCAGTTGAGTTTCAAAAAGGAATTTAATTTGTGCACGAAATTGTTTACATAACATGGCCATTCATCATTGTATTTACACCGACTTAATTTTATCTAATCATCATTATTAGATTAGGTAGATGGTAAGCTTAAGAAATGGACACTTCCTAGCTTAGTTTAAAGGTGTTTGTACAAGTACAACTGTTAATTATGAATGTTTGGAATACTCAGAAACAATTCATATTTTATTTAATTTCCTAAATCTTGAATAAGTAAATACTCAATGCCATGTCATCCAGTGCTGTAATTACTGGACAAATATACAACTCCGCAAAATAAACAGAAAATCTTTAAAGTATTGTGCTTTGTTGCTTCTGCTGGTATATTTTCATAACGCTATTCACTTTTGCTTTGTTTTGAAAGTTTTGTTTTCCTATTCCAGGCAATGTATGAACTGCTGATAGGAGTGAAGATCAAAGTCTTTGGTGAGCCAGCACTTCGTGGCACCAGCTCTCTAATTCTGTCCAATCACAGAACCCGACTTGACTGGTTGTTTTTGATGTCCTATTTGTGCAGATACAGCGCTATTAATGAATACAGAATTTCTCTAAAAGCATCTCTGAAAAAATTTCCAGGTGCAGGTAGGCTAACAGTGTCTAGGAACTAAATAAAATGGGGCATGGTGGCTGAGTGGTACACTGCTTGGCTCTGAATCATGGGGTCTGAAATTTAAATCCAGGTGAAAACTGGGATTTTGAGTTTGAAGGATCTTTTGGACCCCGGTAAAGGATCTTTTGGACTCCCTTGAGTCCATCTAACTTTAATGGGTACTTCATATAGGTTAGGGAAGTAAAGAAAGTTGGTGGTTGTGCTGGTCACATGACACTTTTTTTAGCCATCAGCCATAGAAACAGATAAGGTTACATTATCACCCACATGGGTACCAAAAAAAAATAAACACCAATCATGTACATCTTTCTTTATTTAATGACTCATTCTATGATGCCATTCAAAAAAATGACAATGTTACTAAACAGTGTTTGATTTGTTTAAATCTCCATATATAATATTTTTGATTAAGTCTTGTGTGTTATTTATTCTGGAGATCTTGTCAAATCCAGTTTGCTAAGTGTGTCAACAGAGTCAGTTATTGACTTCATGTTTCAATGCATTATTCATTACATGTACAAATTGAATTTATTTGAACAAAAATAGATGTTACTTGAAGTAATTGATGTGAGTTATTAAAATGTATGTTACTTCAACAGTTTCTTCAACAGCTTAGTGTCACTGCACTAGAAAGCAACAAATTATGTACTAGAAACATTTTTAAGGATACAATTATTCTTTCAGGTTGGGCCATGCAGTGTGCTGGATTCTTGTTTCTGAACAGGAAATGGGAAGAAGATAAAGATCACATCTCACAAGGGTTACATTACTTTTCACAAGTCAAATCCAAGCCACAGGTATGTCTTCTTGTGCCTGGTAATCAGCCATGAACAGTTGTTTTTCCAATTGATAGATAAATTGGGGCTTGAGCTTGAATGGTAGTTGGTAGGGTTTGATTCAGGACCATCTGTGGTATGCAATAAAAATGTTTCTTAACCCATTAGCTCCTTCTGCAGTTGGAAACATTTTCCCATTTTTGTCCTAAACCGTTGTAGAATGTTTCTAAAACCCCCTTTTCAATATGCTTGCTTTAAACTTTTTAAATGAAAGATTTCTTCTAGTCTCGTTGCGAGTGTGATTACAAATCATTTAGGAGATTACCGATTCTATTTTTAGTAAAATCAGGAATTTTCTTTATTGCTTATTTTTGGTTATCCACGTGGAAAATTGTCAAAAATGGACCGTGTTCAGGCTATGGATATTCTATTTTCCACCAACGCTACAATAGATGATTCAGACAACGATGATGAGTCCGATATTGATTTAGATGTAACAGGGTTTGTAGCCACCTTGAAAACCTGGAAAGCACCTTGAATTTCATATTAAATTCAAGGCCTTGAAAAAGCCTTGAATTTCGTAAAAAACGGGGGAAAAAAACTTGAATTTAAAACTGGACCTTGAGTTCTTTCCCTCCTGATACCTGGTGTTTATTTTCGTTTTTTTTCCCGGTTACATTGAGCTGACCAGTGACGACGCATCTACACCGCCTTTCAGCCACTTGTGAAGCGCAACCTCGTGATTGAAAACCACCGTGGCTCAAGCAAGCATTTCACTTAGCTCTATTTTACTTTCACTGTTACGACTGAAGACGCGCTAGATCTAGTCTGTAGTGACTATTGTCTATAACTAGAGCAATTAGCAGCCTAATGTGAAGGTTACACCCCTCTGGGCCCTCCCTCGCCGAAAATCTTCTTCTTGTAACTGTAAGAGTGACTTCGCGTGGAAAGTCTGTATATCATCTTATCTTTGTGTCTTTCTGAGTATTTTATTAGATTTTGTATTTGGAGATTATGATTCAGTGTTTAAGTATAATTGCACCGGTACTTTACTTTTGAGTCTTCTCACGATCCATCCTTCTCATCTAGCTAGAAATAGTATCTAGATTTAGATCTAAGTTAGATCTAGTGAAGATAATTCGCACTTAACCTGAAAACTCTGAATTTTAGTTAATTTAAGGATCCAGATACAGGTACATCTAATGTCTAGATTGCTCTAGAAATATTCTAGATTTACGCTAAATCACTAGAATCTAGTGAAGATAATTCTCTCACAGCCGTGAAAAGTCAGCGAAGTTAGTGACTTAGATCTAGACTCTAGATTTACGGTAGATTCAATGAAAATAATTCACACACAGCCGTGAAAAGTCTGCGAAGTTTATAGTGACTTAGATAAAGACTCTAGATTTACGGTAGATTCAGTGAAAATAATTCACACACAGCCGTGAAAAGTCTGCGAAGTTTATAGTGACTTAGATAAAGACTCTAGATTTACGGTAGATTCAGTGAAAATAATTCACACACAGCCGTGAAAAGTCCGCGAATTTTAGGGACTAGATTTACGGTGATTCAGTGAAGATAATTCGAAAAAAGTCTGCGAATTTAGTGACTTAGACTTAGATCTAGACTTAATTTACGTTAATCCAATTTAATAAAGTGAAGACAATTCTCTCACTGCCGTGAAAAGTCCGCGAATTTAGTGACTTAAATTAGATTCTAGATCTACTGTAGATTTAACGATAATATTTCGCACACAGCTGTAGAAAAGCCAGTAGAGTTATTTTGGTTGTAATTTACTTAAAACTGATGGAAAGCAATTCAACTACTATAGTAAGAATGAAATATTTTTTTACAAATCTATGTCAATTTAAGAAAATTTCCAACTTCAGATTGCCACAGTTTTAGCTGAATTACATCTCATATTTTAAAAAAGTTATTCTTCTGTAGTGCAAGCTTGTGTGTGTTTTCTAATGTATTAAAAAGTTGGCATTTAAATGCTTAGGAAACACTACAGATGAATTCTTTTTTTTTTTTTTTGGAGGTATGATTTCAACTTATCAGCATACATTTTAATGAGGGTTTTTAAATTTAATATTTATATATATATATATTGTTCTTTTTACATATTTATGTCATATGTATGTAAATATATATACATATATATTGCTTGCTATGGTGCGATGCATACCTTGAAAATCTAAAACTCTACCTTGAAAACCTGGAAAATACCTGGAAAATCATTCATGAAATTGGCTATGAACCCTGATGTAAATATTATTGAAGAAGGTGAGGAGGAAATTGAAGATGAAGAAAATTTAGACCTAGATCTAGACTTTTCTTGTAGTTCTACATCTAGATCTACTAATCCCAGTGCAACACAGTCGGCTGAGTCGCGTTGGACTTGGACTACTGAGACAGGCAATGTAAGGGACTGGATGATGGAGTTTGAAGAGGTGGTTGGAGGCATTCATGGTCTTCCTGATTCAAGCACACCTCTAGATTACTTTAGACTTTTTATAGATGATGACATTATTAATATGATTGTTGAACAGACCAACTTATATGCAGAGCAGCAATAAAGAATCAAAGGACCTGATAAATACTGGAAGCCCGTCGATCAAGATGACATTGTCAGACTTATATACATAAATATGTACTTTGGCATTGTCAAATTACCAAATACTAGGATGTACTGGCTGGGCAATAAAATGTGGCGAATAGAAGAGGTTGCTGCAGTGATAGGGCACTGTAGATTTGAGAAAATTAGACAGTACATCCATCTCATGGACAAAGAGAAGATGCCCCCAAGAGGTTTGAGTGAATATGACCCCATATATAAAGTAAGGAACTTTTACAACAATATAAAAGAGAAGTGTAAGGCTTATATAAGCCAGGAAAGAAGCTGTCTGTTGATGAAACCATGATTGGTTTCAGAGGGAGGCTTTTTTTTCTGCAGTACATCAAAAACAAGCCAGCAGCCTGGGAAATAAAGGTTTGGTGCCTGGCTGAGGCAGAAACTGGATACATTCTGGACTACAATGTCTACACAGGGAAAGATAAAGCACAGATGCCATAAAGTAGTGATGCAATTGGCTGAGCCTTATTTGGACAAAGGCCATGAAATTTTTTGTGACAATTTCTTTTCCAGCCTAAAACTGGGAGAGGACTTGTTGGACAGAAAAACCTACATTTGCACTACTATTAGACCAAATCGCAAAGGCTGGCCTTATGAAAAGGTAAAAAAGGCACCAAAAGGTCAATGCCTAATGAAGCAAAAGTTAGTTGCTACACAGTGGACAGACAAAAGGCAAGCCAACCTTCTGTCCAGCAATGCAGATCCGGTAATGGCAACAGTACAAAGACGCACTAAGGATGGCCTCCAGGATATCATTATACCATCGCCTGTCCTAGCCTACAACTCTGGTATGTTTGGGTTAGATCTTGCAGATCAGTACTGTTCTTACTATCCCATTGGTAGGAATGTCAAAAAATGGTGGAGGTGGTTAATGTGGTTCTGTTTCCAAGTGGCTACCATCAACAGCTATATCCTCATGAAGAGGTCCACAAACTCTAATAATTTCACATTGTTCAATCACCTAAACTTCAGAATGCAGCTCCTAGAGAAAATGATACCACAGAAAAGAAATAAGAGAGCTCTTACAGAGTCTCCATCAGTGGCTGGGAAATGTAAGCCTTCTTCCAGTGACCACCAGAATCGGCATATGCCAGGTTGACAACGTCGATGCTTCCAGTGTGCTAAAGAAGGGAAGAAGACCGGTGGTGGCCGAAGCAGTGAAACATGCTTTGGTTGCCACATGTGTGACATTCATTTGCACAAAGGATACTGCTTTGCAAAGTTTCAAGAGAGCATTAAAAATTAGGAGAAAAAAAGACAGTATTCATACAGTTTATGTATATAAATTTTGTAAAAAAAAATTTTTTTCACGTTTGGTATTATTTTTTGTATTTGTTTTTATATTAAAGTTATTAAAAGTATATATATTCTGAAAGTTCATTCATTTTTTTTTTCTAGCTTAGTTTGTATTTTTAAAGATATATTTGATTTGAAAAAAAAAAGAAAAAAAGATATATATATATTTTAAAAAAGAGTTACGTCCCTTTGCTTAGGATTATAAATGTGTTTTTCATAACCGGAAGTAGAACTTATTGGGTTAATCATCTCATTTTCATACCAAAAAGCTTTTATGGCAAATCTTTTTTTTTAAGGTAGTCTAGCAAATTCTATTACTGTCTCTGTCAGATGTATATTAAATGTAAAATTAGAGCTGGATGGTCAACTTCCTGTCCATGTAAAAAGTCAATATAGCAACAGGGGGCTTCAACAAAAGGAACTTTAATACACTCACAAATAAATATGAGACGACTAAAAGATCACTTCCATTTTCTTTCAGTTCCTGCTCTTCCCAGAAGGAACAGACATGTGTCCCAATGCAATAAAAAGAAGCAATATGTATGCAGAGAAAGAACAACTTGTTAAGTATGACTATGTCCTTCACCCTCGCACTACTGGGTTTATACATTTTGTCAAGGAGATGAAGAAAGGTACATTTGTCTGATAAGCATTTTTTTTTTTTTAGTGTTTAGTTGATTTGTATTAAATATGTACACAAGTATGACTTAAAATCAAATGCTAATGTTATATTTCAACCTGAAGTTCATTTAGGGTAATAATCCAAATGTTTTCATTCTCCTCCTAGTCTATTACTTTGTTATATTCAATGAATTAGACTTGATTCAGGAGTATAAGGGGCATAGTGCCCAGGGGGTAAATCACTTGGCTTTCCAACAGGGAGTCTTAAGTTTGAGTTCTTTGTTTCAACACAATCACAATGTAGATTAATTATTTAAACTGATCATATTGTGTTTTTTACTTGACATATTGTGTGCAATTATTTATTACACATAGATAATTCAAATTTGCGACATTAAAATATTCAATTTTTGAAGTAGAATGAAGTTTGTCTCATTTCCTTTTATTTATTTTTAACTTAACAAAGATGTAAATTTATTGTCTTTGTACATTTCTTTGTTGAATCCTCTGCTACACTT
Organism: Biomphalaria pfeifferi; assembly: GCA_030265305.1. Lineage (NCBI taxonomy): Eukaryota > Metazoa > Mollusca > Gastropoda > Planorbidae > Biomphalaria > Biomphalaria pfeifferi. The sequence continues at coordinate 255,562 of JASAOG010000255.1, forward strand.
AAATATTGTGCCACTAGTTAAATTTAGATATACAGATTTGCATTAAACCACACAATACAATGTCACATACAAAATAAATAATATATTTTTTTACATATAAAAAGGATAACCACTATCAGGAATAAAATCTTGCCCTGATGAAATTTGTTTTAAATTATGTCCACTATTTACTAGTTTCCTGACCATATTTCAGGCCACATCATTGATTCCATTCTTGATGTCACAGTAGCCTACCCAAAAAAGATAGTCCAAAGTGAACTGCAAACTTTGAAAGGGGAATTCCCTGAAGAGATTCATTTCTTTGTCAAGAATTACCCAATAGACACTCTACCAGAAACTGACCAAGAACTCGCAGAGTGGCTGACCAAGCTCTGGAGTGAGAAAGAGGCCAGACTAAAGAAATTTTACGAGGAGAAGACATTTTCATGTGATGGATCTGGCCAGGCTGGGGACTTCATCCAGTCAGGGGACTGGGAGCTGAAAAAGTTACTCTACAGTGTGGTGGTGTTTTGGGTTGTATTTTTGCTGGTTGTCTTTACATGTCTCTTTATTTCCTCTGCATTCCGAGTGTTTTGCCTTATTAGCAGTGCAACATATGTGATCATAGGCATACGCCACGGTGGTGTAGATAATGTGATATACACAGCAGTCAATAACCTCAAGAATTGAAATGTTTTTTTTGTCTCCCCTTCTGTTAGCCCTGAAATGTTGAGGGCCAGCCAAAAAGTTTGTATTGTTTTGTCTATTGCTAGTGGCAGTAGTCATAGAAGGTTTGACTGAACTCAAGCAAATATTTGGTCAAGTTTCTCAAGCTTTTATGAAGTTTGATTTTCAATTTTAAAAAATGCAATCGAATACAATTATACAGATCATTCTTTCTCAACAGCCATAATATAAGTAACTTACTATGTCTTTGCTTCACATGTGCATATTTAGCTCAGTGAAAAGTTCAAGTGATCTACTGCATTATGTTGTAGTTACCTATTTGAAAGACTTTGAACCACAGTACTGACTATGGTCACTTTCAGTTCAATGGTTTGCAGCCTAAGTATTCAACTTTCTTTTAAAGCATTTTCTTTAGTGCAGCATTTTTTTTCTACTGCTGTGTGATAATTAGAATTGTCTTTTGCAAACCTGTCTGTCTATTAGGAGATACAATTAACTTTAGTTGTTTTTTTTTTGGTCAAATGTTGCTACAGTTTCAATTTTGGGTTCATGTAGAGCTTGACCAGTGGGAAGAGTTTCAAACTTTCTTTTCTATTTTTATTAAAAAAAAAAAAAAAAAAGCTTTGGAGCTTAAGAACATTGGATGGACTGTCAATCCTCAAATGATGTCAACATTTATAGCCATATCATATGCTGTAGTCTGTACCCATCAGATATCTGTCTATAAGAAGAATTCTTATTTGTGATATAACACATTTGTCTTAAACTTTTGGTGGCATTTTTTAAAAACCGTATACACACTTTTCATCATTAATATTTTATTTTTAGGTAACGAAAAGGGGGTTGTTGGTAAGGGCACATAAAATGGTGCAATTAATCCAGATTATCAATTGGAGAAATTATAGAATCTTCTAACTCATTTGATTTTATTCTAACTTATTGTGATAGATGTTTTTGTTCTAGTTCTGTGCATCACTATGGCCAGTTGGAATGTCTTTCATAAGCTTTTAGATTTTGTTTAGATACGACTCATTTGCTGCTGCTTTAGTTGTTTTAGTGAGCCTAGCAAACTTTGGGTGCTGAGTCATGGGGGAAAAAATGTTTTCAGAAACAAGTTTTGATTTTGTTTGATACAATAGCATACAGTTTGTTATGATTTAGAGTGTTCCTGTTAGTGTACAATCAGTAATGTTAGGGCGTTTATGTTGTGGGTTCATGTCTAGCTGTTGATATTCTCTGGCATTTTCTCTTACAAAACAAGAACGTTAAATGTAGATATAAACTACTATAGTGACTTTTTAACAAAGATGAAACATTTTATCATTTTTCGTTCAAAGAAATTATATGTTCAGTTTTTAAAAACTGTTAACTTTAAAACTCAGGATTTCATTTCTTTATAGGATTAAATGGAATTAATTAATGTTTATATTTTATTCTTCAAAAAGCAGCATTTTCATTTACTTTTATTTATTTTTAACTTAATAAAGATACAATTTTATTGTCTTTGTATATTTCTTTGTTGGTTTGTTTTTCTTATTTATACATTATTACTCAGTCCATTAAACAATACACATTTGTATTGCTTTTGAATACTCTAATGAAGTGAATACCATATTTATTTGTGTTAGATGCCATATGATTTAAAGATTTTTTTTTTTTTCATTTTTCTATGTAATTCATTGACTCTCAGTGCTAACTTGTAGTCTGATATAGTAAAGATATTCAGTTCATTTAATTTCTAAATAAAAACATAAAATAAATATTAAAAAAAATAATAACACACAATATTTAACCTTTTTCTCTGTAGTAAACTCAGACATGTACTTTAAAATCTTTTTAATCCTGAAATTAAATAACCCCATAGTTTGCCCATTTAAATTGTATTTAATAATAGCCCATGGATCAGAAGTCCATCAAGCTACTCATGTAATTATTTTCTGAATTTACTGTTAATGTGAAAATTTTTTTTTGAAATATTTTAATTGAGAATTACATTGCAGAACAATATTTATTTGAATATTAAAATTTTCCCTCAAAAACATGTTTGACTCATTTTAATTCCAAATGCAAATCTTATGCTGTGTTTAGCTAACAAATTGTAGTTCTGACGTTTTTTTTTCTTTAATGTTTTTCAACAAATAGTACCAAGATTTATTTTTATGCAAATATGCATAACCATTTCCCTTATATCTCACATAAGGAACATTTTTAGTCAGTTTCAGTTGCTTGAAATCTATTGAACTAACCATACAGTGTTTTACTTCACATTTGAAAGCATTATTTTTGTTATTTTGTAAACTCCCCCGTTATTATTTTTAAAGCATTACTTTACATTCTATGTATTTTTTGGTTGTCTGTTTTCTTCAGATAGTTTTTAATTATCATTAACACTATCTGTTAATTTTGCATATTTGTCTGATTGTTCACACTGACTTCTGTTATGACAGTCTGAAAGATGTGAGACAGTATCATTAAGCAGAAAAAAATAATCCAATTATGTTTTTGTTTTCTTAAACAGAACTTATATAATTTTTAAAATGTTCATTTCAATAAAGAATTATTGCATTTGGTTAATATGTAATTCATAGTTACCAATAGTCCATAGAAACTATTGTGTCTACATTTAGGTTGTTACTACAAAAGTAGGAAGCTTCTTCTGTACTGTGAAAATAAGAATACCTTGATGGGCCATTCTAAAGAAGCTTTATATCCAACACATTCTCTGGTTTCCAGTATCTGAGACTCATGGGAGCTTGTTGTCATCATACGTCTCATGTATAGAACTAAATTGTTTTGCTTGATCACTGAAAAGTGGTGTGACATTTGATGTTAAACATTTTACTGGTCAGCTTTATGTTACATGACAATTTTTTAACCCTTACCTGTGGTGATCTTGGCATGACATTTAGTGTTTTAGTGAATTATGAAAGACAGGAAGTGATGGAAACTTTAGTGTTTTAGTGAATTATGCAAGACAGGAAGTGATGGAAACTTTAGTGTTTGTTGTCCATCCTTTCTGGTGAGGATCTTTTCTAGGATGAATTTCTTTGTTTTCAGGCTAGAATAATTTTCATTTTGTTGATGTACAGGTCAGACTTTAAAAAAAAAAAGATTTTTGTTTTGTTTTTGTCTTCTGAAGAGAAACTAAGTTTGTCCCCTGCCACTAAAGAAAAAAGAGTGTTTTGACTTCACTTGTTTAAGGTACCAAATTATGTACCAATCAAAAAGAAACTAATTTTAATGTTAGTATTCTTCAAAGACCTCTTGCAATTAGGATTTCTTATTCAGCCAGTTTTGTTGACCCTTGAGGAGGCAGAAGTCAGTCCTAATGTTCCAGTGTAACTTGTATGCATTGTTTAATGTTGAACCAAATTTTGTTGTTTTTGTTTTTTTTTAGCTGGACTGATGTGCTCTAAGTTCACTTACTATGGATACTCTTACCATTTTCTTATTTAACTCCTTCTAAAAACAGTCTTGGGTTTGGCTGGGACTATAGATAAATGTTTTCATCTACTTTTGAATCTTAATCTAATATTTTCACATCTTTTTTAAGTGATTAGTTGTAATAAAAAGAAACATTAAATTTTGTCAGCGATTCTAAGTTTTCAGTTTGACACAATCTTACTAAAACAAGTTTTCAAAATTCATAGAAAAATTAATATTATCTAACAATGACAATATGTAAGACTGTACTCATGTAATATAGATTAAAACATCTTTTGCTTAGATTTTAAACTTATTATTTTCAATTATAATCCTTATTTAATTGTCCTTAAGTTTCACAGAATTGATATTTCCTTAGACTAATCTTTTTTATCACATACTGGCACTTACAAAGACAAACGTTGTAACAAATTAATATTGAGTTTTGGTATTGACAAAGGAAAAATAGCAAACAATAAAGATTTAGTTTGTTGCTTATCTTGACTTTGTAATGAGAAGTTTTATATCAGTATTTATATATTGCAATGTAATCTGTAGTGTTTTGTAGGGTATTAGGTTCTTATCTGTGTACTGTAATTTATCAATGCTATCATACTAAATTTTTGTTGTTTATTAAATTGGATTTTTAGAGTTATGTTCTTTATCATGTGTCCTTATTTAATTTTTCTGATAGTTATCAATACTCACAGCATTTTGCAGTTGTCTCTCTTGAAAGTTTAACTTGAAAAATGAATTATCTGCTAATGAGTGAGCTTAAAGGCGTTTCTTAGTACTAAAAGTATTTGTATTGACTACAAATTAAGTCCACACATTACACAAGGCTCTGAAAACATCCTCACCAATGTGTATGCACATTACAACATATTACAGAAAATCCCTAGCAACATGCCATGCTTAATGTTTGCTTCCAGATGTTGGTCCAGAGAATCAATTTTTAATTAGAGATGGAAATAATTGATCCTTGATGATACATTTGTGCATAATGAATCATAATTTTGAAGTTGTACTCCCTGAGACTGAATGTTATAGTAGATTTGTCACAAGCTTAAGTGATAGGACAGTCAAGTTGTATCCAGTGAGAGGCTGCTCATCTACTATGATTTACCCAGTAGAATTCACAATTATATTTAATTATAGTCTCTGCCTATTTCAGTCTATAAATTATTTATTAATGAAGATATTTTTAAAACCTTAAGGGATGTTTAAATATATGGGGCTTTGGGCTTCTTGGCATTAACAGGTTGTTTAATCGACATTGTTTTTGATGTTAGGATTTTTAGATTTTAATAGTATTCTTCCAATTTCTAAAGGCAGAATGGAAATCTTTTCAGATTCTTCCACAGGCATATTTGCCCAAGTAGCATAAATATAAAAACTAGAAATGATAATAAAGATTGATATAATTGTCAGATTAATTTTTGATAATAGTGTTGACTTCATTCTGGTTACTTTATGAGTAAAAACTTCAACTTCCTCTAATTTTAATGAATAAAATCTAAAAGCTTCAACTTTCTCTCTTTTTTTTTTATCTGAGTGACTAGAATGAGATGTACCAATAAGTCACTTGGTTGATGATAACTTTTGTAATGATTAGTATTCATTAGTTCTATGTGATGATATTTTAAAAACATCCATCTGGCTTTGTACGTCAGTTGTTCTGTCTTCACACAGGTCAAAATGACATATTTTATTTTCTGGTTGGTTGGGTATTTGCTCTTAATGTTCAAATAAAGTCTTGCACAGACTATGTGACTGTGTGCATTACTATTGGACATATCTGATTGTGATACCACTGATGTGAATGTACTTATACCACACCTAGTAAAAAACTTTGTGTAATTTGAAAACAATGTAACACTTGTCATTTTTCTCCAGGTTAACATCAGGCAAAGTATTCTACATGTGTCTAGATTAAGATCAGACAAAGTTTTCTACATTTGTCTAGATTAAGATTTGTGTTCATTTCACACATAAATATTAGAATAATAAAACTTATTCAACATTTAATATAGAGTTTTTTGTTTTTTTTTAATTGAACCAATATTCTGCCAAAACTTTACAGTTCATGCTGTATAACTTTTATGTCCCTAAATCTAAGGTTTGGGTAGGCAAACTATGGTTGTTCTATTATCACAGAATACTACAGAGATTGTGTAGAAGAGTCAATGCTGTGAACATGCTCAACACGTGCTACGGTAATAAGCTTTAAAATATGTTTGCCCTGATTGGTTTGCTCACTTAGGGTTAGCAGCTGAGCCTGCGTTTTGAAAACTATATCTTCACATTCCATGTCATGAGTAAAAAGAAATCTAGCTGGCCTGAGTGAAATGGCGAAAACTAAAGGGGAATAATTCAATTAAATTTACACAAAGCATTAAATGGGGTTATCTCCCATCATTTTAAAAAAATGTTACTCATAATGAGATTATTTTGGAAAAAATAATTTGCTAAAATGTAAGCAAAATATTTGATATTTTCATGTATGATATAAACTCTGAAACATAACATCAGAGCTTTATGCGTATAATTAAATTATATTTGTATTAAGGGAATACAAAATGACGTTCACTTATTGCCTTGTATTCCTACAGTGTGTTTTCATGAAATCCTTTTTTCCTAGCGTATTTTGAATAGTCAATTGTTTACATATGTGTTTATTGGAAGAATGGTTCAGAGGATAAATGCGCTTGAACTTGGCTTAGCTTGGCTACCTACGAAGAGGGCTCGAGGTTCGACACCCGACTCGAGTAGAGTTGTGATTACTGAGCGCATAACACTAACAGGAAGGAGCCTTACATTGCACACACATATCCGTCAAACTTTTTCTCCATTACTCTCAATCGTTCTCTCTCTCTTCTCACTTCTCTCTATCCCAGCTCACACTTTCCTCTCTCTCTGCTCACTTCTCTCTATCCCAACTCACACTTTCCTCTCTCTCTTCTCACTTCTCTCTATCCCAACTCACACTTTCCTCTCTCTCTTCTCACTTCTCTCTATCCCAACTCACACTTTCCTCTCTCTCTGCTCACTTCTCTCTATCCCAACTCACACTTTCCTCTCTCTCTCTTCTCACTTCTCTCTATCCCAGCTCACACTTTCCTCTCTCTCTTCTCAAGTCTCTCTATCCCAACTCACACTTTCCTCTCTCTCTCTTCTCACTTCTCTCTATCCCAGCTCACACTTTCCTCTCTCTCTTCTCACTTCTCTCTATCCCAGCTCACACTTTCCTCTCTCTCTTCTCACTTCTCTCTATCCCAGCTCACACTTTCCTCTCTCTCTTCTCAAGTCTCTATATCCCAGCTCACACTTTCCTCTCTCTCTTCTCACTTCTCTCTATCCCAGCTCACACTTTCCTCTCTCTCTTCTCAAGTCTCTCTATCCCAGCTCACACTTTCCTCTCTCTCTTCTCACTTCTCTCTATCCCAGCTCACACTATTCTCTCTCTCTTCTCACTTCTCTCTATCCCAACTCACACTTTCCTCTCTCTCTTCTCACTTCTCTCTATCCCAGCTCACACTATTCTCTCTCTCTTCTCACTTCTCTCTAGCCCAGCTCACACTTTCCTCTCTCTCTTCTCACTTCTCTCTATCCCAGCTCACACTTTCCTCTCTCTCTTTTCAAGTCTCTCTATCCCAACTCACACTTTCCTCTCTCTCTTCTCACTTCTCTCTATCCCAGCTCAAACTTTCCTCTCTCTCTTCTCAAGTCTCTCTATCCCAGCTCACACTTTCCTCTCTCTCTTCTCACTTCTCTCTATCCCAGCTCACACTTTCCTCTCTCTCTTCTCACCTCTCTATCCCAGCTCACACTATTCTCTCTCTCTTCTCACCTCTCTATCCCAGCTCACACTTTCCTCTCTCTCTTCTCACCTCTCTATCCCAGCTCACACTTTCCTCTCTCTCTTCTCACCTCTCTATCCCAGCTCACACTTTCCTCTCTCTCTTCTTACCTCTCTATCCCAGCTCACACTTTCCTCTCTCTCTTCTCACCTCTCTATCCCAGCTCACACTTTCCTCTCTCTCTTCTCACCTCTCTATCCCAGCTCACACTTTCCTCTCTCTCTTCTCACCTCTCTATCCTAGCTCACACTATTCTCTCCTTCTTCTATCCCTCCCTCTTCTTTCTTTCTCCCTACCTCTCCTTTATCTCCATCCTCTTTCCCTCTCTTAGAAATCGATCTGAAGACTTTCAATTCGATAGCCGGATTCTCCACACCGATAACAAGATGTATCATCTGAAATATCATCTTCCACAAGTCCTTCGCTCTATATACCTACGTCTTCCTCACTTACCTGTATTCTGTTCTCAGACTTTTTGTGTACTAGCGCAGGGAGAGGTGGGAAGGGTGAAAGTGTAAGCAATTACAAGATGGTGAACTGTTTGCTTAGTATGGAATAGGTCTAAACATAAATCACTCTCGGAAAGTCACAAATACACAGGTACTCACAAGCGCATAATATAAGTAAAGTACTTAGCGCAGACACACCGTCTGGGTGGAAATGTTAAATGACTTCTCTAAAGTAACCTGTCAGGTGTGTGTGTGTGTTTTGTCTACTCAACCTGTTTGACTTTTAGTCTTTAACATTTAGTTAATTTCCCACAATTCCACGTTTTTATTGTTGAAAACACTGTCTGTTTTATTTGGACGGTGAATCTTTTTCATTTCTTAGAATTTTTTTAAATTTTCTTTCTGAGGTTTTTCCAACTTTTATTTTGTTTAAATTTCATCTTTATCTCTAACCTAATCTTTTATTTTCTCTGTAACTCATTCCTTTTCACCGTCCACCCCCCCACCCCCCCCCCCCGACTCCCGACACTTCTTTTAAAGATCTCTTTCTTCTTGTATCAATATTCTCTTTATGTATCTGCATGTCTGTATAAGCAATGTGTAGTCCATGCGTGCTATGTTTGTGTATGTGTTGTGATTCTTTTCGTCTTCACTACTTACAAAGCTTATACTCACTCTGTCTGTCTGTCTGGTACAATGTTTGTTCACGTTAGTTCTCCCACTTCCCATTCTCGGAACAAGTTGAAACTTGGCACAAGTATCCATTGTCCATAACAAAACATGAATCAATGAAACTAATATACCAATCAATGAATTAATTATTGATAATTAATTCATTGTTTTACATAGAAAAGGGTCATACATCTTACAGTATTGTGATATATGGCTCTAAATGTGAAGTTCTTTCCCTCATATAAGCTTTTTAAAAATGTTTGTTTTTTTACTGTTTTGCTTGTTTCAAAGTATGCCTTCCCTTCGATCATTCCTCTCTTCTAGTGCTACTCTTTATTTCCACAATGTTGTAGTTCAGTGGAATACGTTCAAACGATAGAGACTGTTACATTGATTCTTAATGAAAGCTGTACACACACACACACACAATCCTGTAAGAAAGAAAACAACAACTCTAAAGGCGAATGAAGATAACTTCTGATATTTTCATTTCTCAAAGTAAACAAGTCGTGTCTTGTAAACTAAGGCACAATACATTAAGACGGGAGCAAGTCCAATATGCTGCCAAGAACTGATTTTTTTGTTTCTATTTGCTTTTTTATTTTAAAACAAATGTCAGGTGTACAAGATTTAAATGAAATTGTATATAGGCTAGCCTATCATTGATTAAGAAAATGTCTAATTCTTTTGTAAATTTGGGTGCCATTTGCTCCCACGAGTTAAACATTTAAACATGGCCGGTTTTTAAAGTTAGCTTTACAGTTTATGTGTGCATTTAACAGAATCTGAGTAATATGTACACATTTTGATTCTGAGGTCAGGAAGGCCCAAAAGGGAAAACAAAATAGTGAGAGAACTTTATATTTTCAGACCTCCCATTGAGATGATGTTTCGAAAATCATGGATCGAAATAATTCAGGCCTTTGATTTGATCATCTTATGTACATTTAAATAGATTGATTACTTAGAGACCTAGACTTTTCTGGATTATGTATCTAAAAACTGCAAAATAATACAGGCGTATCTAGGGTGGTGCAGGGGAGGGATGAGGAGAATTTGAAAATCTCCAAGGGCCCCCATTTGAGGGGTCCCCAAATGAGTGGGATTTTTTTAGATTAAATATTAAATATCACACAAAAAATGTAGGAGCCTCCAAAGAGGTAAAGCCCATCGGGCCCCCAAATGATGGCAAATTCCAAGCTACGCCACTGAAATAATAATTATGAGACGAGAGTGCTCTTGTTTTCAATTACTAGATGCAGATCTAAATATTTAATTATATGTTACATAGGTTAGGGTCGAAAATACAACTTTACTTCTTAGACCTATAACTACTTTACAAAACAACACCTTGCCTCAGCTTTTTAAAAAAATATTTCACGACATTTCTGTGTAGTGTTAAGATCATAGACTTATATGTTATATCTACACTGGAAATCGGAAACAATTTCTTATCCACGATTGATCTATTCACAGGCCTATATATATAATTTTTTATGTACGTAACTCTTTTTCAAACTGTAAGGGAAGTCGCCCAAATCAATCTCTTCTGTCTTGGAAAAGTAATGATCTTTAGTTTTTAAAGTTTAGAAATAATGCAAAATCATTCTCAGATTTTCTTTAGAATGGGACATTAATCACAGAACTATATATACACGAAAATATATAAAACAAAGCCATTTCCTGTTAGTTTCCATTGAGATAATGTTTCAAAAATCCTAGATCGAAATAATTTATGTCTGTTAATTTTAATCATCTTATGTACATTTAAATAGATTGATTACCTATATATATAGATTATGTATCTAAAATTTGCAAAATAATAGACTAATTATGAGACGAGAGTACTCTTATTTTTTATGCTTATGTTACATAGGTTAGGGTTGAAACAAAAATACTTAACTACTTTACAAAACAACGCCTTGTTTCAACATTTTCACATTTTTTTGCAGTGTTAAAAGATCTTCATGTTCAGTCTAGAAATAATATATATATAAGTCTGTGTTAGATATTTCTATGTCCAGTCTAAGTGATTTAAATTTTTTAAAACTAAGCCTATCAAGTCTTGTCATGCTCTTTGTCTAACCATCACAGGTCGACTTTGTCTTCAGTCCATCATCTACTACATTCTACTACGTGTAATATTGACAAGATTTTTAATAAGCCTGTGGCATACATTCAAGAAACTTTAAGCCTATAGATGGCAATGTTGACAAAACAATCACGAGATAAGAAATGGGGGGGGGGGGGGAGAATCAAGCGTTCAGAGCAGGTCCGAATTTTGATTTGATAAGGCCCTAAGCTATTTAAGGAATGGGGCCCCTTGTAATCAACATACGGTAATTTTATACCTTCGCTTTTTCTTCGAAACAATATTTGAGAGCCGTCAGGCAAGTGGAAGCCCTAAGCTATAGTTTGTGTTGCCTGCAAGTAAATCCAGCACTGGAACTTTGGAGGAAGAGATTGAAAAAGATTTTTTTTTAAAGTAGATGCTCTTTATACAAGCTGCTTACGGTTGATGATTCTAAATAAATTAAAAGCATTGACACAGCCATGGCGTCGTGGCTGGAATAAAAACGGGGAGAGGGGAGAGTGAAAGACTGCCAACGTTTGTTCCCTTCCCACAATGCATCACTGTTTACCCGGTCATTACAAAATGACGTACGGGGAATTCCAGAAACAAAACAAAAAAAAGTATCAGCTTTTGATGGAGGGCTGTATGATGTATGGTTTGTTGATGCAGCCTGTTCTCCCTGCCTGAAATTCTACCCGTACCTAAAAATGTAAATATAGATCTACTTTTCACATTTCTATTAGCTCTAAAAAAAATTACAATCCGAGTTTTAAAGCTATTAAAAAGGAGTAGTCGGGTTTTGACTATCAGAGCAGCAAATAGTGTAATCACAATATAATAAAATGTGTGTTGTGGCTCAAGACAACGAACACAAGAAAAATTAACATACAGCCTATGTTATAACAAATGCTATAACAAATGTTATAACAAATGCACCCGCCTGTTGTTTTTTTATAACGATTTAACAATTTACGATAAACTGCAAATATCAGTTAAAACAACAACAAAAAAAACGTCAATACAGTTTATAATACGTAAGCCTAATCCTATTTAATATATCAGGTAGCTGCCTGGGCATGCGGTATGTACTCTAAACTGTCGTCTCGATGGTCCCGGGTTCGAACCCAGCACGGCCCATCCCCCCCCCCCCCCCCCCCACCGGTCTGCGGGAGATTCGGGCTAATATGTAATAATCTTTCATTCTGAATGAATCTCAAAAACAAGTAAAAAGCAACACAAAAAAATACAAGCATCTCTTAAGTAAAATTGTTAAGTTTGCCACAACAACTATAAACCAATATAGTTTGTTGAAATACATATAATTTCTAAAAAGTACTATATTGAAACCAATTGAGGCCCGCTAAAATGCTACAAATTCTGCACGGATAGTCACGTTTTTTTTTTCTGTCCTGACTGGTTTGGGGGTATTTCCGGTGAAAAAAACCCCCACAAAACCCATTGAAACTTGTGTAATATTGCTAACATCCAAGCCGGTTAGCATCCCCGTGTGTTGGTAGAGAAATCAATGAGGCATGACTGAAGATAAGTCCACTTAAGTGCTTGTGTTTGAAAATAGGATTGCCCTGTGATGGAGGGGGGTGGGAAGTTGTGGAGGGGGGAGAGGGAAGAAAGTTATTGCCCTTCCAACCCACCCCCCTTCATTACACATTCTCTTAGTCCCCACCTCTAAGGAGCCAATTACTCCCCCCTCCCCCCTTTTTTTTTCTCTTGAAAGCAAAGTTTCTTGTAAAGCATAAACCCCTTGGTAGTCCATTCAAATTAGGCCTCGGTCTACTCTACCGATGGAGGCTCAGTAGATGTAGGTAGTCTAACGGCGTTCAGTCACTTCGCATAATCATTGAGTGCTTCCGGTGTGAACTCATCAAAGACAACCTTTTTATGTACAAGAGCTATTTAAGTCTTTAAAACAAATTAGCCCCCCCCCTTTTTTTTTTTAAACGCGCGCATACACACACACACAATCTCATTCACAGGACGCACACAAAGTAAGTATCCATTGACAAGTTTCACTCACGAGTGTTTAAGCACCATTAACACTATCTGCTTATTTACACAAATGCATTCTTCCGCTTTGTTCAGTAACTACAGTCATAATCCATTGGCAATAGCATGCGGTAGGCGCCTCTCTCGGTGCCACTTACAGACCAATCTTTAGGGGATACTTTGATTTCTAATTTCCCCTGTCTCTCTTAACTTTTCTCCCTATCTTTATCTCTCCCTCTCTTTCTTTTGCTATGTCTCTCTCTCTCTCTCTTTCTCTCTCTCAATATCACTTAGTTATGCTCAGCGCAAGTTTTTAGTTCGTTGTATAATGACGTCATCATAGGCAGCAGACGATATTATTATTATTATTGTAACAGGTATGTTCTATTGGCCTTGCCTTCTGGAGCTTCATTTCTACAGTGCCGCCGACCTACAGTGGGAAGTCGCTCTCTGTGGCTCCGAGTTTGACATGGCAGTCGAAAAATGGCCGACCACCTCCAGACACTTGACAAGTGAAGTGGTTCAGAATGAGGGCAGGCATTCACTTGTCACTGGCTACCCGGCTCGGTATTCCGAGATGAAGCTCAACTCGGGAAGAGGTTAGCCAAGTGCGAGTCCTTAAAAAAGCGAAGCTTAACCCAGCGTATCTCACTGCCTTGGTCTACTATGTACACTTTGTGTAGATTTTCAAACTTGTAACAATTCTGAACCAAAACTAATTTATCATTATTTCGCTACCAAAATGTATTGCTAGTACTTTTTAGAACTGGAGAATCTAATTTTCCAAGCTCTTCCGTTTGGAACACAAAATAATGTCAATGTGAAGGACGCTTTATACTAGTTTAAACGTTCACTCAATGACTTCAAACTTATTTAAAAACAAAATGGGCAACTAACTAGCGGTATAAAATGAGATTTGATACGAGGATCAACCTCCGCGCATTGAGATGTTGTTAAAATTAGAGCTCAATTCTATTTTATTTTGCCGGCAACAGTGAAGTTCAATTCAGCGTCCTTGATATTGTTTAGTTTAGCGTCCTTGACACTGTTTAGTTTAGCGTGAAAATTTTTATACTACCAGCGAAGCACGAGAACTATAGCGTACTGGTATTCTTAAGAAACTCTTGAACTTTGTCGTGTTCACATGGAATGTGAAGCTTGTTTGCATCACAATCTAATCTGGTCGTAGAGGTCAAATTATGTCTACGTTTTATTTGTTTCATTTCTTGATCACTTATGATCATAACTTTTTAATATGTTTGTGTGTATATATATATATAATACTCAGTGTGCGAGGTGCGCTCTTCAATCAAGGAAAATCGTTATCTCCTGTTCTGTAGATTAAAGAAATTCTATTTATCCAAAATGTTGCTGTTTCATATAGATTTGTAATGTTTTAAATCTAGCTCTTTAAAGTTGTTGCTTTGTTTGAAAGTAACTGCTAGAGCTGCAGTGATTTCTCAGCTATTTCACATGTGGACAAAAAACACCTTGTGCATTCTTGATTTAAATGTATAGAATCAATGCCAGCGCTATTTTTTTTTAGTTCCGCAATTACCATTGCACTCACAGCCCTCTCTTTCGTAACAACCGCCCCATTTGAGCGCCTGTTTAGTGTGCAGAGGAGTAGCTGGGGGGGGGGGGGAGGAAGGGGAAGAATTTGAACATCCCCCCGGGCCCCCACTTGAGAGGGTCCTCTAAATGAATGTTTTTTACATTAGATATTAAATATTATGCAAAATGCAGGTCCCCCTCAAAGAGGTCAAGCCCCCCGGGCCCCCGAATGATGGCAAATTTCGAGCTACGCCACTGTTAGTGAGTAGTTTTAGAACCAGTGACGCAGGTTATGGGAAACGTTCTTGCTTACGACGCAAGCTCTAGTGACGTAAATTAGGATGCAGCCAAAACCCTGCCATTTCAATGGGTCGTGATAGCGAGGCGATACCAATAGGTCGCAATATCTACCAGCGACAGGTGGTCTCGCAAGGGGCAATAGACACAAGTTAGCGATATAAATATTGGTGCTATCGCATCGTACACAGGCTCCTATCTATTTAGGGCAACTGTTTTGTTGTTTCATAAATAAGAAACATTTTTTTTTTTACAATTTCTATTCCCCAAAACCAGTGATCCAAAATTTAATAGCGAAAAATATAGAACAGAGTCAGCTCAAGGGGCATTCACCTTGGGCGCAGAGAGTGCGTGTGTGTGACACTGGTAATGGCTTGGTCATTACAGACTTCTACTTCTAGACACAAGTCTTAGGACAAATATCCGAGCGCACGCCGGAGATCCTTGTAGTAGTGTGCAGAACAATAGATAGCCGCTTTGGAAAACTGAAAAGATTTGTTTTTAACAGCCTTTGGTCGTATAAAAATAACTAGACTATCCACAATATTATAAATATAAGGACACAAATCCACTGTGATTAACCTTGAAATGAAGCACAATAAACAAAATGACTCTGAATTTCAACCTTTGACCCGTGTTTTACTATGCCCATTAGAATACTTATAGAAATATCTGGTTTCTGTTTATTACGAGCTATTTTTAGCATTTAGCATATGCATCTGTAGGCCTAAACAAAAGTCTCACAAAACAACGTTGACACGTTTAATCACGTGACACAAAGACGTTTTAACAAAATACAAGTAGAGAAGACAAAGGGATGCCAAGTTTCTGCTTCTCCGAGAGTATAAAGTCTTGATCCGCTATTAAAAGACAACGCAAGGATATTACTATTTAGTCTTTTAGATCTAGTAAATATTACTCATTTACTGTTATTAGCGGCCCCCGAAAGGGGAAAAGACGCTATTAGTTTTGTGCGAAATGTCTGTCCGTCCGTCCCGATTAGATCTCGTAAACTAGAAAAGATATTGAAAATCGGACATCACAATATTTTAGACCATTCAAAGTTCTGATGCAACGGCTACTTTTTTTTTTCTGAAATTTCTAATTTTTAAAATCAGTTATGCAAGCAGTTTTTTAAAGAGAAAAAGCTAATTAGTATGCATTATACGTTAAACCTAATTTAAAACGAATAGTAATCTTGTAAATTTCATTTTCCTGAAATTTTTTTTCATTGCGGAAATTTTTTTTTTTTTTTTTTTTCAGATTCGACTAAGAGATTGAGCCTTTTCAAAACAATTAGATCAATTATAAGACATCAGTTAGGCCAGGAGAGGCGCGGTGGCTGAGCGGTAAAGCGCTTGGCTTCCGAACCGGGGGTCCCGGTCTAGAATCCTGGTGAAGACTGGGATTTTCAACTTTGGAATCTTTGGGCGCCTCTGAGTCCACTCAGCTCTGAGTACCTGACATTAGTTGGGGAAAAGTAAAGGCGGTTGGTCGTTGTGCTGGCTACATGACACCCTCGTTAACCGTAGGCCACAAAAACAGATGAACTTTACATCATCTGCCCTATATACCACAAGGTCTGAAAAGGAAACTAGGTAGGCCAGGTTCTCATCTAACTTTACATTCACTTTCATCTATCCTTTGATCTGCGGGACCGTTGGGGCACTACACCGGAGCTGTTAACCTTCTTTCTCCATTCTTATCTCTCATTTGTCTTTGATATAATTTCATTCGGATGTTCTTTCTGAAAATATTGAAGCCAGCCTGGGTGGACCACTTCGGGGGCCGATTTTGAGTTTGTGTTGCCACACAAACTGTCTTTTGTAACCTTGTTAAGATATATAATTTATAAACTATTTTTTTTATTTTAAATGTATTATTTACCTACTTATATTATTTCAATTGATCAACAGAAATAAAAAAAAAATTGTTTATTGAACAGGGATTTTTACCCTTAGAATCTATGATTCAATATAAATATTTGTTCCTTTAGAACTCGTCTTCTTAGAATCCATATTTAAATGTTCAAAACAAAGTATGGTCTAGTAAAATCTAGTTATTGATTTGTAGTTGTTTTTTTTTTTCGATTACTTCCCCCCTCCGCGTATAGTAATCCATTTACATTTAGAGATAGAAAAAGTAAATTTGGCAACTAGCCTATGTAAATTATTATCTTTATTATTCTTTTCATGCATATGGAAAACATATTTGTGTTAATGCAATCTTTGTGCTTTCTTACTGATTGTCTAACCCGTCTAACTGATGGGGTAACAAAACATGCATTCTCTAATTTAGAGTACGAGTTACATTTAAAATTGAGAGATGCAACAATATACTATTGGCTATTGACAACAGTCTACGTTTTGTTGTTTACAATATGTTATAGAGATTCCCTTTTACGTTTTTAATCCAATTCAGTAAGAGAGAAAAGAAAGCGAGATAAAGAAATATGATGTCTATATAATGGGCGGTATGGAATAGTGAATGAAATAAAGACGATTTGTGAGAAATTTTTAAATAAATAAAAACAATAAATAATATGGAAGACGCTGTAGTGAAAGATCCCTGTTGTCAACAACAACCAACAATTATTATGCTACTTCCAGGTCTGGATTTAGACTTTATAACACACTGACCTTTTTTTAAAATCTGGACGTCCTTGTAATAAACGTAAGGGACATGTTCCTTTACTCTTTCTTCAAGATGATTGCAAATATCACTGGAACCGTTTGGGGGGTGGGGGAGGAGGCTAACCTAAACTGTAGCCTATATTGTTATAAGTAAATCCAGCACTTTCACTTACTTCCGTATTCTGTACACTAGATACACCAAAAAGCTATTTATGGAATGCAAATCTCCAATATCGGACATTCATTGTATCTCAAAAGCTCATTATATTTCTTAGGGTTATACCCTATAGTGTGACTTGATAGTTGAAGTCTGTCGTAATATACGACAGAGCATAATGGCATAGATTGGCTTAAAACCCGATTCCCCAGAAAGTATTTTAAAAAGATTGCATCCATTTAATGTTATTGTGCTCATTTTAAATAGTGTTATAACCCCGCCATGCACACCGCCATCCAAGATAGTGCAGAAGGTGCGCACTATTAGTGACTAGACAGGAAGGATGTTGACATTAGAGGAGAGAACGATTTCCGCCCAAGTCTAGAGCCGAAATGAAGAAGCTGTGCTCAAGGCAGATGTCCTATGTGTTTGTCATGTCTCCGCGTAAATAAATATCTATATCTCGTTGAGTTGCCTCCCTTCAGTTATTCATCTTAATGTTACTTGCTTTCTACTGCACTGAAATGCAAGCATTTATCTCATCTTCGGACTCCATTGTTTCTATATTTTGTATTTAGCTTTTGTTTGTGGCTATCTCTGCCTCTGACAGCAGCCTCCGCCTTGTGAGGCTCTTTGTATCTGTCTGGTGACTTTCGGGGGGAAATGAAGTCTTCATCAATGGAGATAGGGAACAGATTGCGTTTTGTTTGTGTTTAGGTTTTTGGTGCATTTGTGTATCTAAGTGTTTCTTTGTCCATAGATAGATAGATAGATAGATATAGATAGATAGATAGATAGATAGATAGATAGATAGATAGATATGATAGGATAAGGTATTTGAAGCTAACTTTGTAAATGGTACTATTATGTTATTTCTCCACTCATCGGATTGTCTACTTCCTAGATTCACTCCTTGTACACTTTCTCATGAGCATTCCAGAGCATCTCCTTATCGGCTCGGTAATTCTATGAACTCTAGTGTTTGTTTCTGGTCGCAGCTGACGCCTTGGTGCTACATAATGTGCTTTTTGTCAAGTGGAGTCTGAGAAGCAAGGATTGTTTGCAGAATTGTTTGTGTGTGTGTTTTGTGTGAGTGTGTGTGTGCATCTTTGTGTTGTGTGTTTTTGTCATTTAATAAAAGATAAAACATCTTGAAATTTGTTCACCGAGACCTAAAGAAAAAACGGCCGTGGTTCGATGCTAACATTTTAATCCGTATTCCTTATAAACAGAATGACTCCTAAAACGATCCAAAAAGAAGAGAAAGATCTTTCAAGAATGAGAAGATCATTTAAGGACAGAAATTGGAGATTTCCATTCATGGCGCTAAATCTATAAATAGCTAGGCTTTTTGGTGTATCCGGTGTACAAAATAAAGGAAGGGTAGATAACACTTTTAACACTGCAGAATCAAAGTACCACACTCTTCCGCGTATAGCACAGTATGCTATTAATATAGAGGAAGCATGATATTTTCACTCTATGACTTCAAACTTATTTCAACATCAATGGGTAACTACTAGTGGTAATAAAAGAGAGTTGATAGGAAGAAAAATGTCACGCATTGGGTTAAGGTTCAAATCACAGCCCAACTCTTTTGTATTTAGTTGGCAACAAGGAAGTTCAATTCAGCGTCCTTGACATTGATTACTTTATGGACAAAATCTCCAATATCCCCAAGAGCAGAAAGATCCCTTCAATTGTGCAGTAGTCCAGAGACCAAAGCTGATAGATCTAACTATGTAACTTCTAGTGAAAGATATTTCCGGTTTATTTTTCGAAATTTTTACTCGGACTTGTTTGTCAAATGTTTGACATGTTTCAGATGTTCCTTCAGAGTTGAAGATGATTTACTTCCTAGCCCAAACCTTCCGCAGGACGACGGGAGATGGCATCGGGAGGGGTATGAACCCTGGACCACCGAGACAATTAAACGACAGTCCAGCGCGCATACCGTATAACCAGGGAGCCATTTTTTAAAGTATAGGTCTGGAGCGGAGACGACTAAAAAGCGGTGATCAACTTTGACTTCCATTCTGTATCCTTCAAATATCAACCTTGACTGTGTAGATAGTTTTCATTTCTCTCTGTCTTGTCTCTCTCTCTCTCTTTCTCTTTCTCTATCTCTCTCTTTCTCTCTCTCTCTTTCTCTCTCACTCTCTTTCGTTCTCTCTCATTCTCTCTCTCTTTCGTTCTCTCTCTTTCTCTTTTTCTTTCTCTCTCTGTCTCTCTGTCTCTCTTTTTCTTTCTCTCTCTTTCTCTTTTTCTTTCTCTCTCTTTCTCTCTCTCTCTCTCACGTTGACTTTCTATCTCTTCGTATCCATATTTTTCTCTCGCATTCACACTGGTATCTACACTTAAATTTACATCTATACACACCCAGACGTTTTAACAATCAAGATTTAATGAAAACAACAAACTTAAATAACCCAGACGTCATACCCGCGTAAACAATAATAGATTGAAGAGAAAAACAAACGACTACAAATGCAATCTTTTTATACACCTAGAAACGGCATTTTATCTTCTAGCTAATATCTACAGACTCGACCGGAACCTGCCAGATAGAATAGAACACTGCCTTTAATGTCTACCGGAACTAGCCAGTTAGAACAATCAACGTTTTGTTTGTAATCGTCTATAAAAATGTACAAAGTGTACGGGGCCGTGTACAAATTTTAATTCGTTCAAGGTGTTTAAAGCAGGCGGACTGGTCCAAGTCTTGATCGCCATTTTCCATTGCCGGCTAAAAATGTTCGAACGGGATTCAACAAAAAGTGCCGTCTGCTCTTCTTTTTTATTCTTTATAGCTGAGGTTTTATTTAATGGCGATCTTCAATACGTAAAATAACTAAGAGGCTGCCCATGAGCTTGCTTCTCGGGTTCCTTGTCGGAAGAACTCTGGCGGATTATTTTCTTCACCAATGACCCTTAAATGAAAGAATTTTGCGTACCTCTGCAAGCAACCAATATGTTCCACTCCTCAAATGAACGTGTCAAGGAAAAAAAAAAGGTCTATGACTTTCTTCACGTTTCCCTGGTCAATATTGCAACGAAGTTCTAGGAGAGTTTCACCAATAAAAAATTGGCTCAGTATTTGTGTCTCACAATGGGCTCCATTCATCATTGAAGTCAAGGCATCGTGTGCAAGATCGGAAAAACTTGTAGCAAGGACGTAGCACGGATTAGTGTCATGGACTTAATATGAACGTAGCATGGAATTAATATAAACGTAGCATGGACTTAATATGAACGTAGCATGGACTTAATATGAACGTAGCATAATCTTAATATGAACGAAGCATGGACGTAATATGAACGTAGCATGGAGTAATATGAACTTAGCATGGACTTAATATGAACGTAGCATGAACTAATATGAACGTAGCATGGACGTAATATGAACGTAGCGTAGACGTAGCATGGGCTTGTGGTATATACGGATTCCTAGATTTAACTTCCAATCGCTTTAATTCTCGTCAACAGTCACAATTCGTTTCATTAAAAATTAGTTAAAATTAATTAAACGCCAATTTTTCATCTAAAATAATAATTTCTGTCGACAAGAATTAGTGGTTTTTTTTTAACAATCTTTGCTATATGCTTTTATAACACACACGCCGAATAATTCAATGTATTTATCTGAGTCTACTCGGCAAGTTTCTTCTGCTTCTTTATTATTGTGTATTAGATACAATTTTGTTTTATCCAGGTTTCGTCTCCAGTAGGAAAGTCTTTTTCTTGTCATATACTTTGTCTTCTGGGAATGTTTTTAGCGGACTCCCGTACGGGGAAAAGACGCTATTATTTTTGTGTGGAATGTCTGTCCATCCGCTGTCCGTCCGTCCTGTAAACTAGAAAAGATAGTGAAAATCCGACATCATAATAATCATTCAAAGTTCTGATGCAACGGCCACTTTTTTTCTTTTCTGAAAGTAAAAAATCTACTTTTTTAAATCACTTATGCTAGCAGATTTTTCAAGAAATTACACCACTTTTACAACTATTCACTATTAATAGTAACAAACAATGGCGGCTCTTTAGCAGGAGAGTTTACTAATTACCTTACTTTTAACATATTTATGCAAACGGTTTTAGATTTTTTGTCAAAATTGTTTTTTTTTTACATTTGTATTGCTAAGTTAAAAATAAGTTTTGTCCTACTGACTACTACATTTACACAAAAAATGTTTTCTTTTTTTTTTTCTAAGAGAAAAAATCTATTTAGTATGCATATTAGTTGGACATAATAATTAATAAGTAGTTTTTCATATTAACTCGTGAAATGCTCGCGTGCACCTACTACGCACTCCGCTCAATTAAAGGAACAATTTTTTTTACGGAAATGTATTTTTCTTGAGGAATAAGAGATTGACACTATACAAAACAATTAGATCAATTAGATATTCTTTATACGACATCAGTTAGACCAGGTTTACATCTAACTTCACATTCACTTTTATCTATCCTTTGGTCTGCTGGGGCACCACACGAGATCTGTCAACCTTCTTTTTCCATTCTTATGTCATTTGTCTTTGATAGAATCTCATTCTGATGTTATTTCTGAAAATATTGAAGCCTGCCTTTTCACCTGACTGGGTGGACCAGTTCGGGGGCCAATTTCGAGTTTCTGTTTCCACAGAGGCTGTCTTTGTAACCTTGTTTTTCTTCAACCTGATACGGATAGATAGATATATATATTTTGAGAGAGAGAGAGAGAAATAGATTGATAGACTGTACATTGTGTATGTAAAACTTATGCTAAAAAATGTAACAGTTTACTTTCAATTTTGTTTCAGAACTGGTCTTTGATTATATGACTGACTTAAAAAAAACTGTGTGAAGTTTCAACGAAAAAGCGGAACTCTAAAGAAGGGGTAATCAACTCTTCTTACTTAATTATCTCCCTTGGGTTTACCACCACTAATACCGCGATTACCGCCCCTGTTGCTCTGTCACAAAACTGTCGTCTGCAATCATCAGTAGACATAAAACGGTCTATTTGAACTCTCTGGAACTGTCAGAAGTAATTTAGACTTTGACTCCTCATTCTTTCATGTCTTCTGGCATTTATTGTTTTCATTCAATAAGAAACAGGCCAGGTCTAAGATTTAACAAAAAAAAAATCTTCGACTACTTTCCTAATTTGTACACATTGGCAATGCGTGTGTTGTTGAAAAGACTAAATTTGCATTCTGTATGTCAATGTCCTAAGTATATCTCTTGTTCTAGGCCCAGTTTTTAAAAGCGTTACTTTTATAAGAAGGCATTGACATATGACATGTTCGGCCATCCCTCTACTATACGCCTTGGTAGATTATGTAGCAATTAAATTCAATCCATATCTTCTGGGTTTTTCTTTTCTACCCTCATTTTTGTTCTCTTTTGTAAGTCTTTGTTCTCCCTGGGACATTTGTGTGTGTGTCTGGTAAGCCTAATAGTGAAGGCCTAAACCATTTTCTTGCTTAACTTCTTAGCTCTTTTAAACCAGTCTCGATTGCCAACGGTTTACGTTGGTGTCATGTGGCAAGCACAATGACCAACTGCCTTTACTGCCTGACTAATGTCAGGTACAGATTTAAGTTTGGTGGACTCAGGCGTGGACTAAACATCACCGAGGATCGAACCCAAGATCCCTAGGTACGGAAGTGGAGTTTAAATGAATGGCTCTGCCTGCGATAATTGGGGGGAAAAGAAAACTAGCCTTTTTCATCCCAACTGTCAAATGTGGTCATTCCTGTGTGCGTGGAAGACGTCTATGAAGGCAGCCGTTGTTAAGACAACCAGACGATAGCGGCACGGACTTCATACATTAGTGGCGACAGTGAACTCTGTAGGTAAGTGAAGACATAGGTGGCGACAGTGAACCTTGTAGGAAAGTGAAGACATAGGCAGCGATAGTGAACCTTGTGGGAATGAGAAGACAAATGCAGCGACAGTGAATCTTGTAGGAATGAGAAGACAAAGGTGGCGACAGTGAACCTTGTAGGAAAGTGAAGACATAGGCAGCGATAGTGAACCTTGTAGGAATGAGAAGACATAGGTCGTAGGCCAGAACAAGAATCAAGCCGAACATAAATGTTGATTGTTACTGTCTCACATCTGTTATCACCTTAATAAACATCACTCATCTTTTACCTTGATACCCCATTACAAAACGAATTCCGAAAGCTGATTATATAAATGGTTCCTGACTTAAGTCTTAGTCCAACTGTTTAGAAAGCTAGCTTGTGTTCACTGTAGGGCGTAGGGGTTTAGTTTAGAGATAGGAGATGTTTGTGCATAATAAGTGTGAACTTAAGCTAGCGACATTGATTGGGGAAAAGGAAAAGTAATGGCGCTTGGTCATTGTGCTGACCACTTGATACCTTCGTTAATCATAGACCACAGAAACAAATTACCACTACATCGTATGCCCTATAGATGGAAGGTCCATAAGGGGAACTTTACTTTTAGTTAGAGACTGTGGAAGTAGTGACGTAACCATAAAGACTAATGATGTTGCAGAATATGAATACACAAGAAGAAAATAGGTCTGGGAACAATAACCATCGTAAATTGACTTCGCTACTGAAATATCGACGGATTTAGAGATAGAGGACGAATACCCCATTATGTAAATAAAAATAGTTGAAGTCTTCACAAGTTTTATCAAGTACATCACAGTTACTTCCAAGTCATTGCAACTCTTGGTATGTGTGATTCAGTGTGTAGGAGTGCATGTCCCACAAACCTTTAGCAACTTCACTAAATAGCTGAGTCCCAGTTCGGCATAAGATTTCTTTGTTAGAGATCTGATCTTTGTAACTAACTCCAATATAAAACAAAATTGATTAATACAACTAAATGATCACTAGCGTGTTAAGTTTTTTTTGTTATTGATTCATACAGTAGCGTAGCTCGGGATTTGGGGGCGCGGTGGGCTAGACCTTTTTAGGGGCCCCTGCATTTTGACAACATGACATGAGGTAATGACATTTTGACATCATGACATGAGGTAACGACATTTTGACATCGTGACATGTGGTAATGTACTTAATACATAAATAAGTCTCTATAAGTTTAACTTCCAATTGGTACAGTGTATAAGTAAAATTTAAAAAAAATCAATAAGACTCTTTTAATGAATAATTCCACTGTTCATTGGCGAGATAATGCACAAGTGACACAACTCGATTCATATCGCTAAACGTCGTGCTTTCTGTGCAGCAAAGACATCTATAACATAATCTAGAATCTAGATCAATGCTGTCTAATATTTTTAATTCCACGTGAATAGCAAGATCACATGGCAGTGGCGTAATATTTAATATTTAATGTAAAACAAAAATTAGGACATTCAATTGGGGAGCCCCCTCATTTGGTGGTCCAAGTGGAATTCGGACCCCACTCCCCCCCAGCTTAGCTACGCCACTGGATTCATATGCTGTCACTGACAATGAATACTTGTCCACAATTTCAATATGATCCGAGAATTGGAAATGGCATAACAAAACGTGTAAAAGACTCCAGACAGACGGACGGACGGACGGAGTGCGCTAAGCTTTGTAAAAAAAAACCCACTATATTGACTTAACTCCCCTGTGGAGTGTCAAAAGAGATTGCGACCATGTCCTTTAACGCTACATTCTCCATCAAGAGGCCCGAACACGACACTGGACCCAAAACATCCTTATAGAAGAAAACGTTCACGAGAACTGCTTGTTCTGGAAACTACAGCGCAGTTCATCTCAGATATGTCTATGTACCTGAGCCCTCCAATATGATAACGAGAATGTAGAAGACGAAGAACTAAAACACACACACACTCAAGACACACACACACTCAAGACACACACACACACTCAAGACACACACAATCACTCAAGACACACACACACGCTCAAGACACAAATCAGGCAGAAAATAATCTGAAATAATATTTTTAAAAATAAAAAGAAAGTTTTATATTTGTCTCCAGCAATAGTGAACTAGTTCGTTTGGTTACCTGGTAGAGCCTGACATAACATACCTCACTGAAACCCATACCTTGACAGGTCAATGTCACCAATAACACGAACACACGAGCAGACACCACCAGTTGACCTCCTTAGGACTTGATGACCCCTGCAGCAGCTTCTGCCAACTTTTTACTTTTTGCTTCTACCTAAACGTTTCTTTGTGTGTTCTCTTTCCGAAAACCGAAACACGATTACGATCAGGCATGGACCACGCCCCTGTGTGCGTCCTTAGCAACATATGGTGACCATAAGAAAGAAATGAGACAACCGGATATGACGCAGTGTTTTGACGCCTCACTTCCCCACAATCGTACACCTGAGCGCAGGTAGCAGTGTAGCAGGTAGCAGTGTTCCCTATTGCCTATGTTCACACATGTTGGTGTGATTGTGAACTTGTATTATTTGTATGCAACAGATGTATGTATGTTATATGTGTATGTAACAGTTGAATGCATGGTATATGTGTCATCACTGATACACCGGATTGTATTTCGATTTCTTTTATTTTATTTTTTTTTTAAACGATTCCTGCGTTTTCCTTATGGATGGAAATGTAACCTAAGCAAGGGTAATAAGCAATTTAGTTTTTTGTTCTTGTTTGATTTGTAGAATGTGTATTAATAGCACCATTGCTATGTTTGATTTATACAAAGCTTATATCAACTCACTCTGTCTGTCTCCGTCTATCAGTCTGTCTGTCTGTCTGGTAAAAAGTTTGTACACATTATTTCTCACACACCCAATCACGGATTAAACTGAAATTTTCTAAACTTTTTTCTTTTACCTGACAAAACAAGAAAAAAAAAACACCCAGTAAATTAACTATTGGTAATTAATTATTTTGTTTGGTATCAAACAAGGGAAAGAAATTGTACTTGACAGATGTGGTGGTCTAAGTTGAATTAGACACCTTTATGCTCAACGTTTTAAGATATTTGTTTTTGATAAATGCATTTAAAAAGCGATCACGGTAATAATCACCCATATACCCCCTGCTTTCTCCTCTCAACTTTTCCAAACAGGACCAGACAAGCGATAGGATCATAGAATATATTGAGAAAGCTAAAATTATGAAATTGCGCTCAACAAAATAAATTGGTAAAGATCGAAAAGATTTATTATAGCTATTCTTGATGTATTTTATTGGCATTCTTCAATCGTAGAACGACTATGGTTCATCTCGAACACTTTTTCATGTGACTGTGGAACCCTAATTTGGAGAGACACTCCCGTCCACATATATTGCAGGTTAAGGTGGCTTACTCTTTGGTGGTAGAGGAGCTGGCCATTTTCCGTGTGGCACGCTTTTCTTCAAGAGCTGAGGACCATGTTTTCTCGCTGTCTATAGCTTTCTTGGTCACCGTCTCTCTCCAACTAGTGCGGTCTAGGGCTATGTCTTCCCAATGGTCATTAACAATATTTACTGATTTTAAATCCCGTTTTTTTTTTTTACAGATGGTCTAGGTGTATTACAAATTTAATTATTATCAACTAATACAGTGATTCCCAAAGTGGTCTATATAGACCCTCAGGGATCTACTAAGACTTCCAAGGTGTCAACGATAGTGAAAAAGGGATTTGGGGGTATATGAGATGTGTAAGGGGGTCTACAATAATGAATCTCACTACACAGGTCGTGACTTTTCTGTGTATCTTTTCATTTATTCTAACACTTTTAGTTATTTTTAGTTTCTATCCAGCCACGTCACTTACGCCAGATTCACTTCGAGCTTCAACTTCACTTTCACCTATCCCTTGGTCTGCTGAACCGTTGGGGCACCACAAATGATCTGTCAACCTTCTTTCTCCATTATTCTCTGTCATTTGCCTTTGATGGAATTTTATTATGATATTCTCTCTGGAAATATTGAAACCTGCCTTTCTACCTATCTGGTTTCCACACAAGCTGTCTTTATAACCATGTTTTTTATTTCTATATATATATTATGCAATCATCTGTAAATGTTCTCAATTTTGTCCTTGAACTTTTGCTATTAGTTTTATTTTGTTATTGTGTTATTATTAAATATTGTGTGAACTTTTTAATCAGTGGAGTGTTTATCTTCACCTGTTTTAAAATGATTTAGTTGCGATCAGAGCTTATGTAGGCATGAAGTCGTAACTGAACTGAGTGAAATGATCCTATTACCCGTGTGTGGCCGAGAGGTTTGAACCGCTTGGCTACCTATCAGATGGGCTCGAATTCAAAACCCGACTCGAGCAGTGCTTTGTTCCTAGGCCCTAAAGGCAGCACGGAAACCCTGGATAGCCGCCCCATCTCCCCTTCATACGCCAAACTGGTCAACAAAAGAGATGACCATAGCGCACAGGGAACGACATAAAGAATGAAAGATGCGCTTTATAAAAGCAATTTAACACACACACACACAAATAGTACTCCTGCATTGAAATACATTTGTGTTTGTTAAAGATAGACTGTTACAGAGAGGAGGATATCTTTGTTCCTTTTACTTCCACCAAGTGGATAGGAGCCCGCTATCATGCTTATGAACTCGGGCACACAGGTACCTTGCTACGCCACTGGTGGTGACCCAACCTTTTTCGTCCAGGGGGTCATTTCCAACACGCTTGTCGTGGACATCACTGATTTAGTTTATATTGCTTTTAAAACACTGTCTTGACAATGACCTTTGTCGCCGCAAAATGCATTGTTATATTCTTAGTTGATTCCCACCAAGCGCTTGTTCCGTCAACGAGAAGAGGGCAGTGGCTTAATAGTGTACATTTTCAATGGCGTACACACTCAAGTCAACTATAGCCCACGTGATAAACCCACTACAGTCCTCCTAAGAACTTAAAACTAATTAACCCCTTCATTTCCGTTGAATATGTCCAGCTTTCTATCTATGCTGCTAAGCACAGGATGTGGATTCCTTGGAGTTAAACAGAGACGGCTGAGGAGACAACTCCATTGATACGGTCAACAAAGGGAAGTGATTGTAAATACTGACATTCAAAAGAAACAAAAATATGTATTCTGTTGGGAGGGGGGCGACGTTCAGATGGCCGTGTGATATGTACAAAGTTTGGAATTCTGGGTATTTCCACTTAAAACAAATAGCTGTGTAAATAAGCTAGACTTGTGGTCGTCTTGTAAAGCGCTCCATGATTTACAGGTGGAATGTTTGCAGGTTATCAGAACTTTTTCTGAGGTTCTCAAATTGTTAACCCTTCTCATAAATATGTAACATGTTTCTTATATAATAACCGCTATCGATATAATGTATCTCTAATCTGTTAGAAAGAAATGTACATTTACAGCCACATATCTTAATATTGTAAGCTTTATTTGCTTTTACAACAAACAAAACTAATTAATTACCACTATTTATTTATTTTTTTTTTTTTTTTGATTTATGTTTAGTTAGGAACAATGAATAATTGTGCAGAAGATTCAACTTGATCCGAGAATGGGTAATGTAAGCTATAACGCGTACGAAATGTGTACCAGATATATAGATAGAAAGAGAGAGCTGGTATAAACTTTGTAGAAACAGAAGTCGTTGTAAAGTATATAAAACGTGAAAAACAACGCAATTTACGACATAAAAGAAGCAAACATATTTCCAGTTCTGATTTCAAGTTGGGGTCTCATCGAGGTCAACACGAAATTGTAAAACAAATACATTGATGACGGCTAATAAATAGCTTTTTGATGTATCGGCATGCAGAAAATCGGACTTGTTGATAGGCCAGGTGTTTTAAAATGTGTATAAAATAATGTGTCTGCACTTTTTAGACAAAAAAAAAAAACCCAACAAAACTTCTAAACTCTTTCGCATCTAGTGCCAACTAAATGTATTTATTACACCAACATCTTTATTAAAAAAAAAAACAACTGAGAATTAAACAAATAGATGACTACGTTTAAAATTTATCTTAAACAATCCCAAACTACAGGTATTGTTTGAGATTCTCTGATGTGACCTCTTCAATATCTTGATTGGCTTTCTCTTGTGTCAGATTAGCTGGCAGTGTTCTTTACATCTGTACCAAAGGTTAGACTATCACATAACCGACATGCCAGCCCTCAAGGATCCCCAAGCATTGAAGTGACAGCACACGCACACATACACAACCCCTCTCACACACGCACATACTTATTACATAAAAGTGTTTTTCTCTTCTATTCTTGTTACTGTGTGGCAAAGACTATCTGTCCAGACTCATGGTCGTAGCCGGAGGGGTTTCCCCCCGAAATGAAATCCCCCTCCGAGAGGGGATCGGAATTTAGTGATTTATTTTTTGCTTTGATTTTGTTTATTTTAGTTGAGATTTTAATACTAAGCCATCACTTGCCCCAGCGCAGCCAAGGAGGATTTGAGTTTAAAACCCCCGACCAGGGGGTTTTGCAGTCAAAACCCCCTGTTCTATAAAACAAAACCCCCCTCCGAAATCTACGATAAAACCCCCTCTTTAATATATGACTATCCCCATACATCAGTCACCAGATTCTATGAGCGTAGCGAAGAGGAGTTTTGTGTTTAAAATCCCCCTCCATAGGGGGTTTGCCGCCAAAAAGCACCTCTATATTGTGATGTCCGATTTTCAATATCTTTTCTAGTTTACGAGATCTAAACGGGACAGACGGACAGACATTTCACGCAAAACTAATAGCGTCTTTTCCCTTTTCGGAGGCCGCTAAAAAGCAAATACGAACTCAAAATGATATGAGCGTAACCAATGAAGTTTTGCGTTTAAACCACCCTTCAGCGGGGTTTGACTCTAAAAAAATACCTCTTCAATATAAATTACACACTAAAAAATCTATAAGCGTATCCAAAGGGGATTTGAGTTTAAACCATCCTTCAGCGGGGTTTAAGCTAAAAAAAATACCTCTTCAATATAAAAAAAGCAAATTACATTCTCAAAATTCTATGAGCGTAGCCAAGCCAAGGAAGGGGGGGGGGGTTGAGTTTCAATCCCCTACTCCGGAGGGCTTTTTTAAAAAGTTTAAAACCCTTCCAGATGGTTTTGAGTTTAAATACCCCCATACAGAGAGTTTTAAGTTTGAAAGTTTGAGAACCTCTCTTTTCAATTTTATTCTCAAGCAAACTACATTCACCTAATTCCAAGAACGTAGCCAAGAGAGGTTACATATTTCTACCAGTGGCTGGGTTCCATTAATAAAGTCCAGTGAATAGTCATCTGCCAATATTGAAAAAGACTAAATGTGGCTCTACAAAGATGGCTAAGACTGATTTTAGAAGTCAGTAATAGAAATCTCAATCAAGGAAATCCTATGCCGAACTGGGAGTCGAACTATTAGTAAGGTTGTGACAGAGCGTCGCATGAGGTTTGCGGGACATGTTTTCCGACAAAATGAATTACGCATGATAAAAGTTGCGATAACATGGAGGCCATTACGAGAAAAGCGCAAACAGGGACATCCTAGTACAAATTGGCGCAACACTGTCATGGAGGTCCTCAGAGCAGGAGCGAAAAGGCTTCAGTTATTGCCAGTGACAGATTTTTGTGGAAGCAGCTTGCCGCCCAATAAGCCGAACGACGCGGGAGTTTCTAAGTCAGTAAGAATAGCAGATTAGGTTTTTGAAATAAAACGTTAAATAGCAGGATAATGCACTGAAGATACCTCAGAATATGCATTTTGATGGCTTTCAATACCGAAAATATTGCTTGGCGGCGGGGCTCCGCCCCGCGCAAGGGGAGCTCGAAACGCTCCCCCAAACCCCCTTGCTGGCAAAGCTGGGAGTCTAAAATTTTTCCACTAACTCATGGAAGAACATATTGTAGGGTACAACAATAAACGTCTTCAGAAAGAATAAAGGGTCAGAATGTATATATATATTTGCGGGGGGCGGGGGGGGGGGGGAGAGAAAAAAATCCCCCCCCCCCCCCCCGAAAAAAAATCCTGGCTACGCCCATGTGTTTAGTAATCGCCCTTATATTTCTGATAGAGCGTTTTGTGTATTGACTCAAATAATGGCCAGAAAAATATTAACAATTCTTAAAAAACAAAACAAAACAAAAATGAGTGAAATTGAATTAATAATTTTGAATAATGCATGATATTAATTTTGAGCAGATCTAGATACTAACAAGAATATTTTTGTCTCGCCACTTCGCCTTCTCGGATCAAGTTGAAGCTTTGCATAAATATTTAATTGTTGATGACAACACATGATGCAGTAGAAAAAAAAAGTAATTGTATTCTCTTTTGTTTCAACGTCTGTAACTTATAAGATAAGATAAGAAGAAACACTAATATCTTATCAGCACAATTTTGATATATGTCTATTCATTGTCAAATGTTACATGCCAAATATATCACAGATATAACTTTTCATGTGTAAAGAAATAACCAATGACATAATAATCCTATTAACTATGTTTAGCTGATACTTTAAGTATCGGCTTGTATTAAGTCACTCCGTCAGTCTGTCTGTCTCAGTGGAATATTTTACACTTCACTTTTCTCCACTTCCCCTTCTTGGATCAAGTACAAATTTCACACAGTTATTTATAGCCAAAACAATACATGGATCAATAAAAAAATTAATCAATTAATAAATTAAAGGGTCGTAACTAATTTATTTCATTTTATATAGAAAATGTACTAAGCTAATGGAAGATAAAATCTTGCAATATTGAGATATAAGGCAATGATTGAATGTAGCTATCATTTCATAAATATTTGATTATTTAAAAGAAATATAATAATTACATTTACGCTCAGATATACGAACATTAAGGTAAATAATTCTGTCTGTCTGTCTGGTAAAAAGTTTGTACCCGTTATTTCTCCCCCACCCAATATTGGATTAAGCTAAACTTTTGCACAATTTTTTTCTTTTACCTGACAAGAGACAGTTTTAGAAAATTAACTACACGTAAGTAACTATTGGTAATTAATTATTTTGTTTGGTATCTCGAACAAAGGAAAGAAATTGCACTTGACTTATTGTTAGTCTAGAATACTCTAGTTATTTAACAAATTTAATGACTGATCCAAACTAAATGATACAGATACGCTTACTATAAGCTTAGAGAATTTTGAACAAATAGGCCTAACAATTCTGCTTGTTCAATGAAATGTGTGATGCATCGCAGTCTCGTGTTTATTGACCGGTGCTGGTGTAGAAATATCGACTGGGAAATGTTACTGTCAGAGTCAAGGACGAGTAAATCTGCACCGTTTCACAGGTAAGCCAAAATAAAAGTTCCACAAGCAGAAATTTTGCGGGCCTAGATCTAATACGTTCAGAACAGAAGGCGAAGGTTTGAACACGATGAAGACCGTTGTCTTTAATTTTTCATCCAATGAAATGTCTCCCCACCCTTTCCCACCCCCTCCACAATTGAAGCTGAGTGGGCTGATCCAGAAATCTCGAATTTCTTACTTCGAGTTATGAATTCTCAGGAGACTATTAAAACAAGTGAAATTACACGCTCTACGAAAATGAGGTAGAAATATTAAAAACTGTTACGCCCTTTTTTCTAAATCTAGATCCCAGCCCTCCCCTCTTTCTTTTTTTACAGAAAACAGGCGCCCTCTATCGGGGAATACATTTAAGAAGTACACAATTAAGAGAAAGGAGGGAAAAAAGGTGAATGAAACAAGGAAGAAAAAAGATTTGATGGAATGAACGTGAGAGTTCACGACGAATATTGATGATGGTGGTCGAGGTGGTTTAGAAGAAGTGGGGGTTAGTGTGGTGTAAGAGGTTTGGGAAAGAGGATTTGGACCGGGTTTGGAGGGGGGGAGGTGAAGCTAGAAGTAGTTTCTTTACAGATGTTCTACAGTCTAGACGGTGGCACAACCTTGAAGGAGTGAGGGCAAGGGAGACGACCAGTTAAAGGGAGACAAGATACAGGTAGCAGCAAAGAGAAACAAAAGTCTTGTGTTGGATCCAGGTCCGCATGAGTTTTAGTTTCCACCCCAACCCTCCCCCCTCTTACCCCACTGCTTTTTTTTAAAATAAAGGTTCTTATATAAGCAAATGATTTTATTGGGAGAGAGAGGGAGAGAGAGAGGGGGGGGGGGGGTAAAAAGTGTTTTAGATTATTTTGATAATAAAAAGCATAAGAAAATGACAGTGGAGGGTGGGTTTACATTTATCGCGTGAGATTCTAATGAGCGTTGAGAACTGGCTCTCATCAAAGAACGTAACTGTCCTTAATTGGGGAGGGTCTTGGGGGAGATAAAGGACAGGTTAACTGGAGACGAACAGAGGAAATAAACACCATCAAACAACGTCTAGGGATTTACAATTAAGGACGCCCTTTGTGGGAGAATAATATTTCGAATTGTTTCATGTTGAACGTGAGTTCCATTAAGTCTCCTAGATGAATGCTGTGCAGCGAAATAAATCAAACTCATGATACTTGATTTCGTTACAGCAAACATATCAGACAAGACTATGTATCCTAATGATAGATGAAAAGTAAATAGATGTATCTCTCCTGTTTTGTATCTAGGGAATCGGTCAAAACGGTAAACATCTGATAGCCTTTCATAAAAAATTAATTAACACAATTTTTGGGGGTCATTTTTTTAAACAAATATAGATTAGACTAACATCATTTTTAGCGGCCCTCGAAATGGGAATAGACGCTATTAGTTTTGTGTAGTCTGTCTGTCCGTCTGTTAAGATCTCGTAAACTAGACAAAATAATGAAAATCCGACATCATGATATTTTAGACCTTTCAAAGTTTTGATGCAACGGCTACTTTTTTTCCTTTCTGAAAGCGAAAAATTTAATTTTTAAAATCAGCTTTGCTAGCAGTTTTTTTCATTAAAATACAACATTTTTACAACTATTTACTATTAATAGTAACAAACACGGGAGGCTATTTAGTAAGGGAGATGACCATTTACATATTTTTTACACATTTATCCAAACATTTTAGATATTTTGTAAAAATATTTTTTTTTACAATTGTATTGCTTAGTTAATTACGTTCAAATTTATTAATTATTACAGTTACAAAAAAATTACTCGTTCATTCAAGGAGAAGAAATGTATTTAGTATGCATATAAGTGGAAAATAATTTAGAAAAAAAATTAATTTGTAGTATTTCGCATATTCTCGTGTGAACTACAGCATATGATACCAACAACGGAAAACGTAACTTAAGGGTTTTTTTTTTCACGGAATTTTTTAAATCTTGAGACTTTGTATTTGAGATTGACCCTTTAAAACACAATGAGATCAATTAGATAATCATTATATGACATCAGTTAGGCCAGGTGAACATCGAACTTTACCTTCACTTTCACCTATCCCTTGGTCTGCTGGACAGTTGGGGCACCTTACAAGATCTGCCAACCTTCTTTCTCCATTCTTCTCTGTCATTTGCCTTCGAAAGAATTTCATTCTGATATTCTTTCTGTTAATATTGTAACCTGTCTTTTTATCTGCCTGGGTGGACCAATTCGGGGGCCAATTTTGATTTTGTGTTTTTACACAAACTGTCTTTGTAACCTTGTTTTTTTTATATTTTATTGCATGGTGAAAATTTGATACCTCATTTTCCACTATATCAAGAGTACTCATTAATTAATTAACTAGACATACTATCAATTAACCGGAAATACTATTAATTAACCGAAATACAATTAATCCACCGGAAATACTATTACCCAATTCAATAAACTCTGAACTTTAAATATACACATTTTGAAAGAAATTCTTTTTTTTTTTATACAACTTAAAAGCAATTTTGGTTTAAAATTCTCAGCTAAGAGTTGTTTCAAATGTCGCAATACATATTGAATGTAGTCTAATATTCCCAAATATTGTTCAGGTTAACAGAAGATTGTCTAATAGAGCCACCCACGTAATCATAAGCTAAGTCTCTATTCAGCAATCAGGATCCGATACTGTTATTAAACGGTTGAACAATATTACAAGCCTGATTTCATCTGTAAATTCAAAATGAATTTGTTTGTCCTTCCATTGTCGAGAAATTTCCCAGAATCGACTCACTTGAAAGAGCTTCATCAAAGTGTGTCGGTAGTTGTTGTTTCTTCCGTTTTACATCGAATAAACTAGGGGGGGGGGGGAGTGTTTAACAAATATTTTGTAAAAAAAAACATTTATTTAATTTTGAAATTCACTAAAAATATGGTCAGTATTGTTTTTATTTCCCCTCGTTATTCCCTTTAATTTAAACAGCATTAAGGTCACAAGACACTTGTATTCTTAAAAGAGGACAGAAATGACGATAAATCCTTTCAAATGAGGACAAAATTATGGACAAAGCCTTTCAAAAGAGTACAGATATGAGGACAATATCTTTCAAAGTAGGACAGAAATAAGGACAAAGCCTTGCAAAGGAGGACAGAAATGAGGACAATGTCTTTCAAAGTAGGTTGTAGAATTACATATTTAGTCGCAGATGAAGCTCTAGTTTCCTGAGATTGTTTCTTGAGATAGTTAATTTAGCACACTGTGAGAATAAGTCTTCTGAACGAGTCAACAGAGAATATACACGACATCTCTAGAAAGGTTGTCCATTCTTGGGTAAAATACCATTGCAGTAATCAATAGAGTAAAAGCCCAAAATTTTAGGTCAATGCTTCAGAAAAGAGATGGCGGTAGAACGGAATAACCCCCTTAACCTCCCCACTACCAAAAAAAAATCCTGGCTACTCCCATGCTCCCAACTAAAATTTTTCTCTATACCCACCACATTTCTTGTAACTACAAACTGTCTTAATACTCACCACATTTCTTGTAACTACAAACTGTCTCTATACTCAACACATTTCTTGTAACTACAAACTTTCTCTATACTACCACATTTCTGATAACTACAAAACTTTCTCTATACCCACCACATTTCTTGTAACTACAAACTGTCTCTATACTCAACACATTTCTTGTAACTACAAACTTTCTCTATACTACCACATTTCTGATAACTACAAAACTTTCTCTATACCCACCACATTTCTTGTAACTACAAACTTTCTCTATACCCATCACATTTCTTGTAACTACAAACTTCTCTATACCCATCACATTTCTTGTAACTACAAACTTTCCTTATACTACCACATTTCTTGTAACTAAAGAATTTCTCTTTACTACTACATTTCTGGTAACTACAAACTTCTCTATACTATCACATTTCTTTTAATTTAAAGCTTTCTCTATATCCACCACATTTCTTGTAACTACAAACTGTCTCTATACCCACAACAATTCTTGTAACTTCAAACTTTCTTTATACTATCACATTTCTTGTAACTTCAAACTTTCTCTATACCTACAACTTTTCTTGTAACTACAAACTTTCTCTACACCCACCACATTTCTTGCAACTTTAAACTTTCTCTACACCCACCACATTTCTTGTAACTTTAAACTTTCTTTATACTATCACATTTCTTGTAACTACAACCTGTCTCTATACCCCTTACATTTCTGGTAACTTCAAACTTTCTCTATACTATCACATTTCTTGTAACTCCAAACTTTCTCTATATCCACCACATTTCTTGTTACTACAAACATTCTCTACGCCCATGCTCCCAACTATAATTTTTCTCTATACCCACCACATTTCTTGTAGCTACAAACTTTGTCCATACCCACCACATTTCTTGTAACTACAAACTGTCTCTATACCCACCACATTTCTGGTAACTAAAGAATTTCTCTATACTACTACATTTCTGGTAACTACAAACTTCTCTATACTATCACATTTTCAGTAACTACAAACTTTCTCTATACTCACCACATTTATTGTAACTACAAACTTTCTCTATACCCACCACATTTCTTGTAACTACAAACTTTCTTTATATCCACAACATTTTTTGTAACTACAAAACTTTCTCTATACCCACCACTTTTCTTGTAACTACAAACTTTCGCTATACCCAACACTTTTCTTGTAACTAAAAACTTTCTCTATACCCAACACATTTTAGTGTAACTACAAACTTTCTCTGTACCCACCACATTTTTTGTAACTTTAAACTTTCTCTATACCCACCACATTTGTTGTAACTTCAAACTTTCTCTATATCCACAATATTTCTTGTAACTACAAACTTTCTCTATACCCACCACATTTCTTGTAACTACAAACTTTTACTCTACCCACCACATTTCTTGTAACTACAAACTTTCTTTATACCCACAACATTTTTTGTAACTTCAAAACTTTCTCTATACCCACCACTTTTCTTATAACTACAAACTTTCGCTATACCCACCACTTTTCTTGTAACTACAAACTTTCTCTATACCCAACACATTTTAGTGTATCTACAAACTTTTTCTATACCCACCACATTTTTTGTACCTACAAATTTAACTTTCTATATACCTAGAACATTTCTTGTATATACAAACTTTCTCTATACCCACCACATTTCTTGTAACTACAAACTTTCTCTATACCCACCACATTTTTTGTACCTACAAATTTAACTTTCTAGATACCTACAACATTTCTTGTAACTACAAGCTTTCTCTATATCCACCACATTTCTTGAAACTACAAACTTTCTCTATACCTACCACATTTCTTGTAACTACAAACTTTCTCTATACCTACCACATTTCTTGTAACTACAAACTTTCTCTGTACCCACCACATTTCTTGTAACTTTAAACTTTCTCTATACCACCACATTTCTTGTAACTTCAATTTTTCACTATACTAACACATTTCTTGTAACTACAAAATTTCTCTATACCCACCAAATTTTTTGTAACTACAAACTTTTGCTAAACCCATCACATTTTTTGTAACAACAAACTTTCTCTATACCCACCACATGTCTTGTAACTTTAAACTTTCTCTATACCCACCACATTTCTTTTAACTACAAACTTTTTCTATACCCATCACATTTCTTGTTACTACAAACATACTCTACGCCCATGCTCCCAACTATAATTTTTCTCTATACCCACCACATTTCTTGTAGCTACAAACTTTCTCCATACCAACCACATTTCTTGTAACTACAAACTTTCTCTATACTCACCACATTTCTGGTAACTAAAGAATTTCTCTATACTACTACATTTCTGGTAACTACAAACTTCTCTATACTATCACATTTTCAGTAACTACAAACTTTCTCTATACTCACCACATTTATTGTAACTACAAACTTTCTCTATACCCACCACATTTCTTGTAACTACAAACTTTTACTCTACCCACCACATTTCTTGTAACTACAAACTTTCTTTATATCCACAACATTTTTTGTAACTACAAAACTTTCTCTATACCCACCACTTTTCTTGTAACTACAAACTTTCGCTATACCCAACACTTTTCTTGTAACTACAAACTTTCTCTATACCCAACACATTTTAGTGTAACTACAAACTTTCTCTGTACCCACCACATTTCTTCTAACTTTAAACTTTCTCTATACCCACCACATTTGTTGTAACTTCAAACTTTCTCTATATCCACAATATTTCTTGTAACTACAAACTTTCTCTATACCCACCACATTTCTTGTAACTACAAACTTTTACTCTACCCACCACATTTCTTGTAACTACAAACTTTCTTTATACCCACAACATTTTTTGTAACTACAAAACTTTCTCTATACCCACCACTTTTCTTATAACTACAAACTTTCGCTATACCCACCACTTTTCTTGTAACTACAAACTTTCTCTATACCCAACACATTTTAGTGTATCAACAAACTTTTTCTATACCCACCACATTTTTTTATACCTACAAATTTAACTTTCTATATACCTAGAAAATTTCTTGTATATACAAACTTTCTCTATACCCACCACATTTCTTGTAACTACAAACTTTCTCTATACCCACCACATTTTTTGTACCTACAAATTTAACTTTCTAGATACCTACAACATTTCTTGTAACTACAAGCTTTCTCTATACCCACCACATTTCTTGAAACTACAAACTTTCTCTATACCTACCACGTTTCTTGTAACAACAAACTTTCTCTATACCTACCACATTTCTTGTAACTACAAACTTTTACTCTACCCACCACATTTCTTGTAACTACAAACTTTCTCTATACCTACAACATTTCTTGTAACAACAAACTTTCTCTATACCTACCACATTTCTTGTAACTACAAACTTTTACTCTACCCACCACATTTCTTGTAACTACAAACTTTCTTTATACCCACAACATTTTTTGTAACTACAAAACTTTCTCTATACCCATCACATTTCTTGTAACTACAAACTGTCTCTATACTCACCACATTTCTTGTAACTACAAACTGTCTCTATACTCAACACATTTCTTGTAACTACAAACTTTCTCTATACTACCACATTTCTGATAACTACAAAACTTTCTCTATACCCATCACATTTCTTGTAACTACAAACTTCTCTATACCCATCACATTTCTTGTAACTACAAACTTTCCTTATACTACCACATTTCTTGTAACTAAAGAATTTCTCTTTACTACTACATTTCTGGTAACTACAAACTTCTCTATACTATCACATTTCTTTTAATTTAAAGCTTTCTCTATATCCACCACATTTCTTGTAACTACAAACTGTCTCTATACCCACAACAATTCTTGTAACTTCAAACTTTCTTTATACTATCACATTTCTTGTAACTTCAAACTTTCTCTATACCTACAACTTTTCTTGTAACTACAAACTTTCTCTACACCCACCACATTTCTTGCAACTTTAAACTTTCTCTACACCCACCACATTTCTTGTAACTTTAAACTTTCTTTATACTATCACATTTCTTGTAACTACAACCTGTCTCTATACCCCTTACATTTCTGGTAACTTCAAACTTTCTCTATACTATCACATTTCTTGTAACTCCAAACATTCTCTATATCCACCACATTTCTTGTTACTACAAACATTCTCTACGCCCATGCTCCCAACTATAATTTTTCTCTATACCCACCACATTTCTTGTAGCTACAAACTTTGTCCATACCCACCACATTTCTTGTAACTACAAACTGTCTCTATACCCACCACATTTCTGGTAACTAAAGAATTTCTCTATACTACTACATTTCTGGTAACTACAAACTTCTCTATACTATCACATTTTCAGTAACTACAAACTTTCTCTATACTCACCACATTTATTGTAACTACAAACTTTCTCTATACCCACCACATTTCTTGTAACTACAAACTTTCTTTATATCCACAACATTTTTTGTAACTACAAAACTTTCTCTATACCCACCACTTTTCTTGTAACTACAAACTTTCGCTATACCCAACACTTTTCTTGTAACTACAAACTTTCTCTATACCCAACACATTTTAGTGTAACTACAAACTTTCTCTGTACCCACCACATTTCTTGTAACTTTAAACTTTCTCTATACCCACCACATTTGTTGTAACTTCAAACTTTCTCTATATCCACAATATTTCTTGTAACTACAAACTTTCTCTATACCCACCACATTTCTTGTAACTACAAACTTTTACTCTACCCACCACATTTCTTGTAACTACAAACTTTCTTTATACCCACAACATTTTTTGTAACTACAAAACTTTCTCTATACCCACCACTTCTCTTATAACTACAAACTTTCGCTATACCCACCACTTTTCTTGTAACTAAAAACTTTCTCTATACCCAACACATTTTAGTGTATCTACAAATTTAACTTTCTATATACCTAGAACATTTCTTGTATATACAAACTTTCTCTATACCCACCACATTTCTTGTAACTACAAACTTTCTCTATACCCACCACATTTTTTGTACCTACAAATTTAACTTTCTAGATACCTACAACATTTCTTGTAACTACAAGCTTTCTCTATACCCACCACATTTCTTGAAACTACAAACTTTCTCTATACCTACCACGTTTCTTGTAACTTAAAAC
Source organism: Biomphalaria pfeifferi (assembly GCA_030265305.1). Taxonomy (NCBI): domain Eukaryota; kingdom Metazoa; phylum Mollusca; class Gastropoda; family Planorbidae; genus Biomphalaria; species Biomphalaria pfeifferi. The sequence goes on from JASAOG010000255.1 coordinate 297,228, forward strand.
TTTTATTCTACCCACCACATTTCTTGTAACTACAAACTTTCTCTATACCTACAACATTTCTTGTAACAACAAACTTTCTCTATACCTACCACATTTCTTGTAACTACAAACTTTTACTCTACCCACCACATTTCTTGTAACTACAAACTTTCTTTATACCCACAACATTTTTTGTAACTACAAAACTTTCTCTATACCCACCACTTTTCTTGTAACTACAAACTTTCTCTATACCCAACACATTTTACTGTAACTACAAACTTTTTCTTTACCCACCACATTTTTTGTACCTACAAATTTAACTTTCTATATACCTACAACATTTCTTGTAACTACAAACTTTCTCTATACCCACCACATTTCTTGTAACTACAAACTTTCTCTATACCTACAACATTTCTTGTAACAACAAACTTTCTCTATACCTACCACATTTCTTGTAACTACAAACTTTTACTCTACCCACCACATTTCTTGTAGCTACAAACTTTCTTAATACCCACAACATTTTTTGTAACTACAAAACTTTCTCTATACCCACCACTTTTCTTGTAACTACAAACTTTTGCTATACCCAACACTTTTCTTGTAACTACAAACTTTCTCTATACCCAACACATTTTAGTGTAACTAGAAACTTTTTCTATACCCACCACATTTTTTGTACCTACAAATTTAACTTTCTATATACCTACAACATTTCTTGTAACTACAAACTTTCTCTATACCCACCACATTTCTTGTAACAACAAACTTTCTCTATACCTACCACATTTCTTGTAACTTTAAACTTTCTCTATACCCACCACATTTCTTGTAACTTCAAACTTTCTCTATATCCACCACATTTCTTGTAACTACAAACTTTTACTCTACCCACCACATTTCTTGTAACTACAAACTTTCTTTATACCCACAACATTTTTTGTAACTACAAAACTTTCTCTATACCCACCACATTTCTTGTAACTACAAACTTTCTCTATACCCACCACATTTTTTGTACCTACAAATTTAACTTTCTAGATACCTACAACATTTCTTGTAACTACAAGCTTTCTCTATACCCACCACATTTCTTGAAACTACAAACTTTCTCTATACCTACCACGTTTCTTGTAACTTAAAACTTTTACTCTACCCACCACATTTCTTGTAACTACAAACTTTCTCTATACCTACAACATTTCTTGTAACAACAAACTTTCTCTATACCTACCACATTTCTTGTAACTACAAACTTTTACTCTACCCACCACATTTCTTGTAACTACAAACTTTCTTTATACCCACAACATTTTTTGTAACTACAAAACTTTCTCTATACCCACCACTTTTCTTGTAACTACAAACTTTCTCTATACCCAACACATTTTACTGTAACTACAAACTTTTTCTTTACCCACCACATTTTTTGTACCTACAAATTTAACTTTCTATATACCTACAACATTTCTTGTAACTACAAACTTTCTCTATACCCACCACATTTCTTGTAACTACAAACTTTCTCTATACCTACAACATTTCTTGTAACAACAAACTTTCTCTATACCTACCACATTTCTTGTAACTACAAACTTTTACTCTACCCACCACATTTCTTGTAACTACAAACTTTCTTAATACCCACAACATTTTTTGTAACTACAAAACTTTCTCTATACCCACCACTTTTCTTGTAACTAGAAACTTTTTCTATACCCACCACATTTTTTGTACCTACAAATTTAACTTTCTATATACCTACAACATTTCTTGTAACTACAAACTTTCTCTATACCCACCACATTTCTTGTAACAACAAACTTTCTCTATACCTACCACATTTCTTGTAACTTTAAACTTTCTCTATACCCACCACATTTCTTGTAACTTCAAACTTTCTCTATATCCACCACATTTCTTGTAACTACAAACTTTTACTCTACCCACCACATTTCTTGTAACTACAAACTTTCTTTATACCCACAACATTTCTTGTAACTACAAACTTTCTCTATACCCAACACATTTTAGTGTATCTACAAACTTTTTCTATACCCGCCACATTTTTTGTACCAACAAATTTAACTTTCTATATACCTAGAACATTTCTTGTAACTACAAGCTTTCTCTATACCCACCACATTTCTTGTAACTACAAACTTTCTCTATACCTACAACATTTCTTGTAACAACAAACTTTCTCTATACCTACCACATTTCTTGTAACTTAAAACTTTCTCTATACACACCACATTTCTTGTAACTACAAACTTTCTCTATATCCACAACATTTCTTGTAACTACAAACTTTCTCTATACCTACCACATTTCTTGTAACTACAAATTTTCTCTATACCTACAACATTTCTTGTAACAACAAACTTTCTCTATACCCATCACATTTCTTGTAACTTCAAACTTTCTCTATATCCACAACATTTCTTGTAACTACAAACTTTCTCTATACCCATCACATTTCTTGTAACTACAAACTTTCTCTATAGTACCAAAATTCTTGTTACTACAAACTTTCTCCTACAAACTGTCTCTATACTATCACATTTCTTGTAACTTCAAACTTTTTCTATACCGACCACATTTCTTGTAACTACAAATTTTCTCTATACCCACCACATTTATTGTAACTACAAACTTTCTCTATACTATTACATTTCTTGTAACTTTAAACTTTGTCTATATCAAGCACATTTCTTGAAACTATAAACTTTCTCTATACCCATTACATTTGTTTAACTTCAAACTTTCTCTATACCCACCACATTTCTTGTAACTATAAACCTTCTCTATAGCCACAACATTTACTGTAACTACAAACTTTCTCTATACCCATCACATTTCTTGTAACTACAAACTTTCTTTATACTATCACATTTTTTGTAACTACAAACTTTCTCTATACCCACCACATTTCTTGTAACTACAAACTTTCTCTATACCCACCACTCTTCAAACTTTTCCTCCCCATAATTTTTTCTAGTTCACCATTTCTCCCCCCTCTGTGTATTTTTGTTAAATATCACCAGAGATTAGTAGCTTCCTCTTACTCCCCTCCCCTCATATTCCAGATCGATGGTCCCCGCAACTGGACCAGAGGCGTTTCCGCCACGGTTAAGCACTTAATGTAGTTGGCATTTCCACGCAGTGTCATATGAGCTTCTTCATTTGGTTTGAGTGCGGGGGCAGACATGGGGCGTCGGGGGGCTTAGCTGGTGACGATGAATCCAGATTTGTCATTGCGGAACCCAAGTCTACATGAACGATTAAACGTTCACACTGCTGGGACAGAGCTGACGTCATTTGGAGAGGTGTTTCAAAATGTCAAGATGACCTGAGTATATGTAGTTATTGTCAAGTGTATTTGTCTTTCAAAACACTATTCTAATTGTGTCAATAAATTAAATTATAAACATAAAGAGACTGACTCTTATTACTGTTAGGATAAACGTTATTTATTGAGATTAAGAATAACTGTTTATACACTATATAAGTATCTCACAAACACTGCAATATGCGATCGAAGATTTGTGTAATATTCTTAAAACGGCAATGCCCATGTGAAAGAGAAGAATCTATTGAAATGATGCTATATGCCAAATCTTTTCAGTTATTTAATTTTAAATATTGGTGTATAATTTTTTGGGTAGCTTTGGTAACTTTTGTTAGCTTTGGTAGCTCTCTAGAAGTAGGTTTTGTGCTTATTATGTTCAACTGTCCGTAACGTTCATATCTTGAAAACAATCTACATTTTTATGCAAAGCTTTCTCAGATCGAGTTCAAGCTTTGCACAATTATTCATTGTCCCTAAAAAAATATGAATCAATAAAAAATATAACGGACACACTCTCTGCTACTGTTCATTTCATGACACCTCCATAGTATTAACGTTGGCTAAACCTGGCCACTCAATAGCCTACAAGACTGTATTAACAATGATTGAACCTGACCACTTAATTGCCTACAAGACTGTATTGGCAATGGTTGAACATGGCCACTCCATAGCCTACAAGACTGTATTAACAATGGTTGAACCTGGCCACTTAATACCCTACAAGACGTACTCTTTGTATTACAATAGAACCTGAATATTACATTTGCACTTAACTGTTGTATGCCTTCTTATCATCATCATCTTCTGTCCCTTGACCTTCGTCCTAGGGTTTCAGAGACAATCGGGGTAGTAATCCCTCCACTCTTTTCGGTCATCAGCTGTCCTTAGCATGATGTCAAAAGAGAGGCCGGTCCATTTTTTTACGTTGTCCAGCCAGCTTTTTTTTTTTTTTTTTGGACGACCCTGGAAGTATGACTTTTGAAAGTGAGCCATGTCTTACAATTGGACCGAACCAGCTTGGATTTCGTGTCAATACAGTATTGGGGAGTTCTACCTTTTACCAGCCGGAGTGTTAACTTACAAAAGTACAAACTCATTTGTTCTCTTTTCCTGGTATCTGAAATTCAGCAATTTTCTGTAACATTTACATGCCAATATATCCGTTACCTTAACGATTTTAGGGTATGTGTGTGTTTGTGTTTTTAGTGTCTGATACAACCCAGAGTAGGATTAATGCATATGTGAGGATTAAAAAAAAGAGGAGACAGAAGACGAAACTGCGGGTGAGTGATGTACGTTCAAAGTAGTGGTTTTGTAGTGAGTTTAAGTAGGCCAATGTTGTTTAAATCAGTAGACACCAAAAAATTAAATATGTGTTTTGAAGCTTATCTTCATTGTAATTTCAAGTTTTTTTTTATATCTGCTAAATAAAGGCAAGTTTTGTTTTGTTTTGAAAAGGTTTTCCAGCTTTAAGGTTCTGTAGAATGAGTTAATTAATACGTCTAAAACACAGTCTGGAGCTACCACCCAACACTGACTGTCTGGAGCTTCAAGCTAACTCTGACTATCTGGAGCTTCAAGCTAACACTGACTGTCTGGTGCTACAGCCCAACACTGTCTGGAGCTACAGCCCAACACTGACTGTCTGGAGCTTCAAGCTAACACTAACTGTCTGGAGCTACAGCCCAACACTGACTGTCTGGAGCTTCAAGCTAACAGTAAATGTCCGGAGCTACAGCCCAACACTGACTGTCTGGAGCTTCAAGCCAACACTAACTGTTTGGAGCTTCAAGCTAACACTGACTGTCTGGTGTTACAGCCCAACACTGACTGTCTGGTGCTACAGCCCAACACTGACTGGAGCTTCAAGCTAACACTGATTGTCTGGTGCTACAGCCCAACGCTGACTGTCTGGAGCTTCAAGCTAACACTGACTGTCTGGTGCTACAGCCCAACACTGACTGTTTGGAGCTTCAAGCTAACACTGACTGCCTGGAGCTGCAGGCTAACACTGACTGTCTGAAGCTTCAAGTTAACACTGACTGCCTGGAGCTTCAGGCTAATACTGACTGTCTGGAGCTTCAAGCTAACACTGACTGTCTGGAGCTTCAAGCTAACACTGACTGTCTGGAGCTTCAAGCTAACACTGACTGTTTGGAGCTTCAAGCTAACACAGACTTCCTGGAGCTTCAAGCTAACACTGAATGGTGCTACAGCTCAACACTGACTGTCTGGTGCTACAGCCCAACACTGACTGTCTGGAGCTACAGCCCAACACTGACTGTCTGGAGCTTCAAGCTAACTCTGACTGGAGCTTCAAACTAACACTGACTGGAGCTTCAAGCTAACACTGACTGTCTGGAGCTTCAAGCTAACACTAACTGTCTTGAGCTACAGCCCAACACTGACTGTCTGGTGCTACAGCCCAACACTGACTGTCTGGTGCTACAGCCCAACAATGACTGCCTAGAGCTTCAAGCTAACACTGACTGCCTGGAGCTTCAAGCTAACACTGACTGTCTAGAGCTTCAAGCTAACACTGACTGCCTGGAGCTTCAAGCTAACACTGACTGCCTGGAGCTTCAGGCTAACACTGACTGTCTGGAGCTTCAAGCTAACACTGACTTCCTGGAGCTTCAAGCTAACACTGAATGGTGCTACAGCTCAACACTGACTGTCTGGTGCTACAGCCCAACACTGACTGTCTGGAGCTACAGCCCAACACTGACTGTCTGGAGCTTCAAGCTAACACTGTCTGGAGCTTTAAGCTAACACTTACTGCCTGGAGCTTCAAGCTAACACTGAATGGTGCTACAGCTCAACACTGACTGTCTGGAGCTTCAAGCTAACACTAACTGTCTGGAGCTACAGCCCAACACTGACTGTCTGGAGCTTCAAGCTAACAGTAAATGTCCGGAGCTACAGCCCAACACTGACTGTCTGGAGCTTCAAGCCAACACTAACTGTTTGGAGCTTCAAGCTAACACTGACTGTCTGGTGTTACAGCCCAACACTGACTGTCTGGTGCTACAGCCCAACACTGACTGGAGCTTCAAGCTAACACTGATTGTCTGGTGCTACAGCCCAACGCTGACTGTCTGGAGTTTCAAGCTAACACTGACTGTCTGGTGCTACAGCCCAACACTGACTGTCTGGAGCTTCAAGCTAACACTGACTGCCTGGAGCTGCAGGCTAACACTGACTGTCTGAAGCTTCAAGTTAACACTGACTGCCTGGAGCTTCAGGCTAATACTGACTGTCTGGAGCTTCAAGCTAACACTGACTGTCTGGAGCTTCAAGCTAACACTGACTGTCTGGAGCTTCAAGCTAACACTGACTGTTTGGAGCTTCAAGCTAACACTGACTTCCTGGAGCTTCAAGCTAACACTGAATGGTGCTACAGCTCAACACTGACTGTCTGGTGCTACAGCCCAACACTGACTGTCTGGAGCTACAGCCCAACACTGACTGTCTGGAGCTTCAAGCTAACTCTGACTGGAGCTTCAAACTAACACTGTCTGGAGCTTCAAGCTAACACTAACTGTCTTGAGCTACAGCCCAACACTGACTGTCTGGTGCTACAGCCCAACACTGACTGCCTAGAGCTTCAAGCTAACACTGACTGCCTGGAGCTTCAAGCTAACACTGACTGTCTAGAGCTTCAAGCTAACACTGACTGCCTGGAGCTTCAAGCTAACACTGACTGCCTGGAGCTTCAGGCTAACACTGACTGTCTGGAGCTTCAAGCTAACACTGACTTCCTGGAGCTTCAAGCTAACACTGAATGGTGCTACAGCTCAACACTGACTGTCTGGTGCTACAGCCCAACACTGACTGTCTGGAGCTACAGCCCAACACTGACTGTCTGGAGCTTCAAGCTAACACTGTCTGGAGCTTTAAGCTAACACTTACTGCCTGGAGCTTCAAGCTAACACTGAATGGTGCTACAGCTCAACACTGACTGTCTAGAGCTTCAAGCTAACACACGACCTGGAGCTGCAGGCTAACACTGACTGTCTGGAGCTTCAAGTTAACACTGACTGACTGGAGCTTCAGGCTAACACTGACTGTCTGGAGCTTCAAGCTAACACTGACTGTCTGGAGCTTCAAGCTAACACTGACTGTCTGGAGCTTCAAGCTAACGCTGACTGTTTGGAGCTTCAAGCTAACACTGACTTCCTGGAGCTTCAAGCTAACACTGAATGGTGCTACAGCTCAACACTGACTGTCTGGTGCTACAGCCCAACACTGACACTCTGGTGCTACAGCCCAACACTGACTTCTGGAGCTTCAAGCTAACACTAACTGTCTTGAGCTACAGCCCAACACTGACTGTCTGGTGCTACAGCCCAACACTGACTGCCTAGAGCTTCAAGCTAACACTGACTGCCTGGAGCTACCACCCAACACTGACTGTCTGGAGCTTCAAGCTAACTCTGACTATCTGGAGCTTCAAGCTAACACTGACTGTCTGGTGCTACAGCCCAACACTGTCTGGAGCTACAGCCCAACACTGACTGTCTGGAGCTTCAAGCTAACACTAACTGTCTGGAGCTACAGCCCAACACTGACTGTCTGGAGCTTCAAGCTAACAGTAAATGTCCGGAGCTACAGCCCAACACTGACTGTCTGGAGCTTCAAGCCAACACTAACTGTTTGGAGCTTCAAGCTAACACTGACTGTCTGGTGTTACAGCCCAACACTGACTGTCTGGTGCTACAGCCCAACACTGACTGCCTAGAGCTTCAAGCTAACACTGACTGCCTGGAGCTTCAAGCTAACACTGACTGTCTAGAGCTTCAAGCTAACACTGACTGCCTGGAGCTTCAGGCTAACACTGACTGTCTGGAGCTTCAAGCTAACACTGACTGTCTGGAGCTTCAAGCTAACACAGACTGTCTGGAGCTTCAAGCTAACACTGACTGTTTGGAGCTTCAAGCTAACACTGACTTCCTGGAGCTTCAAGCTAACACTGAATGGTGCTACAGCTCAACACTGACTGTCTGGTGCTACAGCCCAACACTGACTGTCTGGAGCTACAGCCCAACACTGACTGTCTGGAGCTTCAAGCTAACACTGTCTGGAGCTTTAAGCTAACACTGACTGTCTGGTGCTACAGCCCAACACTGACTGTCTGGAGCTTCAAGCTAACACTGACTGCCTGGAGCTTCAAGCTAACACTGACTGCCTGGAGCTTCAAGCTAACACTGACTGTCTGGAGCTACAGCCCGACACTGACTGTCTGGAGCTACAGCCCAACACTGACTGTCTGGAGCTTCAAGCTAACTCTGACTGGAGCTTCAAACTAACACTGACTGGAGCTTCAAACTAACACTGACTGTCTGGAGCTTCAAGCTAACACTGTCTGGAGCTTTAAGCTAACACTTACTGCCTGGAGCTTCAAGCTAACACTGAATGGTGCTACAGCTCAACACTGACTGTCTAGAGCTTCAAGCTAACACTGACTGCCTGGAGCTGCAGGCTAACACTGACTGTCTGGAGCTTCAAGCTAACACTGACTGTCTGTAGCTTCAAGCTAACTCTGACTGGAGCTTCAAACTAACACTGACTGGAGCTTCAAACTAACACTGACTGTCTGGAGCATCAAGCTAACACTGTCTGGAGCTTTAAGCTAACACTTACTGCCTGGAGCTTCAAGCTAACACTGAATGGTGCTACAGCTCAACACTGACTGTCTAGAGCTTCAAGCTAACACTGACTGCCTGGAGCTGCAGGCTAACACTGACTGTCTGGAGCTTCAAGCTAACACTGACTGCCTGGAGCTTCAGGCTAACACTGACTGTCTGGAGCTTCAAGCTAACACTGACTGTCTGGAGCTTCAAGCTAACACTGACTGTCTGGAGCTTCAAGCTAACACTGACTGTTTGGAGCTTCAAGCTAACACTGACTGTCTGGAGCTACAGCCCAACACTGAACCACATCAACAAACAACATCGTACCTTAGAGAAATGGCTAAGTCGAAAGTATTCCATTGTAAATTGTTTACTGTTTGCAACTGATCATTTATCTATAGTTTTTTTTCTCTATTGTGATCTTGAAACAATTTCACCCCATCACCACTGACCTAAATAAAAGTTGGAAATTTGGGATGGGCTGATAAAAAAAAAATATTAGGCATAAATCTCATTTTAAAATCAATTCTTTTAGAAATGAAACCAAATGGAGCTGTAAATATGATCAAAGATAATCTCGAATTTTACATTTCCTATCCCTTGTTTTAAATTTTAAAAATGCTGAATGTGTAGGCTTATAATGTTTTCTTTATTTTTAAATTATTTTTTTTTACACATATTGTAAAGTTCAATCATTTTTTAATGGCTGGCTCAAATTTCAAAAGAACAGAAAAAATATTTTCTCGAAATAAAATGTAAATATTATTTCTGGTCACCTTAAAAGTAGAATCGGAAAATGAAGGTAGGCTACATACTTTCGTTACTCAAGTTCAACATAAACATGTTTACCTGAATGACTTGTTTTGATTGGTTTAATTATTTAGGACTTATTTGATTAACTACATTAGTTGAATCGGAAAATGAAGGTAGGCTACATACTTTCGTTACTCAAGTTCAACATAAACATGTTTGCCTGAATGACTTGTTTTGATTGGTTTAATTATTTAGGACTTATTTGATTAACTACATTAGTTAGGACTTTAATGATTAGTTAAAGTAGTTAGGGTTTATTTTGATTGGCTAAATTAGTTAGGACTTGCTTTGATTGGATAAATTGGTCAAGATTGGCTAAATTTGTTTAGAAGTGTTTTGATTCGTTAAAGTTGTTAGGAATTGTTTAAAAATAGCTGGATTAGTTTAGATACTGCATTTGTTTCGATACGCTTGATATTCTTATCAAGTTAATAATTAGACATTTAGACTTAAGAATCCCTGACAATAATATTAGATACTATATAGTCCTATCGAAGGGGTTCTCAACCTGTAGGTCTGACCCTATGGGGTCGAATGACGATTTTTCAGGAGTTCCTAAGACCATCGGAAAGATATATTTTTTGTTTAAAAAACGTGACAATATGCCAAATTTTTCATGGGTAGCTACTTTTTTTTAGAATAGATATTGCAAACAACTGAATCAGAACCAATCCAAACTTTTAATTGTCACAGCATCAGTATTTGTAACAGTTTAAATGACTGTTATCAACGGTGTAACGAGACACACCATTGTGGAATCAGAGGGTTAGGGTGCAGATTGACGCACGTAATTGAAAATCACATCCGCTTATAATATTATTACTACACCATCAAGTTCTAGTGGATGAGAGAAAAGATAAACAGTTTTGTTATGGAACTGCCCCGGAAAATGATCGTTAAGGAAAGAAATTAGAATGACGATTTTCGATTATATGATTTTACTTCAATAGTCAAAGCTGAAGTAGAGAAACCACAATGCGTCATTTGTAACGACGTTCTATTATCAGAATCAGTGAATCTGAACAATCTGAAAGTCATTTTGATTTCAAACATCCGAGCTTTGATAACCACGACATACAGTATTTGAAATTAAACTGAGTCGAGAAATCCAAAACTTGACTGCTGGCAAATAAACAATTAGCAGTCGTCGAACGGTTCAAGCTTCGTATTTGGTGGCCGTCAGAATTGCTAGAGCTATGAAACCTCGCATCATAGCTGAAAACTTACTGTTGCCAGCGGCCAAATACATTGTTCTAGTAATGATTGGAGCCGCATTTGTTAGATCTACTCAATTAGTTCAAACTGCGTATCTATTGACATAATAGCTGTCTAGGGATTTATCGATCAGATAATCCTAAAAATAATATAACTGTGCATGTGGTACCGTCTGGGGCATAGGCCATCAACTACCTTCCTCCAGTCATCTCGGTTCTGGGCAAATCTCTCCAACTGTCCCAACATCTTGCCCATCTGCTTAGTAGAATACAGTTGCCGTAACTGTTTACTATGCTTCATAATGCTTCCATAATTGCCTCATAAGATTTATAGGGTGATCACGCTATATAAAAGTAAATAAATGTGGCAATAATTTAAAAAAAAATATTTTATAGTTTTTTTACAAGCTGAAATATTTAATGCCTCGTGATTAAACATACAGCTTTGGCAAATCATACCATATATTAACATTATAAATACACTTTTATAACATTAGCGAAAATATTATTTTAAGGTGGGGGGGGGGGGGGGGGGGGTCAACGCCTAGCGGCCCATTGTAAAAAGGGTCACGGAACTAAAAAGGTTGAGAACCGCTGGCCTAAAGGCCATTATGAGACAGCTACGTTTTAAAATTATGTCCTTTGGTGAATGCGTGCATTCTGTATACATGTCTTTAGATCCCCATCTATTGCTTTGTCTTTTTTTTCTATCTTTATCTATAAAAATACATATCTGATTTAATTTGGTTTTCAAATTGATCGCATAGTTTATTCTTACAGTACACACCGCTCTCTATTTTCTTTTCAGTCTATCTCTTTTTCTCTCTTTTTTGCATTATGGAACCCGTTTTTTTTTTTTTTTTCTTTTTGTAACTCTCCGACATAGCCTTTTGGCTTGATTTGGAAAGACCCGCTTCATAATGCACACCTTACACATCTACGAACGTATGTATTGGACCCATTAATTTAGAAGCACTTCTACTTATTCTCCTCCCCACCCAGGCCCCACTCCCGACGAAATCCAAAACTTAGTCCTTCGTACACCCTACAACTTTTTTATTTTTCGGCTTCTCAGTTCAATCTATATTATAATTCGAGCTTGGACCAAAACCTAACCCAATTTTATTTTTATTATTTTTTTTTTTTTGCAGCCTTTAATTTTTATGCAAGCAATGTAGAGTATAAGACATGGCTTTAATTTTTATGCAAGCAATGTAGAGTATAAGACATGGCTTTAATTTTTATGCAAGCAATGTAGAGTATAAGACATGGCTTTAATTTTTATGCAAGCAATGTAGAGTATAAGACATGGCTTTAATTTTTATGCAAGCAATGTAGAGTATAAGACATGGCTTTAATTTTTATGCAAGCAATGTAGAGTATAAGACATGGCTTTAATTTTTATGCAAGCAATGTAGAGTATAAGACATGGCTTTAATTTTTCCTACCATCAGTTTCAGGCCAATAAACGATCTTAATTGAATGCCACATTTCTGTTCCCCTTTCTACATTTATTTTTGGTTTTAGTTCTTTAAATAAAATTATCAATTTGGTTTTATTTATTGTATCGCTATCAGCTGCCATCAGTTAGTGAATAAGTCAAATCCGGTTCTTAGCAAGCGCCTAGGAGGTAAAAGGAACATGTGTAGGAAATTTCATGATTAGTACGACAGTTTAAGAGATCTCTTGATCAATGAGTGATTCGATGGTAACTTAGAAATGTATAGTAGATTTTAGGCTATAACACGCTAATGTCGCTTTTGTCCAATCTTTTGGGGACATGTGGGTGAGAGGGGTGTCTGGGAGATTGTTTTCTTTCTGCTTTTAAGTGTTCATGAAACGCAGCGATAGGTAGTCAAACACAGTGATAGGTAGCCTAACGCAGCGATAGGTAGTCAAACACAGTGATAGGTAGCCAAACGCAGCCTTAGGTAGCCAAACACAGTGATGGGTAACCAAATACTGCGATAGGTAGTCAAACACAGCAATAGGTAGCCAAACAGATAATGAATAATGTTAGTGGCACAATTCCTTGATTCTCAATTTTATCAAGACAAACTAATTAATCTTTCTCCAAAACTAAATATATAAATTGTCGAATTAGAAATATATCTATATATATATATATATATATTGCTTGTAATTAACTTTAAAAATCAAAAGACACACACACACACAGAGACAGAGAGAGAGACAGAAAGACAGAGATAAAAAGAGATAGAGAGAACAGAGAAAAGAGAGTGAGAGAAGAGATGAACAGAAAGAGAACTGTATTCAGACCTACTACGTCCTACCCTAATGACAAATCGGTTTTTTGATTTGTTTCATTGTCTAATTTTGGAAGCCGATTACGCGCGTGGGAGTCCGATAAGCCATCTGATCCAGACACGGTCTGGTTCTAATAGCCATCCTGACCTTTTATTTGTTCCAGAAAAAAAAATTCAAGATTACTTCCCTTTTATCCCAAACATCACACCCTCTTCCAGTGTTTTCCCTACCTCCCCCAATGTTTAAAAAAAAAAAAAAATTGAAGTTATACAATGACATATCTGAGCATTGGTTTAATCATCCATGCATTTATTGATAAAAATAAAACGGGAACATAGTTGGTTTAAAGATCCATGCATTAATTCAGAATTTAATTTGTCGGCTGCTTCGTATTTCCGCCTTCCGGTTTCGATTGCTGTAGATGAAGTGAAATTTGAGTTTGCCTCAGGGGAAGCTATTGATAAGCGAATTGACCACACACACAAACGCACACACGCACAAATAATAATAGAAGCAAAAGTGGGAGTGAGCCCATGGTTTAATTCTGAGATTTTTATGTCAAGGGCTAAGGAAGGAAATGCTCGGGAGGATTTTTAAAATCCCAGATTCAAACAAAATGCGACTGACAAAAACATGCCGGCGTGGGGATCAGTTTGTTTGTGTGGCTTTAGGAAGCCCCAAACTTAACACACAAAAATCAACTCCAGACCAATCGGCTAAACAGTGATACTCAAACTAGTCAATAGGTTTTCCCAGGCCTACTCTGTGTTATAGCCTGCACTGATCTCATTTGCATTATAAACTGATGCATCAATTTGTTTAACATCCGTTGGTTTGTTTGTCATGTTTGAAGGTTGCATAGGGGAAATAACTTGTTTTCCCTCTGATAGTGTCATGAAATAGGTGAAGAGAAGAACAAGTAACATGAATAGTTTTAGGAATGACTCTTTTTTCGGGTGTCACGAGGTCTTCTTCTTGATCGTTGAAAGTGCTGAAATATGTTGCAGGTGCTCTTTTTAAAGATAGTGCTGAAATGTGCTAAAGTTTTACAAGACGACTCTGTTACGTGCCGGTTATTCTGTAAATCTAAATGCTATCTTTGAGATTCAATAAACGAAAATCTTTTTAATTCAATTACAGAACTTTAATTCAACTAAGAATCACTGCATGCGTATATATTGTTGTAACTCTAGGGTAGGCACTCAACGAAAAGGCATGCAACTCAACACAGTTTAACAGGAAATAAATAGTTGTGTTTATTCACTAGGGTAAACACATAACATCCTTCAGCTTCATCAGAGTCTTGCTACTAAGTCCTTTGGTACTTAACCCGAATGTGGACGACAGCCTTCCCCGTTTCGCTCCAGGTCCCTACTACAACCTTCAGGCAGCACAAAAGTTGGCCTCTTAGTTTCCCAAACATTCAGACTCTTCACAATCCCTGATGCCCTGTTATTCTCTAGTGTCTTCCTGTTTACGTTCACTAGTGCGCTAGTGCGCGCCTCAAGCACTGGTGCAAGGCAGGGTTACAACAATATGTACAGAAATAAAACTGTATCAGACGAATAACTTTCTTTCAAAGTTCAATAATGAAATATTTAAATTTACTACTAGATCTAATAAAATACAAGACTTTTCTCTACAAATTCTAACTCAAAAAACTAAAATACGTCTTATCTCTATGAAAATTCTCCCGAGACTGACTTTCCCTTCGCCATTTTCTAATTCCGATTTGACACTTTGCTTAACCATTGAAATCATTTCCTTCAACCAATCAAATAATGCTTTAGGTAGAACCCCAAGTGTCTTAGGGTTGTTTTTTAAAGGCCCCCAGAAGAGAAACAGACCGCTGTTAAGTTTCTGCAATACGTTCGTCCGTCACGTTTAGATCTAAAAAACTTACAGATTCAACTATCCTTTCACACGCTCTGTCTCAGAAAAAAAAGTTGAATGGCAGGAAATAAAATACCAGATACTGAAGTCCTTTGAAGAGCGGGCCTGCAAAACATCCACACAATCCTGATGTAGTCTTAGCTGCGATGGGCAGAATGGAAGACTCCCGCATCCCTAAACTTCTCCTTTACGGTTAATTAAACAAAGGGAAGCAATCACAAGGTGGACACCATCAAAGCTTGTCTGAAAGCCATCAGCATTGACCCTGCCCCCTGGGAGACGGAAGCACATGAAAAGCTCTGTGAAAACTGGCGCACAAATTGTAGAGGACAAGAGAACATCGCTGGCAGAAGAAAAGCGTCAGAAAAAAAAAGAAAGGCCAATGACACTATCTCCACCTGGAATAACCTGCCCAGAGTTCAGTTAAACATTCCTGGCTCACCTAGGTCACATCTGGACGATTGTTTAATCACATACGTTATACCAAGCTCACACTGATCCATATCTTTATGACAATCAGTTATGAATGAATGAATATTAACAATGTAATAGTCTCACAATGTATTAGGCTTACATTGTAATAGGCTTACAGTGTAATAGGCTTACAATGTAATAGGCTTACAATGTAATAGGCTTACAATGTAATAGGCTTACAATGTAATAGGCTTACAATGTAATAGGCTTACAATGTAATAGGCTTACAAACAGAAACAACGTCAGCGGCCAAACAACGACAACACTTTCGCCCCGCACACGTCTGGAGGGAGGGGAAGATTGTGGCTAGTTGACGTCTGTATTTTAGAGCTGAAAATATATTGAAACATGTCTTTAATCTCCATTGCTTTCCAAAAACATAACTCCTGAGCGGACCTTTCGGAGTTCGCATCTGAGTTTGTATGAAAACACAAACTTTCTTTGTAATGTTTTATTTTTTTGTTATCCTTTTAAAGAATTTCTAACCTTGTTCTGAATACAAGATGTGTGTGACTGACAATGCATTCTGATGAAATGTAAAGTCGAACCCCAAAAGCTGAAGGCTACGACCGAAATTTCGATCGTGCTTATTCACTGCATGTGTACATTTGAAAAATTCTTTCTCGCTTGAGATTCGAATCATAGACCAAGATCATCTTCCTTTTTTTTTCTCTGGTTGTATGACTTATCGGTGACCATCAGGTTTATACTTAAAAAAAACAAAATATTTTGCATCAATCGAGTTTTTCCGTTTACGTAATATACTTGGTCATGAAGAGAAACAATTGCATGACAATACTGGCATGTCCCCGTCCTTAGCTAGGACTAACAATGTAACATCTAGTTTAATTTGTTTGTTTTATATACACATAGCGTTAGCTGTACAGGTGGTTTTGTTTTTACATTTTGAATTTAAATTTTGGGTTTTCTTTCAGTTTTGTTCTATGTCTCGTGCGGACTTTACCAATAGGCATCTTGAGCTTTCCCCCCCCCCCCCCCCCCAAATATTATTTTAAAGTAAAAGCATAGGAATAAACTGCTTTTGATTTTTACAAGTGGCTCCATATCTCAAATAGCTTATTAGATCTAGATCTATATTGATGTATCAGTCGCTTCATTGATAAATCAGTAAATAGCTGATGTAATATTTAACTTAATTTTTTTTATTATAAGAGTAGCATGATATTGCACTGTGTAACCATATTTTTAAGTTTTAAATACATGAAATTATGCTTTGGCACAAGGCTCCTCCCAGTACCCGCTGGGGGAGCTTACATTGTCACTCAGAACCCTAACTAGTAAGGGCGGAGTGTTTACTTCTGTGGCATTTTACGTCTCGAGAGACGATCTTTTCCCTTTGCAACGTCTTGTGTGACTAAAGAGGCCAATCCTTGATACACAGCTGCGATCGCAGGTTGGGCATATATAATCACCAGGCGCCGTTGCATTTTCACCCTTCTTTCTGCTTCTGTTGTGTATGACATCTGCAATCTTTGACCCTTCCTTTATGCTTTCTCTCCATGAGGATCTGTCCAGTGCCACCTCTTCCCAGTTGCCTGTGTCGATTTTGAAGAGCTTCATGTCGCGTTTGCATACATCCGTATAACGTAAAAGTGGGCGACCAGCGGCTCTCCTGCCTTCTATTAGATCGCCATATAGGATGTCCTGTGGAAGTCGACCTACTGGCATTCTACGAACGTGGCCAAGCCAGCCAAGGCGTCTGCTGCTGATAACAGAGCGGATGTCCTGGCACCCTGCTCTTTGTAGCACTTCCTCATTAGTTATCTTATCTTGCCACCTTATTTTAAAGATCCGCCTTAGGCATCGAAGGTGGAAAACATTCAGTTTTTTTTCCTGCCATGAGTAGGTTGACCATGTTTCACTTCCGTACAGCAAGGTGCTCAACACACAGGTCCGGTAGACTAGGGCTTTAGTACTGCTAGTCAGCAATATGTTGTCCCAGACTCTTTTCTGCAGCATGGTGACATGGTGGCCATTGCCTTGGCTATCCTGTTGTTTATGTCTTTATCCAGTAGAGTGTTGTTGGATATGATGGAGCCAAGGTAACAAAAGTGATCAATAATTTCTAGTGGTTGGCCATTAATGCTTACTTGAGGTGCAGTGTTTGTGTTTTGGACAAGTATCTTAGTCTTGCTTTGACTGATGTTTAAGCCGAACTTCTGGCAAGCAGCAGATAGTTTGTCAACCAGGGACTGTAGCTGAGTATCAGAATCAGCCACAATAGCTGCATCATTAGCATACAGGAGTTCCCTGACGAGTAGCTTCCTAACCTTGGTTTTTGCCCGCAGCCTTGATACATTAAATAATTTTCCAGAGAATCTTGTATGGAGAAACACACCTTTGTTTATGTCGTTGTACGCATTATGCAGTAGACAGGAGAAGAATATGCAAAACAGAGTAGGTGCGAGCACACATCCCTGCTTGACACCACTGCAAACCTCAAAAGGTGCTGATTGGGCTCCATTGAATTTGACAGTACATTTAGTTTCCTCGTGGAGTGTTTACTGTCGTTCCACTTACTCCAGAAAGAAACATTTCAAAGGTATAAAAGATGTTCCAAAAAAAATTGAGTGACTAGATGAAACGAAGATTTATTACATATATATTTATATCTTTATATCTATACATATTTATATCTTTATATCTATACATATTTATATCTTTATATCTATACATATTTATATCTATGTATCTATCTTGTATCTATCAATGTATCTATTTATCTATCTATCCATCTATCTATCTATTTATTTATCTACCTATCCATCTATCTATCTATCCTGGCCTATTTGTGTGTGCAAAAGGGAAAAAAATCGGTCCAACGTCTCGCCCTCTCAAAAAGTTTAGCTACGCCCCACATGTGATGAATATTACCCAATGTCATAGACAACACTCTTTCCTTCGACACTCCCCCTCCCCTTTTTTTCTCTTTAAAAATACATAAATAGGCCTACTGTTATTTATCGGGAGAAACTAAATAGCCCAAGAGAAGATCCCCCGCGTATCTAAGCACTAACGGTAACAACTGTTCCTGAAATTGAAACAACAAAACTCTCTCACAGAACTGCCGCTTCTCTGGTCAATGAGGATAGTAGAAATTGCATCAGTGAAACATTTATATGATGACTATTTAAACAAAAAATGTTAATCAAAGAGATTTATTCCCCCCCCCCTTTTTTTTTTTTTCCATAATTTGCGTGTGTCTGTGTTGCTGTGAAAAACTCTGTGTTTTTTTATGAATCGTGTATGTGTGTATGCTTCTGTTTACAAAAGTTGTCGGTCACCAGTTTCAAAATGTTCAATTCTTTGACTAATATCTGATTGAGTGTGTGACGGCGGGGTCTCGATAGCTATTTAATATTTTGATGTCCAAATCTGTTTTCTATCTAACAATGTCATCAGACACAAGATCGATTTTAAACAGAAAAAAAAAAGTTAAAGCTCGAAGTATTTGGAAATCTGGCATTTCATGCGTTATGCTGAATGAGTTTTGTTCTGAATTTGAAGTTAAGTGTCGTCAACCATCATTTCGTAATACACCTTTTTTAACATTCGTCATTAAGGATGAAATATTAATAGGGTAAGGTAAAGCTTCAAAATAGAAAATGGGTTTTAAATTGTACAAGATTTTATATTGAAATTTTAAAAAAATGAATAAATAGACCAAAAAAATGAAACATGATTTTTAAAAAGGAAACAAATGAATGAAATGAACCAAATGAATGAAATGAACCAAATGAATGAAATGAACCAAATGAATGAAATGAACCAAATGAATGAAATGAACCAAATGAATGAAATGAACCAAATGAATGAAATGAACCAAATGAATGAAATGAACCAAATGAATACAATGACTCAAACGAAAGAATGACACGAAGAGATAGATTGTAGTTTCATCTACATTGTAAATCCTTTATTTTCATGTTTCTCTATTCATACAATATTCAAATTAGAAGTGACATTTTCTTTTTTACACAAAATTTGGTTTCACGAACTGAACAGAATACCGCGTTACAGATCATTGAAGTTTTCATAAGCTCAATTTTAGCGAGAACAAAATCGTTTTACTACAGAGCCGGCGCTAGGGGGAGCGAGGCCTCAGGTAAAAGGAAACGCAAGTCCTCCCGACCTCTCCCCTAGCGCCGGCCCGGTTTACTATCACCTAAATAATAAACAATTTGAAACCATTTCACAAATAAATTCTATTTAGAGAGAGAAATAATATACATAAAAAACACATAACAACCCAACATAATAAATTACAACGCTAATAAATAAATAAATTAGTTTTTTGTTTTGTCAAATATTAAACATTACTTCTTTTTTTTTTTAAACTTTTTTTTTCGACAGTGTTCAAGTCTTAAAATGAATTAATTAGAATTGTTTAGCATTGAGGAGGTTAGAAACCTTTGCGCATCAAGTCTGCGCACATTAGCTGTTGAAAGATTGACAGTTAAAGAAAGAGTTCAACATCCTAGGGGAGGGGTGGGTGTGATCTCTTCTAATCTCAAGTTGAAATGTTGACACAAGTTGTATATCTTCAGAACCAGAGGTACCGTCCTTCTTCTGGGTGCTTGTAACAGTGGTGGAAAACATTTAAAAAAAAAAAAGGTTTTATCAACTCTGTCTGTCTGTCTGTCTGTCAAGTAAAAATCTTGAACACGTTATTTCTCTCACACCTATTCTCTGATCAAGTTAAAACTTTTACACAATTATTTATTATACTTAACAAAACAATTTTAAAAATTAACCAATTAATCATTTAATTATTGGTAATTATTTATATTGTTTGATATCAAAAAGGGAAATGCATTTTACATTATTGAGACAGTGGACGATTAAATATGTAAATTTGAAGATCTTTCCCTTAGATAAGCTTTTTTTTTTTTTTTTAAATATTTTTATATTTCGCTTCATTAAGTGATGGATATCTCTTAACTAGACTGTTGTTCCAGACTGTACTGAAAATATGAACCATTGAGACATACAGTGATGTATTTACCTTTAGGTGTCAGTCAGACTATAGTTAAAGGCCAGTACTCCCCAACAATTTTGTCAGGGATATTTTCCATTTATTTGAAGAAAAAGCGGGTGGAAAAGTTGCCTTATGACGATTGCAAGGAGCCCCATATTTCAAACAGCTTAGAACCTTATCAAGTCTAAATCTGTGGGTCTTGAATACGAACCAGTTTCAATACATTCCTGGTACGTTTTGGCTCTATAATATTTCTAGCTGATTTAAAACTACGTACATGGGACGTGACTATGACTTTATTATGTACTAATCAAGGAAAGAGACGGGGGGGGGGGGAATTAATTGGTACACAGTGGACGATTAAGATGTGTGTGTGTGAGTGTGAGTGTGTGTTGTGTTTATGTGTTTTTTTACACATCACCGTAACTTTACCCGTTGCTAAGAAGTTGAATCCTGTCAGAAACATTCATGCCACCCCAGTTTAGAATAGACGAGTACAAAATGTGAGATGGTGACAAAAGAGCCTCTTTTTTTTTCCTTGGCAAGGACAGTGGCAGTAGCATGGCTGAGGGATAAAATTAAACCGGCGGATTTTTTTATTTTTTTTTACCGCAGAAAGCTATAGCAAATGTATTCGTAAGTTCATTTCATAAAAATTCTTTTAGATATAGTTCCTTTCACTCCACCTGATATTTTAAAAGGAAAAACAAATCTAATTTTTAAAGAAATCAACCCCCCACCCCAAACCTTCTGACCTACATAATAATTAGTGCAATGGCTATTTTGGTTTATGTGTCATCTATAATAAAACAAAAAGACAAACACAGCAAGTTACTATACGATTGTGTCGACTCAATATTTGACATCAGCATATCAACAAATGAGAATTATAATAAAACACAATTGTCATGCACATTGACATATAAACAAATAAAATATCACCTGACGTCTAGTATACAAACTAGTGTAGTATTAGGGTTATAATATATATATATGTATATATATATATTTATATATATAAATAATTATTCATAGAAAATCTCACAAATCGGGTCATTTAATTAAAAGTGTGTGTTTCTTTTCTGGAGCTCATAAACCAATGACGTCATCATCAAACATTAAGGCTGTGTAAATAGACATAATACATTACAGAGAATACAATAAACAAAAAATTAGTATGGGTGTTTATTATATAATCAACAAAAGTAACAAGGAGTTGTCGAGACACGACAAGACACGGCAAGACGTGACATGACAAGACATGGCATGACGTGACAAGACGATTATTATGAATTACAAATTACCAAATGCCAATGCATGAATAAGACGACATTATAGCATCAGTCTTGGCATGGTGACACAAAAATAAAACGTTGTATTAATCGTAAACACATTACCCGAATATAAGCTTCATCAAATGATCATATTTACACAGTAATAATAGACATAATGATACATGTGTTGTACTTAAAAGCATTCTAGTCAAGTAAACTAGAACACAACTAAAAACAAACAACAATCTGTAGTGTTTTTTTAAATACCTGTATTAAAAGTTTCAACAAATTAATTGTTCCTTATATAATAAGTTTTTGTTGTTTGAACATCTCTTGCTGAAACACACGTAAGTAGTGCAGCTATCATAATACATGGGCTCTTTTACTCTCTACATTTGTTTTGTGTTCGGAACAGGAAGAGGGCATAAACTTTTAATGATACTAAATAGTTGACGTTCGCTTCTGAGCCTCGTTATGGAAACGAGACAAATAGGTTATTGTAAATATTGCCTTTAATTGAAAGGAAAAATGCTCCATAGCTATGAATAGAGGTGAAGTTTATCGCCGTGTGCGTTACAGTCAAGGGAGTTCTTTCTAAATACAAGATTATTAGCTCAGTAGATTAAAGAAATACAGACTGAGGAGGGGGGGGGAGACAGAGCAAGATAGAGATAGAGAGAAGCGATAACGAGGGAAATAGAAAATTAGAAATTGGGAGAGAGAGAGACAGAGAGACAGAGAGAGTGAGAGACAGAGAGAGAGAGAAGGGTGAAATAAAAATCAAGCAACCAAGAAAATCAAGTATCCTAAAAAGTCAGATAAGATGTACCCAGACACCCGACACGTCCACCCTGCTGTCTCCCCACACATCAGTGCTACCTGGCCCCACCCCACACATCAGTGCTACCAGGCCCCTCCCCACACATCAGTGCTACCTGGCCCAAGTACTTAACATAACCCCCGTGTAAGCCTACGAAATCCGAGGTAATGATCGCTTTATCTCCCTTTGTACTGCTTATAGAAACAAAGATAGAAACAGAAAACATGATGTTCTAACCAACCGAGAAGGTGAGCTGGAGAGTCTGACCCACAAAACAAACCACAATCAGAAGTGAACAGATATACCCACAATGTCACGTTGAACCTAGAACAAAGTAGGAGTAGAGGATTGAAACCTGTTGGAACCATGGAAGAAGGCTCATGGGTCTATCTATCTATTTATATCAATATCTAGATAGATAGATAATCCTTAAATAATATTAAAAATTTCTGTGTATACTGTGTTAAAAGTTTTTGCTAATTGAGTATGCAGACATTGTTTTGTATTTTGTCGTACCTGCATTTATTGTTTTAAAGTTATGTATAAAATAAGGTCTGCCATTTATTATTATTATTATTAGGTTAAAAATGAACACAATATTCATTCTCTGGCACTGCCAGGGTCGAGTTCTGTTAAAGAGAAACAAAATCATTGTAGTCCCTTTAACAGTGTCCACTGAAAACATTTCTGGTGATGTGGTAGGTCTGCAGCAGTACCGCCCTCTGACATGCAACTTGAATGTTCCTAGGAATGTTAAGGGCCTTAAAGATATCGTTGGGGTCAGTTATCATTATCACCTCAGTTGATAATATCATTATTATTTTTGAGATTGAAGAGTTTAATCTGTATATTTTAATAACAAATATTTCCCAACATGTTAATTACTACAAATTAAAATCATTTTTAACTTCATAATTGTAACGTGTTTAATTAGCGAGAAATTACATTTAGAATGTTTCTCATCTTTACCTTGACCTTCGTCGTAGGGGTGCTGTGACAGTTCGCGCAACCAAATCCCTCACGTTTCCAGGTCAGCAGCTGTACTTAGCAGGATAGCAAGAGTAGAGACAACGATTTGTTGGGTCCCAACAGAAAATAGAAGAGCTGTAACCTCAGAGATATGTTTTTACACCTACCTATAAAATGTTGTTTAAAAGGCAAACAGGCAAAGGTAAATAGAACAAGTCTTTTTTTTATTCGCAGCAACTATTTTTAGCCTCAAGTAACAATTTCGGCATGAGGTAATGCATTAACAATCCACTTCCACATTTCTTTGTAAGGGTTGGGGCGGTTAGGGGATATTTATAACAAAAAATCGCAAAAATACTTGATTTGAATCTTATAATTCAGGAAATGATAACAGATTTAAAAAAAAAAGAGATAGCGAAAAAAAAAAAGGGGGGGGGGGGTGTTAGCAATAAACAGATTGGAGTATTCCATTTCTTGGAGATAAAGAACGAATAGATGATAGCAGAAAGATCTATGCAAAATATGTTCGCTGATGACACTATATGTATTATTGAATTGACAATTATTATTAGATCCAAACGAGCAATTTTGTGTGTTAAAAAACTATAAAATATTTGTTTAAATATCTGTAAATCACTTACTTATTAATATCAAAGTCGCATCATGGTATTGAATGATAAATAATGTTAAATTTAAATATAGAACATAGTTCATTAAACTCATATTGAGAAAGGGCTAATGACGTAGGTGGTAGGTGGATTGAATGTAATTGGCCCAATAAACAAATGAGGTCAATGATTTCCACGAATAAGTGTAACGCAGGACAACAAACATCAAATGCACACAAGAGTCAGTGTGTAACTAACAAACATCTCAGCTACACACTGCAGTCCGTGTGCTCCCAACATCTCAACTACACACTGCAATTCGTGTGCTTCCTACATCTCAACTACACACAAGAGTCAATGTGTAACTAACAAACATCTCAACTACGCACTGCAGTCCGTGTGCTCCCAACATCTCGACTACACACAAGAGTCAATGTGTAACTAATAAACATCTCAACTGCACACTGCAGTTCGTGTTCCAAACAAATATATAAATATAGAGATGAGAACAAAGTCAAGAACTCTGATAGCGTGTGTTCGTACATTGTGTGTATGTGTTTTTGTAGTGTTGTTTTTTTTCTGTGAATGACCTCAGACTGTACACTGTTGCCATGGTGCAGGTCGTCTCTGTTTCCTGTCGCTGACCCTGGTCTTTCTGTCTTCACACTGTTTCTCACCTGAAAAGAGAAGACATAAGAATAGAGTGTCACTGACATAGATCTCATCAAGTTCTATTACAATAAGTGTCTCTTATTAGTTGCATTAATGTATTGATGCATAACAACAGTAACCAGTAATTAATACAAAATTCTCCTATTTAGACCTTGCAATCTATAGGGCAGATGTTTCTTTGGCTAACGGTTAACGCCCTAAAAATCTAGTCTCCACCAAGATTCGAAACCAGGACTCCAGGTTCGGAAGCCGAGCGATTAATCACTCGGCCACAGCGAAAAAAAAATAAAGATTCCCCTTTCAGACCTTGCGACCTATTGGGCAGATGATGTAAATGTCATCTGTTTCTGATGGTTTCATATGGCCAACTGTTATGGTATAGTGATCATAGTTATCGAAAACTGTTGACACAATTATAGTACACTTATCAAATAGTTATAGTGCCAACATATTGGTACCATAATATTACCATTCTGCTACCATACTGTTATCACAGACCTGACAAACATGTATCAAATACACGACATATATAATTAACATACAGATACCACACTATCTCCATATAGAATCATATCCCACAGTCAACATATTGCTACCATACAGTCTTAGAAAATGAAACATTGCGAAATAAACACTTTTAATTCATTTAATGTTATCCCCCCCCCCCCCCCAACCGCCTCTGTACCTCCGGTACGCCTGCCCCCGTCTTGTTCCATTTTCTTTACTTTTGTGCCATAGTCGGTACAGTACTTTTAAATATTTTGCTGGTTTGACTCAATTAAATGTCTGAACATTTCAAGACTATTGTATATCACCTCGTCAGCCGTGTGGGGGAAAAAGAAAGGAATATTCTCCTCTTCTCTTACCATCTCCTCCGGCAATACTTTCATCGTTCTAAGGAGATAAATCTAAAGTGTATTTCGTTTCGTTCCATTCTGTTTCAACTGACAAGTTTTTAATTTACTTCACATTTCATTTGTCTTTGGTCTACTCGATGACCTAGTTTGAAATGACATGACACCTACCTATGAACAAATATATATGTTTTTTGTCAAGTTTTTTTCTTATTTTAAAAATGTATACGTTTCGTTTTCAAGATAGCCCCCTCCTCCTTTGTATAGTCTTAATACATACACACGCATTCGCGTTCGTACCCCCCATACACACACCTAACAGAACACATCGTCCTAGGATGTAATAATCTTCAAATCTGAAAGAAAATCCGAAAAAAGTTTTAAAAAAAAAAAACAAGGTTACAAAGGCAGTTCGTGTGGAAACATAAATTCAAAATCGGCCCCCAAAGTGGTCCACCCACGCAGGTAAAAAGGCAGGTAGGCCTATCAATATTTTCAGAAAGAACATTAGAATTCAATTCTATCAAAGGCAAATGACAGAGAAGAATGGAGAAAGAAGGTTGACAGATCGTGTGTGGTGCCCCAGCAGTCCAGCAGACCAAAGGATAGGAGAAAGTGAATGTGAAGTTGAATGCGAACCTGGCCTAACTGATGTCCTATAATGAATATCTAATTGATCTTATTTATTTAAAGGGTTAATCTCTTGTTCAAATCCTGAAAAAAAAAGAAAAACACATTTCCGTAAAAAAAATAAAAATCCTTTAGTTAAATGTTCCATAGCTGCGGTATAGGACGTCAGTACACGCAATAATATGAAAACCTACTTATTAATTCTTGTTTTAAATTATGTCCAACTTATATGCATACTAAATAGATTTTTTTCTCTTTAAAAAAAGTAATCATTATTTTTGGGTAAATGTAGTAGTTAGTAGGACAGAACTTACATAACGTAACAATAAAAATGTAAAAAAAATACTTTTTTAACAAAAAGTCCAAAACCATTTACATAAATGTGTTATAAATATGGTATATATTCATCCTCACAACTAAAGAGCCTCCTGTGTTTATTACTATTAATAGTGAATAGTTGTAAAAGTTGTGTATTTTTAAGAAAAAACTGCATAAATTAGATTTTTCGCTTTTAGAAAAGAAAAAAGTAGCCGTTGTATCAGAACTTTGAATTGACTAAAATATTATTATGTCGGATTTTCCTTTTCTATTCAAGTTACGAGATCTAGGCGGGACGGACGGACAGACGGACAGACATTTCACACAAAATTAATAGCGTCTTTTCCCCTTTCGGGGGGCCGTTAAAAATTTGAATAAATAAAAAAGGAGCAGCTTATCTAAGGGGAAGAAAACTATATTTACTTCTGCATCTCCTGATAATGTAGAATTTTTTCCCTTTTTTGATATCAAACAAATAATTAATTACCAAAAAATAATTGACTAATTGGTTAATTTTTAAATTGATTCATTTTTATAGTTAATATAAATAATTATGTAAATTTTCAACTTGATCCGAGAATGGGTAACCTGTAACCTGGAATAACCTGTAACAAACATTTACCAGGCAGACAGAGTGAGTGGATATTAATCTTTGTAAAAAAAAAACACAATGTCAGAAATGCGTACATTAGATCAAAACAGTCCGTCACTAGTTTTCTTGTATTTCAGATAATTTTTGGATGTATAACATGTCGAAAATAACTTGTCATAAAAGTCTACATTTTAATGTCAAGGCGAAGCAATAAATGACAAGAGAACTTGCATTACGACCGACATCTTTATGACATTCTGACATGTTCTTCACTAAACGCATTGTTATTTCCCTTTATCAGCATCAAGGCTTTGTTGTTTTTTTAAGTTTAATTGAGCGTTCAATGTCAGTTCTTTTTTTTTTTTACGAGCGATGAGTACTTGAACAGTCATAGAAAACAATCTAATGCTCCTTGATGCTGGGGGTAGATGAATACGTAATGACGGGCATTGCGAGGCTTCATATCACCTCGCATTAGCACACAAAGAGAAGATAACCCCTGCTATAGAATTTAGTTCCACTCAAATGGGTTGTGTACCGTGACTCCATTACCTTCCAGGTAAACGCTTAAGATATCTATACAAAAATCACACTAATGCTAACTTTTATGATAGTACATCTATAATACGCGTGCTGCTTTTTTTTTCTCTCTCTCCTCTCTCTCTCTTCCTTCCCCACTCTCGCTTGCTCTCAGTGTGTGCGCGCGTGTGTGTAGCTTTTATGATCACTGAAGTGTGATGTGTGTAGTGCACCCTCCTTCTCGATTTTGTTTTCGTCCCTCTATCCCCCCCCCCCCCACTCCAAATACTCGATGGTGAAATAATGACGCACCAAAAAAAATCTTCTCATAATTGTTCAGGATGGGTGGTCATTGATTCATAGTGCTGAGTGATTCAATTCTGAATCCTTTCAACACGTCACACCATGCAGAAACATTCAGGCCTTTTCACCTTGTCTTTGGGAAAGTAATCACTAGATCTAGTAGTTCATTTGTGGGAGCCTGTCATATTCTAGTTTTTGGTGTTACATATCGAGTAACCAGCCCGGACAATGCTTCTCAGCCTCACGGTGGCGCTCGGGTGGACAAAGTCGTGGAGACGATAAAGCCAAGAGGAAAGCAAAAAAGAAACCCCCGTTGACCTAAGGACCAAGTCCATTGCACTTGCGGGGATGGAAGTAAGCACCAACAAACATGCCACTATCCATGTCACTATCCACAAACCGTTTCTCTAGTCCGAGCGTTCTGGGATAAGAGCCATCGGCGATTTTTTCGCAGATATAAGTTTGAGCGGTATAAAAGGCTGGATGAATACCTCCCAGCTAGAAAACTAGTGGATAGTTGGAGATGCAGTCTTTTATGCATCATGCCACTAGACTATCTGATAAAGCTGGTCTCTCCCCTACCCGACAAAACATTCAACGCTTTCATCCCCTTCCTCCTTGGTGACGACCCCAGACATACGTTTGAAACTAGTAGACCCTAATGCCACTAAGCTAGGTCGTTCATCTAACGACCGTCAAATTCTAGCATTGGAGACCATTAATACCTTCAAGCCCATTGCTATTTTTGCATACAATGATGGGTCGGCATCGATAGATTCTGGCAGAGCAGCCTATGGAGCTTATATCGACATTCTTGGCTCTCACTCAGTCAAAATCTTTAGACCATGTAGTAGTGTTTGCAGTTTCGATGCGGAGACCATGGCAGTCTGTGAAGCCTTAAAAGTCATTGACTCTCAACTCGGCGAGGGACATTTGAGGGCAACACAGATTGTTGTGGTCACTGACTCAAAATCTGTACTACATGCTTTGCAAAGTCCAGGACCATGCCCCCCCCCCCCCATATCGACACTGTCATCATGGCTTCACACAACATAAAACAACGCTATGGCACCCCTGTAATAATGCAGTGGGTACCGCGTCTCATAGGTGTGACTGGCAATACTATTGCAGACTCCTTGGCCCACCAGGGAGGGCAAATTCCACCCACTGAACAGGCTGTAAGTTTTCATCATGCTCTGGCTATAATTCAAAAAATAGAAATGGAAAAGTGGTTTGAGTGCTGGGACAAGTCCCAAAAACCCCGTGGAGTCTGGGAGCGCATGAGGCGCCCAGACCGCACTTCCACGTGGTGGAGGCTGTCCAGGCCTGAGCAAGCTATTATAGCACAGTGCAGGACAGGCCATTGTCCTGTTAGCTCATATTTCTCACGGCTATGGCCAAATTTCGATTCACGATGCCCCGCTGCGAGGAAGAAGAGGAAATTGTGCCTCATATCCTGTTCAACTGTCCCAGACTTGCTGATCTCCGCCTCAACAGGTCTGGGAAACCAAAAATTCTCTACCTGTAAGGCGAAATTTCTGCACTACGCAAGATAGCAGGGTTTCTGTCCAGGGCTTTTAAAAGAGAGGATTTGAGCCTCTTAAGCCCTCACTCAAATGGAGTTTGATGATGATGATGATGAAGAGTTTATTCCTCAACTAGTTCTATAGAATGTAGTAATGTGTGTACAGATTCGCAAACATCAACGAAAAGTCCTCAGATTTTAAACACAGTATTTTAAAAGAAACAAGAATGGATTAATAGTTGTTTTTTTTTTTCAAAGAGGTTAGAAGCAATAATTAGCAATAAGGAGAAAGGTTACAGACATTTGGTTTTAAACCAATATATTCCATCCATGAGATTGGCTAAATGCCACTCCCTCCTCCACTCCCCCCCCCCCCCCCCCCAGGACGCTCAAGAGCGAGATCTAAACGACCAGGTCTTTAACTGAACAGAAGTGGGAGACGATTCAGAGACCTCTCTAGGAAAGCATACCGCTGAGCGGCATCTTCTTAGCGGGGGGGGGGGGGGGGGGGGGGGATGTCACATTAGAGGGAAAGCACTGATTGGCCTCCCCTGGGAGGGTTCCGCCACACATACCTCCAAATGTGCTCACGTGATCTCGTCTCGGTTGCGAGACTGGACACACGTTGGTTAGTTTTTACTTCTTGCTACATCCCTTGTCAGTACAATTTTTTTTTTCTGCCCTTTCATCTTTTTTCTCTCCTTTTTTTTCTTCTTCATTAGCGTTTTATTTAGCTGTTAGTTTTGTGTGGTCCGTGTGTCCATCCAGTTAAGGTAGTAAAAACTAGAAAAAATATTGAAAATCCGATATCATGATATTTTTAAATCTTGCAAAGTGCGTGTGCAACGGCTACTTTTTTTTCTGGAATCAAACAGTTTAGTTTTAAGAAAATAAAATGCAATATTTTTAAATAAAATTCACCATTTTTATAACTATTCACTATTAATAGTAAAAAAAAAAAAAAAAAAAAAAAAAGGGGTAGACTATATTACCAAGTGAGGAGATTTTCTTGGAAATTTTGAATACATTAGTTTAAACGGTTTAGTTCTTTTCTTAAATAATGTTATAAAAATATTTGTATTATTAAATTGTTTTCTGTTCATTAAGTTGCTAAAATAAAATGTTTACTTTTGTTTTAAATCAGAAAGATTGCATTTTATATACATAGTAATTGAATATATTTTAAAACAAAGTTTGATAAGCAGTGTTTTATATTATAAAAGTTAATAGCCACGCAACATTAAAGGGAGAATGCTCCTTATTTGAGGCCTTGATTGAGTTCTTGGCACTTAAAAACCATCAATCAGATTATTATGCAATAACATCAGTTAGGCCAGGCTCACACTTAACCGAGACTTTGTTGTTATCAATCTCAATCAAGCTGAAATTTTGCAGAATTATTTCTTTTACCTGACAAAATAATAATCAATAAAAAAAATTAACTAATTTGTGAATTAACTATTGGTAATTACTTATTTTGTTTGTTATCTCGAACAAGGGAAAGTAATTGAATTTGATTGTGGTAGTGGTATAAGCTGAATTAGTCCCCTTTATATATGTCGCCGCTTTAAAGTAAGTTTGAAACAAACAATATTCTATTTTCCTACGCACCTCACTAACAGAGTGGTTAAAAAGACGCATTGAGAAGGCTTGATTCATAAGTTCGAATTCAGGTTGTTCCACCCCAACTTTTTTTTTTAATAAATGCTTTTTGCAAACTATAATTGTAAAATTCATCCATATATCCCTTTTGTTCACAACTGGTCCAGATAAGTGATAGGATCATAGCGTAGTGATAAAGCTAAATGCATGAAATAGCACTAAACAAAAATGATTCTTAAAACTATCTCTAATCGCACAGATTTATTGTTGTTGGTCTGATACAACAAAACTTCGTATAAGCATTTTTTTTTTTTTAATATTTTTTTTTTTTTTTCTTGTCTATGTTTTGACAAGTCTAAATGTAATAGAAAACGAAAGACTTAATCAATCAACCAGTGAGGCAGTGGTTTTGTTTTACAACGAAAAACATTGCTGAATTCTTGCATGAGAGCTGCTGTCCAGACCTCCCACCCCTATCCTCCTTAAGCCAGCCCTATAGGCCTATATATACATGGGCGTGACTAATTATCATTTGCGTTACAGTACTGAGGCAAGGCGGTTAACAAGCTGCATAATACACAACTGCCGTCTTTACGTGTTTTTAGTAGGTCTAATAATGGTGGTCGCGGTATCCATTACACCCACTTGCGAATCAATATTGACGTCAGATAATTATAACCTTAAGTCCAGTATGTCATTTTAAAAGCTTTATTGGAACTATCACTGCGAAAGAGATCTCCCAAGCTGAACGTGGAACAGAGCAAAGGCACACACACACACAATTACTATAATTAGACTCGTTCGTCTAACTTTATTATACATAAATCTCTTAAAGTCTATTTATGTCTAACTTGGGATGTGGAGGAACTTTCCTACCTCTTGTAATTGACAAATGAAAGATGTTTTGGTAAGTCATTCCTAGAACCTTGACGGTGACGTGCAAGTAGGAAATAGACACAAAAAATCGAAAAAAAAAGGTGGAGAGAATCCATTGATTAGTGTCACACCGTTTCATAAGGGAGGTTATTAGTATTATATGTACATTTGCACACTAGCGCGTCAGTGCGACACCGCTTGTGTTCACGTAATAAATGGAGTTCAAAATATGTCTTCCCTCTTAAACACTAGTTTGTTATTTGTGTAATACGAATATTCTACAAGGAAAATCGGAACTAAAACTTTTGCTCGCTTACCACGCAGACAGATAGTGGTCAAACTATTGCTGAATTCTTTGTTTATTGAATTGGCAACGGATGTAGTCTACATAGTATTCTCGACATTGTCTAGTTGGTCTCCAATAAGTATCAATAAAATGATAACAACTAATTGTAAAAATGTTCCTATCAAATGGCTCATGAAAAATATATAATATTATATATAATTATATTATTATTATATTATATTATATAATTATATATATATATATATCATATATAATAGTCAATGTTCATTAGGGAAACCATGCGAGGGTGTTGCACATAGAACAGATGGATATGTATCAACCCTTTAAACACAAACTAAAGAAATAGAACGAAGACCTTTTCCTCGGGTCTCTCTCCCCCCTCTTCCACTTTTTTTCACAATATCGTCAACATTTGGGGAAAAAAAAAAGATTGTGTAGTTAAAACCAAAACACTCGAATGAAAAGCTCTGTAACGACCAGATGACTTAGATCAACACCCGGATTAGCCAAACATTCACAAGTGACATAATATAGTGGCAGTTTTCTTTCTAAAGTCATATTGAAATATGTGTGTGTGTGAGTGCTCGCGCGCGTGAGTGTGTGTGTGTGTATGTGTGTGTGTGTGTGCGCAGAGTTTAAGTCATTATCTAACATGCATGACTAGGACATCTACTAAAGCACACCCGTAAGACGTAACCATCTCCTTTTTTGTTTTGAAGTAAAGTCTAGATTTTATAAGATAAGTTCCACTCTCTTGTTTCTAGAATATCGTCATGACAATTATAGCGGAAGTAGAATTCTTCGACTGGCTCGTTATATGATTATAAAAAAAAATAGCAAAATGTTATGTAATATCCGAGACGCTATTTTTTCCCTTTTTTTTAAAAAGGAAAGGGGGAGGGGGGGAGCTTCAGCTCTCCAATACACTACCTTTGTTACGCTCTTCTTTAAGAAAGTGAAAAAAAAAAAGATTTCGTGAATCAGAGTTAAGTAATGGCGTCGTATCTTAATACCTGTACTTGTCTTCGGCCTCGTCACGTGACACGGATACCGATGTTTCATTCGTCTATCAGCACAGTCATTTATCTGTCGTCAGATAAAAATTATTTGAAAAAAAGGGGGGGGGGGAGGAGGAAAAAGAGAGACTGTAGGATCGCAAAGAGCTAAAAATAAAAAAATAAAAAAACAGCTATTCAACTAACAACCTGTGTGGGTATTTTGGAACAAATGCATTTGAAGGTTTATCAGCCGACCGTCAGCGCCATGCAAAAGATTTATTTCAACGTCTCAGATGGCGGCAGCAGAGGGGAGGATTTGTTTCGTTTCTCAGTCCCAGGTTTACACCTTGCCCGCTCGATTTGTTAAAAATACTTTTTTAGGTCTCCTGGTAGGCCGTTCCGTAAAGGTCATAATAAATCTTCCAGGTGGGGGAAAGATATTATTAATAGTTCTAACTTTAGCCCCGAATATTAGTTGATGGCATTTTTTTTTTTTCAGTTGTAATCTTTATAGGCCCAGTTGTCTTACATTGCAAGTGTTGTGCCAGGCTAGTCTAAGTGCACTGGCGTATCCTAGATTGTCAGATTTTAAGATTCCAATATATTTTAGTTGTTTGTGTGTGCGTGTTTTCCTATTCCTCCTATTCCTCCAGTTTCTGCATGGATAGAACTAGGAGGTATGTGGAAGTTGGAAGTAAAAACAAAAAAAAATTTTTAAAAATAATAATAATAATGATTCTAAAATTTCGTACTATAGTTGGCAAGCTTAGTTGATAGAGCCTAAAGCTAATAACGCAAATGTCGTTGGCTCTATCCCAATAGTTCTTTATTTCTCAATTACATGAATATGAATATTTAGTTAAACATATTAATTTTAAGGGGAGGGGCGGCTGAGTGGTTAAGAGCTTGGCTTCCGAACCTAAGGAACTGGGTTCGAATCTCAGTGAAGAATGGGATTTTAAAAAAAATATTGCATTTAGTGGGCTCGTCTGGAACTAGTCTGTTCTAGTAGATTTTCTTGCTTACTTTCGGACGCAATATGGTCAGTTTTTTTTTTAACCACAACACTTGCATCTATTGAACTTTGGGTCAGCTGCTGCTCAAAAGTGAATACTTAAAACATTGTGCTTACATGAAAAGGATGATGCAAAAGAGTGGAATTATACAAAACACAGTGCAGGCCTCGAATGCCGGACTTCACGGAATGAGCAGGGGGGATGTTTCTCCCACCTCTGCCGTTGATCGCTTCTTAAGTTTGCCAATCCTTTTCTTAGCAACCAAAACAACAATTCTTGTGAGTTTGTTTTTTTCAATGGGAATTCCAACTTTGAAAATGAGAACAATAATATGACAGTTACATGCCTCCTTCTGTAGCATTCGCATCAACAAGTCTAATGCTGAAAATTGTCAAGACCCTCCAAAATAAGATTAAGTGTTTGATTATCACTCCCATTAAGTGATAAAGTAGTATCTTCTTTTTTTTATATTTTTAATTGTCTTAAGTACTGAGTCTAAAACTCTTGGAACTACCGATGGCTCGTATTCCAGGAAGTTAGGATTAGAAGCGAGGTCAAAGGCTGCGCATAACGGGTAAATGCCCCATATGTACCGCAATAACTATACAGGTGTCCGTCATAAAAAAAAACGCCCCTTTCAGGAACGGAAAGTGGATATTGACAAGTTTGTTGGGGCTTTCTTCCATCCCCATCAGTTCTTATCTTATATAATACAGACGTTACTTCAAAAAAGAAGATGATTACGTCCTACGCGTCATGCATTTAGTCATGCATATTAACCAATGACTTAAATTCTGCCAAGTCACTGGTTTTTCTGGCTAGCTCAGGCAACCCATTCCATGCTCTAATAGCACTAGGGAAGAAGGAGTATTTGTACAAATTTGTCCTAGCATAGGGGACAAGGAATGTGCCAGTTAAATGGACTCGGTCCTTAAGCATCCCAACGGGGCATTGCCTCCCTGTCGGCCTAATCGTCTTCTCTAATGACCGTTTCCACCCGATTGCCACAGAGGCGGAGAAGCATTGCCCGAGCGAAGTAGTTTCAAAATGCTTAAAATCATGCCCTACCTGGTTTATTTTAAGGGACACGCCTTCATCAGCTTGAGATATAGTTGTTAATAAGACTGAAGAGGTACTCCTGGTCAATCATCATACACCTGTGACCTGTGTAGCCAATAGGACACCTGTGAAAAGATAAGTAACATGGTGGTTGCAATGATTGCAGTGGTTGCTGTGGTTGCAGTGGTCATTTCTGGTTTCACACTCTTTTTAGAACGTATTTGAGTGTCAACGTTAACCCTTCAACAACGATAAAACGATGAAATGTCAGAGGCGTAGGTAGGTGATCTTTTGGTTCGCTGCCATCTGATGACACCTACCCTAGCAACGCCTCTGCCATTCTAATTTTCCAGTTGTAAACTTTTTAAAGAAACACCTTAACAGCATTCTTCTTATTTAAAGCTCTACTTATGTTAATTTATCAAAATGATATTATTATTATTATTTAACTTGTAAACCAAATCATTTAATTGGGGATTTGTACAAAGAGCTAGCACATTAATACATTTTTTGGGGTGTATCCAGTGTACGGAATGCGGTAGTATTGATAAAACATATTCTTTTAATCAAATAACTTTTAAAGTTTTTTTTTATTTACAAAGCTTATATCAACTCACTCTGTCTGTCTGTCTGTCATTACGTCATTCCGTCCGTCCGTCTGTTGTTTTTTTTAATCTTAATTTTTGGTGATTAATTATTTTGTTTTATTTCGAAAAAAAGGGAATTAATGCTACTTGATGAAAGATGTGGGTATCTATATAGATTTAGTCCCTTTATTACGTTTTGACACATTTTATTCTCCAACTTCCCATTCTCCGAACAAGTTAAAATTTTGAATAATTATTCATAATTGATTAAAAATACACGAATCAATCCAAAAATTAAGCAATTAGTTAGATGAACCCCGTGAATGTGAATGTGAAAATGAGTTGACTAGTTTATCCAACATATTGACATCAAATTAAAATACTGTAAAAACGGGTTTACCCGATTTGTCAAAAAGTTTCGTTCTTTAATAGAAATAATTTTAGGAACTTTTTAAAACTATTTTTTGGACCTTCCGGTTTTTTTTGGGTGGAACAATAAGCACACTTTACGGTCTCAGCGATGATCTAAGGAATATTTATGACAAGTTTTATCAAGATTGATCAAACGGCTTTAATTTCTATGCTGGACATACATACATACAAGCATACATACATTACATAGATACATACATACATACATACATACATACATTCATAAATACATACATACATACATACATACATACATGCATACATATGCATACATACATACATACATACATAGATACATACATACATACATACATACATACATACATACATACATACATACATACATACATACATACATACATACATACATACATACATACATACATACATACATACATACATACATACATACATACATACATACATACTCCTTACGTTCTACTTTACATATTAAATATATAAAAAGACTAGCTTTAAAGGTATTAGGATTGACTGATACATTTCCAAGAAGCACATTTAAGAGACATTCTCCCTGTCAAAGCATTTCTAGATCTAAATATAAATCCAAGCCTAATACCATAAAAGGCGCGGACAGTGTTTATGGTAGAGAGTAAGATCTCGGGAGGTAGAGGCGCTTAAAGTGCTTACAAATAACTGCTATATTGGACGCCCACCCTCACACAAATACATCCGCTCATGAATCTTAAGCTTTCAAAAACAAGAGGATAGCATAAATAGGCATCGGAACACTTAGGCAAATTCGAACCACCTGTCCTTCCACTCCCACATAAATGAAACAACAGCAACAAATATTTGTAGTACTTTTGGGCAGAGGTGTTTCCCGAGTTGGAGATTTATGTGGCTGAGAATAAGGAGGGAGAGTTTAGAGAAAGGGCCCCGAAAAATTGTTGGCAATGGGCCTTGGAGAATGGCTCTAAACTAAAATGAAAGTTTGGCTCCAAATAACTTAGGCGATGGGAGATGAAGTATGTCCTTCGATCTTTCAAAGCCGTCATTTAGCACCCCTCTACCTTAGCACCCCCCAACACACACACACAGATACACACTTGAACGCACACATGTTGAGTACAGTGTGGTTTTGGATGAGCTGTAGCGGTTACTTTGTACCTCCTACAAGTGTGGTCACGTGCACAACACCATCGTGCCACGTGGCACGGTGGGGGCGGCGCTAGTGGGGCGTGCAAGGATACAGCTGATGGATGATGAATTCTTTTGAACCCCACAAGGAATTCACTTTCATAAAATACCCTAAAAGCAAGATTCTCTTTCTCTCCATCTGTTGATTTTTTATTCAACTTTTTTTTCAAACTATTTACTTTTATTAACTCTTTTTTAAGCTTTCTTTCTCTCTTTTCCTCTCTCTCTCTCTCTCACACACAAACATACACAATATTACTCTATCTTATAGCTGCTTTCTTTCCTTTTTCTTTCATTTTGTTTCTCTCTCTCTCTCTCTCTTTCTCTCTCTCACTCCTCCCTCTCTCTCTTATACATGCTTTCTTCCGCTCTCTTTATTGTCCTTCTTTCTTTTCGTTTCTCTCTCTTTTCCCCATCCATACATTTTTCTTTTTCGTGACCTATTTCTCTTTTCGTATTTATATGTATCTGTCTGACTGTCCGCATGTCTGTCACTGTATATTTCTCCTTTACTGTTGGTCTCTGACACGTTTGGGTTTTCAAAAATATCAAAAGGTCTTTTTGAGTTGTAAATAGATATTATGTCGTTCGACAATGAATCGTCAGTATCTTGCGCGTTATATTTTGATTACCGTACTTATTAAACGCAATTAGTATTTAGTAGGTGTTAGAAACGCGCGAACAGATCAATGTGTGTACGTGGGCAGCGAGGCGAGAGTCCGCAACATAGAGTGTCCAATTCAAAATGCAGTCATACAGACTGATTGATTTAATTGAATATTATAACAAAAAATAGACTTGTTTCTTGCATTCTATTTATTATTACCATGAATAATGATGTATTTTCATGAATTTTCATGAATTGTCGTGTATTTTCATGTATTATCATGTAATCATGTTTTTGTGTGTATTTTCATGTATTTTTATGCATTATAATATATACTCATAGATTTTCATGCATATTTGAAATTGAAAGGAATAAAATAGATCTAAATGTTTGTCTTGCTAATGATACTTGATTGCAGAAGACAAACGAATAGTGTAGCATTAAATTATAGAATAGACATTTCTAGTTCTAAATTACATCATAAAACTTTGACTCTTGGAATGATTAAGATCAAATGCAATCTTGGATACTGTAAAGCTTATATCAACACACTACATCAACACACTACGTCTGTTTGTCTGTCTGGGTCAAATTTTGTCCGTGTTGTTTCTCCCAATTACCATTCTCGGATGAAGTTGAAACTTTGCACAATTAATTATTGTCCATAACAAAACATGAATCAATTTTTAAAAAATAACCAATTAGTTAATTGGTTAGTGGTAATTAATTGATTTTGTTCGATAAAAAGGGAAATAAATCTTACATTATTGAGATATTGGGCTGTAAATGTGTGAAGTTATATTCCATATGTAAGCTTTTTTTTTCATATCATTATATTTTTCTTGTCTAGTTTATCATTAATTTTCATTGCTTTCTTTCCATGATAATTGGAAATAATTAAGACAGTAAAGACATTATTTCACCATAGCCGACTTAGCCGACGTAGGAGAGATATTACATCGACTACGACTATAACCACATATGAAAACTCTCATTTATAGGTGCGAAACAAATGACTCAAGGATCAGATCTCACACCTAGTTGGTAAGCACCTCAGAATCCCTTGGTATCTAGAAATAGGCAGATCTCCAAGTACAGTAAGGTCAATGAATGAGCAACTCCTAAATGTGCAAAGGGAGATGATGCTCGCCTACGTCTTGGCGCTTTAAATGTCGTCTGCAGCTTTCCAATTTTTTAAAAAACTTTTTGGTTGTTAATTAGATTAAAAAAAAATAAACTGGATTAGTTTAGAAAAACTTTGATGTACTTTCTGTGTTGCTGAATTCGAAAAAATTCAAACCTATTTTCAAACTCTTAATCAGTAACGGAACAAATACTAAAACAATTTAAAATAACAACAGAAGGTCGCTAATTTGAAGGTCATTAGTGCCAACCAAATAAAAAGGGATCGAGATATATGCGTGACAGTTGATCTTAGTTGATCTTCGAATCAAATCTCCTTTATCAAAGCTAGTTAGTTGTCCATTTGTTTTAGAATACTTTTCAAGTAGTCGAGAGCAAGTCTGGTGCTTACTCCACATTCCAATTATTGTGTCCTGTAAACGGAAAAGTTGATACTGCAGGGCTACAAAGCAAACTAAAATGTTCATATAGAGATTATAGACCTTTGTAAACAAAAATATCTTATCAGCACTTAGTTTAGTATGTACCGGATACACCAATAAGTTAGCTATTCAGTTTGTACCGGATACACCAATAAGTTAGCTATTTAGTTTGTACCGGATACACCAATAAGTTAGCTATTAAGTTTGTACCGGATACACCAATAAGTTTGCTATTTAGTTTGTATCGGATATACCAATAAGTTTGCTTATTACCAGACCCTGCTACAATAGAGACTAAACTATCAGACCATGCCATAATAGAGACTTAACTACCAGACCCTGCCACAATAGAGACTAAACTACCAGACCCTGCCACAATAGAGACTAAACTACCAGACCTTCCACAATAGAGACTTAACTACCAGACCCTGCTACAATAGAGACTAAACTACCAGACCCTGCCACAATAGAGACTAAACTACCAGACCCTGCCACAATAGAGACTAAACTACCAGACCCTGCCACAATGGAGACTAAACTATCAGACCCTGCCACAATAGAGACTAAACTACCAGACCTTCCACAATAGAGACTAAACTACCAGACCCTGCTACAATAGAGACTAAACTACCAGACCCTGCCACAATAGAGACTAAACTACCAGACCCTGCCACAATAGAGACTAAACTACCAGACCCTGCCACAATAGAGACTAAACTACCAGACCCTGCTACAATAGAAACTTTGATTTTCGCTTCCTTCACGATTTTTGTACTCCCCCTTCCCACCCCCTTTGCAATCCTTAACCAAACTAGATTTCCTTTCTTTCCCAATATTTTGTTTCCTTAGAAGAATTTATGCGATGCCTTCATGGCTGTCCCAACTAAGGGGCTTCCTTCTCTTCACTAATTACAAGCCTACGTCTACTAGCCCAGGTGTTCGGCTCCTGTGAGTACTGATGCGATATTAGAGCCGGCACTTGAACATGCTCGGGAAATGAAATGGCGGGGTGTTAGCTGTGAAAGCGGGGGTCGGGCAAGGAGTGGTTTGAGAGTCATCATTTTCTTTTCTGTCGGTCTGTCTGTCTCTTTGTCTGTCTCTCTGTCTCTTTTTTTTTCTCTCGTACACACAACTATTAAACTTCAAAAAGACTCGAGGCCACTCTCTAGACAGTCAACCCGTCTAATTTGTTTTAAAAAATAGTTGTTACTTTTATTATGATGGAGTTAATGCCCCGATTGAAGAATAGCTTTCCATTCTTTCTTTATATTTATGTTGCTACCATTCAGAAATGATGATTTTGTCATTAAATATGTTTAGCAGATAGATCCATTTATGAACATGACTTTTAGTGAGAGAACTAAACGAGTCTCTCTGTCCATTTTGTTTTCTATTCGCTTTCGCTCACTCTCCCTTTCTGTCTCTCACACACAAAAATACCCTCTCTCTCGCGCGCACATACCTAATTGTAAAATAAGCTTCACGGAATGCTGGCAATGTAAATGTACGAGGCACGGCTGTAGGAACAGCTATAAAGAAAGTCACAGCTGAAATAACCCCAGCCTCCCAGTGACTATATCATGCCTTGCCTTGTAACTTCCCGCCTATAAAGTCATCTCACTCCCCGTGCAATTATTTCTCCCAGACATACCCCTCCTCTCTTTTTAGTCCAGTTGGAATAACGAGCTTCACTTACGGCTTTTGTTTTGAAGCGAAATGCACGGGTTCGAAACACAGTGTAGCCGGTCAGTGAAAACTATTAAATAATTTGTAAGGGAAGCGGATGTTCACCTTAGCTTTGAGTACGTTGACTTCACTGGCGGATCCGGGGGGGGGGGAGCGGTATATGCGATCGCCCCCCCCCCCCCACTCGGCCGACCCTCCCCCCTCGAAAGGGGGGGGGGGGTGGCGGACGAATTTAAGTATAGAATTCACACAATTTGTATACGAATTTATTACATATTTTAATAATATATACTAATTATTTATATTTAAACCTATTTTTAAATTATTTCGCCCCCCCCCTTCTAGTATATTGGTCAACATGGTGGGGTCGGGAGGGGGCGATGGCATCAATTCCGCCCCCCCCCCCCCCATAAACTTTCGAGTGGGGGGGCGGTCCAATTTATATGTAGAAATCACAGCTTGCTAACAGAATCAATTGAATATCTATATGATTAAAACTTGTTATTGGTATATTAACCGATATTTATATTATGTCGTTCCCCTCTTGGTCGATGGGGTGGGGATCGAATACCTCTACTGCCCTTCCCAACTAAAACCTTTGAGTGGGGGGGCGGTCCTACTTTTCGAAGAAATCATAGTTTGTGAACAAAATTTGTTGAATTAATATATACATTTTATATTATGTCGCTCTCCTTCAGGTATTTTTGCCGATTCGGAGGGGTAGGGGGGGGGCGATTGCATGTACTGCCCTCCCCACTCTAGCCCTCTGAGTGGGAAGGGGGCGGTCCTATTTTTACGGAGAAATCATTGTATGTGAACAAAATTAGTCGAATATCTATATAATATAAACAACGTGAACCCATTGTATATTATGTCGCACCACACTCTAATCTCAAATTTTATCATTAGTAAATATAAAATGAAAAAAGGTTGTACCAGGTGGGAGGGGCGATACATGCAATCACTTCCTCCCATGGGACAAACCAATACTTTTTCTTTTTGTATTATAGTTAAGAAATTACAAAGTAAAAAAATCTGTCATTTATATAATTTATACATGCT
This sequence comes from Biomphalaria pfeifferi, assembly GCA_030265305.1. NCBI lineage: Eukaryota > Metazoa > Mollusca > Gastropoda > Planorbidae > Biomphalaria > Biomphalaria pfeifferi. The sequence goes on from JASAOG010000255.1 coordinate 339,898, forward strand.
ATAAAATTAAATTCTTTTATCGAGTCGCCCCAACCCTATTCTTTAATGCCAAATGCAATCATTAGCAGAAATTATAAAAAGGAGTGAGGATTAATCATTTTCACTCTATCGCCCCCTCCCCTTTCCAGATAAATAAATACTGATAAATAATGAGCTGTAAATGTAGGGAGAATTTGTTTATGCAGTGAAAAATACAAGAAAATGCTTTTTGAGTCGGTGCTTCGCCCCAAACCCCACTGATAAATAATGAGCTATAAATGTCAGGAGAATGCGTTTCTTCGTGTAATTTCACATGAATTTATCTTAATTATTTTAAGAAAGACTTTGCTTTGGAAAATTTGTAATTCAAACGAAATTTTTCAGTATAAGAGTCACGATTGCGATGAGTTCTAAACCCAAATAGTTTTTTTTTTCCTAGTCGCCTTTTTCCAACTTTTACTCAATCTGATATTTTTCTAGTTAAATAAGTTTGGGACTATAACTCACAATTTATACTTATATTTTATTGAATATTATTTATCGAATATTTTTTTTCGGCGGCGATCATCAAAGCCTTAATCTAAAGATATGGGGTATCTTATCTTTTCAAGGAACAAATCGGTTTTATTTGCAATGTATTAAGGGCGTAAAAATTTATATTAGAATAATTTTCAACATTATTCAAAAGTTCTTTTATAATAGGATGAATAATGAGCTTTAGGTCAGGAGAATGCGTTTCTTCAGTGAAGAATGCAAGAAAACGCTTTTCGTGATTAAGCTTCGACCCGAGCCCCACTGATGAATAATAAGCTATAAATGTTTGGAGAATGCGTTTCTCCAGTGAAGAATGCAAGAAAACGCTTTTTGCGTTGGGGCTTCGCCCCGAACCACACTTATAAATAATGAGCTGTAGATGTCAGAAGGATGCGTTTCTGCAGTGAAAAATACAAGAAAACGCTTTTTGCGTCGGGGCTTAGCCCCGAACCCCACTGATAAATAATGAGCTGTAAATGTAGGGAGAATGCGTTTCTGCAGTGAAGAATGCAAGAAAACGCTTTTTGCGTCGGGGCTTCGCCCCGAACCCCACTTATAAATAATGAGCTGTAGATGTCAGAAGGATGCATTTCTGCAGTGAAAAATACAAGAAAACGCTTTTGGCGTCGGAGCTTCGCCCCGAACCCCACTTATAAATAATGAGCTGTAGATGTCAGAAGGATGCGTTTCTGCAGTGAAAAATACAAGAAAATTCTTTTTGCGTCGAGGCTTTGCCCCGAACCCCAATGGGTAATCTTACAGCGCTCCCCCAGACCCCCAAGCTGCAAGAGAAATTTCTCAACATGACTTTTTTATTTTTTCGCTGAAGGTTGAGAGACACTGCTCTATTTTATTCTCATATATATATATATGCTGTACGCACGTTTCTGCGTAGGGTTAGGGTTTACTCGGGGTTAGGGTAAGGGTTTGGAAAAAAATCGCTCCCCCCCACTCCAAAGTTCTGGATCCGCTAGTGGTTGACTTTGCTGTAATACTGGATGAACCAAAATACCAACTGGGCTGTAAAGTTTTGGAGAATACATTTTGGTGACATTCTAAATTTCGAAGTTCTTATCACTAAAGAAGTGATTTTTTTTTTCAAGGGCGACAGTATCTGATATATTGACTTATTTTCTTCCACTGCAGTATTGCCCTTGTTCTCGACTGCCTACCAAATCTTTCGACTGTTTGTTTTTCTTGATCTTATTTGGTGCGCTTGAAGCCGTCTAAGAACGATTTTTGTTCATCTGATAGAGTCGTAGAGCACTTCATGTATTGCCACTATTCTGAAGAAACATTCCTTACCACCGCATCTCAGGTAAAAAAATTGGGGTCTGTTTGGGTGTTAGAGGGAAGCAGAATGTCTATATAAACCAAGAATGAGATAATAACAACTGCACTGTGCATGTTATAATCTGTTGCTTTTTTTAATGATCACTTTTAGGTGGCTAAACGAAGGATCTTCTGAAGACGCGAAACAATTTATTGATAAAATCTGACTTATGTATTAGGTTTCAAAAATCTCTCAGGTTTTCATGGAAATTTTTTTTTTATATAAAAAAAGGAAAATCTATAAATAGCAATCTTTTGGGTGCATCCGGTGTACAGAGAAAGTAAGTTTTGATAGCTAAGTATTTTTGAAAGACCACAAGTGCTGCACTAAATGTTCATACCAGTAATGCCCAATAGAAGATACGTGAGAAATATTGATCGGTGACACGTACTATCCGGCCCTTTAAAACCCCTGCCAAACGGTGGCGTAGCTAAGAATTTGACATCATTTTTGGGCCCGGGGGGGGGCTAGACCTCTTTGGGGGGCCACTGCATTTTGTGTAATATTTAATATTTAATGTAAAAAAAATTGAACACTCATTTGTGGTCCCCTTCTAGTGGGGGCCCGGGGGGATTTTCAAATTCTCTCCCCTTCCTCCACCCTAGCAACGCCACTGCTGCCAAACTTGCAGAATGACGCTGTAAGAGGCTCAGCTCTTAATGATGCGGCCGTGACAAGGAGGTCGGAAATTCAGATGTCCCCATTGCCGAAAATTATTGCGCACCTCTGAGTTAAGCAATGAGTTAAATCTGGTGTGGAACTCAAGACCTGATCCACTTTCAGTTGAGCACCAGCCTATAGGCGCACTGCCTCAGTGGCTTTAATTATTTATTTTTTTAGCGATACCGTCTCTCCAATGTTTCTTCTTGTTGATTTAAAACAAGAGGCCATTGATTAACCTCACTAATGAGACCACGGAAAATCTAGAGCTGTGTTTACACCGAGTTCTAAGCTTCGTATTCGTGGATGCGTCCAAGAAGAATCACTTATGAGCTCGTTTCATGGGTAGACAACTTGTTCCATCCAAGCTGTTCCATCCATTTCCTTCAGCTAACCGTACTGTTTGTCTCCCTTTACTTGCAAACAAAAACAGCGCCAAGACTAAACATACTTGACTAGTTGTTTCCTCTCTATGACAACCACTTCAAGACTATTAGGTAGCCGACTCTGTAATGCTTATTATAGAACAGTGGCATCAGAGTAGAAGGCATCGACTCATGGGGGAGTGCTAGAGTACATTCGGTCAGGGAACACGGGATAAACTGTATAGAAAATTTGAAGCAGACAATGAAGTTGCAAGACAATTAAAAGATTACTGACAGAGCACGTATACATACATACATATACACATACATTTAGAATGCAAAAAATAAACACATATAGATACAGAAAGTCAGACAGATAGATATTAGATATATATTATCTATCTATCTATCTATTAGTACCTATCTATGGATCTATCTATCTATCTATCTATCTGTAAATATATATGTATTTATTTATTTATTTTTAATTTATTTATTTTTATTAGATAGATAGGTAAATAGATAGATAGAGAGATACATACATACATACATACATACATACATACAAACATACATACAAACAAACATACATACATACATACATACATACATACATACATACATACATACATACATATATACATACATATGCTTGATTCGATACGATATGTTGATACATAACGATATGATAAGGTAAGATACAAGTAACTTAGTTACACCTACTGCCAATAAATCTATCTTATGATATCCAAACTCCTGGCAAGCTGTGTTACAAAGCTTACATACTGATGAGTTACGGTTGAATCGTTTGACCCCTTATCATAAATTCTTCGAAACGCGTTCAATTAGCATTTGATCCTCCGTGTTTGGGAAAAACTCAGGCTTGCAGGAGAAGATAACTGCACGCTTTCGCGAGCATGCAACCCAAGGATTATCCCTAATCCATTGATCCACCCTTAGCCTGTCCCCTCTTGTTTGTGTTACCTGCCGCATCTTGTGAATTGAGATGTCGCCTAATACAGGTTAATTCCAACCACACTCCCCCCCAATATACACTCAAATACACACTCACGCACTTTATAAACAAAGAGGAGCTATGGATGAGCGATGAGGTAGGGCGGGGCGAGGGATCTTTCAGCATCTGCTTACCGTTACCTATCAAAACATTTTGAGGCGTCGGTTGTAAAAGAAGGGTGTTTGTTTGAAAGGGGGGACAGGGGGCGCGGTATATAAGTATCGGTTGATAAGGTCAGGGGTTTCAGTCACTGAGTACAAATGAGGCTCACTCACACACGCACCCAGGTTTCTTTCTTTATTTGTTTACGATGGATGGTTACTACGGTTTATTCAGTTGAGGGGAGTGAGGTGGGGGAGAGGAGCGGATAGACCTGGCACTGAAATCAAACAATGGATCAATGATAGATCAGGGATGTTCCCTGTTGTCTGTCTGTCTCACACATCCCCCGACGTGCATCCATGACGCTGCGTGTGGCCTCTCCGTCATTATTGTATGTCCGCCTACCTGGGGACCATCAGTATTGCTTGCAAAAATTAATATATATCAAACTAATTTGTGACATAATACGAGTTTCTCATTTTTTGCATAAAATAAATTGTGCATAAAAATTATTTTACCTTACGTCAGTCAAAAATTAAATGTTCTATATGCTTAAAGACCAGCCGGAACTTACCTACTGTTACTTCGTTTGAAAAATAATAATCTGGATACTATAAGCAATAATAAGTAAATTGTCTACCCATATCATTTACTATACTATTCTCAAGATAATGGAAACAGCAGTAAGTTTAGAATCCACACATTGAAAAAAAAAAAAGATTTTTCACACTAAAAACTAACCAAACATTTCACTCTAATCTTCTCTTTGTTTACCACTTGATTTTTAAGATCCCGTTTACGTTCTGTAAGCAATACGATTCAGTCAGAGAGAAAAAGAAGAGAAAGCCATACGAAGAAATGTGGCGGCGATATATGGATGTTGAAGAAAAAGGAAATAAATAGAAAAGAAGAAGATTGGGAAAGACTGATAGAATTACACTTACACAAAATAAAAACCAATATCAAGAACACCGAGTTCAAGCATCACAGTTGCCAACTAAATAACAAACATTACTTTGTGCTACAAGCTAAAGTGCTTAGAAATTTGATTCTACAATGTTAAAAATGCTCTAAAATTAGCGCACAATTTATTAAACTACTTCTCTTATCAATACTTGCGAATTCTGGACGCTGGATGCACTCAAAAGTTGTTTAGTTATGACTTTACCGTCATGTAAGAACATCTCCAATAGAAGTTTATGTTTTTAAAGATTTCCTCAATTATTATTAAATTTCTGACAAAATGGCACAAGTGACAACATGAGTATCAATTCAAGTAATACAATTTACAGACACAAGGTTTGATTTATCATCAACTCTATTTTTTTTTTATTGTTTTAAGCATTGATAAATCATTGGTTACATCTGCAGACACTTCCATTGTTTACATTGAACTAGCAAAACTCAATGGAAAGTGAGTTAAGCACTTTAAAAAAAATTAAGAAAGGTGAGCATGTCACCGCATCTTATGACAAATAGCAAGCCTGAAGGAAATTGATGTTTGAAAAATACATTCTTATTTCCTGTTGGTTCATTAGTTTAGGGCGTCTGGGATTACAGTCAGTCTCAGGTTAGGGTTAGGGATAGTGCTTCGTGAGTGTGACCGCTTACACTTTCAGACTTGCATGTCAAGTGGGCGCTTCCTTAAAGACGTGATACATTAAAAAGAAAAGGGCGGAGATGAAGAATCGGGGGGCTGAGGCTGTGTGGAGCAGCTAAATCATTCTCAGAAATGTCAAGGAGCAAAAGGAGACAGAAATGAATGAAAGCTCCTGAAGGGTGCTGCTCTCTGTGTCTAGTTGTGTTTCCCATTGTGTTGATCGTCATGGCACTTGCAGAAGTAGATAGTTAATTCTGTTTGGATGAGCGTCATGCACCCCTTCCCTCTCTATCCTTTTTTTTTTTGTTGTTTTATCAACCGACTACTCTTTAAAAAAAATGATTTCCGAAGAATAATCTATTCCATACATTACAATACAAAAGATGAGTACTTACCACAAGAGGTATAAGGGTAAAAGGTAAAAGGGTATACAGTATTAAGCGTTGTTTCTATTAAAGAAAGGATGATTTAAAAAAAGAAAAAAAAGCACGGTTGTTGTCCATGAATGGAACAGGTAAATTAGACCATTCATTGTGTGTGTGTGTGTGTGTGTGTGTTTGTATGTGTGTGCGCGCGCGCTCTTTAAGGTTTACACAAAAAATAAATGTCCAGTTCAATGATCAATCGCTATTATAACCTGCAACCGATGTCTGGCGTCTATAAATGTGACTATAAATGCGAGATAAAATACCAGATAATGTGATCTCCTAGATAATATGATCTTCTAAATTAGATTATTGTAATTACTTATTGTATTTTATCGATGTTTGAAGTATTTATTTAACTCTTTCCCTGATGTTCCATTCGATTCTTAAGTTGTTGTTTTTTTAAATTGATTTTCAGTTTTTGTACGCGTCTAATTCTGCCCCATGTTAATAGAACTTCTGTTTCACTTTTGTATCACGTTGTCAGGAGGTTGTTTTGCTATCTACAGACGTTCCCAAAGGCACCTTGCAGCTACAGAATTTCCAAAAGGCATCTTACTACTCTACAGATTTCCCAAAGCCATCTTGCTATCTACGTTCCCTATGCCATCAAGCTATCTACAGACTTTCGCCAAGGCATCTTGCTATCTTCAGATTTTTTCAAATGCTAGCTTTTTTAAAAAAAAACATGATCCTAAAAGCATTTCTTTTTCTAAAGTCCTCTTTCTCAGAGAAATAGTGACTTTTTTAAAAGGCATTTATGTAACCTTTTTTTTAAAGGAATCTGCCATAGTACAAGAACAGTTGTAAAATTCTTTGCCCTGATCTTTGTGATTGAGGCAGTTTTGTTCTGACACAGCACAGTAGATAGGTGTCGGATGCCCATCAAGGATAGGCACATGCCACTGTTATACCAAAATAATTATAGTAGTATCTAACGACGTATCAAGTAATTTCATCTCTCTCTCTCTCTCTCTCTCTCTCTCTCCCTCTCCCTCTCACTAAATATATATATTACAATGATTTGATTCTCACTCGCTTTGAGTGTCCCGTCTCGTTCTGTACAGCATACCGTCAGAAAACACTGATCAGGGTATTGCCACGGGGGTGTAATAAAGACTAAGACTTCCCTCCCCTTCTGTCATATCCCCTTCCCATCCTACTTACTCCCTTCCCCCAGCCACACTCAAGCTAAAAAGATATATTTCAAAATCATTATCTGAGACGCGTACAGTTGATCAGGTAGGTCAAACAAGTAAAGATACAGAAGAAAGTTGGGGTTTTTTTTTTCAAAGGTAAGATGTAGACCTACAAAAAAAAAAAAAAAACCTAACCATCTTCTCGATCCTCACAAGTGGTTGTTGGAACTGAGCCCCCATGTCCCAGCCAAAAACCCACTTTCAGACACGGCCGCCCCTTTTCGTATAATTAAGATAGCTAAAAAGATAATTGGCCCCCATAGTGAGTACTTTATGAGCGCGTCTCGCTGTTACGTGAGTGAAAGAGAACCGAGAAAAAGAAAAAAAAGTTTTACGGTTTGTTTCTTTCAGGCCTCAGCAGCACACGCGCTAACACACACACACACACACACTTTTAGTACTTGCATTTACAGCGAGTGGCTTTAACATAATTTATCAATAGAATACATTTTATATACAGTCGAATGCATTTTTCAAATCTTTTAAATGAATGACAAGAATTTTGCGACCAAAAAATGTATTTGTACACAAAAAGTGATGTACAAATATAAAATTTACGAATTATAAAAAGGTGGACCGTTTATAAAACTTTCGTTCTCTGCAAGCATGTATCGTAATTACACTTAGAAACAGCTGAGAGCAGACGACACTATTAAGTTCATCAACAAGACTAGCAGCGTTAACCCAGATCTAGCAGCATCAGACCGGATCTAGCAGCTTACAGGAATCAGAGTGAAAGGAAAAAAAGGGGTGAAAATGTCAGAAAAAAACCGCTTCTCTACAATCAATTGAGGAATTTGAGCACGCAATTAAAAGAAGAGAATAATGCCGAGTACACAAAGTACATATTCAATATACTATTGAACTCATTTTTAAATTTCGTTGTTGAAAAACATAGTATTAGGAAAATTAGAAATATATATTTATTAAAATCTGGCATGAACTTTTTAAGACTGGCCTGTTATGCTGTCATGCTGGCTAAAAATAAATGCGGCACTTAATTGTTTTTCAGGTTACTAAGCACACACACAGAACATAAATTTGCAGAAAGGAAGTAGATCTAGATGCTTGAGCTCCGACATATCGAATCTTCAAGGCGAAATTTTATAAGATATCAATCCATTTTATTTTTTCCTGGCCTTTAGTAAACAAAGAGTCTGATAATCGTTTTATAGAAGCCAATTAATTCATTGATTGTCTAGTACGCCGATTCATTACCAACATTACAAGAACATTCATTAAAAAAAAAAAAAATCGGGTTAAGCGCATGTAAAAATCTACTCAGAGTATATAAAATTCTTATGGCATCCAGATATATATCCAGATTTAGAAGATGATGCGCAAAATATATTTATTTATATAACTCATTAATGAATGCATTCGGGACTACCCTCTGACGTACGTGTGTTATAGATAGTCTAGACATATAGACCGAAATTAATACAAGATTATTATACTTCAAAAAACCGCAACGTTCAAACCAAAGTTTTCAAAGTGTATCCAATAAGTTCGTAATTCCTTTATCAAATTTCTAAGAAAATCGATCGAGCCGTTTTCGAGAACCGTGTCCGCCCATTTTTTGTTTGTTCCCATGAAGAATTAGCTTGCTGAATAGAGGATCTGTAAAAGAAAAGAAATTCTGAAGAGTGAACTATCTCCTGGCATTGCCTAAAAGCAAAGCAAACGAAAGAAAAAGAAAAGGATGTTATTAAAACCTGTATTGGTGATGAATCGGTAAAATAGACCATGTAACAGAATATAATTATTGTACATTGATACGCGTAGGGTTAGAGATTGTATTGTTTTGAAGGATTTCTCTAATGAATAAAATACGATATAAAAATGTATATGGAAATAGAAAAGAAGAAATATACGTATAAGAATTGCCTATAAGTCTTCCGACATTTTGTACTAATTTAACCGAATTACGTTTAAACTGTATCCCAGTCATGTCTGTACAAATCTCTTTCATTGGACTGTCCATCAAATAAGTGCTCGTAGCTCAGGACAAAAATAAAACTACAGAAAAGAAAAAAGCAGTTCCAGTTATGTCCCATTTCCCCAATAACCAATCAAAACGTATAACATGTTGGCCTCAGGGTCTATAACTCTCTCATTTTATTTTTCTGCACCCCTACCCCTCCTTTTATACAAACTCACTTTCCAGAGGTGAAGCCCTGGGAGGGGTAAAAAGACACAGGTAGGCCTTAAACTACAGTAAGTCCTTTATATATTATCTAATTCATTGTTTAATCTCATCAAAGAGCCTTTCTAGTGTGAAGAAGATTACGGAAAGGCTGGAAATAAGGGAGATAATTATGTGAACAGTAGAGCCAGGCAGGACACCAAGAAACAGATTTGTATTCATCCACTCTAGTCCTTCTAGACGCCACACAGAAGAAACAGGCGAGCACAACTCTGGTCTCACAACGGCCTACCTTGTCGACTGCCCGTAGACCTTAAAACAGGGAAGTTGAACCATTCTCAGGAATAGTGTAAGGAGGTATTACAAAAAATAAAAATTACCAGATTCCTAAGTTCGTCCCGCCCTCTTCCCCCTCTCCCCTCCCCCAATCTTTCTGTTTCCGTCTATCTCTTTCCCTGATGTCTGGCTCACTAGTTAACGAAGATGTGTACTTCAAGATACGACCGAATATCAAGGACTCACGAGAGAGAAAGTGCTGTCTGCGAGTGCGTGCGTGTGTGTTTGTGTGTGAAGGTAATTAAAGAAAGAAAAAAAAAGCCTAGTTACGTTGTTCTAATTTCACTCATCATACAGATAACCCAACAAATACCCCCAACTCTTTAGATTCATAAGTCGCCACTATCCGTCGTCAGCTGTTTCATACACATTTGGTTCGTTTCTGCGGGACGAATCCCGCAGATAAAAAAAGGTATACAGAGAAAAAAAGGTATAAAGAGTTTAGTACGCCACCTACACCCACCCGACTCTCTGACACCACCTCTTTTTTTTTTTCGCCCCCCATCCTTTTTTTTCAAGTCCCCCGTTGCAAAGATAGGATAGAAAGCTCATTTTGTCGCGCGACGGAAACTTAAAGCCTCTTTCTGAAAGCTAATCACGTGACCTTTCATCAGAGGCCCCTTCAGATAGGCATCGCTTGTAGGGTAGTTAATGAGCGCATACACTAAACTGCGCGAGACTACAACAAAGACGCTGTCATGAATCTTAAAAACAAAATATTTAAAAAATGTCTTGGTATCCCAAGGTTCAAAGGGCTTACAAGAAACTTCAAAAAGTCACACACTAACTTCAAACGAAACACACACAAAAAAAAAAGAAGAACGTTCGAGATTCTCGTTAGAATTTTGTGTTAATAAGGAATGTTAAAAGATGTTGACGTCAGAATTTTAAACTTCAAAACTAATTTCAACATATTGGGTTAAATGGCTGTTGCAATGCATATTTCGAGCCACTTGGAACTAATTGCTGGCATTTTTTAAGCTGTAGTTGTGAATATATTAATGGATAATTGGCTTCATGGCGGACCACCAACATTTTTTTGAAGTTTCTTATATGAATAATAAAAATAGTTTTAAAACATGAAAGAAACGAGCAATAAGAACCAAAGACATTGGATCAAAGGAATCATTGAAACATAAGAAGAATTGGAATAAAGGACTATCTGAGCAAATGAAGATTTTGACAAATTGAGCGTTTAAACCAATGAACAGTTGGAGCAAATAGCATTTGAACCAATGAACAATTTTAATAACAGAACTAATTAAACAAATGAACAATCGCTATAGTCATTTCATTCCAAAAACAGGCCAAGGTTTTTTATAGCGATGCATTATAGTCCTATGTACAAATAGTTAGTCGCCTCGCATGTGTTTGAACACTATTTAGAAACTAATGATGACCTATTGAAGATTGCTTGGCCATGAGCTAAGCCCTACGGACTGTCGTCACGGATGTCCCGCGTTCGATTCCTGCCGGCCATCATAGCCTGTCGTCCTGCATGGGGCTTAGGTGATGAGGTAACAATCTTCATATATGAAGGAACGTCCCAGGTGTATCAAACAAACAATAGCGTGTGTGTATGTGTGTGCGCGCGCGTGTGCTAGCCTGTAAACGATTGTCACCCAAGATGGTTGTGTGTGTGTGTGTGTTTGTGTGCTGTTTAAGATTGTCTCTAAGATGGCTGCAACCAAACAACAATTTAAAGTACATTACAACAATCAACAGCGTATCTACTGAGCCCACGCATCGCATGTGGAGAAACTATTAACTCTTAGTCTACCGAAGCCACACTTCCACATTGAACAAGACCACAGAAGAGAAGTAGTTAAAATTACGCAAACGTTAAAGAGTTAACCTATAAATCAAGTGCTCCTGTAGTTCTAGAGTTGCTTGACAGAGCGCTACGTGAAATATATGTCAAACCTATTTCGTTTACAGATAAGTAATTATCAGTTTGAATAGCATAAACAAGAGATGTTGTTTTTTATATGCCTGTATTTTGAACATTCTAAAAGAAATGCGGTTTTTAAGATGTATGGACTAGGTCTAAAACCCATGGGGGCACATCCTATGACTGAGTTTAAACATTGCACGAGTAAATCAAAACGAAAGGGCGTCCCTAATGACTCACTAATGAGGAAGGAGGGCCGAATGGTTTGTTCTGATTACAAAAAAAACAAGATATCTTATAAGCTACATTTTAGTCCGGAAGGGGGTGTTATGGTTTGTGTGTGTGTGCGTGTGTGTTTCTATGGTGACAGTGGGAAGAGGTTAGCGATTGTTTGTGAATGATGCAACATAGGTGGCATTGTCGCCACTCGGTCTTAGACTCAAGAACGTGAGACTGAAAGGTTGTGTTATTATAGTCAGTTACAATTTGTGAACAGATATTATTACTAAAGTCTACTACATTCATTTCATTTATCACAAGTGGATCTTGTCAATATTATAAATAAAGTTCTATTTAGTTTTATTCACAAAAGGAAGTTACTCAAGTTATTTGAAGTTTTATCAGTTAAGATATATTACGCCTACAACGGTTTAGTTGTCTACCAGCAGTTTGGTGCTACAAGTCAACGACAGGTAACAACAGGAGGGGGGGGGCGGAGGAGGACGTGCATTCAATCTTCTCCAATCGTGGAAGTTGGGCACAATGCAGTGGAAAGCTGTCGGGAATATTGTCGGGAATATTGTCGGGAATATTGTCGGGAATATTGTCGTGTATGTATTTTGTTGTCATCCGTCCTCACACATTGTGTTCTTAAAATATTTGATAAATGCCAGAAGCCGAATACATCCGACCAGCATCGTAGGAAACAAACTGTGATTTCCTAACGTTTTAAAAGCTCTATTTTTTAACTATAAAGTTTCAAAGTAATATAGGCATGTTTTCTTATATTTTTATTCCTAATTCTGATACGCGCCTCGACTGCCATCATGGAAATCCCGGTTTATAGCATCCCAGCCATCAACACCTCTAGTGTTGCAGTAGTATTGGACTGACGCAATAATAGTCATTTCTGAACCAATTTATAAAACTTTTAATTCTATCTCAAAGTGTTGCAGCCGCAATCTTATCTTACCTTTATGAAATACTAGCTGAATATGACCCGCGGATCTACTGTTTTGAATTTAGATCTATGTTAAACATTTAGAATGTTCCCTAACTTCCCTTCACATTTTTTTTAATTTTGTCACGAAGTGTGAAAATGGTTTTCCCGTTCTGCCGTCATATTTATATCAAATATAAAAATACAGTTAAAACGGATTTGCCCGATTTATTTAAAAAGTTTACTTTTTAATACAGATAAAATTAGGTACTCCGATATTGGTAAAGACACTAAACATACACTACGGTCTCTGTCATTATCTAAGGAACATTAATAACAAGTTTTATCAAGATTGGTCAAACGGTTTTGATTTCTATGCGGGACATACATACATACATATATACATACATACGCCTTACTTTCTTATTTATATCTTAAGATAGACGCTACTTCAAAAAAGAAGATGATTACGTCCAACGTGTTACTATGTCAATTTAGTCATGCATTTATTAATCAATGATTTAAATTCTGCTAAAGTCATTGGTTTTCTTGCTGATAGCAACGTGTTCTGTCTTAATGTTTAGAGTGAGTTTTTATTTACATGCATCGTAATATTTATTTTGTAGTGCATTCGTTGCATTCGTTTATGACACTGCAATATTGCTATCAACAATGAAAAGACTGAGAAATACTACGGCTTTACAATCTCCCATTAGTGAGAAAAGACGCAGCTTAAAACAAACACCTGTCTACGTTACCAGCAAAGTGCGAGATACAGTCGTTCTATAGAATCACCTCCAAGGAGCAATCCCCGGGACAGGCTGCCAACTACTGGTAACTACTTTCCTTATTGAAATTACAATCAGCATCTCCTCCCCGCCCCTGCACCCCCCCCCACGCCTTTCGACAGCAACTTGTAGTTATTATTGTAGTATTTCTCAAGAAATGCCGTGAACTTCAAGGGCAATAACAACGTAATTAACCAATCCTAATGAATTATAATTAGTGTAATTCTGTTATTAAAATTTCGAAATACAAGCCCACAATCACACACACACAATAAATCTGCAACAGCGTTCTAATTATTACATTATTTAAAATAATAAATTAAAGGTAAATTATTTTTTTTTTTGGAAATAAATTTCAAAGTTCGTTTTGATATGTATGTTTATTGACACAGCTAATGATAATTATATAAATAATGACGGCGTAGGTGTGTAAGGAAAGAATCAATTAAAGAGAGATTATGTAAGAAAAAAAAAGGTCTTCACAAATGATATTCACCCCGGAAGTTGTGTAGGCATGCACACTGATACAGACCCTTTCAGAAACGATTTTTTCTATCATGAAGTTTAATCCTATAGTTATAATACCAGATGCCCAGACCATCAGTATACTGTTTGCAATTTTTTCTTCAAGATCTTTAAGTCAGGACAAGTGCAATCTCGGTGGAGCATTACATTGTTTTGTTGTGTTGTCTTATATGTTATGGCAAATGTCTCTTATCTTTATACAGAAAACTGATTCTAAACAAGAAAATATAACAAATACTTTTAAACAAAGCTTATACTATGTCTAATTGTATCAATTATTACATATTAATCATGTAGTAAATTTGCAATAAATCTACAATAACAATTATAAATTTGGAAATATTTTTACCAATTGTGAGTGTTTAGCGCAATTAATGCGTCCACATACTCAATTCACTGTGTTTCAATTACGCGTGGACTAGTTGGAAAAGGTGTTGGCAATCTGAGAGATGGTTTCCGTGCTGGCTTTTCAAAAGCAATAATTAAAAAAAAATACAAAAATAAAAGCTGCTTTACTAGATGGTTCGTTTGCCACTGAGCTAGACAGGTACTTATAAAAATAGAATGTTTTATAGTTATCTTTAGCTAGTTTCAAATTTTAAGGCGGTCCTCTACAAAAGGCCTCACGTTAGCTAGTACTGTCTCTATGTAAAGCAAAATTAATTAACTACGACGAATTAACAAAAGGATTGGTCAGTTTTTTCATTGGTTCATGTGTTGTTTAGTGACGATGAATAATTATCCAAAGTTTCAACTTGATTTCAGAATGGGCAGTGGGAGAACTAACGTGTACAAAATTTGTACCAGACAGACAGACAGAGTGAGTTGCAATAAGTTTTGTACAAAGAAAGAAAATGGTAAAACCAGAACTATGGAAGGTCTTAGGTTTGCAGCTATCACGTGACTAAGTCAGAACGAGGCTAGATTCTGTAATACTCTATAATGCGTGTGTTATGTGTGGCTTTAGAGGCCTAAACCACTTGGCCACGTCTTGGCCACTAACGGGGTTAAGTTCGAACCCCGACTCGACAGAGTTGTGTTAGCTGAGCGACACAAGGCAGCATGGAGAACCTCCTCCCAGATAGCCCCTTCTCTCCTCTGGTGAACAAACGAAAGACTTGACCACAGCGCACCGAGCTCGCTATAATAAGCATAACAGATGTCATCTACAAAAGTAATTAAGATACAATCAAACAGCACAACCTTCCAGATTCTTTTCTTGTAGAGTGAACTTGATCACTATTGATAGTATTGGGCAGCCGGAGACGATGTTTGAAATACTAAAGGATGTCAGAGGAGTTTCAAGGAGAGATTCTAAGAGGAAGAAGTCAAAAAAAGGTAGAGCGCCGACTCTCTCCTTCCTTCCCCTTTCTCTCTCTCTCTCTCTACCTGTGTCACTTTCTCTCTTTCTCTCTCTCTCTCTCTCTTTCTCTTTATGTCTTACAATTTCTCTATATCTCTCTTTTTCTCTTTATGACTGTCACTTTCTCTCTCTCTCTCGACTTCTCTTTTCTTAGGAAATATCATGTATAGGCGCTGTCTGTGTGTATGTGTTTTTGTTTTGTGTGTGTGTTTGCCCCTTTAATGTAAACAACTTTCAACTGTTATAAAAATGCTCCAAAGATTTTTGGAAAAATCCCAAAATAATTTATTAAGAGTCGATAAGATTTTTTTTTCTTAAATTATGGTTATTATCTCCCTTGCTATGTTTCATAATTTTTTATTTTGCTATTTTCCTCTCCACCTAGATCACAATGTTAACATAATGTTAGTTTCCTCATGAAATCTGTCAATGGAAAAAGATACACAATATAGTGTAGGCAGACATTTTCACGTATATGGAATCCCCCATTTTTATTTCTTCAAATTGTTCAGGATGTTATTTTAATTTCCAGAAAATTTGTCAAAAAAATGATTGGTTGATTCTTGTTTCCTTTGCGCAGGCGCTAATTTTTGAGCTATTTTCAGCGTGCAAACACTAATTGAATGCCAACTCCGAGCTGAGGATGAGGAGGTGGAATTAAGAAACGTTCGTAAATGTTAATTTTGAACCGTAAAATAAATCTTTTTTTTTAAAATAAATTTCAAATCAACAAATTCAAGTCCAATAAAGAAAAAAAAATAGATTGATGAGCAACAAACTTAATTAAAAGGCTTAGAACTAAGACAGACATATATGTCGATGTACTTTGTCTAGTTTAAATAATTCTAAGGCTAATACGTACACAATTTACTGTATTACATTTTTGTTTCGAAGTATTACCATTGAACTTCTTTATTTTATTGGTTTCATTACTGTCTTAAAAAATATTTCCCCTTTCCGACCTTGTGATCTTTAGGACTGACGATGTAAACGTCATATGTTTCCTTGGCTAACTGTTAAAGAGAATGTCATATGACCAGCACAACGATCAACCGCTTTTACTTTCTACAACTAAATTCAAGTATGCAATAGAGTTGGATGGATTCGGGAGTGTTCTAAAAATACCGAAATTCAATCAAATCCCACCAATATTCGGAACTCTGGACGTCTTGGTGTGGAAGCTGAGAGCTTTCTCACTCAGCCACCACGCTCCCATTAGTTTCATAGACCGAACAAAAGAAAACTTTCTAAACTGTAAGTCTTTCACGTCTGAGTAAGAATTCAAAGCTCGCATGCGCGATTAAATTTAAATATAAATGTTAAATAAATAAACAAAACCTACACTTTACACCACCACCAACCTCTCTCACACAAACACACACACATATCGCTTGGTGACTGCAATTGAGGTTAAAAAAACAATAACATTATTTATTCTCTATTTCGTTCCATACTTTTGTATTCACCCCGAGGCTCCTGTCTCTTCTCTCTTTCTGCGTATTTTTCAACTGCAGTTTTATTGGCGCAACTTCATTATATAATTATAAACTCGAGAATTCATTGGAGATTCTCATGCAAGGCGGGAAAAGTATAAATAGCTCGCTTTTATGGTGTATCCGGTGTACAAAATGAAGGAAGTGTTGTTAAGCTAGGTATTTTAAAAAGTAGATGACAATTTTTGCGCACTTTTTAGCACTTTTCATCACTTTTTAGCACCGTAGAATCAAATTCTCAAAGAGCTTCCGATTGCAGCACAAACTATTTTCAATATGGAGACTTTCACTCTATGACTCTATTCGGATTTACGACAGTGCGTCTACCAAGAGCCTTACCCTCCACAAACCGAAAAATATACATTTTTTGAAACTGAAATATGGGTATTAAATATTTTTTTAAAAAGGAAAGTGAGATTAAATTTACAGGAATTCTATTCCTTAATTCGACAAAAATAGCATGAATGTATACATACGTATTTTCATTCCTAAGTGGATCTTTATTGAAGCTTTCGAAAAATTGTAGGGGCCTCCACAAAAATCTTGCCCCCGGGGTTTCCCTGTATGTATGGTTTGCAACAAAAGTAACGCTGTGTATAATATTTCCTCTCCACGGCCCTTCTTTTATTCATTTCAGAACACAAAAAGTACCTGCAGCACTTAACACAAACTGATATAGATGTAGGAACCCTTAATAAGGCTTTTAATTTTTCTACAATCTGATAAAAAGACGGGCAGACAGACACTCTATAACCAAGTTTTTTTCTCCCCGGAGAATTTAGCTCGTCACAGGTCTCGGTGGATTATCTGGGAGAATGTTGAAATGATCTGTTCTCATAACAATGTATAACCTTGACACTTATTTTTTTTTTTTTTGCCTTTAAATTGTTGACAGTAAAAAAAAAAGAGCCTTTTAAGACTAAAAAGTCGGACACGAACTTATCTCCTCTGGAGATTCGCACTCTTCTTCCTCAGCCAGTCAGCCATTACTTCAATCATTCGTTTTTTTCTTGCTATCGCGGAGATACTCACGTCTGTCAGCCCAGGAGGACGTAACTCTTCGTGTCGATTGCTTCGTGTCGACAAGGGATACAATCAAATTTTATGTTTTATCCGATAACCAAAATCTAGGGTTGTATTTCCAAAGGGTGGTCTTACTCTTACGTAATAATCTTTTCCCCTCTCTTTAAAAAAAACAACACCCTTTTCCTATCTGACATACACAAGTCAACATTTTATTTTAACCCCTTAACATTTTAAAAATGTTTATTTTCAGAGATTGAATGTCATCCGAACGGAATAGATGCAGGAGATAACTCCAAACTTGCAGACCATTGGTGCAACATTCCCACATTCGTTTGGAGTTATTGTTCTTGTTCAGCAATTTAGAGGCGGTAAAAAAGTATAAAAAATTATTTCTCTACCGGATTGTAATTTATATATAGGTAGGTTCTTTCGTTTGTCTTCTGAAAGGTTAAAATCTAATCTAATCTAGTACTTTACCGCCAAATTACAAAGTAGTGGTCGTTTTGGCAAGGGACGTTTTGGTGTGAAATTCTCTATCCACTCAATACATGAATATTTGTTATTATCGTCAAAAAGAATAATTTGTTTTGTACGTGTGTTTTTGTTTCAATTTACATTTTATGTATAGAACAAACGTTATTTTTGTCCATTGGACAAAAGTTTAAGTTTGTTGTAAAATTCTTGTTATATCACTAACATTATAATGAGCGTATGGCTGGGGATTTGAACACGGTCGAACCGGGGACCATCGAGACGACACCACTCCATACAGCCAGGCAGCTGTGCATAGTTCGAAATATGCGTTCATGAAATAATCGACATCAGAAAACTTTTTTTTTTTAAATGGAGGAGATGGGGGGGGGGGGAGAATGCATACTATGTATACTAAAGTAAAGTATAGGGAATATAACAATTTTTATTATCAAAAGCTTTTGTGTTTTCTAATTTATCGTCACGATTTCTCACACCAAAATGACCATCATGCCAAAACGGCTACGCGAAAACGCACGTACCCATATATAATATATATAATATACGCGTTTTCGCGTAGACAGGTACGTTGGTAGATGGGTGGATGAATTAAATTATACATATATATATAAATATAAATATATATATATATTGTTATGACCCTATTGGCGGCGCAAAAGGGTTAACTATAGGCTCAGTTGACACACACGAGAATCACTCAGGTCAGCGGGGGCCATGGACAAGGGACAGTACTACGATTACATGGCGACTAACTGTGCTGGTCTCGACGCTCTCCGGTCTTGAACTCCCCCTTTTCTATCCACTGTGTCACTCGTACACGCAGGCTTTCGATCACATGACCATAACATTGGTCATATTTGCGTGTAATCATGTAATCGTAGTACTGTCCCTTGTCCATGGCCCCCGCTGACCTGAGTGATTCTCGTGTGTGTCAACTGAGCCTATAGTTAACCCTTTTGCGCCGCCAATAGGGTCATAACACTGCCCCCTTCTTAGATCTGTTCGTCCCGAACAGATTCTATTTCACCACGGTACTGATGGAGTCGATCAACGTGGACAACCTTCAGTTTGGACCGTGGACTTTTCTGTATCCGGTAGACCACGTCGTTTATTCTTTTTACGACACGGTATGGACCTTCCCAGTCTCTTTGGAGTTTCGGGGATCTGCCTTTTCGTCTCTGTGGGTTATAGAGCCACACTAGATCATTCTCATGGAACCCCGACGTATTGGCCCGTCTGTCATACCTTGTTTTCATCAGGTCACTGTTGGTCTTGATGTTTCTGCGGGCCAATACATAAGCATTCTCCAATCGTCTTCGGAGATTGGTGACATATTCAGTTGAAGACACTGGCGTATCTCTCGGAATCCCAAATAACAGGTCACATGGTAGACGAAGCTCACAACCAAATAACATCTTCGCTGGGGCATATCCTGTGGTGCTATGAACGGATCCTCTGTATGACATGAGGAACATGGGGATATGGGTGTCCCATTCGTCTTGTCGGTCATCAGTAACCTTAGACAGATGTTGTTCTAGGGTTCTGTTGAATCGCTCTACCATCCCATCCGATTGCGGATGGAGAGCTGTCGTGTGAGTCTTTTCGATGCCAAGTGTCTTGCACATCTCCTGGAAAACTTTGGACTCGAAGTTCCTTCCCTGGTCAGAGTGCAACTCGTTAGGTACACCAAAGCGACTGATCCAGTTATCCACGAGTGTTTCGGCCACTGTGATAGCTTCTTGATTTGGTATGGCATAAGCTTCTGGCCATTTGCTGAAATAGTCAATGACTACCAAGATGTATTTGTTTCCTTTCTTGGTTTCAGGAATATATTATATATTAGAAAGAGAGAGAGAGATAGAATAGATAGATAGATAGATAGATAGATAGATAGATAGATAGATAGATAGATAGATAGATAGATAGAGATAGATAGATAGATAGATAGATAGATAGATAGATAGATAGATAGATAGATAGATAGATAGATAGATAGATAGAAAGAAAGATAGATAGATAGATAGATAGATAGATAGATAGATAGATAGATAGATAGATAGATAGATAGATAGATAGATAGATAGATAGTAAGGTAGGTAGTTTGAAATGTAGGTAAATATATTTATTTTTCTATTCATTAAGGGTTGAAACAGTCTCATAAAGGGACCCACCACAAAACAACGTTTAGACCGTCACAGGAAAATGGCAGCTCTTGATCACAGTGACCTGCTGGTTACATCTAATTTAAATGGACAAGGGTCAGCTGTCTCAAATATTTCCAAGTCAGCAACCTTCATTCGAACCTCCACTTCCAGTTTTTTTCTATATTTCATTTCAGTTTCTGCTTTAAAAAAATCCCACGCACAGCTCTTGTAGAGGACACCAACTCCCAGGTAGAATACATCTCCAACTGTATTGTGTCTTTCATGTCTGGTTTTTATGTTGAAACAAAGTTCAAGGTGACAGACACTGTTTCTGTATTTCACACGAGCTGGGTCAACTTTGTGTGTGTGTGTCTGTATGTGTTCTATATCACGTTTGCGGTGTCTATGTCTGTGTGTGTGTGAGAGAGTGCGTCTGTGTCTCACTGCTTCAGGGCGTAGTATCGCACGTGGATCTATGGGGTTGAGCAGACGTCATTGACAATGCGAATCAGGTGGGGGCTGGTGGAACACCAGGTAGAAATGTTTTTGATTTGAGAAAACTGTTGACGTGTGGGTAGAAAGCTAAACAGAAGATTATATTCTAGACAGGCCAGGGTTTGAAACTTATTTCGTTTGTCCGTTACACAGGACCAGAGGGAGTTAGGCCTACACCTTTTTTTAAAATTGTATTTTACAAAGAGAACTCGCTTTTAGCGAGCTTTTAAATGATGTCAACATTTTTTTTTCGTTGGTTCGTTGTTGTTTTTCTTGTAATCAGAAAAACTTAAATACATAATTTGATGAGTTAAGAAAAAGGCGTCTCTCTGGGTAATTTCTCTCGTAGAAAACAAAACTAAAAATATCTTAAAATATGTGTGAATAGTTCTGCAGTCTGCCTCTTGGCAATTTCAGTGCAGTGTGAATAGGTCTGCAGTCTGCGTCTTGTAAAGTTCTGTCAAGTGTGAATAGGTCTGCATTCTACCTCTTAAAAAGTTTAGTCAAGTGTGAATAGGTCTGCAGTCTGCCTTTTGTAAAGTCCAGTCAAGTGTGAATAGGTCTGCATTCTGCCTCTTGAAAAGTTCAGTCAAGTGTGAATAGGTCTGCAGTCTGCCTCTTGGCCAGGTTTAGTCACGTGTGAATAGGCCTGCAGTATGCCTCTTGGTCAGTTCAATCAATCACACATGAATCTCATTCCTCCCAACTGTTGAGTGATCAATCACACATGAATCTCATTCCTCCCAACTGCTGAGTGATCAATCACACATGAATCTCATTCCTCCCAACTGCTGAGTGATCAATCACACATGAATCTCATTCCTCCCAACTGCTGAGTGATCAATCACACATGAATCTCATTCCTCCCAACTGCTGAGTGATCAATCGCAGACTAGAACTAGCGCCCTTCTCCTCTAACAATAAGAGGATAACGTGTGTGTGTGTGTCTATGCTTGTCTGTGTGTGTGTGTGTGTGTCTATGTTTGTATGTCTTTGTGTGTGTGTGTGTGTGTGTGTGTGCATGAGAAAGGTGGCGAGAGAGATTTGTGAAAGAAAAGATTGAAGAAAAAGTTTTATTTCCATCTTTCCTATGAAACAGAGAGTGAGCGAGAAAGAGAGATAGAGATGGAGAGGGAGAAAGAGAGATAGAGATGGAGAGGGAGAAAGAGAGATAGAGATGGAGAGGGAGAAAGAGAAAGAGATGGAGAGGGAGAAAGAGAGATAGAGATGGAGAGGGAGAAAGAGAGATAGAGATGGAGAGGGAGAAAGAGAGATAGAGATGGAGAGGGAGAAAGAGAGATAGAGATGTAGAGGGAGTAAGAGAGATAGAGATGGAGAGGGAGAAAGAGAGATAGAGATGGAGAGGGAGAAAGAGAGATAGAGATGGAGAGGGAGAAAGAGAGATAGAGATGGAGAGGGAGAAAGAGAAAGAGATGGAGAGGGAGAAAGAGAGATGGAGATGGAGATGGAGAAAGAAAGATAGAGATGGAGAAGGAGAAAGAGCGATAGAGATGGAGAGGGAGAAAGAGAGGGAGAAAGAGAGATAGAGATGGAGAGGGAGAAAAAGAGATAGAGATGGAGAGGGAGAAAGAGAGATGGAGTTAGAGATGGAGAGCGAGAAAGAGAGATGGAAAGAGATGGAGAGGGAGAAAGAGAGATGGAGAGAGAGAGAGATGGAGAGGGAGAAAGAGAGATGGAGAGAGAGATGGAGAGGGAGAAAGAGAGATGGAAAGAGATGGAGAGGGAGAAAGAGAGATGGAGAGGGAGAAAGAGAGATGGAGAGAGACGGAGAGGGAGAGAGATGGAGAGGGAGTAAGAGAGATGGAGAAAGAGAGATGGAGAGGGAGAGAGATGGAGAGGGAGAAAGAGAGATGGAGAGGGAGAAAGAGATGGAGAGAGAGGGAGAGGGAGAAAGAGAGATGTAGAGAGAGATGGAGAGGGAGAAAGAGAGATGAAGAGAGATAGAAACTGAGAAAGAGAGATGGAGAGGGAGAAAGAGAGATGGAGAGAGAGAGAGGGAGAAAGAGAGATGAAGAGAGAGAGAGTGAGAAAGAGAAATGGAGAGAGAGATTGAGAGAGAAATGGAGAGAGAGATGGAGAGGGAGAAAGAGAGACGAGAGAGAGATGGAAAGGGAGAAAGAGAGATGGAGAGGGAGAAAGAGAGATGGAGAGGGAGAAAGAGAGATGGAGAGAGAGAGAAAGAGAGATGGAGAGAGAGAAAGAGAGATGAAGAAAAGAAAAAAAAACGAAAGGAATAAAGAGGAAGAGAGAGAGTGATAAAGATGTAAAAAAAAATAAAACCAAGGGGACTGTAATAAACTTGCCAGCTGTAATAATCCTGAAAAAGAGTGGCGGAGCACAGTGGGCGCCGTCTTCCCAGTTTCCCGCCCTTAATTTGTTGTCATAAAAAATAAGTGAGAAAGAAAGATGGAGAGAGATGGAGAAGGAGAAACAGAGATGGAGAGAGAGATGGAGAGGGAGAAAGAGAGATGGAGAGAGAGATGGAGAGGGAGAAAGAGAAATGGAGAGAGAGATGGAGAGGGAGAAAGAGAGAGAGATGGAGAGGGAGAACGAGAGATGGAGAGAGAGAGATGGAGAGGGAGAAAGAGAGGCAGAAAGAGAAATGGAGAGAGAGAGATGGAGAGGGAGAAAGAGATGGAGAGAGATATGGAGAGGGAGAAAAATAGAGGGAGAGATGGGAAGAGCGAGGGGGATAAGAGTGTGAGAAAAAAAAATGAGAAAAACAAAGGGAGATAAATAAGATTGAATGCTGAAAAGAAGGAAGATTTAATCAGTATAAAAATGAACTAAGAAAAAGAAGATTTAGACGTTTTTATTTTTGAATGGCAAAGTGGAAGATTTAAACAAGTTTTTAATTATGAACCAAAAGGAAGATTCGGAAGATTATAAAAATGAACAAAAAGGAAATTAGACAATTTATAAAATAAACACAAAGGAAGACCACAGTTTAAAAAAAAAAAGGAATTTTTAGAAATTTTACAACAAACAAAATCTGGGTGAGATGGAAGGGGGTGGGGGAGAAGATATCGGTGATATAGAGAACGGAAAGGAAGAGAAATGAGAGGAATAGAGAGAAGAAATGAGAGGAATAGAGAGAAGATAAAGAAAAAAAAACGAAAGGAATAAAGAGGAAGAGAGAGAGTGATAAAGATGTAAAAAAAAATAAAACCAAGGGGACTGTAATACTTGCCAGCTGTAATAATCCTGAAAAAGAGTGGCGGAGCACAGTGGGCGCCGTCTTCCCAGTTTCCCGCCCTTAATTTGTTGTCATAAAAAATAACTGCTGTCTGAAGACGATGTACCGGGCTCAACCTGTTGGTGGTGGTAGAAGCAGAGGGGTGGAGGAAGCCAGGCGAACCGTATCTGACTAATTAACTAAATTAACGGCACGAACCCAAGGTGCTGAACTCAAATAGCTGTAGTTCAAATCTGAAATAGCTCTGAAAGGCTGGAAGGGGGGGGAGTCGGTGGGCGAGGTCACATGGGGTTAAGCGGAAGTTTACTGTTTGGTTGTTATTGGTCCGCTCATGTATTCAGCTGTTATATGTCAGTGATGTCATTTATTAATTTCTTAAAATTTTTTGGATTGATTCATATCTTGTTCAGGACAATGAATAATTGTGCGAAATTTCAACTTGATACGAAATGGGAAGTGGGAGAAATTAATGTGTACACAATTTGTCCCAGACAGACAGACAGACAGAAGGAGTTAGTTGATGTAAGCTTTGTACAAAAAAAGAGAACAGGAAAAAATATTAGAGGCAAAGAAGAGATAGAAAAAAAAGAGACAAGAAAAGAGCGGGAGAAAGTGCAAGGAGGCAAAGATAGAAAAGAGAGTAAAGCACCTTTGGTTAGTTTTTTTTTTTTTTTTTTTTATGGCATTGAGTCCTCTGAATAAAAGGATACATCACTTTAGGTTTATTAATTATAATCGTTCATTTAACTCCTTTTAAATGTAGAGAAACCAAGTGTCATTCTTTGCTCTATTACTATCTCTCTCTCTCTCTCTTCCTCTCTCTCTCTCTTAAAAATAGATCACTAGATCTATCTTTTTGATGCTATTAAGGGTAATTTTTTATTTACAAAGCGTCTAAAAAGAAGCGAAAACAACATAAAGCATATTAAAATTACGAATTTCTATGAAATTTTTTTTATGCTTTATATACAGACTCGGCCTTTTCGAAATGGCCGAAAATAAAATACAATTGTGGTGGTCTGGTTACGAATCTGTCAAAGCCATTTCCTAGCAAGCACCTAAGAGGTAAAGGGAACTTGTGTACGAAATTTCATGCGAATCCGTACGATAGTTGATGAGATTATTTGATACATATATGAATCAGCCAGACAGTCAGTTAGTGGTATTTTACAATTATATTATAGATTACTCGTAATAATTCGAAGTAAAAAATTAACAAAAAATTAAGATTGAATGATGTTGTATTAGATAGGTTTTCAATATTTATGGTAGACACTTTAGACCAATTCTGAAATGCACTCTGAACACAATATGTCCCTTTGTAACAGCAAGGTGTTGGTGATATACAATATGGATAGTTAGTATTAAGGGTGGGGAAAGGAGAAAGTGTTTCTCCTACTATCAATATATTCCTTTTGCTACATGGCCTATATAATAACATGAATTTTTCAGAACCCATTTTAAATCCATGAAGTTTGCGATGCATTCTACACTTATTAAGTTTATAACACAAACACAAAACCGAGTGATGCACAAGTTTCAAATTGACGTCATCACGAACTTGAACAAACGAAACAAAACACACACACACACACAGCATACGCACACACGTTCACAGAATGTATCTACAGTTTAGTTTCCATTCTATTCAGCCAAGCAGACGACGGTGCCGAGAGTTGATCCCACACCAACCACCTTGTCAAGTCGCCGCGCACACGGCTGATTTTCTTTTAATGAGTAGATTTACTATCACTACAAGAAATTGGTGGAAACGCTTTCCGCACAATTATAAGACGAGACACGCGAGACAGCAGTGTCTTGAAACACTTACACGAGTTTTTCGAGCTTGATGAAAGAAGACAGGTGTAGAAATGGAACACGCAAACCACGAGATTTAGCTTCGATTTGGGGGGAGGGGGGGTTGTTGCTTGTTTTTTGTTTTTTAAAGACGGTGTTAACTGATTGTCTTAGTCCAAATGGCTCAATAAATCTTGTCTCATGTATATATATAGTCACCGGGTATTGGTTTCTGCTGTGTTAAACTGGTATATGTCAGAGTGACATGAGCTTCTTACCTCCGGTCTATAGATTGGGGTTCTCGTGACATTTGTTTACTGTTAATGTAGTATAAGCGAGGAGACTTGAGCTCCAAACAGAAATGCGTGTCAGGCATATTTAGCCTGGTGGAGAAACCCAAATTGCTTATAGGGCGAAATAATTTTTTGCTAATTTTTTATAAGCAATATTGAAGATACTGCAAAAATAAATTGTAAAATATCACATTACAATTGCTTAATCTAGTTGGGCTGGTTTAAAAGAGGAACACAAGTTTTACGCTATCTCTAATTTGTAGGTCTTGTAAGAAACGAACTATTCTTCTACCAGGGTCTCATGTGGCTAAAAAGAAAAGTGCCCCTTTCAGACCTTGCGATCAATTGGGCAGACGATATGTTTAGATATTTTGTTTCAGTGGTGAACGTTTAACTAGCAAGAGACCAATGAAAGAGGAGCAAGTTACTAGTGCAGGATTTACATATATGCAAACAAGCCAAAGCTTAGGTCCCCACTTTCTAGCCCCCCCCCCAAAAAAATGATTCTGAGTTTATTATGAATAATGGTAAGTTAAAGATGTATTATTTCACTATGTATAACCTTGTTAATTTTATAACAATTTGGCCCTTTAGGTATTTGAAAATTACATTTATAAAGGGCTCTATCATACCCAAATCTTAAATAGATTTGGGCCTTATAGATTTGGGCCTTATCAAGTCTAAACCTGTCCTGTCACAGGAAGCGGAAATGAACTCATCGCTGTCTGTGCCTCTGTCTTATTCCGCCATGGCGCCTGGTCCAAGACTCTCGTGTCTAGTTGATCACACATCTGTTGATATCAAAGTGACTGCGACTTCATGTCTTCACAATGTCACAGAAAAAGAGTTTCATCTATATCCTCTTGAAAGTGATGTAGATCTGTACAAAACATTAACACTAAGTAACCAACTATGTATCACTATCAGCCTTAAATAGCTACTAGCAACTTTTATTATTTAATTTACTGATTATTTTTAGCAAGGTTAGCGTAAATTCTAGACTGCTTTATTTTAGTATTTTTGGGAATTTCCGAGCTTTTCTATTCAAGTGGTGACGTCTCTGTGTTGAATGTTACAGTTTGTTAGATAAATGTATTTCACAATAGAGCTTGATCTCCACCTCAGTAAACTATGTCCCCATGATGTGTTCTGTCTCTCTGTGGAGTAGATAGACCTCTTTGAATTTGTAGAGATACCATAGAGTAAAGGCTAAGAACAGGAGAAGTCAGCCTCGGGGGAGCTAAACAGGACACTGAATATTGTCACAACCCAAAAGACTTCAATTTTAGAGTTAATAAATATTTATTATATTATTATTATTATTTATTATTAATATATTACTTATTAATTATGCGTCTTATAACCTTACGGCAATTGGAACCAATTTCTATTTATCGTATTTGAAAGACGCTTTGTGACACTAAGGACTTACTTGGACTTCTCGGCGCCATTGACAGCAATTGACTTATAGACATCCGTAGAATAAATATGCCTATACTAATGAAGTGACAACCCAGACCTCTTTGGACCATGGTGAAGTCTTTATCAGTGTCTTTGTGCTTACGACATTCGGTTTTTTGGGGAAGGAGAATAAATTGATTTATCAATATTTTTAAAGATGACTCTTTAGTGCTCTGAAGTGCTAATACACTGTGGAGAGGACGTCTCCTTGACCACAATCATCCTTCAAAACTTAAGAGTGGCGTAGAGGAAACTTGCTGAAGAGGAAGACAACAGAAACGTTGGTTTGAGAACGTTGATATAATAGGCAAGACAATCTGATCGGTAAGAATGGAGAGCCTTGGTTGCGCGCATAGTTGCGGCGTCAGTCGAATATCCCAAAAATTAAAAGATCAAAATAAACTAGATCCATCAGTCAAGCAGCGCTCTTAACTTGGATAACAAAGGTAACGTATCAGCCAACGTATCTAGGTCAGGATACCTACAAAAACATGGCCCTCATAAAAGAAATAATTGGTTCTCATGTGATGTGTGTCTTGGTTTGTTCTGTTCTCCCACAAAGAGTAGCGAGCTATAGGCTATTAATTCTTTCAGTAACACATGGACACTTAGACTACAAGCAAATTTGGCTTTATACTTTTGAAACCTGGTCACAGCAATGAAATAACGATTGATCAACATTATAACAACCATAACAAACAAACAAACCTTTTTAAAGGGAATGACTCAATACCGTCAAAGATTTACTTAATATCCTGCAAATGAAAAATGTAGAACTATGCATGAACTCGTATACCATAAGTCTTTGAAATACGTTTTAGGGTTAGACTGTGAAGTGTCTGTATATGTATATCTCTAGAAGCACCTGCTATCGGCAATGAATAATTGTTCAAAGTTTCAATTTGATCCGAGAATGGAAAGTTGGAGAAATAAAGTGTTCAAAATCCCCCCCCCCCCCCCCAGATTGAGTTGATACTTTATTTAAAAAAAAAAAAAAAAAAAAAAAAGAGTTTAGGAATGAAAGATACAAGTACATTGTTTAGTACCATTTAGGAAAAGACAGCAGGGGACACAGTCAATTCATATATCCAATCGCCAAGGGACACAACTCTAACACTTAATTGCCTACCGTGTCTCTTTAATGGTAATACTTGTTTGAGGGTCGGGAGAAAAGGGTACCCACGGAGATTTAGAGCTAGACCTACTTTCTAGCCGCTTATCTTATTTTTAACCATTGAAACTATTTTAATGAAGCAGTTGACAAGGGCGGTAACGTAAAAAGTTTTTAAAAAGTTTTTAGTTAAAATGACACATGGATTATCTTCCCTGTCCATGAACGCTCCATAGATCGAGCGATAATGTCGAGATTAAGCCATTTGTCTCCCTTCATATCCATTTCTAGACTCAGTTGTGGTGTTATTTGCGTGAAACGTATAAGAACATATAAAAGAAAAAACAAATGATATGAATCCAGTGTATTTCAATGGTGTAGATCTACTCTATCTCAAAGTATACCTACAACAAACAACAATTACCATTGAGGAGTGGCACAATCGAGTCCACAGCTAAACCTGAAAGGTAAAATACACTTCGAAAATGTAAATTGTAGTGTTGCATTTCACAGCAGTGGCGGCGCTAGGGGGTGGCACATGGAACGTTTCAATCTAGAGATCGTTCCATGTTATTTCTTGTTATATTCTGTGCTAAATGGGAAAATTCTGATAATTGCTCTTTGTATCTGTCTTCAGAGTCAAAAGTCTCTTTAATTCTCTTTTTCCCTGCCCCCCCCCCTCTCTCTCCCTCCCTCTCTCTCTCTCTCTTCCTTTATCTGCCTTCGCCTCTCTCTCTTTATTTCTGTGTCTCTCCATGTCTCTCACCCTTTCTCTTTCTCTCTCTCTCTCTCTCTCTCTCTCTCTGTTTTTCTTCATTGGATTTTCTTTCTTTCTGTATCTCGAACTTTCTCATTGTTAAACAAAAAAACTAGACTATGAACACATTCTCTCTGGCAAAGTGAACAGCTGATCTATCTCTTAAAATGTCCGTAATCCAGTCCTTATAACGTTGTACGCTATTGCCATTGGCGCAGCCCACCGAGGGTTGGGGTGACATTGGGGTGTCCAAGACCAATAATGTGAACGTAAATGTTTCTTTTTAAATTACCAAAATATTTTTTTATTTCCAGAAATATGTAATTTATTATAAATAATATTTTTTAAAAAAGCTGTATGTCTCCGTGACCCCAAATGAAAAGAAAGACAAACACGCCTCTGATAAGTCTTATAGTTCAAGCACCAGATCAACTAGTTCACCTGTAAAAAGGGTTCACGCGTTTAAAAATAACATATAAAAAAGGGGTGGGGTGGGGAGAGTTAGGGATTTCCCATTTTATATCTTCGTCCTACGATACAAACAAACAAACACAAACGAAACATTTTGATGACGTGTAAACAGCAACTTTCTTTAGCTAGAACATTGCGGCGCCTGAGCCAAAAAAAAAGTGTGAATTAGTGAATTAGTGAATGTCTACTCTAAAGATAGCATCCTCCAGGTCTAGTCGAGTTCATTTCACGCATTTGAACTTTTCTCGTTCCAGTTGTGCGTGTGTGTGTGTGTGTGTGTGTGTGTGCAGTAGCTACAAGATTGAGTTTCAAATCTTTTTTTTTTGACCAAAAAAAATTAGCACGGTAACCAAAAATAACATTAAAAATAAAATCATAGCATGCAAAACCTCTATACAAAAAATCTTCGTGTAATCGCTTCTCCCCTATTTCATATGCTTAAACGACAACAGTGAAATATTCTTTTGAAGTGTAAATAAGATACTGATAGTAGATAATTCATATAGTTTCTTTAAAAAGAAAAAAACGCATTCTATTATAATGATAAAACAGAATGCCGCAGACACGATAAGCTAGAGTGGAAGTGGTCTAGGTTTTATATAAAGATAAACAGTTAGTACAAGTGTTTCGCAACCGGTGGGGAGGCGACGCTCTTCTAACAAGGAAACTAGTTTCTTTTTTGTCTTTGGAAATATTTATTTAACCAAACACGCACATGTCTGAGTGTGTGTGAGTGTGTGTGTGACAAAGAGAGATAGAGAGAGATGAGTCTAAAAAAAACCCTACTGATCTGGATTGATTGATGGACACAAGAACTGAAATTGTATGGTCTCTATTTTTATGCATGTGGGAGCTATCTAGACCTGCGTGTTACGTAATTATTACTGTGTATTACCGGGGGGGGGTGTATATATAGTACCGTGTTTGTGTTACCATGTGTTTGTGTGCACACATGTGTTTACATTTAGGAAGAACATGCATTATCGTTGCCATGTCTTTAATCTATCCCAGCGGTTCTCAATAATTACGTAGCCCAGTCCACTATTATTACTTTATGGCACAGCATGCTTTCCAACTTGCATATGTAAAAATTAACGGACTACTCAAAGGTATTTCTTAACGCACCTGGTTGAGATTACCCACAGCATCATATCTAATGATGTATACATAGCACTACCCAGAGCTCGTCGTGGCAATATTTGATACTGCTGATGGCCAATGTCTAGGCTCACCTTCATATTAAGTGGGGGGGGGGGGGGGGGGAAGGCTTGAGCTAATACAAAGAATACAGCTAATTGTGGATATTTTCAGGGTTTAGCCCCAGCCCTCTCGACTTCATCGACTTAGTGGCCAAGCACTTTCATTTCTCTTTTCTCATGTCGACCATTAGCAATTGTTTTTTATACACAAAAAACAACAACAACAAAAAAACAACTTTTCAGCTATTTTTGATGAATGCTTTAAGCAGCTTGATTAAAATACAAACAACCTATGATCGTTAAATAAAAGAGCCTCATAAATGGAGGCAATCCCATAAATCGCTAGCTTTGTGGTGTATCCGGTATACATAATACGAAAGTAGGGATAAGCTTTGTATTTTAAAAGCATGTACATTTTTTAATAGTTATTTATTATTATTGTTACTATTATTATTTCAGATTTCATCACTGCATACATGTTCTAAACTCTACCACTTGTAGCAGAAAGAATTTTGTTAGTTGGCAGCTGTCAATACAGCCTCCTTGATATTGTTGATCTTGTCCATTTTAAAATCCTTCCTCGTCTTTACTCTTTCATATTCTTACTTTTTGTGTGTGTATTTTAAGTCCTCATCCTAGTAGTACCTCTACGTGTCTCTACCTCAGTGTCTCTTAGTTTTTGTTTTCTTTTACCGACTGTAATCGCTTTCTAGGAGTCTTTACAATGTAAACTGGATCTTATTAATCAATATAGAAACAAAGAGTAGAATACTTTAAAAAGGGGAGAGAACCAATACTGTTTAAAACGTTTTATATCAAAACACTATCATACCTGACCTCCCCCCCCCCAAATCCAGACAATAGTTACCCCCAACTTCTTATTTACTTGTCTAGCAGCTGATTCGCTCTTTTTCCTCGACGTTTACATTATTGGAATCGCGTGACTACGTACATAATCACTGCCATTGTATTAACTATAATTAACATATTTTGCTAGGTTGTAGATTGGTTCGGCAGATACATACACAGCCCACACACGTGCATCAAGAGGCACATTCGCAACGAAAGTCTGTGCGTTTTGGAACATCTTGTTGCCAACTTTGATGCCATCACCAAACCAAGGTTTCAATGTAGTAGAAATAGTTCAATGCCCTGCTGCTTTTCTCAAGACATGTGTTAGAGGCATACTTTCTTTGAGAAAATGTACAAATATTACTGCGAAGCTAAATACTAACTTACTGCTAACCATAGTGATAGCCTACTGCGAAACAAAGTACTAACTTACTGCGAAATAAAGTGTTAACAGCAATATAAAGTGCTAATTTACTCGAGACAGCTAATTTACTATTTTTCTCAAGACAAAGTGCTTACTTACTCGAGACAAAGTGATAATTTACTTCAAAACAAAGTGCTAACTTACTCGAGACAAAATGCTAATTTACTTCAAAACAAAGTGCTAACTCGAAACAAAATGCTAATTTACTGGAGACAAAGTGCTAATTTACTTCAAAACAAATTTACTTCAAAACAAAGTGCTAATTTACTCGAGACAATGTGCAAACGTATTTCAAAGTCCCTACACTTCACCATCCCAACAAATAAAATTCTTCTTACTGTAACCCCTTCAATTATGATGTTTCTATAGCACACACAAATATCTAATCACTGTATCAACATTCTTTACAGCTCGTAGTAGCTTCATATGTTGGTTGGGAACATTGATCAAACGGAATTCTTTCCATTTCGTAAAATAAACTAGACCAAATACCACGAACAATTCAGCGTGCTAGTTAGTGTTTTGGTTAAACTGTACGACGTGGTAACGAGCCATTGGTCTAAACTGCCCACAGGTTGTGACGTTGCCAACCAGTTTTGAGTCCTTCCATAACGAATGGGGTTACGTCCCATGCTACTAGTTTCGTGTTGAACGGAGTGTCAGAAAATAAAATATGGAAAAGCTTTAGAAATACAAGTAAACAAGTATATACGTCTCAGTTTGTTTAAAAAGAGCATCTTTTTTTCTGTCTTGTTTGTCTTCAGAAACAAAATGTCTTCAGTTCGAGTCAAAGTAAGACTTAAATGTTGGAGTTTCGGAAGCTTTAGGACTTAATTAAGTAATTCAAGTTTAATTGGCACCTGACATTTGTGGAGTCATGAACGTTTGGAGAATGTGAAACACCATCAAGCATGTGCTGTGTCTGACACACACACACACACACACACACACACACACACACACACACACACACACACACACACACACACACCTGTGACGAAAATCTTCGGCTCTTCCTCTATCTCTGTGTGTGTGTTCTCACTCTATTTCTATCTCTGTGTGTGTGTATTCTCTCACTCTATTTCTATCTCTGTGTGTATTCTCTCACTCTATTTCTATCTCTGTGTGTATTCTCTCACTCTATTTCTATCTCTGTGTGTGTGTATTCTCTCACTCTATTTCTATCTCTGTGTGTGTATTCTCTCACTCTATTTCTATCTCTGTGTGTGTATTCTCTCACTCTATTTCTATCTCTGTGTGTGTATTCTCTCACTCTATTTCTATCTCTGTGTGTGTATTCTCTCACTCTATTTCTATCTCTGTGTGTGTATTCTCTCACTCTATTTCTATCTCTGTGTGTATTCTCTCACTCTATTTCTATCTCTGTGTGTATATTCTCTCACTCTATTTCTATCTCTGTGTGTGTATTCTCTCACTCTATTTCTATCTCTGTGTGTGTATTCTCTCACTCTATTTCTATCTCTGTGTGTATTCTCTCACTCTATTTCTATCTCTGTGTGTGTATTCTCTCACTCTATTTCTATCTCTGTGTGTGTATTCTCTCACTCTATTTCTATCTCTGTGTGTGTATTCTCTCACTCTATTTCTATCTCTGTGTGTATTCTCTCACTCTATTTCTATCTCTGTGTGTGTATTCTCTCACTCTATTTCTATCTCTGTGTGTGTATTCTCTCACTCTATTTCTATCTCTGTGTGTGTATTCTCTCACTCTATTTCTATCTCTCACTCCCCCCCCTCCCCACATTCTCTCTCACTCTCTCCTTTGCTCGTTCTCTCTCTCTCTCTCTCTCTCTCTCTCTCTCTCTTTCATCTCAGGGCTGCGAGATGGGCTGCGAGATGTGCTTATCTTTTTACCTATCAACTCAGAATTATAAAAACATTACGACTCCATTCAATAAAACTTATGATTGGGAGCCACATAAAATAACGACATGCACGCATAGCTCCACGAAGCCAAAGCCCCCCTTCTAAGTCTCTTTAGCCAGACGAGACCAATCGCCATAGAAGACCTCAACACTGATCTGCCACGTCGCAAACTGTGGGCAGTGGAGACCAATAGCTTGTTGCCACGCCGTATAGGCCTGTGACGTGCCAAAGACCTATTGGTCTAAAGTACCCACAGATTGCAACATTGAAGCCTTCAGCCATTCAGGCCTTCTATGTCGATTGGTTTTAAGCCAGGACACACATTAAAACCACAAACATCTCTTAGAGCTGATTTGCAAGACGTAAAAAAAAAAGAATGTTAGGAGCAGCCCAAATCGGCGATCTGCAGAGTGTGTTTTTTTAAAGAAGAGTATACATTTATTTTGCACTCTTCATTAATCTTTGAACTCGAAGACAGCCTTTATTGTATATATATGTAAGATTCATGGACACCTTATATTTTGTGTATTGACAAGAGGAGTTTCACATTACAGATTATATTATGCATATTATTTTTTGTTTAATTATTGTGATATTTAGAGCCCTCTTGATAAGAATGCAAGTCAATGATTCATTGTACATTTTTGTGCAATACTTCTGAAAATGTGAACAAAAAGATATCGGGGTGGGAAAATGGTTTGCCTAAGATCATGCTTAGAACAAGAAGAACACAAGGCTTTACCTGCAGGTTTTGATTTTGAGAGCCCCGACAAACACACAGGTCCCGCTATTCATACAATAGAAACGGTCCTTGTATTCACAGGGCATCACGTGGCCGTATGTTATCGAGAGCCGCGCCCTCATCCGCTGTCTGAACTCACGCTTGTACTCTTCCGCGTTACGCCTGATCCTTGTGAGGTAGGGTGCGTCCATGTAGGTGGACAAAGTTTTCCAGAATTCGGGGTCCGATGAGAGAGCGCCGGAATCGGACGCTTCCATCATGGACGTGGGAGCGACTCGGCGGTGCGAAGACATGTCTTCCGGGGCGCTCTCCGTGAAATTGTCCTCATTTTCAAGAGCGTCATAGTCCAGGGCGCCGATCTCGGCGTCCTTATAGCTGGACACTTCCTCTTCCTCGTTGTCAGCTCGTTGGAGACTGTCCGACAGAGCATCTCTGTAAGACGCAATGGTTCTTAAATTATTTACTCCTTCTGCCTTCAGCTTTTGCAGCCTATATTCTAAATTAAGCATTTTTCTATGAAGCAACGAATTAAAATGTCCACTTCTAGAGCTATCGTAATCCTCTTTTGAGAATGCCGCATCCTCAAGCGGGGTCTGACGGAAGTTTCCGAGACCTGTTGATGTATCACTTACTCTCATATCATCTGTATCCGAGTCATCGATTTCAGAATTGACGACAAAAGAGTTGTCTGTTTGTAATCGATCTCTGTTCGGTAAATATTGGTCGTTGGTATCGATATCTGAATCTTTAGACATTGATTCTGTGTCGATATTTTGATTAGATGCTTCCTGTTTCTCAACTGATGAGAAATAAGGTTTGTCCGAATGTTGAAAGGATCTTTCAGGGTTTTGATCACTGAACAAAGATCTCAACATGTCGTTTCCTTTGGATGACTCCCCGAGTTTTTTCATGAGCGTCTCCAGTGTGGACGCCTTCTGGTCTCTACCATCAAGTTCAGACATAAGTAGGTCAATGCTAGCGAAAAGTTGAAACTCGGGTAAGTCAGGCGAATAATGCTGTTTCATGTCGTTATAAGTATGAATCTCGGATTCTGAATTCGTGAGCTTATTATCTGAACCTCTACTTTGTCTGGCTCCGTGGGTATCAGACCTAAGGTTCTCATTTAATAACCTCATGAAGCTCAGAATCTGCTCGATGCTGATTTGGTTTTCGGCAGTACTTTGGAGCCTCTTAAGATTCCCTCCTGAGGAGGGAGGATGCTGCCCTCCTGACACCTTGTCTGGGTCGACTGAATGCGTCATAGTTCCCGAATGACCTTTCAAGTCCACTGCCTGGCTACCAATAAGGAACGAAGGAGACTGGCCAAGGCAGCCGGTCAAGCAGAACCCGCACGCTACGACAATCAGAAGAATCATACGGGCAAAGGAGGGGGCGGCCCTGAGAGAAGCTAGCGGTCCTCCCATTGTAACCTTGGGATCATTTTGA
Source organism: Biomphalaria pfeifferi (assembly GCA_030265305.1). Taxonomy (NCBI): domain Eukaryota; kingdom Metazoa; phylum Mollusca; class Gastropoda; family Planorbidae; genus Biomphalaria; species Biomphalaria pfeifferi. The sequence goes on from JASAOG010000255.1 coordinate 376,625, forward strand.
GCTGTGCTCCGATGGGTCACACTGTAGAAGTGTAAGCAGCATCCAGGTTTGGGCATCAAAAGATACTGGGACCACTCACCCCCTCCTCCCTTTTCTTGCGACGGAGCTCGCCAAGTGTCACTCACTTTACAGGCGACTGTCGCACCATTGACTTTGTCGATTCCCGCGTCAACTCAGCGGTGACTAGTAACAAAGGGACGCTGCCAGCTCCACACTCTGGGACCTGAAAATAGCAGCAACAAAAAAGTTTTTTTTTGCTTTGTTTTTTATAAGTCGCACGACATATTTATATGTAGCTTAGGTCTGCATATACATTTTCATAGTACCTTACTTTTTTAACTCTTTCTCTCCTAACTAACGACCACCAACGCTGATTTGACGATATTAAATTAAATTATTTGTTGATTTTATAAACCTTAATCATTGTTATATAAAAAGTGCATGTATTTTCCTACAATTATATATCTGAAATAACATTTCCTGATTACATACAAAAAGTTTAATCGTAACAGGATAGCGAAACACTAATGAGCTAAATGAATAATTCCATTGGAACGTAGAAAATAGTTACGGAGAGAAAGAGTTAAAGGAGATGTTTGACTGATTGATCTAAGTCACCCAAGGAAACAAGAGTTTGACTCCCGAAGCTTACAACATAATATGGAAACATCCCAGATACCCCCTTCCACAATTGTGATTGGACCAGAGCATGGAAGGCTAGTTAGAGACGAGTACAAACAATATCAAAGGTCTTGTTTTGTATTGGTCTCAATTTTCTACACACGTATATAAACAGGTTTTCGTGTGAGCAAGGACAAATATTTTTTTCCACTATCCTTCTATTCAGCCAATGGTTAGGTATTTCCGAAGTGAAATTAACCATATATTAAAAAAGCTGCTGCAAGACATTTACTTTTTTAAAATAAGTTTTTTATTTGGTCTCTCTATGTCGATTATTAGAGTTATGAAGGTGTATTTACTAATCTACAATAATAGATCAAATAAGAATCTCGTTTGAAATTTTATTTCAAATTTTTTTTTTCTATAGTCAAACAGCGAGCAGCACATTAACTAGGAATTGAAAATGTCCAGAAGTTTAACTTTTGTTCATTTTGTTCTATTCGTAAACACATAAACAGTTCAACATATAAACATTTAAACATATTCAACTCGATAGCCTTGTCTTCTTTTATATAACACATATGTTTGGATAAAATCATTGGCGTACACAAAACGTTAAAGTTTATAAAATACATTAAGCTCTAATTAGCAATGTGTGGATTATTATTTTTAAACGCCATACTAGTATTTTTTTTTCCTTTTTAATGTCGCCTGACTTACCTAGCTTATTTTTTTAACTATTTATTTGGTAAATTTTATATTTAATCTGGTAGGAACAAATTGTTAATTTGTAGACTAAAAAAAAACCCATTAAATTACAAGCGACCGTTAATGAATTTGTACGATCCAATCTAAATGATTTGCGTGTTTGATTTTTATTATAGGGCAGTTGATATGGCCATCTGTTTCTTTGGCCGACGGTTAACGGGCGGGGTGTCAGGTGGCCAGTACAAGGACCAACCGCCTTTACTTTCCCCAACTAAAGTGAGATACCCATTAGAGTTGGTTGGACTCAATGGTACCCTATAGAGCCCAGTCTTCATAAGGAGCCCAGGTTCGTAAGCCAAGCGCTTAGCTACTCAGCCACCGCGCCCTCTCAGGATCCGCCTAATGGAGATGGTTTAAAACCTATGACGTTCTGCATTGAACTGTAAGTACCCTCTTTTAGTACTATGTAGAAAATGACTAGAATACTTGCAGAATAAAGTAAGTAGATATACATTTCTCAAAACAGGTAAAAGGTTATAACTGTATTCAAATAAGTCCACATTAAAAATCTAAACATTAAACACACAAAATAAATGAAAAACTAACTAAATAAAACAGGTTTACGAAAGAATAACGCGATCCGATCCCTCTATTAAATACTCTACCAACAAAAAAAGGGGGGAAGGTAACTCACCGTCGCTTCTCCTAAAGCACTTAGAAGGGAGCTAATTGAATAATCCGCACTAAGTAGGTAGCAGACGACATCATGGCTACATTCACATAGTCTGGCACTTTCCTGATCCGCAGACACACATATTTATTTGTTTACTCCTCGATTTTCTTTTTCTCTCCTCCAGCTTCCCGCCAAAAATAAACGAGAAGCGAAGAATACAATGTTACGAGCTCCAGAATACAATGTAACGAACTCCTTGGCCTTTTGGAAAGCGAGTGTAAAAACCGTCAACGTTTTAAGCAAACACTAACACCAGGGGGCGCGCGATGCCAACCACTAATATGTACAAAGAGATATCCTTTAGTCCTAGCGCTTGTCTTCCCTTCTGCTAAAGACGTCACATTTCCTAAGAATAAGAAAGAGACAAACTTATTAACATTTTTTCATCTTCACTGTTTAAAGTTAAAGAAAATATTTTTATTCACATATATAGGTATATATTGCGTGAAACAAATATTTTTCAACCTGACGATTATGATGAACAAAATTAATGTTTAACAAAAGTCAACAATTTTTTTTTTAAATGTCCGAATTTTTTTATTTTTTATTTTATTTTTTTTTTCCCTTTTTTAAAATTACTTTTTAAATTGTTTTATTTTTTTTTTATTTCAATGTTAAGAGTTTATGTGTTTAAAAAACTTATAAAAAGTTTTTTTCCCGAAAACGTCACTTAAAAAAAACGAGAAAAAATATGACCGAAAACTATGGTTAAAAAAAACTGTATCAAAAGCTCGAAAAGTTTTTGTCAACGAAACAAAATATTTTTTTGGTCGGTTCCAATAATTAACCTCGGAGATCCCTCATGTTACAGAGAAGTGAGAAATTTGGACAAAAAACAAGGGGCTACTACTTCACGTCTGCCTGGCTCTGCCGGCCCGTTTGATAAAGCTCACCACCTGAGGTCGCGTGCAAGGCGCGTGAGCCGTGGTTTTAGAGAGGATACGCAAGTCAGCCTTCACTTGAAGAGAGGGGGTTGGGGGGAGGGGGGTTCCGTTTCCTTCTTGCGGATAGGGGAGGTCGGGTAAAGGTGGGTGAGGCAGTGGCAGAGAGAAGACGAGAAGAGAGACAGAGAGAAAGGTGTAGTAAGCGTGCTTAGGGCTGGGTGGGTGGCGATAGGATATGAAAGTGAGAAGGATAGAACCCGCACATACACACATACCCAAACATACATACACACATACCCAAACATACATAACACATACCCAAACATACATACACACATACCCCAACATACAAATACACATAGCCAAACATACAAACACACACACACACAAAGGAAAGCCAATAGAGGACTAAATATTTTGAATGTTCACAAAATGTGAATCGATGTGAGAATTCATGAAAACGAAACTTACGCCGTAACATTGTCAATACATTTGGACGTTTGGGTAGAAGTTGGTCAATCTATTAGAACCTAAACTACTAGAATCTATAGTTCACCCCTATAGGGGCTGTGTCCTCGGATTGTGTCACACAGTGTCCCCTTAGTCAATCTATTAGAACCTAAACTACTAGAATCTATAGTTCACCCCTATTGGGACTATGTGTCCTTGGATTATGTCCCCTTAGCTCAAGAGTACGTAAAGAAACTATACCAAGTGCAATCAAAGAACCAATGAATATATTCACATCTGACTAGAGCAATACCACAATTCAAATCACTACCATAGAAACACTCCTAGACAGAAGCTTTAAAGTAATACAAAAGATATAGGTACGAGGCGCTAAAACAACTTAACAGACATTAATACATGATTTTAAAAAAAAAAACTAGTCTTAAAACCAAAAACTACAATTAGCCTTGGTTATTTAAGAGTACATTTGATGCAGACGTTTGTTTGACTTCATGACGCGATCCATGGCAGTGTTCATCACGCACACTTAAATATTAGATCATATATACGGCACTAATTATTTTTTGTCTTAAGTATTCATAGTTTATTTTCAGGAAGTTCTAGATTCTAAATCTAGTGGCATATTTCAAAGTCGAAATGTCCATTTTAAATATTCGTTTACGTCCTAATCAAAGCATCAAACAAACCCGATATAGGCGATATTCCAGAAATATTAAGGCATTTATTTTGGACATTTCATTTGAGAGCATTCTAGGCAAAAGTGTGAACACCTGAGACATTGTAACCTTTCGTCTGAATATCTGAGACATTATAACCTTTCGTCTGAATATCTGAGACATTGTAACCTTTCGTCTGAATATCTGAGACATTGTAACCTTTCATCTGAACATCTGAGACATTGTAACCTTTCGTCTGAACATCTGAGACATTGTAACCTTTCGTCTGAATATCTTCAAACATTCGTTTACATTTCTTAAAACTTTCATTTGAACATTTCTGTGAATTCATTTGAACATTTCTGTGAATTCGTTTGAACATTTCTGTGAATTCGTTTGAACATTTAGAAAATTGCGTTGATTATTCTTTTATATTCATTTTTTTTTTATTTTTAGGTATTCTTTTGAAATTTTTGAGGTACTGGTTTGAACATTTCTAAAGTATTGGTTTGAACATTTTAGGTAAAGATTTGATTATTTCTAAGATTTGGAACATTTTAATGATTTGTTAGAACGGTCTCAGGCATTGGTTTCAAATTTGTTTTATTTTTATTTATGACTTAATCTTTTTTTTTTCTAAAAATTACTTACTTAATTAATAAAGATGATGTCCACATTAGCATTACATGTTTACTCGCTTGTTTTTACTCGCGAATGTCTCATTTTCTGTAGTATGGCTATGACCAGCCCAATGTTACGCAACTGCTTTGCAGGTTTGTAATAATATCCAGTGAAACATGCAGTTAATGTTGTCCGTAACATGTGTGATGTAACTTTAGTCTAGACTTGGTAACCTTCGCTTCTCTCCCCTCTTGAGTTTCAAGCTCCATATGTTATAGATTATTTTTTATTAATTAGTCATCGTTCTTCACATTTCCTTTAATAAACGCAATGAACAAACGAAATGTGATATTTTCAAGGACAAAACATGGTTAAATAATAACATTTTTTTATAACAGTTATTTAACAACTTGTTTGGAGATTTATAAATAAATTAAAGTTTAAAAGTTTCGGATTTACATATTTATTAGATCCTAATCCTAGCCCAAACCTGCTGTAAGGGGGTAGCGGCGGGCAGGCTTGGAACCCAGGACACATTCTTAATGAACAGGCAGACCAGTTTTATGCTTCCTATGGCTAGGGTCACATTGTAAGATCCGCGTTAAGAATACCTAAGCTGAGTAAGCTCACACTGGTTCTTGGTTCCTATGTCCGTAGAAGCGTGTGTACAAACATGTCGCAAAAACTTTCAAGCATCAAACGACATCTGGCAATAAAACATCGCGACATTTGTTACACAAAGAGCCCCACTTGACGCCCAATAAAATTACTCAATAGGAAAAAAGAATGTGCCTAATTTTCATGTGGGTAATAGAGTAATAAAAAATAGAATGGGGTTGGGTGTATAGTAAATTTGCGCTAGAACAAGTAAAGGGCAGCATGCATCAGAAATCTCACCTCGTGTTTATGCCCATGTCCGCTGGTTTGGCAGTTTACATGAATTTTGTTGTTTCACAATACAAATGATGTCTCGTCCAGGGAAAGGTAACTAATGACAAGTTGTCGTTCTTTGGTATGACATGACAGACCAGTATGATTATTGAACCTGTCAGATATGTTAAGAAATGTTCCCCCTCCCCCCCCCCCCCCACTTTTTTCCCCCTTTCTTCGCCGGTCCTGTTTTTATTGACCGTGACACGTGGGCAGAATGTCTATTATTATCTGGGCAATTGTTCCTATACTGTTCCTATGAATCTTGTTTACCCAACAAAGGAAAGACAAGTGTGAGTGATACTTGAGAGTTAGAGCCCCTGATCTGGTCAAACCACGAGTTCAAGTGCTATTTTTAACAGGCTGCTCCCGCGACAAAGCTTTTTTTAGAACTAAATATAGCCTCTTGTTGTAGCGACATAATTGCCTATATATATCTAGACCGTAGTTTACATACATGCTTTTCTACATTTTAATTTAAAATTTAATTTAAAAATGAATTAACTAACAGTAGCACTTAGGTTTGTTGTTTTTTAAATATGATTTGATTTGATTTGATTTTAGGCACATCGGCACAATTTAGGCCATGTCGTGCTTTTAAATATGAATTAGGCGGCCTATTGGTTGATATGGACCATCTTTGACTAGAAATCTGTAGTGGCAAAATATGTATGACATGGTAGAAAGGATACCAACAAATTGTATTACTTAGCGATGCGTAGTCGACTGAGACCGTTATTTATAAATAAATCGTTATAAATAATGACTGGTCTAGAGTCGACACACATGAGTGAAAAAAAAAGAAGATGATCGCTCATCTTGGCACTTGGCAATGAGTTTCAAGTTACGCGACAGAAAGAATGGCCGACAGAAAATCAAGGAAATGGAGATCATTAAAATAAAACAAACAACTAAAACTACAGACAATACTGTATTAGGTCTAACCTACCCGTGCCTTGAGCAGAATCACACAGCCATCTTCGAGTTTATAGGAAATGAGATTGTTCTCCTCCTCAAGCATGATGTGGGGCATGTAAAGACTTTTTATTTACTTTTAACAAAAAAAAAAAAAAAAAGCCCGGTTATCATATAGAGGGCATTTTGTTGCACTTCATTGAACAAAACCTTTGCCAAGCCATCGCAGGGCCCGTAATAAGCCTACTTGAGGTCTAAATAAGACAAAGTCGATGGACTGGGCAGTTGAAAACATCGTCGATGTTAATAGCTCGAAAGCACTAATGTCCCTTCAACGAAACTCCAGTCTGGGGGGGGTCCAAAGAATGACCCATTACTAAATAATACTCATAACTAATAAACAACTTTGCCCCAATGATATTTGTGTTTGCAATTGTTCATTTCACACAAAGAGCCAACAATAGGAAAAAAATAAATGATGTTCAACTAGCAGAAATACAGCCCGTGTTTAGTCTAGAAGCTTAAACAAAAAAAAATACATCTGGAGTAAAATCTCTATTTTAACTCTTACTCTTGTCCTTGACGATACCTCCATTGATTTGACCACATTAAATTATTTTTTAGTTTAATAAACATGAATTTGTGTTCTATAAAAAGAGCATGGATTCCCATTTCATTCAATGCCAAATAAAATATTTTTTGATGACAAAGTTATTGAAGTTTAATCATGACGAAAAACTGAACTACAAATAAGCAAATGAATGAATCCGTCGGATCAAGGACAATAATTACGGAAAGATAGAATTAATTTAGGACCACCTGGGTTACAGTTAAAAGTTTTAAAATATCCCGCGACCTCCGCAAAGGTCTAAGAAATAGTTGCATCAAAGCTTTAGGAAGATTGGACAAACGATGTCTTACTTTGTGTTTTATACCTAGATCTTAAACTAGAAATACAAATAGATGAAATACCATCTACATTCGTTCAAAAATTACAGTGGAACATTAATTAAGGTTATCTTGACCATTAAAACGCATGGTTCGTTGAACACGGATTAGCTCTAAAGACCATCTATATTGAAGCTGAGTGTTAGTTTAGCAAGAGTCACCACTTCTTCAGCTGATTGAAATTGCGTACGAAAAAAAAATTTTAAAAGAAATTCTATAAAAAGAAATGTCTACAATCTTGGCAACAAATTCTGAATAACGTGAAAATAGCTGACCTTATGGTTTTATGGAGGATACAAATAGTGACCACAGCGAGACTAATCCAACTGACCGCACTGTGTTCCCATGTAGATGTATAAATAGTCCCCTGTGTGTAGTGGAGATAATGCAGTGAGCGCTTACTTAAATCTCAAGTAGGCGGTTACTTGAATCCAAAGTGGTTGAAGCAGTGGCGTCGGCTAGTTAGGCGTCAGCCGGTGGGACGCGGAGAAATGGGTGACTGGGGGAAGAGAAATTGAAGAGAGGACAGAGAAAGAAGGAGGAGAAAAACAAAGAGGAGAAAAACAGAAAGAGAGAAGTGACTGTAACACGTTATACACAAACAAACAAACATCTACCAGGGCTTAGCCTTAGGATTGATTTCCCTTGTCGGTATCAAACAAAATAATTAATTTTACCAGTAGTTAATTGATTAATTAATTGTTAATTTTGTTTATTGATTCATGTCTTGTCTATGCCAAGGAATATAATATTTGTGCAAAGCTTCAACTTGGCCCGAGAATGGGGTGTGAGTAAAATAGCGTGTACAAAGTTTGTACCAGACGTAAAATGAGCTGATATATATAAAAAAGTTTGTTAAAAAAAACGAACAAAAAAAACAAAAACGTGTCAATTTTGAGAAGTATTTTTATTTGAACTCTTCAATACCGACATTGTCACGTGACTCCCAAGTTGTGGGTGGCTGCAGAAAATGCACGTTCCTGCCTATTAAAGACTAGAATTGGGGCAGAATTGAAACTCGCCAAAAACAACAGACGTCCTGAAAGTTTATGTTAATACAGGCAGCAGATATGAGATAACCCCAGGTTACAGACTGCTGTGTCAGTCTCGCTACTCACATGCTAAATGCTTTGCAAAATTCATAGGCACCCGTGTGTCATTTTTTTTGTTCTTATTGAACAGAATAAACGAACATTAAAATATGTATACATGAGACCAGATAACCTTTACGTATGTACATATCGAGGACGTGGGTACTGAAAAAAAAAAGAAGTCTCTGGCATATTCGGTGCGCACTGTATGGGAACATTAACAAGCTATGTATTTCAAAATACACATCATTTTAAAAGCCCTCCTTTAGCCCTGTAGATTTTTTTTTCTTTTCGAGGTATTGAGGTATTTGTTAGTATTTAGTTGGTAATCGTGATCTTTCAACATGGCGTCAATGACATTATGTATTTACGTGTGTTCATATCTTTCGAAATAATTTTTAATTGTTCTCTTTATATTTTCTTACTTTTTTTTTTTTTACTTTTATCCTTCGAAGCGTGTTGACATATTGACATGTCACTTTTTACTCTTAATAATTGTTTAGCTTCAAAACATGTAAAACTAAACTGAAAAAACTGATACGTAGACAAAGAGGAGATTACTGTGGTGAGCTTAACAAGAGTCCCCTATTGAATAAATGATCGCATCAAAAAAAAAAGTCAAACTTGATGACGCAATCCTAAAGATTTGGGTTGTCAAAATGTGCGTTGCTTCCCCTCTTGTCATTTCATTTCTTTGGATGTAATGTTATCTATATACCCTCCCCCCCCCCCCTCCACCCCAACCCAGGATGAGGTGAGAAAAAGTTTCACATGGACGTCACGTGAGGCACAACAAAAAACTTCAAAGAAACACGGAAGGAGGTTTTAGCTGTGTGTGTGTTCGTCTTTGTCTACGATTGCTTTAGATTTGTAAAACTAAAAAAAAAAAAAACATATTCAAGATTTCAATTACAAACAATTTTTGCTCTAAGAATGTGCTAAACTCTAAACCCTAATGAGGGTGATGGAATTGAGGAGATGGAAAGTTAGATGAACACTATGTCTTCTGTGCGCGAGTTCGTCGCATTAGGACATCCGGTAGGTAGGTCTAATATATTATAGAGGTGTAGGTGTCTTATAACAAACCAACCATATTTAGATCTACTATCTATTATTTAAAAATGGGACGCTGCTTAGAAAGTCAATTCACTTGTATTTCAAGTTAGTACGCAGCATGTTCTCAGAAAAAAGAAAACTTTTATTTTCCTGTTTATAATGGACCTCATTCACCAATCGTAAACAAACAACATTTAGCCACGTGGCACTCTATATCTTTTATATAATTTACGATCTCATGTTTAATTCATGATGGTTGTCACGTGACAGTTTTTTTCCATTGTTTTATCAATAAGATCACGTGACTAAATTGCTTGGCTTTCAAACTGAGGGGGGTCTCCAAACTTAAAAATCCCCCTGAGCCCCCACTAGAGGTGTTTCCCTAATGAGTGTCCGATTTTTTTTTTACATTAAATATGAAGCCAATGCCATGTTATCTTGATATTCGACCTATTATGTCAATTAATGACCCATGTGCATGTATTCCACACATTAGACTTATATATTTATTAAGTACATTATCTCATGTCATGATCTCAAATGTCAAGATGCAGTGGCAATTAAAAAGGCCAAGCCCCCGCGGCCCCAAATCCCATGCTACGGTACTGAGTTGATGTAAATCGCTGAGAAAACATGTACTCTACTTTGCCACAAGGGGAAAACTCTAGTTTGAACGTTATAATTTTTCAGAGTAAAAAAAAAATGTCAAGGCTAATTTCCCTCTAGCTTAGTTGGCCCTTCTGTCTCTATGTATAAAAATAAAATTGCGATTAATGCCTTAACTGATTGGTTATTTATTGATTAATTGGTCATCGATAATAAATAATTGTGCAAAGTTTCAACTTGATTCGAGACTGGAAAGTGGAAGAACTATCGTAAACAAGATTCCACCCAGACAGAGCGAGTAAACAAGATTCCACCCAGACAGACTGAGTGAACAAGATTCCACCCAGACAGACTGAGTGAACAACATTCCACCTAGACCGACAGAGTAAACAAGATTCCACCCAGATTGAGTAAACAGAGTGAGTGAACAAGATTCCACCTACACAAACAAAGTGAACAAGATTCCACCCAGACAGAGTAAACAAGATTCCACCCAGATTGAGTAAACAAGATTCCACCCAGACAAAGTAATCAAGATTCCACCAAGACTGAGTGAACAAGATTCCACCCAGACAGAGTAAACAAGATTCCACCCAGACAAAGTAAACAAGATTCCAAAAAGACTGAGTGAACAAGATTCCACACAGACAGAGTGAGTGAACAAGATTCCACCTAGACAGACAGAGTAAAAAAGATTCCACCCAGACTGAGTAAACAAGATTCCACCCAGACAGACTGAGTGAACAAGATTCCACCTACACAGACTGAGTGAACAAGATTCCACCCAGACAGAGTGAACAAGATTCCACCCAGAGTAAACAATATTCCACTCAGACTGAGTGAACAAGATTTCACACAGACAGAGTGAGTGAACAAGATTCCACCCAGACAGACTGAGTGAACAAGATTCCACCCTGACAGAGTAAACAAGATTCCACTCAGACTGAGTGAACAAGATTCCACACAGACAGAGTGAGTGAACAAGATTCCACCCAGACAGAGTAAACAAGATTCCACCCAGACTGAGTGAACAAGATTTCACCCAGACAGACTGATGGAACAAGATTCCACCCAGACAAACTGAGTGAACAAGATTCCACCCAGACAGACAGAGTAAACAAGATTCCACCCAGATTGAGTAAACAAGATTCCACCCTGACAGAGTAAACAAGATTCCACTCAGACTGAGTGAACAAGATTCCACACAGACAGAGTGAGTGAACAAGATTCCACCCAGACAGAGTAAACAAGATTCCTCCCAGACTGAGTGAACAAGATTCCACCCAGACAGAGTGAACAAGATTCCACCCAGAGTAAACAATATTCCACTCAGACTGAGTGAACAAGATTTCACACAGACAGAGTGAGTGAACAAGATTCCACCCAGACAGACTGAGTGAACAAGATTCCACCCTGACAGAGTAAACAAGATTCCACTCAGACTGAGTGAACAAGATTCCACACAGACAGAGTGAGTGAACAAGATTCCACCCAGACAGAGTAAACAAGATTCCACCCAGACTGAGTGAACAAGATTTCACCCAGACAGACTGATGGAACAAGATTCCACCCAGACAAACTGAGTGAACAAGATTCCACCCAGACAGACAGAGTAAACAAGATTCCACCCAGATTGAGTAAACAAGATTCCACCCTGACAGAGTAAACAAGATTCCACTCAGACTGAGTGAACAAGATTCCACACAGACAGAGTGAGTGAACAAGATTCCACCCAGACAGAGTAAACAAGATTCCTCCCAGACTGAGTGAACAAGATTTCACCCAGACTGAGTGAACAAGATCCCACCCAGACTGAGTGAACTAAATTCCACACAGACTGAGTGAACAAGATTCCACCCAGACGGAGTGAAAAAGATTTCACCCAGACAAAGTAAACAAGATTCCACCCAGACTGAGGGAACACGATTCCACCTAGACAAACAGAGTAAACAAGATTCCACCCAGACTGAGTAAACAAGATTCCACCCAGACAGACAGTAAACAAGATTCCTCCCAGACAGTGTGAGTGAACAAGATTCCACCCAGACAGAGTGAGTAAACAAGATTCCACCCAGACAGACTGAGTGAAGAACATCACAATCCATTCCCATACACACATACAGAGAGAGAGAGAGAGAGAGAGAGAGAGAGGAAGAGAGAGAATTTAACCAAGAACGATAGAGAAAAAATAAACATATAAAACGTATAAGAAATGTTGATCTAGTTTTAATCAACTTTTCTTTCTGTAATTAACATCATATTGAAATAGGAAGTCATCGAAAGTTGATGGCATCAGCTATGACTTAAATACTCCCACTCCTCTTAGTTATATGTAGGTCTAGGATGTACTCCTGTATCAGATGACAATAACATGAGGAGGCCAATAAAGGAGTGAACTCTGCGACCTTCGCTTCATGCATGAAAACTCTTAAGATTAAAAGCAGTTTACATCATTTCAGTTTTCTTAAGTCTGTAACTGTAATATCGATTTCAGCGTTTTTTTTTTTTTTTACTATTTCACACATTCATCTTATATTATCTGTTTGAATAGCTACAAAAAAAATTGCATAGCCCCCCCCCCCCCTTTTTTTTTTCTTTTTTTTTTTCAACCTTTTCTTTAAAAAATCAGCTTTTCCTTTTCATTTAAAGCGTTTAAAGACTTTTGACTTTTTCTGTAATATTGTCAAGCTGATTGTTTTTTAAAAGGCAGAGGCGGGGGGGGGGGAGGGAGGGAAGGGAGGGAGGGGAGGAAGGCAATGTAATTTTTGTTCAATTCGAACATATTGTAGAAGACGGCTGGGTCATAAGAGTGTGAAATCATCAAATTCCAAAGTTTCTGAAAACTTCTATTTATTGATTTCTGCGTACACATAATACAAACACATACCCACTATCTAAATGTCCTTTCAACTTAGATAACTTCCACACCCTTCTAAGAATGGTTAACATTATCTTTTTATTAATAAAACAGATTTACTTCAGAATTGAAGATCATTACACCTTAGGCCTTAGACCAAACATCCCATTGGACGGCGGGTAATGCCGGCGGGCAAGCTAGGAACCTGGTACCATCAGGTCAACAGTCCAGAGCACATATCTCTCGACCAGGCAACCGTCTCAATAGCGAAGACAATGATCCAGTAATAATAAATTTATCCTCACTTTTACAGCACTAAGGGTGTGGGAGATATTTGCAGTTGGGGATGCGGAAGAAATGTTTTAAATTAACAAACGACAAAATGGTGGATAAAAATGGTTTGGGTTACGTTTAAACTTATTTATCTTTATTTGGCTTTAAAAAAAACGCAAATTTTTTATCCACTTCCAGAGGCGAAACTAGCCACGTGCGGGTGGTGCGGGTAGCACGGGGAATCATGTTGTGAGGGGCAGCCAACTTTCCCCCCAGTATGTATTAAGTTCCTCTTTCCATGATTTTCTCAATAAAAATAACAACCGGATAATCTACTCAAGACTGAAAGACTTTGGAGATTAGCCTGAAGACAATACAGAGGATGTTAGTATACAACCTGTCACTCATAGATCGGAAACAGTTCAGCGTATGTTAAGTCCATTCAAAGAAATCTATCTCATCAAGAATCAGCAAAAGTAAAGACGATGAAGCTTTCAAAGGTTTGATTCTTCTGGAGAAGCCAAAAAGCGAGAAAGTTCCGATAAAGAGTTTGTATTGCTCGTCAAAAAAGAATCCTTATTTTGCTTCCCCTGCTTACTCTTCTCAACAAGATCAAGTTCTACATTTGCATGTAACGGTGGATTCAATGAGTGGTGGAAGTAATTGCCTAAAAATGAAAACATTGAGATTGCAGATTTCATGTTCAGTCATCACTTGGAGGGAGCTGGAAGTCTGCCAGTAGGAAACAGTGTTGACAGCAAGGCTGAAGATTTAACTCAACAAGAGGGGGAAAAGTGGAGAAACTCTAGAAAAGAATCTTGGACATCATTCGTTTCCTCTCAAAGCAGAATAAGGCATTTCATGGACATTTCATGGACATTTCATGGACATTTCAAACGAGTAGAAAACGAATTGGAAGGAAAGAATCGAGGCAATGTCTTGGAGTTAGTGAAACTTCTATCCAAGTACTATCAACAATTTCAAAAGTTATAGAATCTCTGGAGACATTGACAAGTACAGGTGAAAAGTCTTCCATTAGATCTGAAGCAGGTGGATTAATAGTTGCAGGCAGAATTTTAATTTTTGTTTACCAACCTTGGGTTTTTGGTCCACTGTATTGAAGGAAGAAAACGACTAGCAGGTATATCTTCAAAAAAAAAAGGAGTGTCATTTTAAACTGAAAGCATTGACATTTATTTAAAGACGTTTTAACTACTAGTCAGGAGGATATCGCTGAATCCAATATTACCTTTGTCGAAAGCGTGTGCAGAACCATAGGATAAAGGCATCAGGCGTCAAGACATCAAGATTTTACTGTAGGGAAATTTATTTTTCTTTGGACCGGATTAGTTTAAGAAATAATCACACGATTTAAAAAACTTTATGATGTGGTAGATTAATATAATTTTTGTCGCCTTTCCAACTAGAAAATCGACGTTAATCTCGAGTATGATCCTATCGACATGGATAAAAATGAATTTCGTTTAGAGCGAAAGATGTTTTTAACTGATTTGTCACAGTTGCTTCAGAGGAATATGAATATGAACAAGAACCTGCTGAGCTATTGTGTTTTATAAAAAAAGATCTAATGGGTTAGTTGATTCAGTCCCAAATATTGTCATCTTTGTTCGCATATTTCTGTCAAGTGAGGAAAATGTATCGACATGCAAGTGCTAATGTTGATCAAGAATTACATGCGATCAACGATTACAAATTGACGACTCACCTATTTGATAATTTTGTACGTTGACGAAGAGCTGACCAAAAAAAAAATTCTAAAAAAATTATCGATATTTTTGCTAGCAAGAAACACATCAGATTTACTTGTAATATCTTTTTATCCAATTTTTATTAGCAATTTTCTTACATTGAATAAACACGTTATTTAGAAGAAAAAAAAGTTTTTACAGTTTTAAACCCGATTTTTTTTTTGGAGGGCATCACAAACTTTAGCTCCGTCCACTTCTAATCAGCTGATATATAGAAAAATAGAAGTTTATGACTTTTGCTTGCAATCAATTCAATTCTGATGTTCAAGCCTTAACGATATTATCCAGTAAAACTTTGACAAAAACGGCCTGTCTGTGACCATTAACGGCTCTCACGCTGGCATGTGAAACAACTCAACTCAAGTCATTTCATAGGTCTTTCTTTTCAATTGGCTTTACAATTTTTTCAAAATGATTTTTTTTAAAGAGCTTGTATGAAAGTGTGTGTGAGTGAGAGCGTGTGTTTGTAGTACGTGGTTGACGCCTTGAAACACAATCTGCACGTCATCTGGTGACAGCTTCTAAGAACTGGACGGCGCCTTTTCAATGGTAAAACATTATTGCATCACACGAGCTAGTCACCGGGTTTAGCTATAATTAGAGGCGCTCATGATGGAAAGTCCGTTTCAAGTAGACTGGGGAGGAGGAGAGGGGGTGGGGTGGACGATTTTGTGCAGTGTTATATTATACATAATTACATATATATATATACCAAAATCTCAACGGGGCGGAGCCATGGGAAAAAACTTGCTTTGGCGACAGCTTGGCGGTCAGCGTGGTGATACAGACAATAATTACTTTACGCCTTACCCGTGGTAGTTATACAATGTATACATTTTACAAGACTTTGAAAGAGTTACTTACTTTCCCACTTGTACCTCTAGTTTATACATTCTTATTGTACTACTCACGTTCTTTCATCTGTCCAGTTACAAGCTGTTTAAAAATAATACAACTGTGCAGCGCTGAGTTTGGCATTGACCGTTGGGAATAGTCATTGTAAGTTCTACCAATGCTTTTCATTGTTTGCAATTTATGCAATTCACTCTGCAATGATTCCTGTCACATAAAAGTATGTTTTGACAACTATATTTTACATGTATTTCCAGGCCGGAGGCTCTGTTACTGTATTTAATGGAATGTCTCAATGGCCGTGTAGGACGAGGTTCGGGCTAGTCACGATGGCCCCTAG
The DNA here is from genome assembly GCA_030265305.1 of Biomphalaria pfeifferi. Lineage (NCBI taxonomy): Eukaryota > Metazoa > Mollusca > Gastropoda > Planorbidae > Biomphalaria > Biomphalaria pfeifferi. The sequence goes on from JASAOG010000255.1 coordinate 392,956, forward strand.
ATCGAATACTGCTCGCCTCCCCCCCCCCCAGACCCCTTCTGCTACACTTGTGAGTTCAAGCAATGACATTATAGTCTTCATTTCTGATCGTCTGAAGGCAAGGCTATGGTCAGTTTAATGGGGATAAGGTTTAAGTTGGGCGGAAACTAACAGGATTCGAGGAGTACTATTCACATGAGTCATGGACTACCTACAAAACGCAAGAGAAAAACTAATGGACTACCTACACCACGCAAGAAAGACAGTCATGGACTACCTACACCACGCAAGAAAGACAGTCATGGACTACCTACACCACGCAAGAAAGACAGTCATGGACTACCTACACCACGCAAGAAAGACAGTCATGGACTACCTACACGACGCAAGAAAGGTAGTCATGGACTACATACACGACGCAAGAAGGACAGTCATGGACTACCTACACGACGCAAGAAAGACAGTCATGAACTACCTACACGACGCAAGAAAGAAAATTAAATTCCTTTCACTTGCGCTGTTTCCGAAGGATCCTGAAAATCACATGGCAAGAAAAGAGTGAGTACCACTGAGATAGTCACTCGGACTTCCTATCATCTTCACAGTCCTCAGAAAATGCCGCCTGCGCTGGCTTGGTCATTCCGCCGGATGGAGGACAATCGTATCCCGAAAGTCGTCCTCTATGGACAACTTGTGACAAGTTCAAGAACAACTGGCCCCACCTCCGCTATGTGGATGTAACCATACAAAGAGTTCACAAAGAGTTCTACGAGATAAAATATAGTCCTTCTAGGACTGAATGAGGCCAATACAATTCACATCAACTATTTGTCACCTTATTACAATAACGACAGTTTTACAACACTCTTACAAATACCAAGCAGTGTTACGATAGGTTTTAGATCAAATGATCATCAAGACAGGCGGGCAAAGTGGTATAAGCTTATTGAACACGGAAAAATGTATACTAGAATTCGAAACTATACGTCGAGAAAAAAAATGCTTTTAGTTTCCAGAAAAAAAATGTGTTCAATTAAAAAATATATAAATTATAATTTTCAAAATCCACATGAATATTAATTTTTCTGGATTCCTCTTATTCGTTAACTAAAGCCACAGATAATCAATTAGGGTCCACTTCGTTCTTTTTTTGCTACATTCTTTTCCGGTGTGCATGTATGTGTGTTTACGTAGAGCTCTGAAGCCTAAAAAAAATTCAATGTGTTTGTATGACTGTAATGTTGTAAGCAATCTCTGACGTGTCTAGCGCCAGGCCTTTGAAGATCATCATTCAGATCTAGAGATAAAAAGAAAATCTCGTACGCCCTCACAACTATTGAGGCTGCTATTTCGGCCAGCACTATAATTTCAAGGAAATCTTTTTTAATAATCTTAATAATGGACAACAGGATAGAGAAGGGTATTTCTAGTTCTGGAGGTTCAAAACATGGGAGATTCACCCAGGCTGAAAATACATTTTTTTCCTAGTAGCTCATTGATAATTATTCTAAAAAGTGGCTTAGAAAGAAAGAAGAAAAATGTCAAAATCAAAGAAAAAGTTTTGTTTTTTTCAACAATGGGCATAAATGTTGACTTTAACCAGACTTTTCCGCCTCCTAAATTGCTTGCTCCATTAGTGGTGTCCCAAATCTTGTTCACTGAGTGTTGCGTAATTCTCTGAGTGTTTGTGTGTTGGTGAAACTGTAATTTAACTTCCCAGTTCAATATGTCGGTTTGACTGTAAATTAGTTTTAGTTCTGTGTGATAGTGAGACGGTAAATTAAGATTCCAAGTTCAATACGTCGAAAAATACTGATGAAGATGGAAGTATTCTCAGATCTGCTTCAGATGCCCTGTAATTCTCTTCAAATTAAATAAGGCCCTAAGCCTAGCCCGTTTTCAAATTGAAGCTGATAACTAATTAGTCTTCAATATTTTCATAAAACAAAAGTATAACCAACAGACTGTTTTACACATTTCTGCTAGGAAAACACGGTTTGTATTGAAACCAAGCTATCTTATCACAAATATAAAATAACATTTTAAATGAGGTGCAGACTTGATGCCCTCAGAATTCACAGGCACTAGGTTACAAACTAATTAGGAAAGACCAAAAAGGTAACCTAGGCTGCAAACAATTCCGGGCAGTTTCAGCTCATTAGTAAGTTAGCATTCTTAACTATCATTTAGAAGGTCTAAATTTAAACTAGATCATTAGTGACAGCAGAAAGACTACACTTGACATAAACCTTTCCGTCCTTCAAACAAATAGACGTTTCTTCTTTTTATTTGAAATTAATCAACCTCTTTGATACCTGTTAGATAAAAGACACTGTTAGATAAAAGACACTGTTAGAGCTCGGATCTATGTATGGCTCATTGCAAAATATATAAATAGAATTACCATTGTATTCTTTGTTATAAATACTTCTTTAAGTAATGTAATATTCATAGTTTTGGCAAAAAAAAATTATTGTCCAAAGGGTTTAAAGAAAACGAATTCAATTTATTTATTTTAATACATCCGTTCTATTTTTAGCCGGGTCATGTGACCACAAGAGATGGATCGGAACGCTTGACTTTCACCCAAGGGAGGGTGCTGTTTGTCTGACAATTTCACTTCCTCCTCCCACGCAAAACGTGAGAACTAGAAATCGATATTATTTAATTCAATTTATTTGATTTCATTCTGGCACTCAACATTTTGGAGGGAAACTGAAGAATGATTTCCTTGTTTGGCGGTAGGGGGAAAAAATCGGGCACAAAAAAAAATACACGTCCAAGCAAATAGCAGTTGATTTAAAGCCAAACTGGATTAAAAGAAAACTATCCTAAGTTAAATGTCACATTCAGAAATGACCAGAGGTAGCACTAAGACTCAATAAATCCAGTGTTGGAAGCGGCAAGTTAAAATTTCACATGTAAAAAAAAAAAGATCAAAAGGTCAGTTGTGGATGAGCTAAGTAAAATGTTACGTTCAGGAAAGACTAGAGGTCGAAAAAGGTCGAATGTTGAACAGAGCCAAGTAAAATGTTACGTTCAGGAAAGACCAGAGGTCGAAGAAGGTCGAATATTGAAAATAGCCAAGTAAAATGTTACGGTCAGGAAAGACCAGAGATCGAAGAAGGTCGAATATTGAAAATAGCCAAGTAAAATATTACGTTCAGGAAAGACCAGAGGTCGAAGAAGGTCGAATGTTGAACAGAGCCATGTAAAATGTTACGTTCAGGAAAGACCAGAGGTCGAAGAAGGTCGAATGTTGAACAGAGCCATGTAAAATGTTACGTTCAGGAAAGACGAATGTCGAATGTTGAACAGTCAAGCAAAATATTTCATTCAGGGATGATCCGAAGTCAAATAAGGTCCAATCTTGGAAGCGCTAAGTTAAATGCCACTTTTAGGAAAGACTGGATTCGACAAGGATTAAGTCTGAAAACCTGAAGTTGGAGGTTTAAACAAAAACCGACACGTTATGAGGTGAAAACAAGTGAATGGCGAAATCTCGATGATTCAGACATCTCTTGCAAAGGAGGCAAAGTCACCCCACCCCCACTCAGAGGCGCAGCAACAATGGCGCTAGGGGATTCATTGCGCCCAGAACCTCTACTAATAGGGGCCAAAACGGGCTCTTGTAAGTAAAAAAAAAAAATGCTGACTATCGGAATTGAAATATTTGAAGCTATTACGTTATTTGACTTAAATCAGTAAATATTTATTGGTTTTTATTTTTTTGCGTTGGAGATAAATCGCAAATCAATGTCAATCTATTTCTGTAAGTGTAAATTAAATTTATTAAAGAAAGGTAACTCTTAAATTGTTAGTACAGCATTTCATTCAATTCTAATGTGTTAAATTTCTTAATAATAATATTAATTACTATGGCAATGTCTTCGATTCCGAAGATTAAAGATGAGTGCAGTGTTTCACATCATCATATGACTAAACAAACCCAATTGCAACTTGCATATTTTCCCGCATCTAGTGCAGACCGATCCGTTGTCCGTCGACGGTCTATTTACGTTTTCTTATGTCTTCTGCTCCTGTCTTCAATAAGGTCTTTCCTTTGAATCTTAGATGTGTGTCCCGCAGCCTTTTTGAGAGCTCTCCAAATGTCTCTTTCAGAGACTCTCTGCTGCAAGCTACTTTACTCTATGCCAGTGAGAGCAAAATGGTGTTGATCCTTATAAGGCACCTCTCTTACGCCCTTCTCCTCTGAGCTCGCTAAAGAAGATCGCCTTTGGCATGCGGTCGTCTTCCATGTGGGATAGGTGTCCGACCCAGCGCAGCTGTCAAATGGTAATTAGTGCTTCTATCTTCTATACTGTCCACACCGGCCTCTAGCAGAACATAATAATAATACGTAAACAGTGTAAAAGTGCTCTATTAGATACATTGTTTTCTTTTCTTTCTTTAATATTACCGTATATGTGCACCAGTTGAAAGACATGAATTTATAGTATGAGTAGAGAGTTTAAAAAAAAAAAAAAAAAAAAAAAAAAAAAAAAGGAAAAAAATAAAAATATATATAGAAAACACATTACTGTAGTCACAAAAAACAAACTATCCCAATTATTAATCGAAAAAGTATACGCGCTAGGTGCCCTCCTAAAAAAAAACAAGTATGCTTATAATCGTGAATTCATAAGGTTAATGTTGTGCAACACACTCCTCAGCCAAAATTTGTAGATCCAAGTTTGCAAAGTATCTACAAAAAAATTATCCTTCAGGACTGAGCTCAATAGCACAATCGACTTTCTACTGATTTATGAAGTTCATGTCAAACATTGTCAGGACAATTGCTTGGTGGGAAGTCTTCCTATGAAGTTGATGTCAAACAGTCTGCCAGAACAATTGCTCTCTAGAAAGTCTTCAGGTTCCAATAGTCCAAACATTATGCATTCAGAATAATTTAAGAACTTGCATGTCCAATGACCAATGATATTGTCACGTATTACAAATTGAATTCTACTTTTAAATGGCTTGCCTAGGGGAACGTGACAATAGAAAAAGGTAGTTGTGTCACTTATCTTAAGTCTGAATTTAATCAGAGACTTACAATGAATAACAAAAAAAAAATGACACAAGAAATCGGAAAGTAAAATATCAACTTAATGTTTAATCATAATATAACTCAATACAAAATGGAAGGGTTGACCAAAACCCTTTTACAACAATGGCATGTAAAAATATTACAATACAAGCAAGGCCTTGAAAAAAAGAAAAATCTTAACTTACACGATCAAGTGGTATACCACGCACGGGTCACGCAATGTCTCCGCTATTCTGTCTCACGGCTGTCTCCGTATGTCTGTCTGTCAACGTTACGCGAGCGGTCTTTATATAATCTACCGCGCGTCGATATCTGGTAATTTCTAGAACAGAAAGTCATCAACACCCAGATCTAGAACGCTCTTCAAAGAGACAGAAGCAAAGAAAAAAAAAACACCCTCCTTTCAACCAGAGGTACACACATAGGTCAAGGACCGGTCACTGTCTGTGTGGCTTGACTCTTGAAGAATAAAATAAAAAAAAACTTATTACACAAAGGGGCAGACAACCTACAGGTCAAGAAAAAAAAACAATAGTATCTAGGCATTGTTACCTAGATACGTAACACCTCCCTCCTAAAAATAAAAAGTTTACATTTCCACGAAATGGAAATCTTTTTAGAATAATTACAAAAATGATATTTACATTACAGAATGTATTTATCATGATATATAAAAAAAATATATACATCAAAATACTTTTTACAATCTAGATAAGGCATCGGCGATAACATTTTCGCTGCCTTTTATGTGTTTAAGATCTAGGTTGTACTCTTGTAAAAATAAACTCCACCTGAGAAGTCGTTGGTTCTTGCCAGACATTTTGTGGACAAATGTAAGGGGATCGTGGTCAGTAAATACAACCAGTGGCCATCTAGACCCACTGATATAAAAATCAAAGTGTTGTATAGAAAGAATCAACCCAAGACATTCTTTTTCCACAGTAGAATAATTTCTTTGATGTCTATTAAATTTCTTGGAAAAGAAACAAATAGGGTGCTCTACTTGGAAATTATCTTCTTGGTAAAGGACTGACCCAACACCTGTGTCACTGGCGTCAATAGCTAACCTAAAAGGTTTTCCGAAGTCAGGAGCCATCAAAATGGGAGAGCTAGATAATATCTGCTTGATCTGGTTAAAGGCTTTCTGACATTCATCCGTCCAAGTAAATCGGACGTTCTTTCTCAGGAGGTTTGTTAAAGGACTGGCAATGACAGAAAAATTTTCGCAAAATTTTCTATAATATCCAGACATTCCCAAAAATCTTCGGAGTTGTTTCCGATCAACAGGGATAGGGAAAGCTTGGATAGCTTCTACTTTGGCCATTACAGGTTTCACCTGGCCTTGTCCTACAATATGGCCTAAGTATTGGATGGAAGCCTGGCAAAAATCACTCTTACTCAGGTTTACAGTAATTTTTGCATGTAACAGTTTAGTAAAAAGACAATGCAGTTGTTTACAATGGCTAGAAAAATCTTGGCTAAAAATTACTACATCGTCTATGTATGCGTGGCAATTCTCCATGTCAGCAAGCAGGGCATTTATCATTCTCTGGAAAGTGGCAGGAGCATTCTTCATGCCAAATGGCATCACTTTGTATTGGTACAGACCATCAGGGGTGACAAAGGCGGAGATTTCCTTTGCCCTATCAGTCAGGGGAACCTGCCAATAACCTGAAAGTAGGTCTATTTTGGTGATGTACTTAGCGTCACCAATACGATCTATGAGATCGTCTATCCTAGGGATAGGAAACGAATCGGTCTTTGTTACAGCATTTACCTTACGGTAGTCTGTACAAAAACGATAAGTCTTGTCCTGTTTAGGTATCAAGACACATGGGGAGCTCCAGCTACTGGAACTTGGTTCAATGAGGTCATTTTCAAGCATATACTTGATTTCTGACCTAAGTATGGCAAGTTTTTCAGGGTTGACCCTGTAAGGATGCTGCTTGACTGGAGTAGCCTCGCCAACATCTACATCATGCATTATAACATTAGTCTGTTTTGGTACATCAGAAAAAATGTCATTAAATTCATTAATGAGTTTCATGATAACTGGCCTTTCTGTCGAAGACAGATGAGACAGTTTTACATCCAAATTCTGTAATACAAAAGAATTATGTATTTTGTATTGTCCAAATTTCTCCTTTACAATATCATCATCAATAGGAGGAACATGGCTATTTGAACAACTTTTGACTGTATTTAAAACACAATTACTCTTCTCTGAGTGATCTGGCCGAGATACATAAGGCTTCAGCATGTTTATGTGACATAGCTGAGTCTTTTTCCTACGGTCAGGGGTTTTGATTGTGTAATTGAGGTCACTAATTTTGGTCTCAATTTCATAGGGACCAAAGTATCTGGCTTGCAAGGGTTGACCTGGTATGGGCAAAAATACAAGCACCTTATCCCCGGGAGAAAATTCTCTAACACGGGCCTTTCTATCATACCAGCGTTTCATGCTGGATTGGGTGTTTTGTAAGTTATTTTTGGCCAGAACACAAGCATCATAAAGTCTAGTTTTAAACTTACTTACATAGTCTAAAAGTCCTTCAGTGGCTGTTGGTGACAACAGAGTCTCTTTTATACATTTCAAGGGACCGCGCACCGAATGGCCAAAGACTAAGTCAAAAGGGCTGAATCCCAACGATTCCTGGACGGATTCACGGGTTGCAAACAGCAGCATGTGGATTCCTTCGTCCCAGTCTTTTTCGTGCTCAAAGCAATAGGTTCGGATCATGTTCTTGAGAGTCTGATGGAATCGCTCAAGAGCGCCTTGCGACTCGGCATGATACGCACTCGACATGCAGTGTTTGATGCCCAACTGAGTCATGACTTGCTTGAAAAGATTGGCCGTGAAATTCGTTCCTTGGTCCGATTGGATGGACTTTGGTAGACCAATTAGAGTAAAGAACTTGATTAAGGCCTTTACAATGTTTGATGCTTTTATGTTCCTTAGAGGAATAGCCTCAGGAAAACGAGTTGAAGCACACATAATGGTCAACAGGTATTGGTTGCCAGCTTTTGTCCTTGGGAGAGGACCAACACAGTCAATAAGTACTCTGCTGAAAGGTTCTTCAAAGGCTGGAATCGGCTTCAGAGGAGCAACAGGGATCTTTTGATTTGGCTTGCCAACCATCTGACAGGCATGACAAGATCGGCAGTACTGGGTGACATCTTTCTTCAAACGTGGCCAGAAGAAGTGTGACATAATCTTGTGGTATGTCTTGTGGATGCCGAGATGACCTGACATTGGTGTGTCATGAGCCAGATTCATGATGTACGCTCGGTATCTTTCTGGTAACACGATTTGATGGCATATTCTCCATTCTTCTTCGTTGGATGCGTCTGGAGGTTTCCATTTCCTGAAGAGCATATCATCTTGGATGTAGTAGCACGTTGATGCTAGCTCTGCCTCTTGTGATGTCATTGCGGTTTCTCGGAGTTTGGCGAGCTCTGGATCCTTCTTTTGGTCCTCAATCAACTGTTTTCGAGTTGATGCCGGCTTTTCAGAATTTGGCGTTGGTTCTTCTTCAAGAGAAGCAAAGAATGTGGTGCTCAAGTCCACATCATCGTGGTTACTGTTGGCTTTGATGACGTTCTCTTCTTGAGATGCTTTCAACCTCATTGCCCTTGTTACTGCACACGCTGGATATAACTCTAGGTCTTCCTCGGGTGTGGCAGATAAGTCGGGTGTTTGAGTGACGATGGGTTCGGCTATCACCTTTCCACCTGCTAAGTCATTGCCTAACAGCAATGAGATGCCTTCCAATGGTAATGTTGGTCGGACACCTACAACAACCGGTCCAGTAATGAGATTTGACTTTATGTCGATTAGATGTAGAGGCACATCTATACATCCAAGCTCTACGCCTCGTAACAGGATGCTCTTCCCAGTCGATGATGATTTTGACAAGGGCAAGATACCCTCTAAAAGTAGCGATTGTGAGGCACCTGTGTCTCTCAAAATGGTGATAGGTCGTAGACTTGTAGAATCACCGGGTAGTGATACGAATCCTTCCGAAATGAAAGGCTTAAAATCCTCTAATAAAACATCAATTTTAGTTGATGCAGACTGGACTTGGGTCGAACTCTCGCTGGAGTCATTGACATCTCTAGGAGACGCAGTGGAGAAACTCTTTCTTGAGTCAGTAGAACATCTTTTGGATGTATTTGGAGAACTCTTGATGGAGTCATTAGAACATCGGGGTGATGTCTTATGGGAACTCTTGATAGAGTCATGGGAACATCGGGATGATGTATTATGGGAACTCTGGATAGAGTCATTGAAACATCGGGATGATGCATTATGGGAACTCTGGATAGAGTCATTGGAACATCGGGGTGATGTATTATGGGAACTCTGGATAGAGTCATTGGAACATCGGGGTGATGTATTATGGGAACTCTGGATAGAGTCATTGGAACATCGCTGTGATGTATTTGAAAAACTCTTGTTTGAGTCATTAGAACATCGGCTTGATGTATTTGAAAAACTCTTGTTTGAGTCATTAGAACATCGGCTTGATGTATTTGAAAAACTCTTGTTTGAGTCATTGGAACATCGGCTTGATGTATTTGAAAAACTCTTGTTTGAGTCATTGGAACATCGTGGAGACATTTTCGGAGAGTCTTGTACAGTCAATACATTTGAAACAGGTGGTGTCGAGGTATTCTTGATATGACTTGATGATGAGGGAGTAAACCTCGACGACCACTGTACTGTGCAAGCGCTGACTTTTGAAGGAGCTTTTTCGTTTCTCTTCCTCAATTTCCAGCAATCGTCAATTTTATGGCCTTCTCGTTTGCAGTAGGAACAAGTAGCTTTACTTGTAGTAGGTTTTCTGTCATTTGTACTGCTGTTCTTGATGGAGTTGCTAGCAATGGACTCAGGCTGTTTGACTTGTTTTGGCTTGACATCCGTCGTATACTTGGCAAATTGATGTGATATTATATAATCGTCTGCCAACACTGCAGCCTTGTGCACATCTTCCTCGCCACGATCAGCTATATGCGTACGGACGTCCAGCCGCACACAACTCTTGAACTCTTCCATCAGCATTAGGTTCTTGAATTTTGCAAAGTCGGTGCCGATTTCCCTGGAAGTGAGCCATTTCTCAAAGCGTCGCTCCTTTTCCCGCAGGAATTCTACATGGGTTTGGCCATCCGATTTGCGACAATCCCTGAACTGCTTTCGGTAAGCTTCCGGAACAAGTTCATATGCCTTAAGAATTAAGGCCTTAACAACATTATAATCTTTTTGTTGTTCAATGGTCAAAGAACAAAATACCTCTGCAGCTCTACCAGTCAAAACTGTTTGCAGCAAAGTGGGCCACAAAGTTTCAGGTACATTAAAATTTTTCACAGCAAGTTCAAATTGTGGAAAATAATTGTCAATTGTGGCTTCATTAAAGCGTGGAATTATTTTCAAAAATTTTGTTGCTTCAGCAGTATGACTGGCAGGGGAAGAATCTGGTCTTACATTAGCAGCTAACTCTAATTTTTTTAACTCTATTTGTAATTTCATTTCCATTTCTTTCTGCTCTCTAGCCGCTGCAAGCTCTAATTCTTTTTGTTTAATTTCTTGCTCTCTAGCCGCTGCAAGCTCTAATTCTTTTTGTTTAATTTCTTTCTGCTCTCTAGCCGCTGCAAGCTCTAATTCTTTTTGTTTAATTTCTTTCTGGGCTTCTATTTCCATCTGTTTTAATTTTATCTGAAGTTCTAAATCTGATTTACCCTCATCGGGTCTAAGGGTTTCTAAAAGGTCTTCAGAAAACACTTCCTCGTCTACATAATGGATTACAATGTTATCTCTGATTTCTTGTTTAAGGGCATTTGATTTTATTTTTAACCCTAACTGTTTAGAAATAAGGACCAGTTCCTTCCTAGTACAAGCATCAAGCTCTTCCACAGAGGGATTTGCAAGAAAAACCTGAATATCCATGACTAACTAACAACTATTACAAGCAAAAAATATGTATACAATGTAAATATACAGTACAAAATCAGTACAACAAAAAAACCTTAAGAGAGTTTGGTCAATACTATTGATACTTTACTTCCGACTCTTTGACACAAAAAAAAAATTTTTTTGTTAAAGTCAACTTCGCCTTTACAAAATTACTCAAGTAAGACGAAAATAGGTTCAGAAAAATATCCGGGACGAAAGCCCTCAAACTTCTTTTGTCACGTATTACAAATTGAATTCTACTTTTAAATGGCTTGCCTAGGGGAACGTGACAATAGAAAAAGGTAGTTGTGTCACTTATCTTAAGTCTGAATTTAATCAGAGACTTACAATGAATAACAAAAAAAAAATGACACAAGAAATCGGAAAGTAAAATATCAACTTAATGTTTAATCATAATATAACTCAATACAAAATGGAAGGGTTGACCAAAACCCTTTTACAACAATGGCATGTAAAAATATTACAATACAAGCAAGGCCTTGAAAAAAAGAAAAATCTTAACTTACACGATCAAGTGGTATACCACGCACGGGTCACGCAATGTCTCCGCTATTCTGTCTCACGGCTGTCTCCGTATGTCTGTCTGTCAACGTTACGCGAGCGGTCTTTATATAATCTACCGCGCGTCGATATCTGGTAATTTCTAGAACAGAAAGTCATCAACACCCAGATCTAGAACGCTCTTCAAAGAGACAGAAGCAAAGAAAAAAAAAACACCCTCCTTTCAACCAGAGGTACACACATAGGTCAAGGACCGGTCACTGTCTGTGTGGCTTGACTCTTGAAGAATAAAATAAAAAAAAACTTATTACACAAAGGGGCAGACAACCTACAGGTCAAGAAAAAAAAACAATAGTATCTAGGCATTGTTACCTAGATACGTAACAATATTAACTTTTTAAATGACCCAAAGTTTGAGGACCTCGATTTCGTTGACCCCATGAGGAACGCGTCAACTTTGTTTTGTCTGTCGTGTCTCACATTAGACACATCAAGTTCTATTTGAGTTCAGCTTACAGGAGGGGGCCTCACATCGTATCCTTGAACCCAGGCCCACAGGTACCTTGCTACGCCTCTGCCCACCCCCCAAAAAAGAAAGTGAGGGAGGCAGGAATTTATTGAGTTTGTAATGAAAGACAAAGAAGAGAAAAACATTTCTTTGATAGCAATGGACTATGTTGATAACAGGATAATTTTGATAGCAATGGACTATGTTGATAACAGGATAATTTTGATAGCAATGGACTATGTTGATAACAGGATAATTTTGATAGCAATGGACTATGTTGATAACAGGATAATTTTGATAGCAATGGACTATGTTGATAACAGGATAATTTTGATAGCAATGGACTATGTTGATAACAGGATAATTTTGATAGCAATGGACTATGTTGATAACAGGATAATTTTGATAGCAATGGACTATGTTGATAACAGGATAATTTTGATAGCAATGGACTATGTTAATAACAGGATAATTTTGATAGCAATGGACTATGTTGATAACAGGATAATTTTGATAGCAATGGACTATGTTGATAACAGGATAATTTTGATAGCAATGGACTATGTTGATAACAGGATAATTTTTATAGCAATGGACTATGTTGATAACAGGATAATTTTGATAGAAATGGACTATGTTGATAACAGGATAATTTTGATAGCAATGGACTATGTTGATAACAGGATAATTTTGATAGCAATGGACTATGTTGATAACAGGATAATTTTGATAGCAATGGACTATGTTGATAACAGGATAATTTTGATAGCAATGGACTATGTTGATAACAGGATAATTTTTATAGCAATGGACTATGTTGATAACAGGATAATTTTGATAGCAATGGACTATGTTGATAACAGGATAATTTTGATAGCAATGGACTATGTTGATAACAGGATAATTTTGATAGCAATGGACTATGTTGATAACAGGATAATTTTGATAGCAATGGACTATGTTGATAACAGGATAATTTTGATAGCAATAGACTATGTTGATAACAGGATAATTTTGATAGCAATGGACTATGTTGATAACAGGATAATTTTGATAGCAATGGACTATGTTGATAACAGGATAATTTTGATAGCAATGGACTATGTTGATAACAGGATAATTTTTATAGCAATGGACTATGTTGATAACAGGATAATTTTGTTAGCAATGGACTATGTTGGTAACAGGATAATTTTGTTAGCAATGGACTATGTTGGTAACAGGATAATTTTGTTAGCAATGGACTATGTTGGTAACAGGATAATTTTGATAGCAATGGACTATGTTGATAACAGGATAATTTTTATAGCAATGGACTATGTTGATAACAGGATAATTTTGTTAGCAATGGACTATGTTGGTAACAGGATAATTTTGATAGCAATGGACTATGTTGGTAACAGGATAATTTTGTTAGCAATGGACTATGTTGGTAACAGGATAATTTTGATAGCAATGGACTATGTTGATAACAGGATAATTTTTATAGCAATGGACTATGTTGATAACAGGATAATTTTGATAGCAATGGACTATGTTGATAACAGGATAATTTTGATAGCAATGGACTATGTTGATAACAGGATAATTTTGATAGCAATGGACTATGTTGATAACAGGATAATTTTTATAGCAATGGACTATGTTGATAACAGGATAATTTTGTTAGCAATGGACTATGTTGGTAACAGGATAATTTTGTTAGCAATGGACTATGTTGGTAACAGGATAATTTTGTTAGCAATGGACTATGTTGGTAACAGGATAATTTTGTTAGCAATGGACTATGTTGGTAACAGGATAATTTTGATAGCAATGGACTATGTTGATAACAGGATAATTTTTATAGCAATGGACTATGTTGATAACAGGATAATTTTGATAGCAATGGACTATGTTGATAACAGGATAATTTTTATAGCAATGGACTATGTTGATAACAGGATAATTTTGATAGCGATGGACTATGTTGATAACAGGATAATTTTGATAGCAATGGACTATGTTGATAACAGGATAATTTTGATAGCAATGGACTATGTTGATAACAGGATAATTTTGTTAGCAATGGACTATGTTGGTAACAGGATAATTTTGTTAGCAATGGACTATGTTGGTAACAGGATAATTTTGATAGCAATGGACTATGTTGATAACAGGATAATTTTTATAGCAATGGACTATGTTGATAACAGGATAATTTTGATAGCAATGGACTATGTTGATAACAGGATAATTTTGATAGCAATGGACTATGTTGATAACAGGATAATTTTGATAGCAATGGACTATGTTGATAACAGGATAATTTTTATAGCAATGGACTATGTTGATAACAGGATAATTTTGTTAGCAATGGACTATGTTGGTAACAGGATAATTTTGTTAGCAATGGACTATGTTGGTAACAGGATAATTTTGATAGAAATGGACTACGTTGATAACAGGATAATTTTGATAGCAATGGACTATGTTGATAACAGTGGATTATTTTGATCTTGTTACCAACGTTTCTTTGTTGTTTCAAACATGACAATACATCTTATCTGAACACACACTTTTGTCTCCTGACACACACATTAAGCTACAGAATTTCTCTCTCACACACACGCATTCTTCTCCGTGGTTGTGAAATGTCAAAGGCGTGGATAAAAAAAACAACTCTGGTAGTTAAAAATGTTGCCTTCTCTCACCAGGGGGCAGCAGATCAACAAATGTATTGCCTGAGCGAGCAGTGTGAACACCAGCATAACATGAAGATGTCTCCAAACGTAATGTTCTCTCTTGAGATTAAACAATTTTGTTTTGGGACATTAATTTAAATTTTTTTTTTTTATATAATTACAAGCCACGCTCGAAAATAATCACCAAGATTTGTTTTTCTCAAAACATAACATTTATTTTTATGGCATCTGGTCAAAGTGAAGGAGCCAAACCCTTGCTTCATCTTCAGAATGAAGTTGACAAATGGACAATGTCCTTGTTAAAGAAGATAATAGGAATAATTTTATTCATGTAGTTTACCTAAAGTTAAAGACCAGATGGATTGTGTATCCAAACAAATCAGGCTAGCTTGATGCTCCAGACTATGCTTGCTTTGAGTCACGGGCTAAGATCTAGATTTTTTTGCTCTTCTTTAAACTATTTTTTCCCTAGTCATAGAGTCCTATATAATTGTCTTTGATCAATATCAGTATTTACACTTTCGAGATGAAACTGACTAGAGACCACCAACCTATATAACAATAAATGAACTATTAATGAGCAACACATTTAAATATCTCATCTTTCCTACTCTCAAACTCAAGCTAGCTGCACTAATCCACAAAACAAATGTTCAGATATTTACTATAGTGTTTAGTTTATTCAAACCAATTCTAAGTATGAAAATAGAAATAATAAAACATAAACATTTCTGTATCAATAATCTCACATTTGGGTTTCTGCTGTCAAGATGAAATAGAAAATTACATTTAACTAAAAGTAATAACGTTGACAAAGTAAGTTGACATAGTCAATAAGATCTAATCACAATATCTTCAACTATTTACCACATTTTTTGTTGTTGTCTACATGTCGAGAAGAAAATGTGATAAAATGTTGAACTAAAAGTTAGATTGAAAAGTTTGCTAACCCTAATAAAATGGTGTATACTTTCATAGAGTTGTGACAGTTTAATCATTTATACTTTATAAAATGATTTGTAATTGGTAGTTTATATTTGTTTAATTTTTGAAAAGTTATGAAAATTACTTTAGGGAATGCAAAGTTATTGTTTGAGTCTTAAGAACTAAACAAAAAAACAACGTAAAAAAAATCAAATTTCATTCCAAGGTTACAAAAAAGAAACACATTGTAAAGTTTTGAGGTCATGTTCTACAAACTTTCCAAGCAACCATTGTAACATTTTGTTGGGTACATTTACTGGCAGTAAATTTCCGGCCAACAAGCCTGTTCATAGCGGGAACATAAAACTAAATAGAAACATTTTGGCTTTTCTGTAATACTACAATCAACTCTTAAGTGTAAGTATTAGTGACCAGGCATTGCCATGAAACAAATAACTGGCAATGCTAGAAAGTTAATCTTTGATTAAGGCACTAACTTTGGAAGCATCTGTACTAAGCATTGGACAAAAAATCTCACTCTATAAATAGTTTGCCTTTCTTCATTCAGAGCAATGTGTCAATCAAATAAGTTCTACAGCATTCATTGTTTTATGTCAGGACGTCTAGATGGACTTATTTCTACTATCTTGTCAGAGATTTTGGCGATCAATGGGCCTGTAATATCAGTAGGTTTTCTTCATTAAACTGTGTGCATGTTTTTGTTGGGGTGGGGAGCTAAGTAAACATGACCAGAAATAAATCTATATAACTATCTATCTATATATTTATATACATACATTATACATACATATAACAGTGGTCACAACATTGTGAGATCAATAGATGGTGGCATTTGTTTTTTACATGTTCCAAAGAAAAATTCAAGTTTGATCCTAGCTAAAATATTTGAGATTTTATTTCTTTCTTTAAAGTATCACAGAGTTCGTTCACTTACTGATTGGTCACAACACAGAGAAAAAAACAACATAGTAATGATAGATTCAATAAGCTTCATCACTAAAAATCTTGGCCTTTGAATTTATATTTCATTCTAGCCAATCATTAACACCCAGTCCACCCATTCCCACTGATGACAATGTTAATTAGGTCACAACAAAAACAAGGTTATGGGAAATCAAACAGGTTTCAAGATTAACACCCAAAAGTTGTGAAGTCTGTCTGGTACAAATCTTTTACAGATTATTTCTCCCATGTCCCATTCTCTGATTAAGTTGAAACTTTGAAAAATTATTCATTGTCAAAAACAATACATCAATCTATAAAAATAAATTACCAATTAAATAGTGGTGATTAATTAATTATGATCTTAATATATAAAATGGAGATAAATCTGGCAGTATTGAAAGATATGGCAGTAATTAAGCAGGCAGTTTTTAAAGTTGTTATTATTAAATATATTTTGCTTGTTAGAGATAAACATACTTTCCAAGAACACTAAGCAAAAAATATTCTTTTCAGCGAGTTAAATCATACACCCAATTACTAGACACATTGTTACATTACTGACATATATGCTTTCACTATGATCCATAGTTCTATCTAACTTGTATGTGTGGGTGTTAAATGGCGCAAAACATTCTGAATAGAAAAAAAAATTCATTAAAAAAAAAAAAAAAAAAAAAACACCAGTGTATATTAGTGAGCTTTTGTTCTGACTTGGACTAAATTGAGATCTAACATTCCTCACTTGAAGTACCAATGACATAACATGTGCTCTGTTTACTCTGATGTTCACATTATAACTTGATAACTAGATATACATAGATATGTGCACTTAAAAAGGACTTCAGACAGGACCGATAACCAGTGCGTCAACAAGGGCGCCTTTGGGGATGTGCGAAGCCCCTGGAGAACTAGCTGGGAGCATCATCAAAACACTGGCGCAGCTCATGCTGAGAAGGCGTGAACTGATCTGATTTCCCGTGGTGTGGGCGGTAGGGGTGGCATCGTCAGCATCCCAGGTCAAGGAAGCTCGGTGGTACTCAGGCCTGGGGTCCAGAATAAGGTCTCTATCCACCTGTAACAAAAAAAAAAAATATTTCCATAACAGAGTTTAAAGAAAAAAAAAGATAAAGACTATAGTTTGTCTATTTATAAAAGTACACAGTCCCCAGACTGATAGGTCCTATAAAATTAAAAAATATCACAAACATATTTCTGAATATTTCTATAATTAATGTAAGGTTATATTGTGAAAAAAAAAATGAAATGGAAGAGAAGTACAATAGAAGCAGCAAAAGTACTTTCATAGAAGAACTAAATAAAAATGCATTCTCAATGAGTGCTCAATAAAAAAGTCATAAAAATACTGGATGGAATAAGGCACTAAATGAAAAAGTCATAGAAGTATTAAATACATAAGTCATAGAAATAGGACAAGAATAAGAAGAAACAATGTCCCTTGTTAGAAATGAAGCTTTCAAGTTTGGAAACGGACGTAATTTAATTCATGATCACAAATAGGAAATAAATAGTCAGAACTACTTACAGTAAAGCAAGATAAATGGCAACAAGTTCTTAAGAGTAGGTACAAGTTTGACCAGAAACGCATAGTAATTAGAACGTGGCCACAATGAACATTATGACCATTGAAAGAAGGTGTCAAGAGAAACGAGGTGATGAAATTCAATTCATTCCTCTGAAACTATGTGGCGTTGACAGAGCCAGGTACATGCAAGAGGAGACAATCCAAATTGTTTAGTCTTACAAACTTTAAAAAAAAAAAAAAAGTAACAACTTCCAGCGTAAACAGCAACGGGGAGAAAAACTCTTCGATGCAATAGACAAAAAAATCGATGACTTAAGAAACCCAAATTCTATAAATATTTGAAGGATAATGTATTGTAGAGAACCAAAGGGTGTGTACATTGAATAACTTTACTATAAGACTAGAAGTCCATTGAGGAAGTACACTTTCAATGTACCAACGTACTAGCTGTAATCATACGAGAGTCTCTATGTGTATCTTTAGCCAACATCACCGACAGTATGAACTTATCCTATGTCAGATACCAAATTTGAGTTTGATAGGTAACATGGAAGAGGAATACATGGGCATTCAATGAAGTATAAACATCAATGCGTTTCAGGTGAAACTTTCACTAATGGTGAATTTTTTCAACTAACCCGACTAGAGGATTTTAATTTCTGTGTGTCAAAAGGTCTTGAAAGCCGCGTGCACTTGACCCCCAATGGTGACATAAGAGTACCACGCGCAAACTTTTGTCCAAGTTTTTGTTCGGAAAAGAGGATTTGAGCCTCCCAAGCTTTCACTCACATGGAGTTTCATTATGAAAACTATCTATACACGACACTACACTTAACACTGCATGGCGGAATAAAGGCATATATGGCAGTGTTGCCTAAACCTTGTTAGACCAAGGAGGGCAAACCAATTAGCGGCACACGGGTCATTTCATTGGATTTCTTCCATTTCGTTTTATTTTGAATGAAAGCCGGCTTCCTGCGCTATGGAAGGAAGCATCATGGGGCCTGAAATGCCTCGCAGGCCGCAGTTAGGTAATCATTGGCTTAACGGATGGTATTGTATCAGTGTTACTGTCAGAGCGGAGTCAAAACACAACACACTTGTGCTACTTACCTTGACTTTTATCACTGTCCCAAGTGGGTTCGGGCAGCCGGACATCTTCCGAATGGCCGGCACCAGGTACAAATGGCACGTGACTATAGACGAGACAGGGTTGCCAGGGAGACCAAACACAATTTTTGTTTTCCCTTTGTGCTCTAGTGTCGCGAAAGTTGTTGGCTTCCTGCAGACGAGATGTACGTACACCTAAGTACAAAGTGTACAAAGTACTTGAGAGGAGGTAGTTAAACTAATATGTAGCATGACATGACGATATGTAACATTAAAACATAACTCAGTTGTTGTTGCTGTTTTATTCTAACCAACAACTCAGAGCTATTAGACGAAGATCGTCGGGTCTTAACGAAAGAAAATGAAGCGTCAGTGGACAAATAGAAAAGGGGAGGGAAGGCTAATATCTTTTTAGTTCTACAAAAAAAATGTGTGCAAATCATAACATAGGCTATCGACTTCAAGTGAAGTAGTTTAGTGAACCCCACCTCACGATCAGTGCATGCCCCCCCCCCCCGGGCCTGGTCGTGCGGTTTGCACGTTGGACTGTCGTTCGATGGTCCCGGGTTCAAACCCTCTCCGCTCCCATCCCCCGTCGTCTTGAGGGAGGTTTGGACTAGGAAATAAATTATCTTCAACTCTGAAGGAACATCCGAAACATGTCAAACATTTTACAATCACAAATAATATACGTGAATCCAACAAGTTAAGAATTATAGAAATGTTAACACACATTTGAATATTTAAAAAAAAATACAAAAGGAAAACAATACCGGTCCACTAAATGTATTCTATCTTCCTAGTAAACGTGCAGATCTCATGAAGTCAATCTAGCTTGAAGAACTAGAAGATGGCGATTAGAATTGGGTGTGTTAGCCTCTGGGATTAAAATCTGGGTGCGCGGGTAGGACAATGTCTACCATCCTCTCCATCTAACATGCTCGCACATTTCTAGATCTGTGAGGTATGAATGAACTCCACTCGGCATGCCAGCATAGAGAGTACAATGTGTAACATATTTCTGGACGATGACAGCAGAGGTGTGAGTTCTGGAAGAAGTGGACTCACACAAACACACCCACTATACCAATGTAACCAGAAACTAGCCGATGCCCCCAATGTCAGGTATTCAGTCCAGTAAATCAAGACAAATTAGTGCCATCTTTCAAAGATCTACGAGACTACGCATTGCTCGTACCAGATTCCTCACACAGTGCGCGAGTGTGTTGAACAGTAAGAGTGTGGAAGTAAAGATGTAAACACGTGACTGTGTGTGTGGAGCCAGGGTGAAAGAATGCTTAGTTTAAACAAAAAGGGTATTATCTATAGGACCCAAACAAGGCGCCGAGTTAACACCCACATTTCCAAAGCTCAGTTATTGCAGACGTCTTCTTATCAAATATATGGAATGTAGTAGCCGCTCGACTTCCGTTAATGAGAACTATTTAGAATCTATAAATCTCTGCCCGGCCCAGACATCTATGTAAAGTTTATGGGTCTATATCCCAGCCTAAAGATCTCTACCCGACTATGGAAATATCAGCAATAAGCAGCCGATACTCAAACATGAATCTAGTTGTTATCTCAGTTAAAAGTTTAACAAAAAATATATGAACTGACTGTTACCAAATTTAGACCGAAGTCCGAGTGGATTATTGCCTAAAATGTATTTCACTGACCCGATGTTTCAATGTGTCGGTGTTACGCCTCGTCTCCGTCACTTACTCAATTAGTCACAATGGATTCATACCGGCCTTAGCTTTCACTTCATCTTTCCAGGGATTAACTCCCATTGCAATATCAGAGGTGACGGTGATTGGAGGGGGGGGGGGGGAGAAATCTTCTTAAGAGCAGAGACAAAAGCAGACAAAACAAAAAAGGTGATAACACTGGATCCAACACTACTGTAGGACTTGTTCTTTGTCTTTGTGTTCCAATTGCAAGTGTTGAGTTTAAACACAGATATAGACAATCAGGGTTGCTCTACATCCCAAAACACTTTGATCTCTACGTGTTGACGTATATGGTTGCGTTAGAGCAGTGGTTCCCAAACTTTTTTGTCTCATAGACCCTTGCCATGTTTTCTGGTTTTCGGTAGACCCCCTGCTTAACTTTCAAATTTTTGCAAATTCAACATTTTTAAAACTAATTTTTATCTGTACAAAAAGTAAAGTAAAGTTCCCCTCAGACCTTGTGGTCTATAGAGCAGATAATGCAAAGGTCATCTGTTTCTGTGGCCTACGGTTATCGAGGGTGTCATGTGACCAGCGCAACGACCAACAGCCTTTACTTTCCCCAACTAATGTCAGGTACCCATTAGAGCAGGGTGGCCTCAGAGGCGCCCAAATGATCCCGAAATAAAAAAGTCTTCAACAGGATTCAAACTCGGGACCCCCGGTTCAGAAGCCAAGCACTTTACCGCTCAGCCAAAACGCCTCCTAATTTCTATCTGTAGAGAGTTGAAAAGTGAAAAAGTGATTTAAAGCTACATATTAGAGATTTTAGAGATCTCTCTTTTTTATTGATAAAATTCAAAACCAATTAAAAAACAATATGTATTGTTGGAATCTCTAAACACAATGGCCTTAAGTATCATTGTAAGAGTTTTCGCAAAGAGCAGTTTCTCGTGTATTTGTTGACGTTTCACGTGTTGCTCAAATATTGAGTCAGCGCGAAGATGTTATCACTATCGGGAGAAAGAGCGAAGGCGAGTGACTGTCGCCTAAACCAGTAAGCTTTGAGCATGAAGGGCTCATTAGTCTTGGCTGGCTACCCACCTAGCAGAAGTAAAACTGAATTCAAAACTCTCCTGTCTTGCAACTCAAACATGGGAAAGGTTTTGTGGGTTAACCTGAGGAAAAATAAGGAGCCGGCGACCATAATGCAGTTTGCAGCACACACCACTAC
Source organism: Biomphalaria pfeifferi (assembly GCA_030265305.1). Lineage (NCBI taxonomy): Eukaryota > Metazoa > Mollusca > Gastropoda > Planorbidae > Biomphalaria > Biomphalaria pfeifferi. The sequence goes on from JASAOG010000255.1 coordinate 415,099, forward strand.
ATCCTGTAAGAACCTGTGACGCTGCTGAGCCCAAACTTATATATGTCGTTTGCAAAGAATTACATATGAAGCTTTTAATTTTATAACTCATGCCACCGAAGCAACTTTGAACTGTATTATTGCTTAAAGAAATTCTTTTAATAATAGGCCTTTCAGATGTGGGTTTGTGTAAAACAGGTTTTAAAACTACAACGGCTGGTAAAATCATGGTGTTTTCCGCATTTTGCCATAATAAAAGTAAATTTCCCCTTTCAGACATTGTGATGGTGTTATGGTCATCTGTTTCTTTGGCCAACGGTTAACGAGCAGGGTGTCATGTGGGTAGAACAACGACCAACCGCCTTTACTTTTACTAACATAATTCAGGTACCCATTAGAGATGGGTGGACTCAGGGGAGCCCTGAAAATCCTGAAATTCAAAATTCACAGAGATTCGAGCCCAGGACCCCAATTACGGAAGCCAAGCGCTTAACCACTACCACCACACCCTTATTTTGCTATAAGTGAACATATATTGTAAGACTCATAAACCACCATCTTCTCTACACCCCAATTACTGAAGCCAAGCGCTTAACCACTACCACCACACCCTTATTTTGCTATAAGTGAACATATATTGTAAGACTCATAAACCACCATCTTCTCTACATGATGTTGAATAGAGATTTTGTGGGTCTATTCTGAACTTTATCTTTGAATTTTCAAAAGTTTTTCAAATCTATATCTTTTTATCAGGGTGATATTGTCGCAGATGATCCTCAAACGTAATTAGTTTCATATCGTCATAAAAAAGGCTATAAAAAAAGAACGCTCCCCTAGACCCCCCCCCCCTCCCAAGCTGGCTAATGCAGTTTGCAGCACACACCACTACATCCTGTAAGAACCTGTGACGCTGCTGAGCCCAAACTTATATATGTCGTTTGCAAAGAATTACATATGAAGCTTTTAATTTTATAACTCATGCCACCGAAGCAACTTTGAACTGTATTATTGCTTAAAGAAATTCTTTTAATAATAAAATTAAAATTCACAGAGATTCGAGCCCAGGACCCCAATTACGGAAGCCAAGCGCTTAACCACTACCACCACACCCTTATTTTGCTATAAGTGAACATATATTGTAAGACTCATAAACCACCATCTTCTCTACATGATGTTGAATAGAGATTTTGTGGGTCTATTCTGAACTTTATCTTTGAATTTTCAAAAGTTTTTCAAATCTATATCTTTTTATCAGGGTGATATTGTCGCAGATGATCCTCAAACGTAATTAGTTTCATATCGTCATAAAAAAGGCTATAAAAAAAGAACGCTCCCCTAGACCCCCCCCCCCTCCCAAGCTGGCTAATGCAGTTTGCAGCACACACCACTACATCCTGTAAGAACCTGTGACGCTGCTGAGCCCAAACTTATATATGTCGTTTGCAAAGAATTACATATGAAGCTTTTAATTTTATAACTCATGCCACCGAAGCAACTTTGAACTGTATTATTGCTTAAAGAAATTCTTTTAATAATAAAATTAAAATTCACAGAGATTCGAGCCCAGGACCCCAATTACGGAAGCCAAGCGCTTAACCACTACCACCACACCCTTATTTTGCTATAAGTGAACATATATTGTAAGACTCATAAACCACCATCTTCTCTACATGATGTTGAATAGAGATTTTGTGGGTCTATTCTGAACTTTATCTTTGAATTTTCAAAAGTTTTTCAAATCTATATCTTTTTATCAGGGTGATATTGTCGCAGATGATCCTCAAACGTAATTAGTTTCATATCGTCATAAAAAAGGCTATAAAAAAAGAACGCTCCCTTAGACCCCCCCCCCTCCCAAGCTGGCTAAAGGGAGAGGGTGCAAACGTAATTTTTTTTTTTTGGTATGAAAGTGGGCGTCACTACTAAAAGTTTGAGAAACACTGACCTAAATATTTAATAAAGAGTTTGACAATAAACTTTTCGGCTATAATTTGGTTTTACGGAATGGTGAAATATACCTAGTTTGCAGATAAAAGTCATAAGAACTGAATCGTTATTTCTCTTAGAACAAGTCAGACTAACTAGAAATACAATTTGAATATACGAAGCAACATTACAGATGAAGAACAGAAATAGAATAAACAATAAAATTACAAAGAGAGTTTGTGTTATCACACAAACTCAGAGGCAGCCCCAATCAAATTCAACATTGGACGAGAAATATATTCAAGCCATAGTCTTGTTTTGATAGTTTAAAAAAAAAGTAAAAATTTGGTGTGGAACAGTGCAATACATCGTCTTTGATAAGACTCTTCTAACTCTTCAGGAATAAGTAGAGTAGCGTTAAGTGATCACATACGATAAGCAAGGAAACCTCCTGATACAGTGTCGCACCTAGTGCAGTAGCTCAGGGTGTCAACCCTCCCCATCAACTTTCTTGAAATATGTTACAATGAACACTATTGCTAGCCTTTTTCTTGTTGAACCAATACAGTGAGCTGATTACCTACTTTTATTGATTTTTACTCAAATATAAAACCCCAATGTTTATTACATTTATTCAAATGTTATTGCAAATTTTACAATAATATTTAATTAAAATTACAAACGGATTTCACAATAATGATCCATTGATACTTTTTCAATTGTGGCCTTAGATGCAATTTTTTTGTACCAATGCGCGAATCTATGAATTAAGCTTAATTTATTAATGAAGAAGAGTATGAAAGTTTTAACAAGACTTACTTCCCCTAAAGTTTTTCATTTAAAAGTGGTGCATTTTTTTGAAAATCTGCTTGCATATATAATTTTTAAAAATAGATGATTCGCTTTCGGAAAAGAAAAAAGAACTTTGAATGATCTAAAATATCATGATGTCCGATTTTCATTTTCTCTTCTAGTTTCTGAGATCTAAACGGGACGGACGGACAGACAGGCCACACAAAACTAATAGCGTCTTTTCCCTTTTCGGGGGCCGCTAAAAAAATGCCGAAATATACTTTAAAAAAAAACAAAGCTTATATTAAATGTAGTTGTATTAATTAGTTTAGACCAGTCGTGTTATTAAATTGTTACTAGATGGGTGTGGGAGAAATAACGTGAACTAATTTTTTACCAGACAGACTGACAGAGTGAATTAATTTAAGCTTTGTACAAATAGTTGTTGCCTTAAAATTTATAACAACATATTAAGGGGTTCAACTTTCAAGGACGAGCCACTCCGCTATAAATGTTGGCCTTTGAATTTATAACCATTCATCAACACTACAAACCCCCCCCCCCCCCCTTTTCCCACTGATGATAATTTTTGATCAGATCACAATAAAAACAAGTTACGGAACGTCAAACAGGTTTCAAGATTTGATTTTCATTGAACCAATCAAAAGTTTTTACAAAGCTTATATCAACTCTGTCTGTCTGATTCTTGTACACGAAAATGGAAGGCCAGTGAATCAGGCTTACGAGCAGACTTCATGTCCAGTTAAACTAAGTGTTTGCACATAGTGTCAGACCTCTTAAAAAAAAAAAAAAAGACAACTAATCATAGCAAAAAAGAGCCTTTCTGATCTAAAAGTAATGTAACAATGCTAGAACCTGTCCAATCAGAATCCTACAACCTTTGTATTCAGATGGCCCAGTCGTTCTTTTCTTTTTTTCAAACTGAATGGAAATCATTTTGTACACTACAAGTTCTTAACATTAAGTCGAAATAATTAAAACCTTATAGCTGTATAACAGCACATTGACTTTGTCAACACGGAAACTGAAGTACAAACATTGAACAGACATTTTTCTTTCTACACACACGCGCACGCATAAACGTCCATAAATGTTTTAAAAAAAACTGCAATTTAAAAAATGTTCAAAAAAAAAACCAAGAAAGTGAATTCACTACCAAGGCCGAGGTGTGGAAGTAGGAGTCATGTTCAACGAACATCATGGCCGACAGTCTCGTCTCGTGGTGCTATCTGCTTAACAGTTGACATGCATACACAACGCTCTGGAGATCTACTGTCAGGTGATATCTTCTATGGCAGTGATTTGCAAAAGTCTACTCAAAACAATATATTTGTAGTCCGTTAAAGTTGAAAAGGTTGATCAATGCCTGCGTATTTAGAGTTAATTAAGGCGAGAGGGTTGATCAATGCCTGCGTATTTAGAGTTAATTAAGGCGAGAGGGTTGATCAATGCCTGCGTATTTTGGAGTTAATTAAGGCGAGAGGGTTGATCAATGCCTGCGTATTTGGAGTTAATTAAGGCGGGAGGGTTGATTAAACCCTTTACATTTGTCAGTTCAGTCATGTTAAAAATACAGCATCAACTTTTGGCCATATTCAAAGTTTTTGATTAAGGTGACAATGAGACAAGATTGTTTCACAAATACTTAACACCTACCATTAGCTGAAAGCTAATAACTTTTATTCCAATCAACCTTTCAGCAAATGTTTTATTTCTTAAGTAACCTTTCAACTCGAGTTTTATTCCAAAGTTACCAGAATACTATTCCCCAGCTCAATAATTCATCAGTAATCAACCGTCTGACTTGACGGGGATCAAACCTATCATACACCATGAGGGCGATAGAGAAGAAAGTGTCAAGCAATGAAAGAAGGACAGGGTGGGGCGCTGGTTCATAACGAACACATCTATTTTTGGGGCGAGCAAAGTCAGACACCCGGAGACAGTCGTAAAATATTCATTGGTGCTATTGTCACACCAGCATTTACGTCATCCACCCACAAGGAGGAAAATGACGTCAGTTTACGAATCGAACAAGTGTCGACTCACATCGACGCTCCAAAACAGAAGACAAATAAGCTGTGCCCATAAGCCATTGTCAGAGAAATTTCCGACACAATCTCGTGATTCTGGTAAGTAACTATCTTGAATTTCAACTCCCTGGGCCGTTCTATATTCCGAGTCCAATAGTCAAGCAAACACAAATCTTAAGGTGTGAAAAATTCATATATTTGACGCCAATCACGGAGAATAAAAAAAAGGTCAATATTCCATTGAAAGATCTCATGACATTTGAAGTTGGCAAGTGGTTCAATCGATGCGGAAGTAATGAATGTGACCTAGATATCTTACGCTACAAATCGCTTGGTTTCGACTAGCTAATTCATGAGTGCTAATGAATAAACTAAACCTGATGTGGGAGGACACGTGCACGCAGCCATAGTTTTGGTCCCCAGTCCACTAGAGTGTCACATTCTTCATAGCTGCGTGATATTTGTCCAGTAAGTGGCAAGATCAACCTGATCTAACCAAACGACTTAGTGTGCACAGTACACGGTGGTGGTCAGAGTTGGACGAAGCAGATCTTCAGACATGTTCAAGTAAGTCATATAAAGGATATATCCAAACGTACTAGGCCAGCATGAATGTAAAAAAACATCGTTTTACAATTAGGCCTAAATGGTAAAGCATATGGAACACTAGTTTTGTATTCTTAGTGCTCCTGCAGGCTCTTTATTAATATTTTTTTTTTGGGGTAAAATCATTGTTGAGTAATTAGTCGGAAGTAGTCAGCAGGTAAAGGCTAGTGCTTAAAGACAAGTTTTCAGTAAGTTCAAAATAGCTACTAGAAATCAAGTCTGCTAGACAAGAATGCGGTGTCCCAGTTGGATCCTACACTTTGATACGGTTTTGTTTTTTTTTTAACAAAAAATTTGTTGGAGGTTGGAGTCAGGTTTAGTGTTCTGACTGCTGGAGTCAGAGGAATGATGGTAGCTACTGCTGGAGTCAGAGTCAATAACATTCACTTTGAATGCGTCATAAAGTCTAGAGCTCATAGTCTAGTGTATATAGATTTAATTATCTTATCAATTATGTGCTTAATCGTTAAAACAAAAACAGCCTGCGCCACAACTTAGTTTTTTTCTTCCCCTCATCGATGTTATTACTACATAACGAGTAATTATTCAGGTGCCACTTTGTGTGACCCTGCGACTTGGAGAGCCTAATTACTAAATTATGATTAGAAACTAAAGAAAGCCCAGTTATTGTTTTCATGCTTCATGTATTACTCTCCCTTGTCTGTCATTCCTGACACCAGCCATCAATCGACTCCAGGAATAAACTCACCCCCACTCCTCTTTCTCTGCACATCAGCTCGCTCCATTAAGCATTCTCCGACAAACACAACACATCCAGCGGTCACGAGATGACAAGGGGGACAAATCATCCTCATTTCTTTTTTTTTAGTGTTGATTAAATTTCTTTTCAATAATCCAATTCTCTTTTGATTGCTTTATATTTCTTTTTAAGGTAATGTACTTCTATCTCAGTTCAACATTTACTTTTGGAAAGGTTCAAGATAACTGCAGAGACAACTCTGTCAGAACAATTAATTCTGGTAAAAGAAGAAAACCGATACCAGTGTCGCAGTGCTAAGTAATGACTATGTATTAAATAAAAAAAAAATTTCATATGAGTAATACCGATAGCGCAAAAGTAAAGACCAGCATACATATCAGAATAATACAGGTATTTATGACTGGGATTCGAAGAAGAACAAACTTTTGTCTCGCCTTGATCCTGACCGCAGTAAGAGGACACCAACACAAGAGCCTCTCACCAGAACAAACTGAACAGAACGTTAAGATCAAAGGCTTTGGTTTCAGATAGAAGTGTCAATGAGACTCACTGAATGCGAATCCTTGGATCCAAAGTGCTGAATCTGAGAGGCTGTGAATTGGGAATTTTTTTGTTAAAATATCCAACAAGTAAATGTGAACAATTAAGAGAAAATGACTGCAAATCACTTGCCAATTGGACGATGGCATCAATGGGGTTTGAAGAAAAAAAAAGCAATAACTCTATACGGATCCATCTCACTGTACAACTTATAAAACATACTACTGGCTCAGATAGTCAAAATACCAACTATGAAATGAACTAGACTGGAGCATACAGAACTCGGCGATAGAAGTCAGCAGTGATGCCGCTAGCATGCCCAACTTGCAGACACAACAACGCTCACTCCCTTGTGATCAAAGGACACAGGTAAAGCAAGAACTAACAAGGTGTTAAATCATAAGAAAAAGATTATTTTAAAAACTTAAAACGTTTAACTAAATGTCTACAATTAAGTCTTCAAGATAACTGTCTTCAAGTCATCGTCTGCACTCGATGCATCTGTCTTTAAAATAACTGTCTTCAAGGTATAGGCTCCAAATAACTGTATGTCTTCAAATTATGTCTTTAAGATATTGTCTTCAGGTTATATGTCTTCAAAACATAGTTTTCAGTTTGTCTTCGAGACATGTCTTCAGAGTAATCTTCTGGGGATATGTCTTTAATGTATTCTTTTCAAGATATATGTCTTCAATCTGAACTTTCAAACAACTTGTTAGGGTATTTTTAAATACAAGAACATATTTTAAATATATGTAACTATAAAAAAAAAGTATATTAATGTGTTCTTGTATGAATTAGTTTGGGTCTAGAATAACAATAAAAAAAGCATTTATGAAAAAAAAACAAAAAACTCATGACTCAAGCCTTATCTGACTTCTCAAGCCAACACGGTAACTACTCTGCTAGTGGAGAGCTTATGAACATGGAAGATTGTATATTTATCTATTGTTTCTATAGGCTGGTCCTATTTTTCAGGTTTGTGTTCAGTAATACTTAGACGACGAACTATACAAGGGAATATTTCAGCTTATACCACCACTTCAGTCAATTACAATTTCTTTCCCTTGTTATATAACAAACAAATTAATTTATTACCATAAGTTAATTAACTAATTGGTACATTTTTGTATTGATTGTAGTGTTGTCAGGTAACAGAAACAATTGTGCAAAACTTCAGCTTGATCCGAGATTGGGTGTGGGAGAAATAACGTGTACAAGCTTTTTCCCAGACAGAGTTAATGCAAGCTTTGTAAAAAGCAACAAACAAATACGATATGCAACATACAAGTCTGTGATCTTTGCTTGGTGAACGTTCCCCCACCCCCCCGTGTAAATCACATATAACATTCACATAGCGTATGTCTGACGTATATTGGATTGGACCATGTCATAGCATGGAGGTTAACAAAATAAAATTCATCAATTTCAATTTGTTTTTTAGGGGAGTCACGTTAACGAGCCAATCAACACGTTAGTTTAATGCTCATGGTGAGGTGAACACGTAAGAACCCTGCTTCATGATGATGACGTATTGCGCCAGATTATACTCCTGATGAATGACCTTTTTAACAACTTGTGCTGCACGCTTTAACCATGAATTAAAGCCAGGCGAAAGGGCGGAGCCCACATGCTGGTTATCTCAAACTGGTCATATTTTGTTTTTCTATGTGTATTTTGTTAATACCTCACTCTCCAAGCTTACTACATCGGATTCTAAATATAGATTAAAAGATATCAAAGTCAGACTTTTCTTGGAAAAAAAAAAAAGAAGGATAAATAATTAATGAAATATACACTCCTGATTAAAGGTTACCCCCCACCCCACAACGGTTAAATATATTTAATGAAAATCTGACTACAAAGAACGTTTCCCTACTTTCTTGAAAGGGAAATGAAAGCAGATGTAGAAGACAGAGAGATGGGGGGGGGGGGGGAGAGAAAAGGAGAGAAAAAGGAAAGAGACTTGAACACAATCAGTGCAGTTGAAGGAGGCCCGAGTGGCCATGAGATGTTGGCGCCTACTGTGGTATCCACATAATTCAAACTCACACAGTTCCAAGTTTTACATTTCCATTGTGTTTGTTATTTGGTCACTCTTCTTATCATCACCTTTGTTCTTCTTGTGCTATCAATGCGGGTGTGTGTGTAGGGGGTAGGGTATGGTATGGTCATGAATAGGTGTCAGGTGGTGACCTAAAGACTCAGATTTTGACCCTACTGAACATCACAAATATGCATTTCAGATTATTTGTAAGAATTGATTTGTCTGTAGAAATAGTACGCCATGCTCACCCAGTCATAGTTCATACATAAACATGGTCCATACAAAAAACATGGTCCATACAAAAAATTAGTCCATACAGAAACCATAGTCCATACATAAACATAGTCCATACATAAAGATAGTCCATACATAAACATAGTTCATACATAAACATAGTTCATACATAAACATAGTCCCTACGTAAACATAGTCCCTATATAAACATGGTCCATACAAAAACATTGTCCATACAAAACATAGTCCATACATAAACATAGTCCATACATAAACATAGTCCATACAAAACATAGTCCATATTTAAACAGTCCGTACATAAGCATAGTCCATACATAAACATAGTCCATACAAGTATTTTTAAGGAAGTTCTAAGCCATTTTTTTTTAATAATTCAAAAAATGTATTTCTTAGATCAATTGGTTAAGAGGGGCCGTATAACTATAGATATCAACATCTTGTCTTTCAAAAAAATTATTCATAACACGAAAAAGTTTCCATTTTTTTTGTTCAAACTCTATGCAACTTTGCTCAGTTAAGCCTTATTATACCATCTATTGGCTCAGCTAAAGAATTTAACATTATTTAATATTTACATATAATTTGATGGGGATAAGTTTGTAGTCTTCGATGAAAAAAAATTAAGGACCTAATTCAACAATTCATTAAAAATAGTCGGATATAAATTATTTTAGCTGAGCCTCTGCAACAGCCTTAGTTCTAACAGACTGCTATATTTCTTTTGAAATTACTTACTTTTAAAAAAGTTATTAACTATATACTAAGCCTTGCGGCGGCCATAAGCATATTTTAATTATTTTTTTTTTTACCTTATTAGGCATATAATAAACCTTCTAAAAGCAACAAAAAAAAAAAATGTCCGAAAATAGCTGTTCTTAGATTTTGGTTTTCTAGCATGACATCCTTCTTAACTTTCGACCAATCTTAATGAAATTTCGGGCCGAATAGTTCGTAGAACTTGACAGTCGCTATATGTAATAATAGGACCCCCCCCCCTCTTTTTTGTTTTGTTATTGTGCCATTTGTAGCGGCTCCCCGAAAGGGGAAGAGTCACTATTTTGTGTGGTGTATCTCTTCGTCCGTCCGTCACGTTTAGAGCTCAATTTCAAAAACAAAGACAAGAAAATATCCTGGTGCAACTGCTACTTTTTTTCTGAAAGCGATCCGTTTTGATTATAAAATTGCATATGTAATTACATATGTAAAGCATTTTGTTTTCATAAAAGATATACCAATTAAAAAACTGTTTATTACTAATAGTGAAAAACAAAACAAAACAAAGAAATGCTATATCAAGGAAAGAAGGTAATTTTTTAAAAATATATTTTTATAACATTTATGTCTCCGGATTTGTTATAAAGAATTGCGTGGAAGACTCTTGGAACTCTAGGCCCACGGACACTCGCCTCTAACTCATCAGTCCCTTGACTCTTGTCGCAGGGGTGTTAGAACAGTTAGCGCAACCTAATCCCTCCCCGGTCAACAGATGTTCTTAGCAGGACACCAAGAGAGAGGCTGGTCCATTCTTTCACGTGGTCCAGCCAGCTTTTGTTTGGACGACCCCTTCCTCTTACTGCCTGATTGAAAAAAAATGTTCTGTCTGGGAAAGATTCAAGGAGATGTAAATGTGTTGCATCCCTGTTACCGATGGCTCGTATCCCAAGACGCTCGTTTAAGGCGAGGCAGAAGTTCGAGCACAACGGGGAAACTCCCCTACATTCCATCTGTCACATCTGCTATGCTAGTGTCCGCCAATTAAAACGGCCCCTTGAGAAACGGTATGTAGATAGTGATTGTTTGTTGGGGGCTTTATTCCATCCGCGCCAGTGCAATGGACTCGGTCCTTAGGCACCTTAAAGGGGGTTCGATTTTATTTTCGTATTTGCCTACAAGTATCCTCTAGCAACCGTTTCCACGCTATCACTAGGTTAAGGTTGAGAAACATAGCCCGGGAGTACAAAATAAAACATTTCTACGGTCCATTGTCTTCTGTTATAGAAGCTACTGTAAGTATACAGAAAGACACTTTTTTTTCTTTAAATCCATTTTAAAACAAGATTTAATAAGCTGTGTTTAGTAGTCCTTATTACTAATGTTCCACCTCACGCTGTGGCAAAAGCCCCTTTAGATACTTAACCAAAGGGAAGGCCTAAAATGAAAGTTTGGCCCCTCATTAGATGACCATATATATAATAACACCCGTTAGGCAAGACTCTCACTGATCCGTATTTTCGTAACAGTATATTGCGGTCACATTTTTGCTTAATGTTCAAATTAAGAGAAGTTAGTCATTTGATATTTTGAAGTTGTTTTCTTTTAATTAATTCTTCTTAAAAATGTAAAAAAAACAAACAAAAAAAAAAACGGATTATTGTAAATAAATGTGCACTTTAGTAAAATGCAACTCATTTTTTTAAAAAAGTTTGTTATATTTGCTAAATATCAAAGTACGATTGTAAATGACAATTGAAAAAAAAAGGGGTGGGGGTGGGCTATGTAAACAGGATGTGTTGATAAGTAATTAATTGTAAAGAGTCCGGATAAAGACGAATTGTTAATAAATCTAATTACTAGATGTAGTTATGTTTACTTTTTAGATGTAATATTTTGTGTTGATAATCTTTAGTTTTTGAAATCCAGACAACGCCGGGTATTTCGGCTAGTATGTGTGTATATAAAGCTTTGACTGAAGGCTTTCAGTGAAGAAGTAAAAGAACAGCCCTGAAAGAAACTGTTGATGAGAAAATGTGGAGGTGAAGATGAAAGAAGCATCACTGGACAGGTGAGACAGAACAGGGGCCTGCAATTTGGACAGCTAGTAGGGAAAGGGTTAGAGTGTGTGGGGGGGGGGGGGGGGGGTCAGTGATGACAGGAGGAAGAAGGAGTAACTGGGAGTTAAGTTCTAGGGAAAAAGAGAAACTCCCCACCTTATTAATATGATTTGAACTAGGGGCGTGGTTTTAGTGCTAAATACACAGGAAGAAGGAAGGGGTGGGGGAGGATATGAAAGTGGTTGCGGTGTACTAGCGCAGGTAATGTAGAGTGCGAAGAACTGACAGGGTGTGAATCATGTGCAGCTAAATATGTTTACAAAACGAGAGTCCCATTGAACTTGATAGGGATCGTTTTTTACTTTCGGACCTCATTCACCAAAACAAACGGTCACGTGATAACCATTGTTGATAGAATTAGGTCGTACAAGAGATAGGGAAACACGTGACTAAATGTTATTTGCTTACAATTGGTGAATGATGTCCAATGGAGTAAAACCGTACACGGATGTAGAAAACGGCTCTAACGATTTGACTTGAACTGTAACAGTTGATGTAAATCTTTAGGGACAAAATGACATAAAATTGTTCAAAACAAAACATCAATAATTAAAAAAAACAAACTTGGAATCTTCTATACCATATCTTTAGCTAGATACAGTATACAAGTCTAGATTTTTTTAAAAATCTATCATTCATTAGTTATTACGAGAAAAGTAATAGCTCATACAGAAGGTCACCAGCTTCCTACAAAAAGTTTAAGTCTTTAAAAAAAAAATAAAGAAAGGATTAAATCACAAATGCCCTTGTAGCTTGCCAATTGATCAAAATACTTGATTTCTATTGCTGGTAAAACACAGGTCAGTGCCAATACAGGTAACATTTTTTTTGACATTCTATAGAGGCTATGCATTCCAAATAAACAAAACAATGTCTAACTAAAAACAATTTCTCCAGTCTCCGTCAGTCGGAGGTTTCTATCACTAGAACTTGGAAATCACTATTATAATCCTAACCACTAGCTTAATGATGGCAGTCTTACTGTTGTCTTCTTTAAATAACACAATAAGTCTTCAGTCGCATCTAAGTCTTGTTGTGTACATTAATACAGTGAATATTTTGTTTCATTAACTTATCGGTTTTATTTTCTATTTCAGAGCTAAACAACAAGAACTAAAAAAGCTTTTTAGAAAAAGTTTTTGCAGCTTTTAGTAGTTACACCGTAGTTACGAGCTAGCCATTATCTGATTCGGATTAAAGAGAAACAAAGTATAAACAAAAAGAGAACAAAGTTAAACTTCTTTGTTGAGATTTGTAGACAAAAACGCCTCCGTAAGCACTATGATTGGACACGAAAAGTATGGTCCATTAGAACCAAAAGGGGAAAGAGAAAAGTTCTTAAAACTTCCTGGAACTGATCAAACTAATCAAAACAAAGTTTTGCTGAATGCGCTTAGAATTAATCAAAGATAAAGATCAAAGACATAGTTTTATATTTTCTGGTCATGACTTCACAACACTTCCAACAATCTACAACTTCAGTCCGATCCAACACACACACACACAAAGCTGGATATTAAGTTTGTGGGTCAGAGATTTGGTGAGTAACAAAAAACCATCAGGAATAAGTTTTAAACTTTAGCTAGGTCTGAAGCTTTTTGTGGTTTTTCGAGAAATTCATAAAAACTGCCCAAAACCTAATCCTCTAGAGGAAGTGTGACTCAAATGCTATTTGACAATGTCAAGTTTGTATAGGATGGGGGCGAGAAGTGACCTACTCCTCCCACGAGCAACATTTGGTTACCAGCGAGCTGAGCATTACCAAAAGCGAACTTTGATACTGACCCCATTTATGGATATCTTTGGGAAGGTTAATGCACCTAGTAGCCCCAGACATCCATGCTTTGTGAACATACGAAAATCAGGCATTCATATACTTTCAGTATTTACACTGAGTATGTTTCAGAACTAAAGACTCCTATCTACTTTCAGTATTTACACTGAGTATGTTTCAGAACTAAAGATTCCTATCCACTTTCAGTATTTACACTGAGTATGTTTCTAAACTAAAGACTCCTGTCCTATCTACTTTCAGTATTTACACTGAGTATGTTTCAGAACCAAGACTCCTATCTACTTTCAGTATTTACACTGAGTATATTTCAGAACTAAAGACTCTTGTCTACTTTCAGTATTTACACGGAGTATGTTTCAGAACTAAAGACTCCTATCCACTTTCAGTATTTCCAATGAGTATGTTTCTAAACTAAAGACTCCTGTCCTATCTACTTTCAGTATTTACACTGAGTATGTTTCAGAACTAAAGACTCCTATCTACTTTCAGTATTTACCCTGAGTATGTTTCAGAACTAAAGACTCCTGTCCTATCTACTTTCAGTATTTACACTGAGTATGTTTCTAAACTAAGACTCCTATCTACTTTAAGTATTTACACTGAGTATGTTTCAGAACTAAAGACTCCTGTCCTATCTACTTTCAGTATTTACACTGAGTATGTTTCAGAAATAAAGATTCATATCTACTTTCAGTATTTACACTGAGTATGTTTCAGAACTAAAGACTCCTGTCCTATCTACTTTCATTATTTACAGTGAGTATGTTTCAGAAATAAAGATTCCTATCTACTTTTAGTATTTACACTGACTATGTTTCAGAACTAAAGATTCCTGTCCAATCTACTTTAAATATTTACACGTAGTATGTTTCAGAACTAAAGACTCTTGTCCTATCTACTTTCAGTATTTACACTGAGTATGTTTCAGAACTAAACATTCCTATCCACTTTCAGTATTTACACTGAGTATGTTTCAGAACTAAACATTCCTATCCACTTTCAGTATTTACACTGAGTATGTTTCAGAACTAAAGACTCCTATCTACTTTCAGTATTTACCCTGAGTATGTTTCAGAACTAAAGATTCCTATCCACTTTCAGTATTTACACTGAGTATGTTTCAGAACTAAAGACTCCTATCTACTTTCAGTATTTACACTGAGTATGTTTCAGAACTAAAGATTCCTATCTACTTTCAGTATTTACACTGAGTATGTTTCTAAACTAAAGACTCCTGTCCTATCTACTTTCAGTATTTACACTGAGTATGTTTCAGAACCAAGACTCCTATCTACTTTCAGTATTTACACTGAGTATATTTCAGAACTAAAGACTCTTGTCTACTTTCAGTATTTACACGGAGTATGTTTCTAAACTAAAGACTCCTGTCCTATCTACTTTCAGTATTTACACTGAGTATGTTTCAGAACTAAAGACTCCTATCTACTTTCAGTATTTACCCTGAGTATGTTTCAGAACTAAAGATTCCTATCCACTTTCAGTATTTACACTGAGTATGTTTCAGAACTAAAGATTCCTATCTACTTTCAGTATTTACACTGAGTATGTTTCTAAACTAAAGACTCCTGTCCTATCTACTTTCAGTATTTACACTGAGTATGTTTCAGAACCAAGACTCCTATCTACTTTCAGTATTTACACTGAGTATATTTCAGAACTAAAGACTCTTGTCTACTTTCAGTATTTACACGGAGTATGTTTCAGAACTAAAGACTCTTGTCCTATCTACTTTCAGTATTTACACTGAGTATGTTTCAGAACTAAAGACTCCTGTCCTATCTACTTTCAGTATTTACACTGACTATGTTTCAGAACTAAAGACTCCTGTCCTATCTACTTTCAGTATTTACACTGAGTATGTTTCAGAACTAAGACTCCTATCTACTTTTAGTATTTACACTGAGTATGTTTCAGAAATAAAGATTCCTATCTTCTATCAGTATTTACAGTGAGTATGTTTCAGAACTTAAGATTCCTATCTACTTTTAGTATTTACACTGAGTATTTTTCAGAACTAAAGATTCCTGTCCTATCTACTTTCAGTATTTACACTGAGTATGTTTCAGAACTAAAGATTACTATCCACTTTCAGTATTTACACTGAGTATGTTTCAGAACTAAGACTCCTATCTACTTTCAGTATTTACACTGAGTATGTTTCAGTACTAAAGATTCCTGTCCTATCTACTTTCAGCATTCACACTGACTATGTTTCAGAACTAAAGATTCCTGTCCAATCTACTTTCAATATTTACACGTAGTATGTTTCAGAACTAAAGACTCTTGTCCTATCTACTTTCAGTATTTACACTATGTTTCAGAACTAATGACTCCTATCTACTTTCAGTATTTACACTGAGTATGTTTCAGAACTAAAGATTCCTATATACTTTCAGTATTTACACTGAGTATGTTTCAGAACTAAAGACTCCTATCTACTTTCAGTATTTACACTGAGTATGTTTCAGAACTAAAGACTCCTGTCCTATCTACTTTCAGTATTTACACTGAGTATGTTTCAGAACTAAAGACTCCTATCTACTTTAAGTATTTACACTGAGTATGTTTCAGAACTAAAGTCTCCTGACCTATTTTCAATACACCCATCCACCTGAAATAGACTAGACGATATAAAAAAAAAGACTTGATGACACCACATCTTCCCTCATTCTATCCTATACAAAGTGTTTTAAAACTAACAGCATTATCACTCTTACCACAAAATGACAATGCCACACCCACTTCCCGACCTACAAAGCTAGTCTAACACCCTCAATAAAAGTGCCTACTTTAATACCCACTCTCCAGGCCACAGGGTGAACTAAAGATACTGTGCTGTTAGTCCGTTTGTTTTTTTCAACACCATCAATTTAATTGGCTTTACAAACTTACAGGTGTTAAACTCACACAGAACTAGATTTGAACCGGGGGAGATGAACTCAACTCACAGACCCGGATAAAACTGGCATCTCTCTCTAAATACCCACTTTCCTTTTTTCCCCTCCTTCTACTACTCCCATACCGAACACACACACACACATGCACGTGATAAGTTCCAAATGCTGTACATGTGTAAAAAAAAATGCATTCATCTCCGTTTTAATCTCTCCTTGTCTTTTCCTTTCCTTAATTGAGGTCAGCCAAAGTTCTAGACCACACCCCTGTTTACATTTTATTAAACCCGCTCTTATTAGGCGGCAATCACGGCGCCCCGGGGAGGCATGCAGGGGGGAAAGAATGTGATATAGGTGATCTGCTGCGCCCTCCTGTTTCCGGTTTGGGGGGGGGGGGGGAGGGATGAGTCTCCATACCTATTTTTATTTTCCTCGGTGCCTCTTATTTCTCCAGTGACCATACTGACGTAAATTATTAGTATCGAAGATAACCCGTACCTATCCAGTTATCATTCTTTCGTGGAATCCGTGAGCTATTTTTTTTTAACACACATATTTAACCTTATGACCTTTTAAGAAGGACATTAAAAAACAGGAGGGAAAAAAGTAGAGGAAAGAAACTTTTAACGACATGAGATACGCCAAGGCGGCACAGAGATAGACGACTGTACATTGGTATGTTTGTATCTTGGTAAATTTTTGTGTTGTTGTTGTTTCTGTTTTGTTTAGCATGGCTTAAAAAATAACAAAACAAAATGCATTTGAAAAGTAAACAAAGAATTCGTTCAATGAAATCCGAGACGCCGATAGCGGCGATACGTCACTATTGACCCCACAATTCGTAACAAGTCAAGTTTCTTAACAAGTTCTAAAATAAGGTCACAAGATTATCACTAGATACACCAAGTCTTAGTTCTCTTCAACGCTGATAAGATTTTATGCACGATGTAATAGCTAGTGATAAAGACTAATTAGACACACAGAAGCAAACTTTAAAAATATTTTTGAAGGGTAAAAAAACGACCACAGTACCAAAACCACAATATTCAACCTGTACTAGACGTATCTCTAAAGGATTGCTGGCTGATTGAGCTGTTTCCAAAATATGTGTACATAAATTTGTGGAATCGACTCTTAATATGAATTTATAGAATATGGAATCAAATCTAAATGTTTATTTATAAAATAATCGAATCTGAATGTGTTCCTAGAATATGGAATCAAATCTAAATGTTTATTTATAAAATAATCGAATCTGAATGTGTTCCTAGAATATGGAATCAAATCTAAATGTTTATTTATAAAATAATCGAATCTGAATGTGTTCCTAGAATATGGAATCAAATCTAAATGTTTATTTATAAAATAATCGAATCTGAATGTGTTCCTAGAATATGGAATCAAATCTAAATGTTTATTTATAAAATAATCGAATCTGAATGTGTTCCTAGAATATGGAATCAAATCTAAATGTTTATTTATAAAATAATCGAATCTAAATGTGTTCCTAGAATATGGAATCAAATCTAAATGTTTATTTATAAAATAATCGAATCTAAATGTGTTCCTAGAATATGGAATCAAATCTAAATGTTTATTTATAAAATAATCGAATCTAAATGTGTTCCTAGAATATGGAATCAAATCTAAATGTTTATTTATAAAATAATCGAATCTAAATGTGTTCCTAGAATATGGAATCAAATCTAAATGTTTATTTATAAAATAATCGAATCTAAATGTGTTCCTAGAATATGGAATCAAATCAAAACTTTGTGTTTATAAAGCAAGGAAACGAATCTAAATCTTATGAACCAAATTTTAAAAAAAGTCAGCTAACGAGAACCTCTTAATTAAGACAATGTGGAGGGTGTTAGTAGGTAAACCATTAAATAAAAGGTGAACAACAAAAGCCAAATTAAAGCTATAGATGACTTCTTTGAACAGGCCAATGTTTGTGACAAAATAGAACAGCAAAGCATTGTCACAACCCCCGGCCAAAGTGTCCAGACAAAAAGATATGCAATCGAATAAGTCTGTCAATTAGTCCTCTAAACCAATGGTCCCACATAAGTTGGGTTAATCTAAGGCCATTTTATAATCACAATTAACTCTGTGCAGGTCAAGGACATAATGACCTAATAGGAAACTGCTCTCAGTATCAGCAGTTTCTCAATCATGGTCTGGAAGCTGAAGAAATGATGCTCTCTTCAATGATATAATAGTGTAGCAGAGGCGTAGTAAGCAAAACGTGCGGTCGGGTCAAGGTACCTTAATGGCGCTTTCTTTACCATGAACATCACATGTAAATATATGCTTATAAATAAAATGCATTTAATTTTAATAGATTTCAGATAACCTTGGAACACATTACCTAACCCAAATATCTACAACCATTTGACTTCTACTAAATACTCTACTGTTTTACGAGCTAAAAAGAACCCAGATCTAAAAATTAGTCATGAATCGGTTTCAAAATATTCTCCTGTATAAAGTCTATGATTATACAAAATCTTCCTCTGCATAGATGTAAAAAGGAATGTAACGCCAAAGAAAAATATGCCTTTCCCCTTATCCAGCTATTAGGTCTGTAAGCATAGGGATCAAGCTTTTTTCTGCATTGTAAGCTTCCGAAATGTAATATGTTTTGGTCTATAGCACAAAGTGATAGTGAAGCTTGGAACAGGCTGATACTGAAGTGTGAGATCTATTCTAGGCATCCGAGAATGTATGTTCGTAATAGGCTTGATCGAATGATCCTACTGGTGGTTCAGAAAGACGTGCCTAATTGTTTGCTTAAAAGTGTGTCAACTGAACAATGGTACGTCACTAGGAAGACATTTAATAGTTCTGTCGTAATAATGTCATTTTAACTTGACTAATTATTATCAAATATGGATTATAACTACAACGGTTTTGGTTTTTGAAAAAAATAATAAAACCAACTTCGCACCCCTTTTTTAGTACCCTAGGAGTGGGAGGGGTGGTGCTACAGTTTGAGAGACACTGGCCTCAGTATTTGACCAGCTCACAAAAAAGGGAGAACTTACATTATTCTAAACTGAAAAAAAAATAGATGTAGCTAAAAAATTGTCTTTTTATTGTCTAATAATTCTAGTGCACTCTTTTCAAACAGTTTTACTCACATCTACTTGTTCACTGAATTATTATCTAGAATTAGATTTGTTAGTAGTCAAATATTTTTTTTTATTGAAAACGCGATTATTCTTGTAAATGCCAATTGACATATTGTCATATACACAGCCCTTTGTATCCAACAAAGTGAATAGATCAGATATAACGCAAGTGGAAGTCCCTTGTAGAATTATAATAAGCACAAAGATAATTTAAAAGACAGCTCAAGTAATGCAATAAGTCATTAGTTCTATGTGAAAATGATTGTTGGTTAACATATTTTTTTTTAAATTTAAAAGTTTCCAGAAATCGTACTTGTTTTTTTTTTAATTTTTGGCGCCCTCTGCCTGTGGTGCCCGGGACATTATGCCTTCTTGTTCCATCTGTACATAAAGTAATTGAATATACACATTTGTATGTTAGAAATAGAATTGTGAATAAGTACTAGTGGCTATTGGAGGCTTGGTGGCTGAGTGGTTAAGAGCATGGCTTCTGAGGGGTCCTGGGTTCGAATCCTGGTGAAGACTAGGCAGTCTTCTTTCAAGATCGTTAGGGTGCCTCTGAGTCCACCCAGCTCTAATGGGTACCTGGCATTAGTTGGGGAAAAGTAAAGGTGGTTGGTCATTGTGCTGGCCACATGATACCATCATTAATCGTGGGCCACAGAAACAGATCTTCCCCCTCAGATCACAAGGTCTGAAAACTGGAACTTTACTTTTTACAGGTGGCAATTAAAAGAATTATAATCAAATTTGATGGAAAAAAATCTTACCCTGGCTTCATCAGAACTCGGGCAAAATGAATTTTGGCTTTAAGGTCCACCAGAAGGACCTGCTTTAGGTAATCCTTGTCTCCCATTGAGACTCCGCCTGTCGTGACTACAATATCCACCATGTCCATGGCATCAGAGAGCTTCTGTAGCAAAGTGTCAGGGCTAGAACAGACATAAAGCTTTGTATCAAACGAAGATGATGCCAACTATGTTAGCATTGTGTTAGTGCTGTATTTGTCAGTGGTGTAGCTGCATTTTAGATGTATGTTTATAAACTTTTCTTGAAGATATTTTATATGCTACTAGCCATTAAGAAAGGCAACACACTCTGTGTCATGTTACTAACCTGTCTCTGGCGATCCCTAGGTCAACAGATGGCACACCAAGCTTCTTGAGTTGAGCTAACAAAACTGTTCTGTTACTGTCTCTGATTTTACCTTCAGTTAGCGGTACATTAGGTTCAACCAGCTGAGAGTGAAATGAGACAACAATACTAGAATTAAAACTTAAGCCAAGCTGGAGAATGTGACTAGGTGAATTCAATTACCTTTTAGATTAAAACAATACAGCCAACAAAGTATGAGACAAATGGAGAAAAAGAAAGCCAAAAGAAGAAAACTTCTACAATCTTGATAATAAACTATGTACCTCGTTACCAGTAGACAGAACACCGACAGTTGGTAAAGAATAACACTGGACAGTGGTTACACCCACAGTGGCAAGTAGTCCAAGCTCAGATGGACCAAGTCTCTGTCCAACACTAAGAACCTCTTGACCTTTCTCAATATCTGATCCAACAGGCCTGGTTTTAAAAAATTCAATAAAATATTTATTGTGCAACTGCCAAACGTGACCACAAAACTACATCAGCAAAAGGCCTAATGTGGACACTGTCTTGCAAGAACTTTAAAAAAAAAAACCTGATGTCTTGACCAACAGTCGGAAACTTGAGAATCCTGATCTGTATCTCTGTCTTGCCATCCACCGAGGCCTCAACAAGTTCTGTATCCTCAACTTGTACAACAGCATCGGCACCATTTGGAACTGGGGCGCCAGTGTTAATGCGCATACAGAAACCCGAAGTAACAGTTTTCTCTGGCTAATGGAGAAAATAATAGTATGGCTATATTAAAAAAATATACGACTTAATTATTATTTCTTAATTATTGAGAGGAGCAGTGATAGTAGTGTTAATAAAATGTCGGAGAATCTAGTCTTTTGTTTTGTGTACTAAGTTTAGTGCTCTCTTGCGACCAAAGTCGCAAGAGAACAGGAAATACAAATATCAAAAGTGTGATTATTTTTTATACCAGAACTTTTATTTTATTTCCTAATTTAAAAATAAAAACATAAATGAAGCGAATAATAATTGTTTTCTGAAGCCTGAAATAATTAAAGAAAATTTGAATAAGTTTGTGAAGGTTTTTTTTACTCTTCAAGTGATGCACTCAGTTCGTCGCAAACATTCTATAGTCCAATATAAAACCGAAATATTCCAAATCCAACCACTCAACAAGAAAGACATTACAAAAATACTTTCTAGATTAAAACCTCCTTGATACAACTTATAGAGAGTAAATCTAAAGAACTATTGAATATTAGATTAAAAAACAATGGAACATGTGTACCCCGCCCCTTCCACCCGAGAAAGAATCCAGGTAAAGCGAATGTATGCATGTATACTACTACACATTCCAATGATCTAGACTTAGAAGACGATGCGCAAAAAATTAGAACGGTCAAACTAGATTTTCCCCAGTGTGGACATTGAGCTAGTAATACAGCAACTATCAAATTTCAAGGAATATCATTAGAGCCGTTTTCGAGATCCAAGTCCACCCACCCAGAATTTAGGTTTTTGAAGTTTCCACGAAGTTACGAATTGAATAGAGGTATTGTTAAAAAAAAAAGAAAGAATGATTCCATAATCAAATGGTTCTAAAAATCATTAGATCCATTGCACTAGCCAAACGTCATGTCTGCTGCTGTTCAATGTTCTTCTGATTGTGCAGTTTAAAACACATACAGCAGATTCTGACACAGTGTTTTCCCTTATTGAGAGGCTTGAAACCATTAGCTAGTGACAATATACGTCTCCTCATTCTTGGAAACTAACCAAGCTGTCCATCCCATTCATAGATGTACTTTTCAAAATACATTCGTGCCAAAAGTAAGCCACTTGCTTGTATAGGTAGCATTGTGATATACTTCAGCAAAGTCCGAGCAACGCGTCTGTCTCCATAGGAGAGACGATTTGGCCATTAGAGAAGCAAAACCGAATCCCCCTTGGGGTGCCTAAGGACCGAGTCCAATGCAATAGGGGGGATGGAAGAAAACCCCTAACATCCCTGCCACTATTCTACTCACAATTCCCAAAGGTACTATTTTATGGACTGTGACAAGTCAAAAGCTTGCTGTCAGAGTCACTCAATTTTATCACAGCATTAATTACTATTATTTATTTATTTTATTTTAGTCATTTCCCCGTCCTATCTACAATTTCTTCACCCGCCCTACCTTTTCCTCTCCAGGCTAGACTTAGTTCACCACCTGGGCAGCTTTTCACTTATCTCCTCTTGATCGGGGAAAGATAAACACACAGTCTCTTTGATCTTACCCGCCGGATGTCTGACGGCAGCAGTTGACACCACCTTGGGTGGAATGCAAGCGAATCTCCCCCCCCCCCCCTCTCCCACGTCTCTCCTTGATCAAAGAGATTACTCGGGTCAACACGCCTCGTTACACTCCAAGGTGCGACTCTTGTCGGATTCACCCACGTGTAAGATAATTCTTAGCCTAGGACATTTCCTGTTTCCGCCCATATCTCCCGGCCTATATAAGGTAGAATTAGGCGGAATATACACTCTCTCATTTCTCATTCTATCTGAGCAATCGAGTCTGGACTATATCATTTATTCTCACTCCTAGAGGAATACCTGGTGCCTCCCTCAGGTGTCTGCCTATTACCTATTTATCGGATCACTCACCTGCCTATTTATTTGGCATTGTCTGCCCAGTCAACTGCCTATTTGCTGCTCAGTGTCTACTCGATACTACTCAACTTTTTATTTGGCATTGTCTGCCTAGTCAATTGCCTATTTGTTTGGATCTATTGCCTTTGTACTTAGTGCTATTCAGCACTGCACACTGGCCTATTTGCTGTTGAGTATCTTCTACTGTCTACGTGGATCTACTCAACTCTACTACTTGGCGCTATCGGCTCTACTTGCCTGCCTATTCAACAGCCCACCTGTCAACTTATTAGGTACGACATCCCTATAGACCCAGATCTGTGCGAGACGTCATAGCTCCGCTTGAACTTCGTAACTCACTGGACTAATCCTGTTAACTACGCTGCCCACGGCAGATCCGCTCTGCCCGCAGTACACTTGTGCCCACGGTAGCCGGCCACCTGCCCTACTGTGCCCACTACAGATATCAGAACTTTGGATTGAGACTCCACAAGAACTATATCGCCGGCGTCCCTCTACCCGCTAGAGCGCCACCTCCAGCTGCAGAACCTCAAGCCAGGACACAGCCAACCGCGACCCAAACAGGACAACCAGCTAAGTTCAGAAGACAAAGTGACATACTCTTATTAAGTGCAAGAGTGATGATTAGATATATTATTGATTAGAGATAGACGCAAACCCTCCCCCTTTTTATTCTTCTATGTAAATATTTATGTAAATTAATAATCTTCATTTTTAATTTTGTATCTTTCATTGCTTGTTTCGTTGCGTGCCTGCTCCCGATTTATATGCTGACTGGTTGGTGTGTGATAGTTTTAAAAAATAATCATCCCCTAGACATTAAACATGCCAAACACACGTCACTTATACTAACTGTCACATGGACCACTGCACGATTGATGTAGTGCATTGAAGGAGTTTAGGGCAGGTCTTCGGTCTGTTAGCTCGCCTTTAGCCTGGGCGTTTTAGGAAAGGAGACAATGGTATTAGGGATGAAACCTTTGCATATGATTGGATCCCTCCCAGACAGAAGAATGGTTCAGGCAGACCGATGGAGGGAAAACGTCCAAGAGTCTCAGAGTCAACTCTTTCGACGAGCATAAATCAATCAAAGCTTTCGAGATTCTTGTAATAACAAGCTATGTTCAAAACATAGTCGTCCTATAAAGTCCACAAAATGAACAGAGAGTATTGTTGAAGAAGAACTCGAAACTGATATTGGTAAAAACTCAGAAGTGGGCGAAAGAAAAATCCAGAGTATGAGTGATAAGTGAACACAAGAACAGATCAACTCCATGAAAGAAGATGATGAGTTCTTGACAGGGCAGGAGGTTTGATTTGATTTTGATTTTAGGCACATCGGCACAATTTAGGCCATGTCGTGCCTGCAGTCCCTTAAGGGCAGGTTAAACCCCCAAATTGAAATATCAACAAATCTGTCACTATTTAAGTGTCTATATGTTTGGATGGATCATTTAATAGTGAAAAAAATATTAAAAAAACAAAAACAACTTAAAGTGAAATTTTTCACAAAAATAGGGTAAAATAGTCAAAAAACTAAAAACAATACATGAGCACACATGTCTAGATATTTTAATATCTATTAAATATTTTCAAATGAAATTTGCACAGTGTCTTCAGCATGTTATTCCAATCACATTGATCTACAATTATTACAATTAGAGAGAACACTTTTTTTTTAATGAATTTTTTAGTGTGGGAACCATAAAACTCAAAACTGGTTGGGGTAGGGGTAAGTATTGAGACCATAACTTTAAAACTACTAAATAGATTGTAATTCTGGTAGCATGTTTTGATTTAATATGGACATAGAACAAAACTTCCAAATTTCAAAGCTCTAGCTAGCATAGTTTTTGTGGGAAGTTGACAAAACCAACCAAAACATTTTGAAAATACAGATTTTGAGAAAATCAAGAAAAACCACAATATCTATGAATAATAAAAACAAAAACTTAAAATTAAAAGCCTCCTGGTAAATATCCTTCATCCCTAGCATCCTTTGCATTTGAATGAATGTTTTTTTTTACACCTGGATGTCATTTTTGATATATTTTTTGCATTTAAAGATGACAAAATTCTTTTCTTGTCCGCAGCGCGAAATGTTTCAGCATAATATCCGAATTGTAATCCCAAAAGTGGAAATATCTGCCTTCGTCTAAGTTCCCCATCATTATATACAATTGTTGTCATGAACAGCTATCTCAAGCCTTTTTCTTCCAACAAATTGGTTTTTGGGGCATCTTTTCCATATTAAATTATGGGGCGACTCGTTAGCATTTTGCGTGCCACCGTGTAAAAACTTTTGCAACAGTGCATCTGATGTTAACTCTTCAAATCTTGGTTTCATAGCATCAATAATAGATTTGGGGAGTTTATTGTTGTTTGCCACTGCTATGTTTTGTTCTTTTGGACACCAATGGCCGCAATCACTGTGGTCTCCACACCTGTGTTTCCAAATTGCCCAAATTGCCTTTTTCATCTGTAGAAGGTTGTTGGTATTATTTCTAATGGCACCACCATAATGGCCCTGGATTCTTAGAATTGCTGCTTGAGTTTAGCCTTTTTACTCCTCCCATCCCTTTGTAGTGTTTGTCATCTTCTTCAAAAACTTTTCCTTTGTTAGAATTCTTTAGGTCCATAAGTCGACGTCCCATTCTTTTCTATACATGACCGCAGCATTCCAACTTTTCAATCGTCTTATCGGGGTATATTGATGGATCTGCATCTGCAACAGTTTTATAGCTTTTTGAGTCACCATTTCCCAAATAGCCTGTATAGTTTAAGCCGTACATCTCTGAACGTCGGAAAGTTTGTAGGATCCCTTGTGATTCCATCGCACCAGAAGAGCCTGTGTGATTAGCGTCACATTCAGCTGGGTGGTTTGCTTTCCAAACTACAAACTGTTCAGGAGTAAGTTTCTTTTTGCTTTTGCAACATTTATCACAATAGTTACAGCTGGTAAATGTGTCTATTACTTTAGGAGCACCTCCAGGATTAACGGAAAGTACAGTTGCAACTCCATTTTTTGACACGAAACCACGCCTCTGCCATGTTCCATCGCACGACACAGTGACATGCGATGATGGCTGAGAAGCTTTGAATTCTTCCGCATTTTGTAGCAACTGTCTTAGTGGTTTGTAATATTTTATTTCTAAAATAATTGCTTCTTGTAATGCTTACCGGTGGTGGCATGTTCATATTTGCTAGAAATTTGTTACCGTGTTCATAATGCTACTTTCAGGAACATTTCCAGTGTTAGTAGCATCAGGATTTACTGGATCTAGCTCTAATATGTCCTCAGAAACAGGTTGAATTTCACTGACTTCAGTCTCGCTAGATCTAGACTCAATTTCAGTATCATGATCATCTAGATCTAGACTAAGCTTTTTAAAAAACCTATTATCATGGAATTTCCTTTTCTTAGGACGATCTTTGCGTGGTCTAGGCATTGTTCTATTTAAATAATATTAATTACAATAAACTAAAACACACTTGAATGAATACAAGAGTAATATAATGTAGAGAAATAAACAGTGTCACAGAGCTCAGACAAACGTGGGTAAAAATAGTAAACAAAATGGCTGCCAAAGAGGCTTTGTAAGAAACGTTCTGACTGGTTGGATAGAGAGATAATATAAGAATCTATTTAATTTCAACCAATGAAATTGAAGCTTTTAACTAAAATAAGGCTTTAAAAAATGTATCTTGTTTAAAAAAAAGAACTGTAACAGTGAAAAAAATTTTTAAATCGGATAATTAGAAAAAAAGTTATAGTATTTTATAATAGTAGTACTGTCTATGCATATTTAATGAGGCAAAAGCAAACATTAGTCATGTTTTTATTTTAAATATTTAAAATATTTATTAATATTTTTTCTAAATACAAATTACAGATTATTATTCAGAAATGGATACAGTTTCTAATTAACGTAAAAGCTCAATTGACATAATTTTGAAAAAAAAAAAATCGTATTTTCCCTAGTTGAACCTGCCCTTAAGGACTACTCTCTCTCTCTCTAAACAACAAGAGCCAAATTCTATACAGTCATATCATTAAAATCAAGGTCTATTGAATGTTAAAATAGTAAAGGTAATAAAAATTTAATTATCTGGTAAAAATCTAATGTAAATAGTACATGTTCACAAATCAGATCTTCGTATATAACCCCACTTCCCGGATAAAGCCCAGTACCTTCCCAGGTTCGACATTATCAAATAGTGTTTTTAAGTTAGTGGCTCTAAAATATTTCTCCCTGACATCCTGGTATCTGGGGCAATCAACGAGGATTTCTTCCACGGTTAGGCGAGAGTCACAGTACTCACAAAGTGGGGGCTCGTCTCTCTTCAGCACAAAAGAGTGCGTGATGTAGGTGTGGCCAATCCTAAGTCTGGACATGGTCGTGCTACCACGCCTTGTCAGACCCTTAGATGTGGGCCGCCACCTGACATCCGCCACAATCTGCCTGAGTTTATTGTGAGTCTCAGCCTCCCATCGGTTCTGCCACTCTCTATTGGTGGCAGAGGCAATACTTTGTCTCAATTCCGAGCAGGGAATTAGGGTTTCTGACACCGCATGATTTAGGGCTCTCTTTGCTTCTCTGTCTGCGGCTTCGTTTCCCTCAATGCCAACATGGGAGGGGACCCAGATGAAGGTGACATTCCTACGGTCGGCTGTTATTTGGTCCAACAGCTTCAGGCTCTTGTGTACCAATGGGATGTCAGTCTTCATCCGCCCCAAAGCTTGCAATGCAGATTTGGAGTCGGAGCAGATTATAAATTTCCTCCTTTCTGATGCTTTAACGGCCATAAGTGCAAGCGATATTGCATACAATTCGGCCGTAAAGATGGAGCAGCCATCGGGGAGTCTACGGGAGATTGTTTTGTTCCAAAAGGAGCAGGCACACGCGACCTTTCCATCCATTTTGGATCCGTCTATGTAGATGGTGCCAAATCTCCGTAGCTCTCCTGCAGTTCCCTAAAGTGGACTTGTATTATGCTTGGGTCTGTATTTTCTTTTTTGAAATTAAGAAGGGATAAATTTAATTTGGGTTTATTCATTAGCCAAGGAGGATTCTGAGGGGTTTCTATTTTAGAGATTTGGTCAATGGGTGGGGTTAAATTTTGGATGGGTTCTCTCATTCGAAGGCCCAACGGCTGTATGACGTTAGGCCTTCGATTGTAGATTCTATAATTCTACCTCTATGGAGTCGAAAGCAGGGTTCGTGGGGTTGGATTTTAGCTTGACTATATACTGCATTGCAAGCTTTTTCATTCTTATATCCATGGGGAGTTCTCCAGCCTCTACATGGAGACTTTGGATAGGTGATGTACGAAACGCACCGAGACAGAGACGCAGGGCAGCATTTTGTATTTTTAGATAAGACTTCCTTGCTGCTCCATATATTATGGATCCGTAGTCTAGTTTGGATCGAATTAGACTCCGATATAGCAGCAGCAAGGTATTTCTGTCAGCTCCCCAGTCCGTATGGCTGAGTACTTTAAATATGTTTAATGACTTTTGGCATTTCTTCTTATATGTTTCTTAATGTGAGGGAGAAAATTAAATTTGGAATCTAGGGTGAAGCCTAAAAATTTTGTAGTTTTCACGACAGGGATCTTCTTTTTGTGTATAAATACTTCAGGGTCGGGTGGAGTCCCCTTAAATTACAAAAATGCATACTAACTGTTTTGGAGTCCGAAAATTTAAAACCATTATCGTTTGCCCAATTTTGAATTTTGTTTAAACATAGCTGTAATTTTCTTTCTAAGGTGTTCATGTTTTTCCCATAAGTAAAAATGACAAAGTCATCAACATACAAAGAGCACTCTATGACAGGGGACAGAGCGTTTATGATGTTATTTATTTTAATGTTGAACA
The DNA here is from genome assembly GCA_030265305.1 of Biomphalaria pfeifferi. NCBI lineage: Eukaryota > Metazoa > Mollusca > Gastropoda > Planorbidae > Biomphalaria > Biomphalaria pfeifferi. The sequence continues at coordinate 444,341 of JASAOG010000255.1, forward strand.
GGGTGACTGACAGAATGCTGCCCTGGGGTACACCCATTTCCTGGTCATGAGTGTCAGAAGCGGAGTTGCCCACTCGAACCTGAAATTTTCGGTCTTTCAGGAATTCCCCCACAAACGGGGAAGGTGTCCCTTAAGCCCCACAAGCTCCAGGTCATGTAGAATGCCATGTTTCCAGGTTGTGTAATAGGCCTTTTCTATATCGAAGAATACAGCTACTAGATGTTCTCTTCTGAGTAATGCATTTCTAATATAAGCTTCCAGCCTTACCAGGTGGTCAGTTGTTGTCCGCCCCTGCCGAATCCGCACTGGTAGTTGGAGATCACTTTATTCCTCTCCAGGTACCAGACAAGCCTACTGTTAATAATTCTTTCCATGGTTTTGCAGATGCAGCTTGTTAGTGCTATTGGTCGATAGTTTGCTGGGTTAGAGCCGTCTCTTCCCGGTTTAGGTATCGGTATAACTGTGGCTTTCCTCCAGCTCTTTGGGAAAGCGCCTGTTTGCCACACACAGTTATAGACCCCTAGCAGGACTGTCAATGAAGATTCGGGAAGGTGCTTGAGGAACTGGTAATGGATTTCATCTTCTCCAGGCGCTGTGTCATGTGACTTGTCTAGCGATTCCTTCAGTTCCTAAAGCGAGAACGGTTTGTTGTAGTCTTCATTGTTCTCTGACCTGAAATCAATGGGGTGTCTTTCCTCCCTGATTTTGACTTTTTGGAACTCTGGCCTGTAGTGTGCAGTGGATGACTTTTCTGTATTGAGGATGCAAGGCAGTCAGCTATTTCTCTGGGGGACGTGACAGTTCGTCCTTGGTTTTTCCAATGCCCGATTGCATCTGGTTCTTTCCCTTTGATTCGCCTTACTGTCTTCCAAACCGCTCTAGCAGAAGTTTTGGCATCCAGACTGCCGACAAAACTTCTCCAGGAATTCCTTTTGGCTGACCGTATGGTTTGTCTAGCCTTGGCTCTAGCTATCCTGAATAGCTTTAGGTTTTCCTGGGAAGGATTCTTTATAAATGCAGCCAGTCGTTTTTTCCTATCGCCAATAGCACTTTTGCAAGCTGTATCAAACCATGGTTTGCTAGGCCGTTTTGGATTTGCGGAGGTTAGGGGGACAAATTTCCTGGCTATACTAAGTAGCTTGCTAGCAAAAGTATCAGCTGGGTTCTGTTCATCTAGGATATTTTCTGTGATATCCTCGGAGCATCTTTTTTGGAATTGTTCCCAATCGGCCTTAATTAGTTTCCACCGCTGAGGTCGTCCCAACGAGGGGAGATTGTTAGTAATGATGATTGGGAAGTGATCACTTCCCCGTAGATCATTGCTAACTGACCATTTAAAGTCGTCCAGAAGTCCAGGGACGCATACGGTGAGGTCAATGCATGTGAGAGATTTAGTTCCTGGGTGCAAGTAGGTCGGTGATGCATCATTAAGTATGCATAAATCATGTTGGAGGAAGATATCCTCCAGCAAACGACCTCTTGTGTCGGTATTGTTGGATCCCCACATGGTGTTATGGGCATTGAAATCCCCAAGGATTATATAAGGCCGGGGGAGTTGTTTCAATAGGTCCTCCATGTCTGTTGGGTTTAATGGAGCGCCTGGTGGTAGATACAGGCTGCAGCAAGTGATAACCTTGTGAAGGGTTATCCTAGCTGCTACGGCTTGTAGTGTGGTCTGTAGTTCTACCCTCTCATGGGGGATGCTGTTCTTCACAAGGATACAGACTCCACCTGATGCTCTCTCTGCATCCTCAACATTCTTGCTGTAAGCACTGTAGCTTCGGAAACTGATGCTATCTTTCAGAAATGTTTCCTGTAAGCAGACAGCTACAGGAGTCTTAGAGTCCGTCAGTAGCTGCATTTCCTCATAATAGGCCTTGAGGCCTCTACAATTCCACTGTACAATTCTGGAATCCATGGCTTATTTTAGATGACCTACTTGGAGCTATTTGGCCTTGGGAGGCCCCCGCAGGGGTTTCCCTTTATTCCAGTTACCTTGGTATTTTTATTCTTGGGTTTGGATAGAGAGAAGGACAACCCCCTTTTGGGGGAAGTCTTTCTCTCTGGAGAGGGGAGATCCCTCTGGTTAGAGCGGAGGTTATTTCCTCCTCTCTCAACTCGGGCATCCTCTCCGCTTTGATTTCTCCCCTTGGGGAGTTGGTCAACCTCTAATTCGGTAGAGGTTGGGGTGTCTGGCTGGGTTCTCTGAGGAGAACCTGTGTCAGACATGATGTCTCCAGGTTCTCCCGCAGTGTTGGTTTTGACTTGCTGCTAAGTCTCCATGCTGTCATCAGCGAGCACAGAGAACCTGTTCTTTAGCATGACAACAGGGCTTTCTTGTTTCTTCAGAGGTGTGTTCTTTGGCGGTGTTTTCTTCTGAGTTGGAGGAGGAGGAGGGGGTGGTGGGGTCAATGTATCCGTCTGTGTGGCTATTGATCTTCCTATCTTAGCAACAGCCTGGGCGTAGGTCTTTGTCAAGCCGAATTGGTCCTTGGGTAGGGCCAATACAGCCGATTTCGCCTGGCTGAAGGTACATCCATTTCTTGCCTTATACTCCTTGCCTTAACCTCCTGTTTCCACACAGGGCAGTCCTTGGAGTAGGCTGAGTGGCCAGCGTGACAGTTTGGGCATTTGAACTGGCTGTGCAGCCCTTGTCCTCATGACCCTCTCCGCACATCTGGCACACAGTGTTCCTCTTGCAGACTGCCGCGCCGTGTCCATAACCCTGGCACTTGAAGCACCTCATGGGGTTAGGAACTCGCAGGTATCCTGCCTTTACATACTCTGGCGGTGTCCTAGTTCCGAATGTGAGGATAAAACTTAAAACTGGGGCAAGTAGTTTATTTGAGGGTTTTTTGTCCATATATATTCTTGTTAGTTCGGCACCTGTGCTCCCCCAACCCGCCATCGAGTCCAACAAGGGGACGGGCCATTCGGAAGTCCAGAATGAGCCCGCCAGAGCTACACAGGTGCTATACTCAGTCAGCTGCTGCATCGGACATGTGTCCGATACAGCAGCTCCCTGATTGACCCTCCAGCCACCGCCCTCCGCATGACCAGCCGGTTGACCCAGAGCGGGCCATCTGAGCCTCAGGTCTAGGGGAACTTGAAGCCAAAGTATTGTGTTGTGGTGGTTTAGCCTCAGATTGCCACCACTCAAACACCAGGATCTCTTTATCCCCCCTTACTCGTTGCAGTCCATGGCAAACGGACTGGTCTAGGACGAAGTGAGATTTTAGAGATAAGGAGACAGAGTGATGATCAATGAAGGCAGACTGAGGAAAAGAGGAGGCAGACACAATGATAGAAAAGAAGTAGGGCACTTTTGAGCTCCAAAAGTGCTAAGGAAAGAGGAGCGCAGTTTAACGTCATGTCTCGGGACGCCAGGGCAGGAGGCGATGCAAATGTTACTTACAAAGCTTACTCCGCATGCAATTTATAGAGATCTGTTTTCCTACCCGAATAAAGTAAAAATGGAAACGAATTGAAAGTATCATGACTGCGCGATGTGAAAGTAATCCCTTTTTAGACTTACAACTTTATCAAATGTTTGGATTTAAAACAACAATTTATTGAAAATTATGCTAAATAACCTGGTAAATGTAAAATATTTAACAAAGAGAGATTAATATTTTTTTCGATTTTAATATTAGAAGCTAATTTTTTTGGTACCAATATGCGAAGCCATTAACGAAGTCCGTGACCTAAAAGACTTGTTTTCCCTGGATTCTTTATTTAAAAATTAGTGTAATTTTATTTTAAAAAAACAACAACTGTTAAATGATACATTTTAAAAACAAAACTGTTCACTTTCAGAAGATAAAAAAGGAGCCGTTGCACCAGATTTGTGCAAGATCTAAAATATCATAATATAGGATTATCTATATCTTTTCTAGTTTTTGCCATCTAAACGTGACAGACGGACAGACCAAACAAAACTAATAGCGACTCTTGTGGGAGCCGCTAAAACTACTCCTATTTTGACCATGAAAGTACCGAGCTTAGTTTCTGAAGCACATTCTGTAGCTTTATAAAAAACGATGAGGGCTAAGATTCGGAAGAAAGCATGCCAACTTTTCGTTCATAATTTCTATGTTAATTAAATGCTTCACAGAAATGGGCATGACTTCACTTTGAAGCTATTTTTGACAGTTCTTCGTGTTTTATAGTAATTAGAAGTAGCCTAAGAATAAACCGCTTCAAATACACTGAGAGGGGGAGGAGGGTGTACACAATTTTTTTTTCTTTCTCTTCATATTTTGTTTAGCCAAGCATTAAGTCGTGTTTTTTCTTTACTTTCAGAAGCTCTGATCATGGCAGCGGTTCTGAACGCTACGAGTACTACAGTCCCCTTTTAAACCATTCATAAAGAAAAGAGCCCATTTTTCACTACTACAGTAGATCTATGCGCCCATCTAATAAATACGTTTATATCTAATGCACCAGTGCGCAGTTTTAAATAGAACTAGACTACGTTACTGTTAACTCATTCAGATATAAACTAATGGAGATGGATTCTAACCAAAAATATTTATTGAATAAGACAGCACAAACATTTCCTACTTTCGACAGCTATTTAATGATGACTATCTGGGCAGCATAACTTAATGGTGACAATAGGGCTATTAAGATCGTAAGCATTCGAATCTGCTAATGTGTATGCGATTAATATAAAGTCGATTATATTTTAAAAGCAATCATTTGTATGCGATTAATATAAAGTCGATTATATTTTAAAAGCAATCATTTGTATGCGATATACATAAAGTCGATTATATTTTAAAAGCAATCATTTGTATGCGATATATATAAAGTCGATTATATTTTAAAAGCAATCATTTGTATGCGATATATATAAAGTCGATTATATTTTAAAAGCAATCATTTGTATGCGATATATATAAAGTCGATTATATTTTAAAAGCAATCATTTGTATGCGATATATATAAAGTCGATTATATTTTAAAAGCAATCATTTGTATGCGATATATATAAAGTCGATTATATTTTAAAAGCAATCATTTGTATGCGATATATATAAAGTCGATTATATTTAAAAAAAAAAAAAAAACGATGAATACAATTGATAGCTCAAAGAAACTGAAACTATGAAATTATTCATGTAAACCTTAACCAAAAACAAACAGAATGAATTAAGGTCTGAATGAATGCTAGGAACTAGCAAGTTAAATGTACCCACATTACCGACTTCCCGAAAGCCCTTAGATGACCCCGAAAGGCGTACAGACTTTCCCCAGTTTAAGAAGCACTGCCAGAGAAAGGAAGTGGTTCCAGAGACCGCAGCATGCAGAGTGTACCCCGAGGTGGTTAGAGTGCACACGAATTGCTTCAACCATTCATCTTCACGGCTGTGTCGTCTTCACGGGGCGCCCACCTGCGGAGCGGAGATGGGAGGGAGTAAAGCCAAATGACGCAGAAGAAAGAGATGAACGGACAAGAGTGGAAAAAAGAATTTGCAGGATGTGTAAGGGAGGATACAGTTCATTTGCTCTTGGTGTTAGGTGATAAAACAGATACATGAACCATTAGATAGATAAACAGAAAGATAACTGGACAGACAGGCAAACAGACAGATATATAGATATATAAATAGATATATAAATAGATAGATAGATAGATAGATAGATAGATAGATAGATAGATAGATAGATAGACAGATAGATAGACAGATAGATAGAAAGATAAGAGTCTGTCACAAGTTTAACCCGATAACATTGAAATGTACTAAATAGCCAGCTTATTGGCAAGCTGAATGTCTATTCAAGTTTTAAAAAATATAAAATAACAGGTATTATGAGGACTAAACCATCCCCCCAAAAAATCCTAATATTAACCAGGATTTAAACCTTGGCAGATTTGGGTTCAATCTCGAGGGCACTCATTTCTATACAAAGACATTTTCATAATTACAGTTGCGAAGTATTTCTTTGAGTAGTATTATTTCCACTTAGCCCTTGGGCGCCTATCAAGTTAGGATTACAATCGCTTGGCCCACTCGTACAGTAACCCAGTCCCCACACACTCACACAGAGTTTTCTCCAAGGACTATTAGCATTAGTATCACACTCCCTGTCTCTCACACACACACAGTCACTTTCTAGAACCCTCATTTACCTAATGGTGATACACCAGAAAGTGGGCAGACAAAATGACACCTGTGGGCGTCGCATGGGAGAGAAACTTGTAGTTGGGGGAGGCCCTCTTTCTACTTCCATAGGTCTCAAGAGACTAACAAAAGACTGCGTGGGAGGGAGAGAGAAAGAAAACAATGAAGGACGGGGGGAGAGACTTAAAATGTTTAAAAGTAATAGTCAGGACTTATTGATTATGCTGTCTGTTTGAAGATATGATCAATGACCTCTTTAAGTCATTTTCTTGTGGATCCATTCACTTGCTGTCAGTCTTAGAAGAGTCCTCATGGAGTTTTGATTTATAGACTTGAACTTGCGTACTACTGAACTATCTTTTCTTTCCAACTCTCACTCTATTACATCGCGCGGTTCGTAAAGTTGAGCGTCACTTAAAAACACATACATTTGTCCTCGATGGTCCAACATTCTCCGGTCTCAAACGTTTGAGACCCACTAAAGTTTACCCATGTAGTAGCTTTAGATCCACAAGTGTCCTACGTGCTAAGCAGTGCCAGTACGGTGGCAGCGATCAGTTGTCTTCATTTACTATGAGATGGCATACGTAACGTTTTCCTGTTACGATTCTCATGACCTTATGTTCAGCACCTTCATTGAACTAACTATAGAACAGCCACAAGAGTTATAATGAGTAAAACTGATTAACTTCTTTGCTCTGTGGGTTCGCACATTTGAAGGCTCAAAAAGTAACGTCACAGTGAAGTATCCGACAGATTTCTAGCCAGTAAGTCCCCCACCATTTTTGCAAACAAGCAACTAAAACTTTTCCTCCCACTCATGCAGGCTCACCAAGGTATCTTTTTGTAAGGGTCTTTGAAATGCAAGAAGAACTACTCCGTGAAATGGACCCAAGTGTAAGGTGGCTTCACGAAATCTTGGTGACAAAATGACTCGCATATGTGCCCACGATTTGCCAAAGACAGATGGGAAAGAGGACAAGAGAAGTGTCTATTCTTCCGTATCTTCTATGGACTTTATTTTCTCTCTCTCATCTCATCTCTCTTTTCATTTTCGTCGTCGAGGTGCTGTGACAGATCACGTGACGAAATACCTGCACTTTTCCCGGTCAGCAGCTGTTCTTAGCAAGATATCAATAGAGGTGCCGGCCCATTAGTTTATGTTGTCAAGCCAGATTTTCTTTGGACGACTTTTTCTTCGTGCTCCCTTTGATGTACCATGAAGGATGACTTGTAACAGTGAGTCATGTCTTACAATATGACCTAACAGGCTCAGATTTAGTCTCTGCAGTAGTTAAAAGTTCTTCCTCCTAGCCAGACACAATGTTGTAAAAGTACAAACTCATTTGTCCTGGTATTTGATACACATTTTTCTGTAAGCTTGAATTCTTCTTTCAGCCATAGCTGAAAAGCAGTGTCCAGCTTTCACAACCATATAGGAGTGCAGAAATCACCAAAGAAGAATACAGTTTTAAAGTTTATTTAAAATACTTATTAATTTCGGAAAGATAAGTAGACGTATATATATGCATACATAGATATAGACATATTAGACATATTAGATAGATAGATAGATTAGATAGATAGATAGATAGATAGATAGATAGATAGATAGATAGATAGATAGATAGATAGATAGATAGATTGATAGATTGATAGATAGATAGATAGATAGATAGATAGATAGATAGATAGATAGATAGATAGATAGATAGATAGATAGAAAAAAAGTTCCTTTCCCCATTGCAAAGTCTCCGCACCCTAAGAAAAAGTGTTGCAATCCAATAACATTTTTCCAAGGCGGGCGGAGGGAGGCCTCTACCGACAAAAAAAACAAAACATTTTGAGCTTTTCAAAACGCCAGACAGCCAGAATATCTTCCATATTCTCTTGTAATGATTACCTGACATTGAGTAATACAGAAATCAACCAAATAAAAGTCTTTCTGCCACTGGCCCTTCTGAATAGTTCATGAGACTCCACAGCGTTCCGCTACTTGCCGCGGGGCGCAATTTTCGTAAAAATACGCCCTCCGCGGCACCTCCGTTAACATTATGGCGCGAGATGGCTGCCGGACACTCTACTCAATGCGGTGACATGGATATCAGAGCTGAGCTCTAGTCCTGTTGTAATGCATGCTGTTGTTTATTGGATTACTTGTTTCTTTTTACTCTGACATTTAGAGTGACAATTAAATACAGGGCCTTGCCTCTTCTTGTATCATCAAAAGTACGGAGAAGAATATGCAGTTCCATATCGGACCTTTCCACCTCTTTTCTCCAATATCAAAAGTACAGGAAAAGGAAATACTGATGTATATCTGGTGTTTCCTATATTCAATAATATCAAAAGTAAGGGAAAGAAACTATATATATGTGTGTATATTGCTTTTCTCCTCTCTTACCCCCCATATCTTTATTGATGTCCTTCTAAGAACAGCTGCTGACCAGGAAAAATGGAGGGTTTATATACGCGTACTGTCCCAGCAGCCCTACGACAAAAGTCAAGGGACAAATGATGATGACCCCATATCATCAAAAGTACGATGAAGTATATTTGCATGACTGGCATTCCCTTTCTTCCCCAAAATAATTTCGTTAAATACGGGAAAGAAGGATCTAGAAGATGTTAAATCAAGCATTTTCCCTAAGTCATCTGCCATCCGAAGTACTCGGAAGGAAAAAGTATGTACCTTGGAGCCGAGTGCGCAGGCAATGATCACATGCAATGCAGATATATAAATACTAAACATTTTGCATGAAATGTATATCTGTTTATATTCTTGCTCTCATGCATGCAAGACACAGGCATGCTGCCTGTACTTAAAACAGGCTTACTGCTCATGTTCCAATATTGGATCTGTTATTATCATGAAGAAATACACTTCTCAATCGCCTGCGGAAAATCAAATGTGAAATGCAACAGATTACCCTCCCCCCCCCCCCTTTTTTTTTTCACGCAGGAAAAGGGCGTATTAAGAGAAAGAGGTTAAAGAAAAGAGAGGGGGGGGGGGGGGGCGAAGTGAGTTAAGAGATCTTTTTTTCCTTTAGCGACCACCGAATGGAAAAAAAAGCAGCTTAGTTGTTTTTGTTTTATAGTCTGTCCGTCTGTCTGTCAGGTTTAAATCAAATAAACTAAAAGCGCTATTTAAAATCTAATATCCCCATATTCTGTGCCTGGCTAAAATTACTTATCGTCTTTTGAAATCTAACCCTTTTAAAGTCAAATTTAAAAATGCAATGCATTTTTTTTTCACATAATTACCATTTTTAGAAAAACAATTAAACATCTTAGGAAGTATAAACAGATTATACTGGTCCAAGTGACATAATTTGTTAACAAGAGAAATATATCGAAAAAAATAAAAAAATTACCGAACACAATAAGCATTGATACAACACACTGATGTAGTCATTTCAACCATTCTTTGGAGTTGATTTGTTAACCTTTTAAAGGATTGTGCTTAATTAAATCCATTGTATTATCGTAAAATGGTCACAGCGTATTTTCACATTCGGAAAAGTCTGTCATAAAATATGCATGTTGGATGTTTTAAAACGCAACTTTATACGCCGTAAAAAAAAGCCGCATATTTTCGTCAAGTTGCCGGAGTATCTGTGTCTTTTTTAAACGTTCTAATAACCTAAGCTGAACCGGCTTTTTATCAAGTTGTACAAAAGTAATTGTATATGTATTTGCATATAATCTGGATAGTTAATTTTATAAGCTAAAAAGATTCGCTTTGAAAAGTCGTTGCGCCATGAGAAGAAGTGGTCTGGTGATATTCACTTTGAATATGACCTGGTGGTCTGGCAATGTTCACTTTGGATGTGACCTGGTAGTCTGGCAATGTTCACTTTGAATGTGACCTGTGTAGTCTGGCAATGTTCACTTTGGATGTGACCTGGTAGTCTGGCAATGTTCACTTTGAATGTGACCTGTGTAGTCTGGCAATGTTCACTTTGGATGTGACCGAGTAGTCTGGCAATGTTCACTTTGGATGTGACCTGTTAGTCTGGCAATGTTCACTTTGGATGTGACCTGGTAGTCTGGCAATGTTCACTTTGGATGTGACCTGGTAGTCTGGCAATGTTCACTTTGGATGTGACCTGTGTAGTCTGGCAATGTTCACTTCGGATGTGACCTGGTAATCTGGCAATGTTCACTTTGGATGTGACCTGGTAGTCTGGCAATGTTCACTTTGGATGTGACCCGGTAGTGTGGCAATGTTCACTTTGGATGTGACCTGGTAGTCTGGCAATGTTCACTTTGGATGTGACCTGGTAGTCTGGCAATGTTCACTTTGGATGTGACCTAGTAGTCTGGCAATGTTCACTTTGGATGTGACCTGGTATGCTCAATGTTTTTGGGTTGTTTTTGCTTCCTCATTCGAGAAATAAACAATGGGCTATAACAGCTGCAAGTGAAGGGAATCACTCGGGCTCCCTTCAGACTTGTCACTGTTTCAAGTAGATTTTATGAACAAAGTTACGGCGAAACAACTAGAACTCTGGAGAACGGTCTGCGAGAGGACTCCGTGTCAGGCCACAGAATGCCTGGAATAAAGTAGAGGGGGATCTGGCCATGCACGTACCCTATATATTATGATTCTACTCACACCTGGCAATGGTTTACGATCCTCAAGAGCTCACCTCTCGAGCTCTCCCTTTTCAAAATGATGTGTCTCTAGACAGTCGCTACCCAGATTTCACATTCTTTAGGGCTTTTTACGTCAGGTTTTGGACAGTTGTGAGGTGCGCGCGCGCGCGTGTGTGTGTGTGTGAGAGAGGTGCGTGTGTGTGTGAGAGAGAGAGGTGCGTGTGTGTGTGAGAGAGAGGTGCGCGCGCGTGTGTGTGTGAGAGAGAGAGGTGCACGCGTGTGTGTGAGGTGCGCGCGTGTGTGTGTGAGGTGCGCGCGCACGTGTGTGTGTGAGAGAGGTGCGCGCGTGTGTGTGAGGTGCGCGCGCACGTGTGTGTGAGAGAGGTGCGCGCGTGTGTGTGTGTGAGGTGCGCGCGCGTGTGTGTGTGAGGTGCGCGCGCACGTGTGTCTGTGAGAGAGGTGCGCGTGTGTGTGTGTGAGTGTTCTGAACCGAGTCATTCAAGTAGATCCCTATCTGGCTTACAATGCCTTTAGTTACAAGAGAATTGCCAATGTATGAATTGTCCATTGGGATCAGTTCCTTTAACCTTGCACTCATTCTGTTGTCAATGGGGACATAATGAAACTGTGTGTGTGCGTGCGTGTACGTGTAAGGAATGAGGCGGATAGAAAATAAAGAGAGCAAAAAACACAAGCAGAGATAAAGCGAAAGAGTGTTAGAAGGAGAGCGTAAGAGAGAGACAGAAAGAGTGTTAGAAGGAGAGCATAAGAGAGAGACAGAAAGAGTGTTAGAAGGAGAGCATAAGAGAGAGACAGAAAGAGTGTTAGAAGGAGAGCATAAGAGAGAGACAGAAAGAGTGTTAGAAGGAGAGCATAAGAGAGAGACAGAAAGAGTGTTAGAAGGAGAGCATAAGAGAGAGACAGAAAGAGTGTTAGAAGGAGAGCATAAGAGAGAGACAGAAAGATAGAGAGTTAGTAAGAAAGAGAGAGACAAACAAGTTGTGGCAGATTGAGAGAATATGAAAGAACGAGTTCGTGAGTGACAAAGAGAGAGAAAATGCGCGACAGAAATAGTATAGGAGGACAAAAGTGGAAGAGAGAGAGAAGAGAGAGAGACAAGAAAGAAAAAGAGGAGAAAAAGAGAGAGGTTGTGAAAAAGATTAGTATGAGAGTAATCGTTAAGAAATCATCAGACCATTTGAACATTCCATACCTTGCTATTGCATTTGAACATTCCATTTATTGCTATTGCATTTGGTTGTTAACAGACCAGAAGACTACATTACTTTCAACAACTTCTTGTTACTCTCTTACAAGGGGAAACAAAACCAAACGCTCCTCTCAAGCAAATCCTAATTTTGACAAAGCTTCTATCAACATCACTCTGTCTGTCTGGTCAAAAGTTTGTAACACGTTATTTCTCCCACAAAAACATTCCGAGGATCAACGTTGAATTTTAAACATTTAGTGTACCTAACAAAACATGAATCAACTAAAAACAAGGTTACAAAGACAGTTTGTGTGGAAACACAAACTCAAAATCGGCCCTCGAATTGGTCCACCCAGGCAGGCTTCAATATTTTCAGAAAGAACATCCAAACGAAATTATATCACAGACAAATGAGAGATAAGAATGGAGAAAGAAGGTTGACAGATCTTATGTAGTGCCCCAACGGTCCAGCAGATCAACGGATAGGTGCAAGTGAATGCAAAGTTAGATGTGAACCTGGCCTAACTTGTTTCCCTTTCAGACCTTGTGGTCTATAGGGCAGATGATGATCTGTTTTTTGTGGCCTACGGTTAACGAGGGTGTCATGTAGCCAGCACAACGACCAACCGCCTTTACTTTTCCCCAACTAATGTCAGGTACCCATTAGAGCTGGGTGGACTCAGAGGCGCCCAAGGATTCCGAAGTTGAAAATCCCAGTCTTCACCAGGATTCGAACCCGGGACCCTCGGTTCGGAAGCCAAGCGCATTACCAATCAGATACCGCGCCTCTCCTGGCTTAGCTGAAGTCTTATAAATAATGTAATTGTTTTGAGAAAGCTTAATCTCTTATTCGAAATCGAAAGACATTTTCGCTATAACAAAAAAAGTTCAAGAAAATGCAGTTTACAAGATTACTATTCGTTTTAAATATGTCTAACTTATAATGCATACTAATTAGCTTTTTCTCTTTAAAAAAATGCTTGCATAACTGATTTAAAAAATTAGATTTTTCGCTTTCAGGAAAAAAAAAGTAGCCATTGCATCAGAACCTTGAAGGGTCTAAAATATTGTGAAGTCGGATTTTCAATATGTTTTATAGTTTACGAGATCTAAACGGAACAGACGGACAGACATTTCACACAAAACTAATAGCGTCTTTTCCCCTTTCGGGAGCTGCTAAAAATTACCCTATTAGTCTTAATTATTATTTATTCTTAATTAGTAATTTTGTTTAACATCAAATAAGGGAGATAATTTCTACATTATTGAGACAGTTGCAAGTGCGGAGTTATTTCTCTTAAGCTTCTTTTTTTTTTTTTTTTTTTTTTTTTTTTAAAAGAATTGTTTCATCTCTAAAATTCCCCTCTTGTTCCCACTAGTGTCGCTTTGAATTTCAGCGCTAGTGTCTGTAATTAACGAAATGTGTGTGACTCCCTGCTCTAGACTGAAAACCATTTGATCGAATTGCATGGAGGACTGCAATGGATCATAAAGATACCTCCATAACAACTCCCTCTAGTACATTAAATCCATGGTCATCGTCCCTAGTATATCACAATTAAGTTACAAGGGGCTTCAATTAGGCGATTGGGGGGGCAATCATCACGTCTCAAGGCTTACACACACACAAATCAGTAGTGCGAAATACAAATAGCCAAGGCAGCAATGCGAAAAAAAAAACATATGAGAGTCAGAAGATTTATACAAGAAAAATGTAGCCCCAAAAATGAAGAGCAAAAAAAAAAAGAAAATTTTCCTTCCCTTTTTCAAAGATCTACTAGTTGTTACAAGGGATTCGCAACGTTGAAAGTGACAATATATGCTCATTATAGTAACTTGAACATTGTTTGTTCATACTTCAATGCAAAAGCTTAAATTATAGCGCCGCACACCGTGTCCACCCTGACCCATTAACGCATGAAGAGTTTGCAAGCTAATAAGAGGAATCGTAAAAAAAAAAATGCAAAAGAAGCATTTCCCTTTCACTATATTACCAATAACATAAGGGGAAATCAAATTTTCAAAAGATTTTCTAGTTTTTGATATGTACTCAATATAGATGGACAGGCCTAAAAACAAAATATGAGGCGATTTCCAGGAAAGGGGCCACTCAAAAAAAAGGTGCTTTTTCTGGGTGAAGCGAGATGCAACTCAATGTTTTTCTATGAATCATCACCACCTTACAGCTAGCTAGACATATCGCTACCAATTTCTAACTCATTTCTAGAATTACTCATACCCAGTGAGGAACTCTTTCGGCCTGTACTACTACTGACTATCTGTCAGAAAAAAATAGATATCTCTCGCCCAGTGGCTGCACCATTTCTCTGATAACATTCATCATATCGGAGAGACAAGTGAGAGGCTCTCTTAAAAAAACAAACCCAGCAAGACCACCTGCGCTTAGAAATCTAACGCAGCAGTCAATAGAAAAGCTTTCTTATTTGTTAACTAACATCATCAAAAAAAAACTGGTCTATTATTTACACATACAGTTATATTAGGTTGCCCCGATGAATGTTAGACCCATTGTTTCAGGAGAGTACTCTCTACTCCACTAATCAACACCAGACTGAAATGACTCAGAAACAAACTTACTATATTTTTTTCTCTTTGTACTCACCTGTTTGTTTGGTGTGGTTTTTTTTACTCTCTCTCTCTGGAAGGTAAAGTCTTGGGATAAAAGTAAGACTGGGTCTAGTAATGAAGAAACTGAGGGGCCGTGGAGAAAACTGAACAGCTAGTGATCCAATTAGTCTAGATATCTCTGTCTAGACAACCTACGTAACAACAAAACTAATGGAACACTTGAAAGCAATAACTATCAAGCAAAGCAGAAGGCCATCAGAGGAGTTTCCACTGCATTCAACGCAATAGGGAGAAAACCACCAAAGAAGTTTGAACATCATTCATCAAACCTAAGGCGGCCGAAAGTGTTTCAAAAAGAAGTATGGCATCACAGTTTCAATCAAATAGTGCAAGAAGCTGCTTATGTCGTCACACGAGGCCTTCAAACAGATTTTCAAACTGGGCAGAGTGCCAACCGAAATGCTTAAAGCAACATCTGTGATACAGCGTAGAAAGCGGAAGAGTTCCGGTTGACTTCGTCGCACGCGGCCATCGGACGATTTTTTTACTGTGTAGAATACCATTTAAGACATCAATAATACAATTAAGAAAGCAAATGAATTCCAAATGACTTCAAAAGATTTTCCAACAGGGCAGAATGCCATAGAAGGTGTTTAATGATACAAGCGGATGTTTACGGTGACACATTGAAGAAGGCAACCATAGGAGTTATCATGACTTCATTTTTAAAAAAATTCAAAGGGCAACTAGTGTTGATTACGCTTACACACCAGTCATCCTACGGAGGACTTTCAACAATATTCCTCAAAAATGTGTGTGTACGCATTTAGCAGTTGATATATCTGCCTACCACCAGCCTTTTAAACGTTGCCTACGCCCATGACTAACGTGGGTATCCTTGAAATGCTGCGCTCCAGCTCAATGTTCTTTTAATGGCCACGTTCACTCAAACATGCATATGTTCCGAAACACACTCGCACGCACACGCGCACCATCCTGGTGTAAATTCAAAAGTAATATCACAGGACGAAAGAAAAGTCAAATTAGATTGTCTAAACTTGAAACCACTTCGATTAAGAACTCCTGAACAGTTGTGTGCACAAGTCAGCTTATTTCTAATGGTTTGTAATGCGCTTGAATCTGAGCAAAGAATAGGAAAAAGGGAAGGGGGGGGGGCAGTAAAAATGTAAACAAACAAGAAACCTGACTATTTTCTGTTTCTTGAAAACAAAAAGTAGAGACCATTGAGGATGTTAGTGTTTGTTATTTCAAATATATTGGTTTAGCTTTCATCGCTAGTAACTTCTCTCTCCGTGACTGTGTATCGTGTCGAGTCGAAACATAAGAATTAATCAAAGACTAAAGTACCAAGCAAGCAAGGTCTAAAAAAAACAAACTCTTTTCCTACAGTAATGTATTTTGTGTATGAATTGAGTTTTATGTCTCTATTCTTTTGTTTGGCACATATCTCCTAGTCTAGCCAATGCTTTTGTTTTATAAAGTTCAAAAGTTCTCTCCCC
Organism: Biomphalaria pfeifferi; assembly: GCA_030265305.1. Taxonomy (NCBI): domain Eukaryota; kingdom Metazoa; phylum Mollusca; class Gastropoda; family Planorbidae; genus Biomphalaria; species Biomphalaria pfeifferi. The sequence goes on from JASAOG010000255.1 coordinate 460,387, forward strand.
TTTTATTTGGTTAGTTTCGCTGTGAGTTTTATTTTGATTGTGAGAAAGTCTTTGCAAGTAATTTAGTTCACGCTACACAACAGATCAACGGGTCATTACGAGATACGTACATCCGCCATTACTATTTGATTAATTGTAGATATGATGCCTAGTATTTGTTAGATGTGATGCCTAGTATATGTTAGATTTGAAGCCTGTATTTATGGTGTGCCTAGAAGATTCAATGCCTACTTGTTTATGTTACGCCTAGAAGATTTGATGCCTAGTATATATGCCTAGAAGTATGATGCCTAGCAGCTTCAAGACATTGCTATCATTGTTCTCAGGATACTTGGAATGTGACCAAAGAAGGTCACGTATCATCGAATCTTGTGTCTTCGGTTAGAATACCTAAACATTTAGTTATCACAATTAATCTTTAGTTTTAATATAAATGGACAAGTTACCGTAGAAACATAAATAGTAGAGTCACAAAGTGAGGGATGGGAGAGAGGAGAGAAAGAGGGAGGGGACAGGAGATGGTGAGGAGAAAGAGAGAGAGAGAGAGAGGGAGAAGCCAGCGCTCAGTTAAGCATTCATTACGAGACAGCCAGGTGTTCACTATGAACGAGCTTATGTTGGGTACTATTTTCATTATAAGCGAGTTCCGTTTGACAGAGTACCATAATACCAATCGTTAAAGATCTCTACGAAAGCAACATCTATTATTGGAATCAAGATTTCTCCTACTCCACCTCCAAAACGGATCCCCCACCCCCACCCCCGGGCTCAGCCTTCACATCTTTTTAACTTTTTAACTAAGTACCGATATTTGCACGAGCCGATAGCCTACAGCAGATAACAGCGTTGGAGCCAAGTAGACCTCTCAAACCTGGCCACTACACAGGCATTCATGATGGGGGGGTGGGGGGGGGGGAGTGTCAACAAGAAGTGATGAATAGCTGACAACTGCATGGGATAAAACAGTAAAAAGGCCAGTTTATCTTTTTTTTTTCTTTTTGTAATTCTTGGAGAATTTATTTTTTTTATAAAACCAGGCAACATGATTGTAGATAATTCAGATCATTCCTAACATTTGTCTGTTATCCTTAAGTTGGAGACGTTGTTTCTAAGACAAAGGATAGCTTGCATTTCTAATGATTTACCTATCGATACAGCACACACGCTTAGGATTCTCATAGAGCGTTATGTGGATTTGATATTACATGAGCACCAATCAAAACTCCAAGTGATATAGTCGCAAAAATGTACAGTTGTAAATCATAACTTTCACCTACGCCTATCCCTTAGCCAAATCTGATGAACTGTTGGGGCACTACACAAGATCTGTCGACCGTTTTTCTCCATTCCTCTCTGTTTTTGCCTAGGACAGAATCTCTTTCAATGACAGGCCCGTCCAGTCTTTTGTGTTTTCTTCCCATCGCTTTCTCTGTCTGCCTCTTCTTATTTTTCCTGGAACTGTTCCCTGAAAGAATGTCTTTGAGTGCCCTGAGGACCTTGTGATTTGGCCATAAAGTTTTAGTTTGCGTTTTTTTTTTTACAGATCTTTATGGGGCCGAATTGCCTTTGTGATCCTGTTTCTAATCTCTTCGTTTGTGATGCGGTCTTTGTATGTACCATAAAGTTATACAAGTAAATACATGTGTGTCTGTGTCAGTTTTCAACATCAATGCATAGAAATGGCTAAAAGTTGAGAGCCTGGACTCAAAACAACAGCATTGTCTTTTATACGTCTTAAGACCCTTGTCTTCCTCCTCAGTTGTCCTCCTCATGTGTCTCACTCCACAATCACATTGACCTGTATCTTATTTGTTCTTATAAATTACAGACGTTAATTCACTACGGGTGTCTTATCCTGCATATTAATTAGGGACAAACTCCACTAAGTCATATGTTCTCCTTGCCGATTCTGACGACACATTCTAATGAAGCTAGGGAAGAAAGAACACTAATAGGAATTCGTTCTAGCTTATGGAATAAGAAATGTGCCTTTGTGTAAGTATACTGTCAGTCACTTAAACTTACTATCACATGCATATTAACTCATACATATATTACTAAAATGTAACAAAAAAATAACTTTACAAAAGTCTAACAACTAAATCAATTATGATCTAAGGCAATAACAAGTAGGCCTAACAGAAAACAATAGTTTATTTTTTTTTATATTTTTTTTTGTAAATCAATACCTCTTGTATTAAGATGATAGTAATCAATCATTTCTCTTTCTAATGATCTCTTGTAATACTTTAGTATTACACTGCTTTCACCAGTCAGCTTTGCACAATCAAGTTCCTCTATTAACAGTCCAGTGAATTATTTCACAATGGCATGTGGACTGGAACTTTTACATACAGATGTTCATGTGCGTCTTTTTATTGATTTAACTCCTTACTCAGTACAAAGAAACATTTGCGGGAGTTCTGCGAACAAGAGACAGGAAAGGGTGCTATCTAGTGACACTGCGAAGAAAAGGAGACCTATCTCAATGCACTCAAAAACAAACATTTACTGCTGCGGGGGTAAACGACCGTATAGAAAATACAATAAATAAGCAAATATGTGACCCTGCCGGACCAAGTAAAACCAAGTACTTGATCCGGTAGTGTAGTAACTGGCGAGGAATCATACAGCTCTCAATTCCCAGCAAAGTTCTGAGCAGCATTATCATGGACAGGATAAAAGAAGCACTAGACACAAACAAAAACTACGTCAAGAACGGGAAGGACGTAAGACTACGCATTAGAATCAATAGAATGGCAGTCCTCCTCCCATTTAACCTTCGTAGACTTCGAAAAAGCATTTGACAGAGTGAACCACCACGTCCTAAGGGAACTGATGAGACATTATGGTGTAACAGTTATAGTCATCCGTACTTTCCAACGTCTATATCAAAACTTAAATTGCCAAATAATCCACAATGGAAAGCTGACGAAATCTTTTGAATTGAAGACGGGAATAAGACAAGGCTGGATGCTTACCCCAACAATCTTCCTATTGGTCCTAGACTGGATTATGAGAAGGTCAACAGCTGGCAACACGGGCATTCAATGGACTCAACAGCTGGCAACACGGGCATTCAATGGACTCAACAGCTGGCAACACGGGCATTCAATGGACTCAACAGCTGGCAACACGGGCATTCAATGGACTCAACAGCTGGCAACACGGGCATTCAATGGACTCAACAGCTGGCAACACGGGCATTCAATGGACTCAACAGCTGGCAACACGGGCATTCAATGGACTCAACAGCTGGCAACACGGGCATTCAATGGACTCAACAGCTGGCAACACGGGCATTCAATGGACTCAACAGCTGGCAACACGGGCATTCAATGGACTCAACAGCTGGCAACACGGGCATTCAATGGACTCAACAGCTGGCAACACGGGCATTCAATGGACTCAACAGCTGGCAACACGGGCATTCAATGGACTCAACAGCTGGCAACACGGGCATTCAATGGACTCAACAGCTGGCAACACGGGCATTCAATGGACTCAACAGCTGGCAACACGGGCATTCAATGGACTCAACAGCTGGCAACACGGGCATTCAATGGACTCAACAGCTGGCAACACGGGCATTCAATGGACTCAACAGCTGGCAACACGGGCATTCAATGGACTCAACAGCTGGTAACACGGGCATTCAATGGACTCAACAGCTGGCAACACGGGCATTCAATGGACTCAACAGCTGGCAACACGGGCATTCAATGGACTCAACAGCTGGCAACACGGGCATTCAATGGACTCAACAGCTGGCAACACGGGCATTCAATGGACTCAACAGCTGGCAACACGGGCATTCAATGGACTCAACAGCTGGCAACACGGGCATTCAATGGACTCAACAGCTGGCAACACGGGCATTCAATGGACTCAACAGCTGGCAACACGGGCATTCAATGGACTCAACAGCTGGCAACACGGGCATTCAATGGACTCAACAGCTGGCAACACGGGCATTCAATGGACTCAACAGCTGGCAACACGGGCATTCAATGGACTCAACAGCTGGCAACACGGGCATTCAATGGACTCAACAGCTGGCAACACGGGCATTCAATGGACTCAACAGCTGGCAACACGGGCATTCAATGGACTCAACAGCTGGCAACACGGGCATTCAATGGACTCAACAGCTGGCAACACGGGCATTCAATGGACTCAACAGCTGGCAACACGGGCATTCAATGGACTCAACAACTGGTAACACGGGCATTCAATGGACTCAACAGCTGGCAACACGGGCATTCAATGGACTCAACAGCTGGCAACACGGGCATTCAATGGACTCAACAGCTGGCAACACGGGCATTCAATGGACTCAACAGCTGGCAACACGGGCATTCAATGGACTCAACAGCTGGCAACACGGGCATTCAATGGACTCAACAGCTGGCAACACGGGCATTCAATGGACTCAACAGCTGGCAACACGGGCATTCAATGGACTCAACAACTGGCAACACGGGCATTCAATGGACTCAACAGCTGGCATCACGGGCATTCAATGGACTCAACAGCTCCAAGGAATAAAACCTAGTAGCAGCCGACAACTTTGTCTACCTTGAAGCATCATATTAACAAAGAAGGGAAGGGGGGAGAAGATGAAGATATCAAGAAGCGGATCAACAAGGCTCGGCATGCTTTTAACACCTTACGGCCGATCTGGGGGTCAAAAGCACTGTCCCTACACAAATTTAAGTCACAAATGTGAAAGCCTTTTTTTTTTTTGTATTGTGCAGAGACTTGGAGAGTAACAACTACATATAGGCTACAGACAAGCTCCAGGCATTCACCGAGAAATGCTTGCGTCATATAAATTGTGCAAGATGGCCGACCAAAAATCTCAAACTACAGCCCATGGGAAACAACTCAGCAAACACCAATAGAACAAGAACAAGATTTTGTTAAAATTAGCGGTAAATCGAATCCAGCGCGATCTAAGGTAGACTCAAGGTTTTGCTAGGAAGCACACGCCCGGGTCTAATGATTATGATCTTAAATAGTTTAGACGTATAAATGTTTAACAACTTGAACCAGCAAATATATTTCAAAGTTTGGTATGAACACATTGTCAAGTACATGGACACACACACACACGTTAGGAACATCTGTCTATGTAACCAAACAATGGCTAAATTTAGACATGGATTATAAGAAACTTTAAAAAATATTAAGTTAAAAAAAAAACACGTCTGCTAGCCTTGTGTTTGAAAAATTAAAGATGGAGAAGAAACTAATTGCATGCTGGGAGTCTTGGCCTTCACCTTAAGCAGAAGTAAATTGCTTAAACCTAAAGGAACCCTGAGGGGATAAGCAAGAGTGAAAGCATGCGGGTGTGCGATTGATTTTAATAATCTTTTGTTGTTCATAATAAAAACACAGATAAACTCATTATAAACGAAAAATGAGAAGCTGTCGAAAGAGGCCTGGCGAACGTCCGTGCTAGTGGGCTGCTAGCAATAACATGGTGCACACAGAGCAGGCAATCGAGTCTGAGCAGTACAAGCACAAGGTGCGATCAGTGAGGGACGGGTTCAAACACCTGGGCTTTGCTCAATGATTGTCTGAGCAGCGCAAACAGCTGGTGCAATACTTGGTGATGCGAAAAGACAAAGAAGAAATAGAGAATGCTGATGTAAAAGTCTGAGAAGTGCACACACAAACAAAAACAACAACAAAACGGTGTGACCAATAAACGAATGGGTGGTGCGGTGGCTGAGTGGTAAAGCGCTCGGCTTCCAAACCAGAGGACCAGGGTTCGAATTCTGGTAAAGGCTGGGATTTTTAATTTCGGGATCTTTGGGCGCCTCTGAGTCCACCTAGCTCTAATGGGTACCTGACATTAGATGGGGAAAAGTAAAGGCGGTTGGTTGGTCTTTGTGCTGGCCACATGACAACCTCGTTAACCGTGGGCCACAGAAACAGATGACCTTTACATCATCTGCCCTATAGATGAAGGAGGAACTTTACTTTTTTTAAATAAAAGAATGGCAGAAACACCTCATATGATTGGAGGACAAAAATCCTTGAGGGAATAGTACAGTCAATAGGAGTAGTCAACGATGAAGTGAACTGTACAACTACACTCTATGCTCAATTGTTAAGTGGACAGTGCTAGTGCATGTCGTTATCAATGATTCAGTAGACAGTACTAGTACGTTGGTTTCTCAGTGATCTAGTGGACAGTGCTGGTATATTTTGTTGTCAATGAAAGTGGACAGTTCTAGATCATTGTGTCCTCAATGATTAAGAGTGCAGTTTTAAACCATTGTGGTCTTAATAATTAAGTGAGCAGTGATAGTACATTGTGATCTCATGATTAAGTGAATTGTACTAGTATATTTTGTTCTCAATGATTAAGTAAACAGTGCTAGTACATTGATTATGATTCAATGATTACGTGAACAGTTCCAGACAATTGCGCTATCACTAATTAAGTGAACATTGATCTTACATTTTGTCCTCAATGATTAAGTGAACAGTGAGCGCCTTACTAAAAGACCTTATCCAGTCTTCGGAAAGGTCAATGTCTGATAGCCAACTAAGTCTGTTATCAATATTTCAGTGGCCAAAAAAAAAAAAAAGCTTTGGACTACTCTAACTAACTGACCACTAAAAGACCGATGGGGAAAAAATGAGGGGGGTGTGGTGAACCCTAAAGTGACAATGGTCTGTTTGCACTAGGTGTGAACTACCAGACACTGCGGTGAGCGTTGTGACCGCAGTGTATCGAAGATATGTTACAACATTGAGCGATTTGAGCAGACTGTGATGGAAAGGAAATAGCAAGTCCAACAAGATACAAAGAGTAGAAAATGGGTGAACACCCTTTAATAAACTATTGGATGGAAGACTGGAGATTTCTCTGAGCCCTTTTTTTTTTTTGTCCTCAAACTGTGAAGTGAGGTAGACGCACTACAATTATAACAAACCTCTTTACAGGCATTAAAAAAAACTAGGTTGCTTTTTTTAATCAACACTGAATTGGTAATTAGTAATTTGCGTAATCATGACCTTCGCAGACTACATTGAGCTACTGGTCTGAGCTAGGATTATTATTAATTATTTCGTGGCGGATGTTATTTGTTGACATTTTTTTTTGACAGTACCAGTTGTGGCGCTGGCTTGTTTTATTTTACGAGCTTTGGATGTTCCTTCAGAGTTAAAGATTGATATATTCTAGCCCAATCCTCCCGCAGAACGCCCTGGAAAAGCGGCAGGCAGACAATCGAGAGGCAGTCTAGAGCGCAAACCACAAGAACAGACTTTTGTTAAAACGCGTCCTCACAACAGGTATTTGACCTTTGTTCTTTTTTTTTTTTTTTTTTGAATGATGAGTTATTGTTGACTCTCAATTCAACAGCGGACACTCGAATTCTCATGATGGTACACTGAAGCTGAATCATTTCTTCCTTTCCAAGACACATTATTGAAAAGTCAATATTAACAGCGCTAAAGCTCGATGTCAAGGCAACACATAAGGCATTGGTGGTGTGACCAGAGGGAGGGAGGGGGGCGTTTCCACGTTCATTTTCTTGTTCCCAATACTAGAAGTCAAGGATGGCTTACTTCAATTTAGGGTTGCCGGAAACACAACGCGCTGAGTATCCACACCGTACCTACTAAAAGGCATTCAGTGGGAACACGAGGTTTAATTTGACGAGGGGAGTAAACTTAGGGCGCCGTTAGAAGAGGAAGGGGGGAGTGGGCTAATGGGAAGAAATTGGCCGAGAAGACAGAGATCTATGTAGCGATGAAGATGTTGTCGGTGTGGAGGCGGCGGCTGGAAAGAGGAGCCGAGGCCCAGCTGGACACAGGCTAGAACCACATGTGGACAACAAGGGAGATGAGTATCTCAGCCTGACCCTTCAACCCCCCCACCCCACCCCTTTTTCCGCTTTCCACCGTTCCAGGACATGTCCATGGTAATACACGCATAGTGTAAACATAGCAAGTCGTTAAGGGAAATCAGAGTGGAAGTCCAGGAATGTATCGGGGCTGAAGGGGGCGCCCCGCCCCCGTTCCTCTTTTATCGTCGCTACACCTGTTTCTTATGTATCTCGCCGCTTTTCTTTACTTATTCACTAATAAACAACCTAAAAAATATTTTTTTCTAAAAAAAAGAAGGGGTGGGGGGGGGGGGGAGGGTCTCAATGAACAGGCCAGAGTGAGAGATGTCTTAAACATCCACTTTGTTAGGCTGCATGTGCACCTGGAGATGAGCATCAGCTGTCAATAATGTGTCACACTAGGGCAGGTTGGATTGGGGAGGGGGGGGTCATACCGTGAAATAAACAGAGTAAGAAAATAATAAGAGGTGGGAGGGGAGGGGGATAAAGTGGAGACGTGTACATATTTGATAACTAGAATACAAAAGGCAAGAGTATCAAGAAATTAATGTCCGCCTTCATGATAAAACTGTCAGGAATAAGTCGAACTATATGCCAGTTGGCCTAAGAATGTATTCCCAGTGTTGTCCATAGGAATGTTATTACCATGGGAAACGTCCCATGGGATGGAGTGGGATGGGACAGCTCTCATGCAATTTGTATTTCCCTTGGTAGTCGATACTTGATATTGTAAAATAAATTTAGGCTAAAATTTGCAGTTGCGTAAGTGCAACAAAATAGAATTCATTCATCATCTATGTAACTGAATGGTGCTAGGAGATGGATTTCAAGTCTAAAGAATAATTTAGGTTTTCCTAGTTTTTTTAAAGGCTCTGTCTAGGTTTTCTCAATTTATCGACAGTAACACTGCCAGACTGGCACATTGCGCATCCATTTAATGATTTTATTTGAACTGCATCCCATATCAATATTATAATGGCAATCCCATATCAATATTATAATGGCAATCCCATGGGATGGCACAGGCGTAAATTGCCATGGGATGTGCTAAAAAATATGCCCTATGGACAACCCTGTGTATCTCTGGAATAAGTCAAAACTATATGCCATTAGGCCTAAGAATTTTTTATTTTTTTTTGGAAAGATATGGGATGTGTGTCTCAGTGGCATAAACCACATGGTCACCTCTTAACGGAGCACGAGGTTGAAACCTTCAGCCGAGTTGTGTTTGTTGAGCACTTAAAGGCAGCACGAAAACCTTCTCCCAGATACCCTCCCCACCATAGAAAGGCAGGATTTCTTCTTTGCTTTTACTATTCGAATACATTTTTCTGTGGGCATGAAACATTGCATTTTAAAAACTAAGCAACAAAAACAAAAAAACAGGTCAGAGGTCATTGTTAGGCACATTCATTTTTAAAAAGTGTAGAGGGTAGACACATGCAGGGTCGTCAGCAGAAACTTAGTCAAAAGTAAGGGAGTGAACTGAACAGTGGCTTACTACAAATTATAAGTTAAATACTATTGCAATGAATGTTTCTCTAAAATCTTTCTCACTTGTGAAATTATTACATGTACAGCTTAGGAAGAGACTTGATTTATGTCAGCCAAAATCTACTCCATTAGAACCATTACCAATCATCTAGTTTCTGAGATCCAGAGACAACATCTCTATGTGGTCTACTTACTGGCCTCTTGGTTCAAACACATTTTTAAAATCAAATCTACTTCATGGGCAGCCCACCTCCTGCCCCTACACTCCCACCTGCACCAGGCTCCAAAACACTCTGTTCACATGATTTGTTTATTTCAGCTGGTTCAAATGAGAGGGTCAGATCAGGTCAGACTCACAGGAGGAAAAAGGAAAAAGGGGGGGGGGGGGGAGAGAACCCAGGGTGTAAAAGAACCCTCTCTTTACCTCCTGGAAAAAAAACACTGAGCAAAAACATATCAAGAAGTGGTCATTTCTAACCCTCATTCCACAGCTAATGAAACAGAGATGGAAGGCTTTGAAAGAATGCATGTGAACGTCCTTGGGGTATTTGATTCATTAGCTGCTTCATGTCATCTTAAGAGGCGGTCAAGTGGCTATCTAAGTCTGTGTGTGAGGAAGTGTAAAAAAGGAGGGGGTAGGGATAATTTGATTTCCAATTCAGACTCACCACATCACCTGCTGAAGACTCTCCATACACCATCCTAACTCCTGCACCATCTTCAGCTGAACAAAAGAAACAAAACAGAATCGCCAGCTAAGCAAGACATTGAGACAAACAACAAACAAAAACAAAATGGTCACTTTTTTCATTTCTTTAACTGTACACTTAAGTCTAAGGCTAAGATTTTATTAAGGTGTTATGTGGCTAGCCAACTGACCATGAGTCCATTTCCTGATGACGTCAAGTAAAAAGTAAGTCAACTTCCCCTTTCAGACCTTTTAATTTCTACAGCAGATGGGGTCAAGCTCATCTGTTTCTATGGCCAATGGTTTTACGAGGGTGTCTAGTGACCAGCCACCTTTATTTTTTCCAAACTAGGGTAATGTCTAGTACCCATCAGAGTTGGTTGTAGTCAAGGTTTGCCTAAGAATCCTGGCTTTCAAAATCCCAGCCAACACCAAGATTTGAACCCAAGACCTATCAGTTTGGAAGCCAAATGCTTTATTACTCAACCGAAACTCCACTATGATGTTTTCAAGTTATCCTTTAAATGGATAAACACTGGAATGTATGCTCTCTGGACAGGGAAATCTTTTTTTTTCCATTCTGAGGTGTTCTAACCACATCTTATTGTAATAAGAAAACATTTGGTTATCAAAATTAAAACCTTTTTCTGAGAGGACTTCTTGAAAAAAAAAACATCATTATTTGTCAAGGTTTGTCCCGCTTTGATATAAGTTTCTTTACCAATTGATTTTTATATTTCTTTTGAAGAAAAGAGATTTTCCTGGCAGATTTTTTTTAAAAATCAACTGTATTTTTTGGACAGCTATTTCCTTTTCCTGAATAATTGCGACTAGGGATCTTTTGAACAAAAATACATCCTAAATTGTTTAGATCTGAAAGAATATACAGAATTTTTAGTTTGATGTCTAAATGTTCTCTTTCACAATTACTAATTTCAAATTTAATTTATACATTAGCAGAACTTTATTCTTGTTACAAGTTTAACCAGGAAACAACCCAAGGTCCTCTAGTTTGGCTGCCAAGTACTCTCACTTAGCATCTCACAGAATTTTCAAATCCTTTTTTTTTAAAGAAACAATATCAGTTCTGCTCTATCTCTCTCCTACTTTGGAACAAGAAAGCCACTAAGCTAAATAACCTCCAGACAAGTGTCTACACAGAAACCTGGCACATCACAAACATAGCAGCCACAGCTTCTGCATATCAATTGAGAAACTTTTAGTGGCCATTAACATGGGAGGGAACTCTGCACAGAGAGTAATGTAAAGAAAAAAACATTGTAAGTGAAGCAGACAATCTAAAGTTGAACACGCTCTAAACCCGTTCTACCTCATCCATCAGACCTTTACCTAGCCTCGGCTCCCTGCCTCCATTTCTCCCTCCCCATATCTTCTCTCCAAACCAATACCTCCGAGATTTATTTCAAAAGTATCTTCATTTAGTGCAGAGTTTAACAGATATGCACAAGAGAGGAGCACCAAAAAGTGAAGAAAGGTCAAGGGCATGTGCATTCATTAAGTAAGATTACTAATGTAATATATTTTGAAAGAATTCCTCTGGACATCCCCTTTCCATCCTTTCTGACCTTGCAATCTATGGGGCAGAAGATGTAAAGGTCATTTGTTTCTGTGGCCCACGGTTAATGAGGGTGTCATGTGGCCAGCACAACGACCAACCGCCCTTACTTTCTTCCAAATAATGTCAGGTACCCATTAGAGCTGGGTCGACTCGAGAGGTGCCCAAAGATCCCAAAATTAAAAATCCCATCTTCACCAGGATTTGAGCCCGGGACCCCAGTCTGGAAGCCAAGCACTTTACCACTCAGCCATCACACCTCAGGACACAGAAAAATTTATAATTTATTTTTAAAGTAAAAATAAAATACAAAGCCTATAGAAACATTTTTCTCCAAGGCTAAGAAAAAACAACTGCAGTACTAACTCTAGCACTAACAATTATTTAAACCTCATTATCTGATTCTAAAGAAATGAGCAATATTCAGATTCTCTAAGGCTTTATTCTAAACATTCTACTGCTACATTAAGTATCAATCACACACTCATAAAACTGAACCACAAATTCCCATGTCAATGAATGCCTTAGAAGCCAATAAATATAAAGATGAAATGATGATTGAGTACACAGAATGACTATTAGTCACATCTAAACAACTCCAATGCCAAAAAAAAAAAATGATTGCCCATCAGAGAATCTGAAACAGACATTATTAGTGTACTCAGACTCTACAAACAAGACAGAGCACAGTGGTCTATACACCTTTACTACTTATAAATCTGATATTTAGTAAATGCAGACAAATTGTCTGTGCTTGACCAAGAAATAAACTTATGTTGTTCCAAATATAACATCTAGCAGAACGTTGCCACTGATAAAATAATCACAGAACATACATCAGTTTCTCACAAGGGCTGAGAGACTAGCTCTTCATATCTGAAGTCTTATATAACCCTATCCTTACAGCTACATCGCAATTTCTCTAAAGTCATTTTATTAAGTTTAAACACTATTTTATGTAACTTTTGCAAAGAAAAAAACTTTTTTAAACTGAAACACTTTTTGTAACAAATAAAAACAAACAAATAAACAAGAAAATATTTAAAAATTACTTTTTTTAAAACAAAGCTTATATTAAGCATAATTGTATCAGTAAGTTTGGATCAGTCATGTAATTAAATTTGTAATAGACCTAGACTAACAATAAAAAAGCATTTATAAAAATATTTTAAAATGGGAACAACCTAAATTCAAACTTATGGCTTAAGCCGTCTCAGGATTCTCAAGCCAACAGGGTAACCTTTCTGCTAAGGGAGAGCCTATGAACATCGAAGATTGTATAGTTATTTATTGTTTTTATAGTCTCATCTTATTTTTCATGTTACGCTTACTAAGACTCAGATAATGACCTATAAAGGGGACTAATTAAGCTTATACCCCCACTTCAGTCAAGTACTAATTTTTTCCCTTATTTGAGATACCAAACAACATAATAAATTAAAAATAGTTAATTAACTCATTTGTTAATTTGATTTATTGATTCTTATGTTGTCAGGTTAAAGAAATCATTGTGCAAAATTTCAGCTTGATCCAATATTGGTTGTGGAAGAAATAACATGTACAAACGTTTTACCAGACAGAGTGAGTTGACAAAAGCTTTGTAAAAAAAACATAACCCTTACCTTTGACAGCATACCCATCTTTGATTGAGGCGCAGAATGGAGGCAAGGGATCAGCAGCATAGACAGATGCTGCCAAGTAACGACCTAATGCACCTGAAATATAAAGTTCAAAATTAAGATTATACCATAATAAAAAAAAAGTATTTTCAATTAATATTTTTTAAAGCAATTTACCATTAAAATACATAATATTCAATTAAATTATTTCATTTTATTTTAATTCATTTTCACTGACACCCGCAAGAATAAAAAGGTTAAAAAAAAAAACAACAGCAGAACAGTGTAGAAATCTACAAAAGTAAACAATACTGATAATTGTTTCTTATTTTGAACTCATCCCATCTGAGCTATTAATTCCTTTATAACATTTTTATTACTGAAGAACTATAAAGAAATAATATCTCACGTGATAAAAACCAATACATTTGTTTATTATAAACTTTCTTTTATTTTGTACAAGTGAATTTTTTTTTCACTAACAACCTTGGTATAGTTGTGATTATAACATACATGAAATTTCTACAGGTTCAACAGGCAGAAGTGACACACTTTCCAGGACAATGGACACTGCTTGCTTTACAGGTATGATGGGATACGGTGATTCTCTTGATCTCAGGGCGACCTGATCAGCATTAACATGACCTGGCAATGACACAGTAAAGAGATAACAAGGCAGGAATCAACTACAGTTTCTAACAAACAACTGGCTTGTGTAAAGACATATATATATATATATATATATATATATATATATATATATATATATATATATATAGTAAAGTAAGTAAAATTTCCCTTTCAGCCTTACGATCTTTAGGGCAAACAGTTAATAAGCAGGGTGTCATGTGGCCAGCACAACGACCAACTAAAGTCAGGTACCCATCAGAGTTGGGTGAAGATATTAATAGCTTTAAAAAAAGTTAATGGAATAAACCTGACAAATAGTTAAAGCATAGGGACAACTCCACATATAAGGTCTACAAGACTCTCTACCTGCTAGAGGGCTACCTCCAGCTGCAAGACCTCCACCCAGGAGCACAGTCAGCTGCTGCATCAGCAGGACAACATGCTAAGTGTAGAGGACAAAGTGACATATACTCCCATTAAGTGTCTAGCCTGATGATACAATATCGCTAAAGAGATAGATGCAAATCCCCCCACCCCCTTTTATTCTGCCTGGTACATTTAACTAAATAAATATTCTTTGATTCTTCAAAATTTTTATCTTTCTCCATTGTTTGTTTTGTTGCATGCCTGCACCTGATATATCTGTGATGGACCGGTGTGTGGCAAACTAAAAGTAATCATCCCCTAGATGTCAAACAAGTCATTCACACACACACATTCATACACAAGGCCCGTCACAGTATGTAATGTAAAGTGGCAATATCTTAGTTGCATTAAATATAAATATAAGGATTGTGTAACAACATGACGCTAGGAACAATAAGAACATTTTCTTACAAAACATAATTACAGAATCAATAAACTTTGGCATAATTATACTGGAATGAATTGTCGATAAGTTAACAACATTGGCAGTACAGAGCAGGAAGCAATGCACTCAGTTCCAAATCCTCAAGCGTGACAAGAATGGAAATCTCCTTAAGTAGTTTTTGTTTCTTTTTTCTGAGCCTTAATGTGAGAATACCATTGAGTTCCTTATTTACGAAACAATTGATTAAATCATCTTTGGTGATTTGTATATTCTTGCAATCTCTCTTGGGCTGAAGCACTGGTTGTCTTATTTCTCTTTATGCTTAGCATTGTTAGTTCTCTTGGCGTTGTCTGAGTTTTTCCTTCATTTTTTCCAGTTTGTAGTGGTGTGAGTTCCTTCGAAAAACAGAATTCCTTGTCGGTGTTGTAAGACTCCGACTTCCGGTAACAGTGTGCTACTGATGTATTTCCTCTTATAGAAGAGGATTGTAAGCACTTGCGAGTTCGTTTGTTGGGTGCACTAGCGGTGGTGGGAAACTTATGAAGGTGACTTGGTTGTTGAAAGTGTCTCAAATTTTCCCGTCGCAGGATGCTAGATGCAGATTGTATGGGTAGATCTACGTAGACTGTATTATTCAAAAGGGAAAAGCGTGTTCTGAGCATAGCCGTAGTGCTGCTTTTTTTAGTGTGAATGTCTTCTATTTTCTATACATTTACATATGTTTCTTTGTCATTTTTAGGTCCTATCTTCTGTTTTAGTCACTTCACAGTATTATTTGCTAAAGAAATAGCACATTTATCTCCTTATACACATTTACATATTTTTCTTTGTAAAAAAGAAAAAGGAAAAAAAAAGGAATTTTACTCTTATTCTCTAATTTGAGTTTCTTATGTTTAAATATAGTCTTTACATTCTTATACATTTCAATTTTCATTTACTTTAATGTACATTTTACTTTATTTTTTTTTATTTCACATTTTCTATCCTATATTGTATAATCCTTCTGTATATATGATCTACTTGAATTCTATTTAGGATTTTGTTGTCATAAGTAGCTTTTAAATACATGTTCCATATACGTATCCTATACTCTGCTAACAAAATCATATCGTTAACATTTTTACTTTTTGCTTTGGGTATTTTATTTATATTTTTTTTGTCAGTGTGATTTCATTTGTGTTCATTATAACAATATGCAAAATGTAAATGTCGATGTAACTGTTTAACAGACTTTTGGTTACTTTAAACATAATAAAGGTGAGTATTTTTACATTTTTTTTGAGACCCCACAAGTAACAAAAAGCTTAACAAAGCAGAATGACTGTAGTTTGTTTTTAGCTCATAAAGCTTTAAGCATTTAAAACTACAAAACAGTGTCAGAGGGTTAAGGAATTACTGTCGAACAAACATCTTACTTAAGAAATGAAAACATAGGTAAAGTGAGACCACACAGGATAAGAAACTTATTTTTTATGTTACCTCCCCTTAATTGCCAGTAAGCTCCCTCTGTCACAAATTGAGTTAAGCTCACTGTCGTAATGACTTAAGAGGGTTGCGTACATTCTGAGGATGACACTAACTACCAGGAGTTAATCATCTCAAGTGCCACCGCTCACTGACCTACATATGCAGTTCAACTCACATAAAACAAACAATACACTTTTACCACAGTGACTGACTTACTGTGGGCATGGCAGCGGTGGTGGTGGTGATGGTGGTGGTTGTTTCCCTTGTCCCCATCATTCAGCAAGGGAGGGTGTGGCAGGGCTGTGGGTGACAAACGGCTGGATTGGTGGCCAGAGGAGTTGTGACGGCTCCAAGGGAGACCTGATGAAGAATGGAGCTTCTCTTGACTGTGCCCATGCTGCTAAAGAAAATGTCTTGTTAGCTCAGAGCTCAACCAATTTTGTACACTTATCTGTATATAATGAAGATATAATTATTTCAATTCCATATATTTGTTAATATTGTTACATAAGTATAACTAGATATTAGTTAGTGGTGTCTGTATATCACAGAAATTTAGGTTCTATTTCTGGATATTAAAAGCTATAATCCATTAAATGTTTAAAGTTTCTCAAAACCTATTTATTCATACAGGTATGGTCCAACATAAGTATTATAAAGCCTTTAATTCTCTTTGTTGTTATTGGTTAGACAATTTAATTCATAGCTAATTAATGCTCTCTTATTGAATACAATAAAATAGAGAAATTAAAATACTTGTAATGAACCACTTTCAGGAAATCTGTTGGAACAAACTATATTTATACACTGGATGTAGAACATAGTTAATTTATTAATGTGTATATCTTATGATTTGGTTTTACATGTTGCAGACATTCTTTCAGAATTTAAAAGTATCATGTCCTAGCCTAAAGTTTAGTATTTTAATGAATTACTTCAGGATAAAAAAAGCATTCAGTGCAAACACACATTTTTTTATGTAGATCACTCTTGCTAGACCATCAAACTAAAAATCCATCAATGATCAGAAAGACAACTGGTTTGAAGCATTGTTTATTGGTGGCTTCCCCATAATTTAAATAATATTATAGCATACTATTGGTATCTATACTTAAAATGGAGGCACAGTGGCTGAGTGGTAAAGCACAAGGAATCCTCTGGATCTTTGGGCGTCTCTGAGTCCACCCAGCACTAATGAGTAACTTAAGTGGGTAACAACTTTTTTTTATACTTAAAACAGCAATACATCACACATTTTTTTTTATAACTAGTTTATAGAACACAAGCTAGAAATCAAAGTCTTTGGAAATCCTTTATGTATCTATCTATACATGTGTAATTTTGGATATTTGTTTACTTTTTAATCTGCTGTCCTGGTCTCTGTTTTGTTAACAGTGATATTCAACATTTGATATTTTTGGTTTTTGGCACATCTGCACAATTTAGGCCATGTCGTGCCCTTGTTAACAGTGATAGATCTACTTGCTTTGTATAGGTTTATTTTAATACGAGGTAGGTATTTAAAACATAGGTAAAAATAGCTCATAGAAAACTACAGAATTACTAAGTGATACAGATTTGTACAAATTACATAAAATTTATTTCAAAAGTTTGAGGCTACTTAAAACTAAGTCCTTTTTTTTCCTCAAGAGTGTAATATCTTCTAGTAATTGTATAGTTTGCTACTTTAGATGTTAAAGGGTAGCACCTAAGTAGTTAGTAAGCCTAATCCTATGAAGGAAACAAAAACAAGGCAGTCCCCATATAATATGGTTATAAAACTTGCCATCCCATGGCTTAGGAGAATCTAAGTCTAAGTAAGTCTAAGAAAATTATATTAAGAACCTAATCCCACAATAAGGATTTCTATATAGAGAACAATGTTTTCAACCACATGACAAAACATTTTTTTAACTTTTTCTCCTAGGAGTAGATTTTTTCTCTTCCAGTACCTTCTACTGTCATATATATATATATATATACTAGCTGGACATTACCCGTGGCCTGCTGGCCTTAGTTTGTGTATTACTAATCTAGTGGATTGGATTTATATCTATGTCAAACTTAGCTAATGTTCCTTTCAAGTTTTTCTCTTTCGCCACGAAAATAAAAGTAGTATTGCAAAAATGGGTTTACATCCATATCAAATATAAAATACTATGGAACGGATTTACCCAATTAGTTAAAAGCGAACAGAGATAACTTTAGCAATTAAAATGAAAGTAGCGTGAGATGAATGGGATATAAAGTACCCGATTTGTTAATTGAAGGGGATTATGCACATCAGGACGTCTAAATTCGCAGATATAAGGAGCGAAGTTATGTAAAAATACTTTTGAAACACAAATTTGAAGGTAAATTTTATTAAATAATGAAATCAGTAGACTATATTTTGTATTTTCATAAGTCAAAGTGAAAAACTATCTGTGTGAAGTGTAGTTCTTAAAATTAGATCTAGATCCTTTTGATCTTGTCTCTGTAAACATGGCCTAGATCCATGAAATAGTAACACTTTCATAGAGTTGAGCAACTTTTTTGTGTTTTGAGGGTATTAAGTTTGTTTTAGGGCTACTATACATATGTTACGATTCCAGTAAGTACCCAAGGAACATTCATGCCAAGTTTTATCAAGATTGGTCAAATGGTTGGCGGAACATACATCCATACATACGCCTTATTTTCTGCTTTATAGTATAGATATATACAGGTAATCCTCAGGTTACGATAGTCTCGACTTACGTCGTTTCATGGTTATGGCGCTGTTTACGACGGCTCAGTACACTCAGGTACACTACGGTTGCCAGAGGAGTCATGGATTCCCTTAGGTGTTACAAGGAGATATTGGAGGAGAAGAAGATGGTCTCCTTCCAAAGTAACCTGCAGCAGTACTTCAAGAAGGTAGACAGGCCAGCAACAGAGCCTGCAGCAGATCCTCCAACAGATCCTGTACTTGTATTCTCTACTTCACCTGCCCCTTTTGACTCACCTGCCTCAGTATCTCCAGAAAGTTCTGTAGCTTCCTCCCAATAAGCTTGTTCTCTCTTTGGCATTGTTATTTTTGTTTATTACGGTACACTGTTTATTACTGTTACAGCACTTACAGTACTGTATAATACAGTACAGTATTTCATTATTAAAATTACTTTTCTGCACAATATTTTACTATTTTTATAGATAATTATGTATTAGAATAGGTGTATGGATAGGCTAAGTGTTTGCAGTACAGTACAGTACTGTTATTATGCTACAATACTCTGTATGAATGTATGAATTTAGAAAGCAAAGTGTCTGTTCTAGCAACTTTATTTCCACATCAAAATAAATTAATAAATAAACAACTCAAGAAATATAATTATTTTTTGCACTTTGAATCACTCATCTAAATGGTCTAATTTATGAGCTGGTAGGGCTAACTGGTGCACCAAAGAAGCTGTTGCTTCCTGGTAAGAAGGCAAAGCTTCTAGCAAGGTCAAGTTGTTAGCACTGACCTGGGAAGTGTCAGTGAGCTCTGGGTTCACCATGGGATCATGCAGAGCTATGGCCTGCATTGTATCAAAATCAGAAGCCCCACAGAGAGACTGGACAATGGAAGCAATGGCCTCAGATTCTGATTTGATATAAGTATTCAAAGGAGCATCGGAACATTCAAACAGATTGTTAGACTGCGGAGAGCAAGCAGATGAAGTCTGCAAAGGGAAAACATCAGAGAGAAATGAAATATCTTGCTTCACTGCATTTGAGCTATGCCAGTTCATACGATATTCTGATTTCAATTCAATGAGGCTTTTGGAGCTGTCATTGAGACCAGAATTAATAGATGAACTCATTTCGCCTTGGAAGTCAAAATTATCTTGACCATTAGCTTGCTGCAAAATGTCACTTAGAGTATTAGCATTAAGATAAGGTTGGTCTAAGCCTAATCCTTGAGCCACATCCAATTTATACTTGTGGGTAAGAATGGGGGAACACTTTAAATTATTTGATCTCTCAACTGCCAGTGATGACGTGACCAAGCCTGTACTATCAGGCATGGCAGAAGTATCTGCTTTGTTGATTTCACACTCAGTAGTATAGTTGCTAAGTTTTCTAGCACTGACATCAATGCCAAAGTGTCGAGTTAAGTTTTCAAAAATAGTTTCAAAATCTGAATTCACAGGATGTTTCATTGAAGAATGAGTACCATGGTCTCTGTCAGCTTCACTACCTACATCTTTAGTACCCCAAGCTATCTTTGGCTTCAAGCCTTCTAGTTGGAAATTATCCTGTTCATTGCTTATTACAGAATTGTCTCCCTTCCTAAATGTAGCAGTTTTAAAAGATGACTGCCTTTCCAGCCTCCGTCGTTTTAAATTGGACAACATCTTTGAAATTCTTTTCTTGGATGGAAAAGTCATTGAAACCTTGGATGTCTGAGTTGAGCCCTTGCAAACTTTGTGCAGAGAAAGGCTAGCAGGGGGCAGATTAT
Source organism: Biomphalaria pfeifferi (assembly GCA_030265305.1). NCBI lineage: Eukaryota > Metazoa > Mollusca > Gastropoda > Planorbidae > Biomphalaria > Biomphalaria pfeifferi. Next base: position 481,005 of record JASAOG010000255.1, read on the forward strand.
TGGCTGCATCACTTCCAGCAGATGTGCAGCTTTGAGATGCTGTCTTCTTGCAAGAACTATTTCTTTGTGCTGTTTTGGCTTGTTCTGTAGAGCTCAAATCATCCAGCATTCTGCCAGAGGATGACTGGAGACTGTAGAGTACTGGGGGTACCCAATTGACCCTTGACCCAGCAGGAACATGGGAACCAATGATGTTGACCCTCCAAGTGGACATGTCACTTAAAAATAGCTTCATGTTGATCATCAGGCTGCAGTTGTGTCTGTCCTGCTTGTGCATCATACCTTTACACTCTGTCACACAAACAAAATAGTAATTATTAACATGTGAAACAAATCATTCATTGATAGCTTTTATCAGCTTAGACCATAAAGATAAAAATCTAAGGCCCCGACTGAGTCATTTTACATGAAAAATGTGATGATGTCCCATTAAACATTATAAAGCGTGGGGGAGTCCTCAAACCTGTTGTAGCTTTTTAATGAAAATGTATTTTAAAATTGAAATTTCTTAGCTTAATGCTTTAAAATGTTCAGTCTTAAGAGTTGGTTTACTCTCCAAAACTTCAAGCAGGTTTCAATTTTGTATTATTTAATTTATTATGCAACATATTAACAAAATAAACATAATGAATTTGTCTTAAAAGAAGGTTTTTCTTTCAATAATTTCTAAAACAATCAAAGTAAAAAAAAAATTATAAAAAAAAAGATTTGTGATGAAAGCTGTTACTACATAAATGTGATGATAAAATAAAAATTGAACTTACTCTCCAGACACATGCCAAATCCACCACATTTTCTTCTACAATTACTATGGCCAGGACACCAGACATACCAGTTGACTACATACTGATCACGCTTCCTAGATGCCAGCACTTCCCCCTGCTCCTTCCTGCCTTCCTCTGTCAGCTCAAAAAAGTCATCAAATCGATTGCGCTCCAGAATCTCTTTACCTCTTCGCCAAGATGTCATTCGGTCACCCGAGTCATATTGACGGCACAGTTGAGCCAGCTGTTTCTTGATCTCCCTCTTGCCTTTATGGAGGTAGATCCCTTGTACCATGGGGTGCTCATTGATGAAAGACCTCAAAGAATCTCCAACTGGCACATAGAGAAGCTCACCTTTTGATTTCATGTAATGAATTTTAGCAGATTTGATGCTAGTGGAAACTGGATCTTTTAATTTATGCCATGAACTGTTTTGTGTGTTGTTTGGGCTGCAATATCTAAATTCCGTAATAATTTTCTTGTTGCTTTTCAGCTGTGAATCCATTAATATAGTGCTTTCAATACTTTTGTTTTTGCAAGTTTTTAATTGCTGACTGCTTGGTGACCTAACTGTGTTTGTAGCATTTGCATTACTTGCCTCAGGTTTATGTTCCGAATGATGATCTTTTTGGACATTTGATTCAAAATTTGAGATGGTCTCACTAGTTTGATTTGTATTGAAAAGAGACTCGACAGATAAGTTAACATCCTCTCTCAAGTTTGAATAATTCTGCAAGTAAGATGATGGGCTCTCATTAGTGCTTAACTCCATTTTTTGATATTCTGTATTTGACCTAAGCAAGTCAAACTCTTTATTGGTCTGCCAACTTCCATCTCTCTGACCAGACTGTTCAGTTTCAGGATAACTAGAACTGGGTAGGAAAACCTGAACAACATGGTTTAAGGAGGACTGGACTGAAGGCTTGATCTCTCTTGCTAAAATATTATCTGACCTCTCATCTATCTCAGACCTATGACAATGCTCAGGTGAACTATCTTGAGGATGACTGGCTACATTCGATGGGCACATACCTATGGTATTAGATCTAGAACTGTTAAATGTATTGTCTAAATGATGTGAGCCTACATGACTGTTCTGAGAAGGTGAAACAGATGTAATCTGAGGTCTGACCACTTGAATGTTGGATGGGAGCATTTGAGAAGAATGGTTCAAGTGCACTGGCCGCTGTCCCTTGCTGGTCAAGAACTCTGGCAAGGATTGTGTTTTATGAACCACAGGAAGTAAACTTGAGGAAACTACAGCTTGTTGGGATTTTAATTCACTTGAATGTAAATAAGGGTCTTGGTTGGGTGTCGAAGCAGAGCTAGATGACGATGCTTCAGTCAAAGAGGAAAATGAATTCACCAAACTCAACATGGCTTCTTTTGGAAGGGACAACAAAGCCTTCCACATCAGAGTTGATACTGAGCTGTCTTGGGTCAAGGTTGTTTGCCCACTGGTGTCATGCAAAAAAGAATCTAATGAATGAAGATAAGTTTCTGTGGTTTTCATAACAGAAGAGACTTTTGAGCTGACAGAGTCCAGTAAATGATAATCTAAGTTTTTTTCTAACATCTCACATCCAGCTGATGGCTGAAAAGTTATTAGAAATAGTGTTTTACTATTTTAAAACATGAAACAAAATGTTGTACTATTTGTTTTTTAAAATGATGCTAGTGTAACTAATGCACTATTATCCATGACACATATGTAGAAAATGACATGATTATTGCAATAACCAAGCAAAAACTATTAAGGCATTAATTGATGAACATGTTAAACTACTATTAGGAAGGAATGTTTAAAAATAAAATATGACATAGCACACAGACAAAATGTGTTTCTACTTACATGCTGTTAATTTGGAGCAACACATTCAGAAATCTGGCCATTTTCCAAAATACAAAACAATAAACACAAGAGGCATGCTCCAAACAGAATCAATCAATGTTATCTCCATGTAGTTTCTGCTTGTTTCATCATCAGCATAAGCAAAAAAATAATTCACTCATCCAACATTGAGTAAAAATATTGAAATGAAAGAAAAGAACGACACAGTATCAAAAGATGATTATATCTCATTTTGAGGCTAAAATAAAAGTAAACATCTCCAAACTATAATTTTATATTTTTTATGGTATGAAGATGTAAAGCAGCGCCTCCATTTTCTTTTATATGTGAACATACCCCTGAGTTCATTTGCAAATAGATATGTCTAACCGCTCAACACAAAGCACTAAGGGAAATAACTTCAAAAATAAATAAGAACTACAACTAACCTGTGAATGGTTGTGTTCAGCTTGGAGTGCAGAATGGGTTCTCTCCACCTGGTACTTATGCCCTCGAAGCAGGTCTACTGCATGTGGTATGGCCACAGATGCAATCTGAAAGCACTCCTACAAACATACAAATGAAATAAAAATAAACCACTTACTAATAAAAGACTTATAACTGCCTAGATATTTTAAAAAGTATATTTTAAAGGATGATTCAAGTATTTATGAAACAAATTTTATAAATAAAAAGTTCAGAAATTTGGTTAAATAGAGTGCATAAATTTTTTTAAAGAAAGAAATATTAAAACATTAACATCAGATTGATGTTCGTTTGTCTTATTTAAATGAAAGGAGACAGCATGCAGGAGGGGGGGGGGGGGGGGGGGGTATCACTTTGTTTTGTTTTATTATTTATTTTATTTACTTGAGCATGTTTTGTCAGATTTTTTAAAACTATTAGTTGTTCATATCTTATTTTTTCAAGACAATGGGAAAAGATGCAGCTTAAGTCTTTCCAACTTTGTTGGTAAAATGAGGGGTTTAAGCAAAATTAACTTAGCAGAAAGAATGTTCAATATATGAGTAAACCCAAACTCTTACAGATGAGCCTTTGGTACTTCCTGGAAGGTTAATAATGAGAGTACTGCCTCTAGAACCACACACCAACCTAAAGAAGTAAAAACAAAAACAAACTTTTAGATTTAGACACACAAAAGAGAACAGAAACGGAATAGAGATTGTGAAGAGTCAGCAGTGGTGCTCATAGATAAAGACTCTAGATAGACCATATAAAAAAATTGACATAAACAATTAACAATTCCTCAGTGGTTTTCATAGCATAAAGGGTGCCATACATTTGGCCCATATTGTCATGATGATAGGGTCACTATTGGGGCTCCATTTGATCGTCGTATGAGCTGAGCCGAAGGCTCTTCGAGCTCAAAGTTTGAAAAAAAAACCTGTTTGGACGCCAAACAGTAAAAAAAAAAAAAACCTGTGTGAACACAGTTCTGTTTGAGAGATACCTGAGTCAATGCCTATGTAAAGCATTGCTGTTTCCAATGCCTTTGGCCCCAGACACATGCTTGGCTGCACATGGCCGAAGCCCGTGGACACCGGGAGCCTCCGCCATTTTCCTTCGTTATACCAAGCTAACCGTGGGGGACTCGCCATTTATGTAACTGTCCGTTTGAGGAACAGCGCATGGATGTGTGACAGGTTTGTGGTGACTTTTTTGCAAATCCGCCCGTACAAGAGGTGGACTCTCGTCTACCCGTGGGCATCGCCATTCATTTAGCCTAGTTGCCCCCTCAAGCAACCCTTTCCACCCAGTGAGGCAGAACAGCGTACCCAGGCTATTGGGGCTCAAATTCTAATGATTTGTAAAGCCTGTAGTACATCAAATGCTCCTTGCAAGGTCATGTGACAATGGTTTTCAGAGCCTCACTGGTTGCCACACTTCTGCATCAAAGAAGCAGATGTTGCAATGTGACCATAAAGTGTGATTCTCAGAGCCAAAGAACTCAATATAGACTTAATAATAGCAGGCTGTCTACTGATGTCAACCCATTGGTATATACAAAAATAGCACTGAGCATGAAAGCAATACTGGTCCCCAGTCTTAATATCATAGATTGTTAGATGGATACCACCATTTAGTAGCATCATGATCAACAAATTTCAAGCGAATATCTGGGGCTGTAGGACAACACTGGATGAAAAGGACAATGGAAGCATTGAATATTTTGCTTGCTGGCAGAGAGGCAAGCTATATCTGCAAGACTTTTGATGTGGTGCATAAATGAATTTATCTAACACATCTCCATCCATCTACTAATTATCTTGTTAGCAGTAGAAAGTCAGATGAGAGTAGAATGTTTGTCTGGACTACCCCAAATTATTTGGAGTAACTTTTTTGTTAATATTGTTGAGCTCACCTTGTCAACATAGCCATTGGAGTAATGTCAAGTGAACCTTTGAGCATAGCTACTGTCAGTCCCATGGCCTCTTTTTCAAGAACAGCTTTAGTTGCCTGGGGAAACGGACAGATTTCTTAATCCATCAGTAGCCAATCACTCTCACACACACAAAATAGATATTGGCATTCAATGAAAAACTGATATAACTAATGGTTTACAATCAATGATTTCATTATATCTGAATTGTGTCAAATTTCTGAGACTAAAAGATTTGATTTACTCTTTGCTTTTTGTCTGGAAATTAATAAATGAGTGCATTTACATCATGTAAGCCAGAACATTTGTGTTTATTTTTGGATTTTTATTTCATTAACTTTTGTCTGTTCACAGATCACCAGTCAGGATTCTTTCAATGGGAAACAATCAACTCTGACACTGTTTCTTAGCAAAAAAAAAATAATAATAATTAAATGCCCTTTAAGTACCAAAACTTTTTATTTTTGTAACAGCACTTCAGTAATTTGAACAAGATTCCAAAGGACTTTAAGGGTTTAAACATAATGAAGAGAGTATTTCAAAGTGAATGTGCAGCTTAGAGTCTGTGCCTCACACTTTTTATTATTTTATACAATTTATTTTCCTTTTTAGTACATTTAAATAAAAAAAAAAATTGTTTTATTTTATTTTGTTTTTTTATTATATTTCTAGTGCTAAGACTACTATTCCTTATTAAATGACATTCAAAATATAATAGAGTTGCAAGAACTAGCCAAAATATAAATCATTTACGTTAAGCAAAACCTTTAAGACTAGATTAATTTCACTTAAATTCAAGCTAATAAGTGAATAATTTAACAGTTTCAAGACGATTTTGTAAAAACTTTACCTCTGGTGTGACATCACGATGAGCAAAACCAGTACCTCCTGTGGTCAGGATAAGGTCAAGCTTGAGATGGTCACTCCAGTGAAGAAGTTTAGCCTGTTAGACAAGGAATCACAGGTACTAAAAAATGTGTGAGGATAGCCCAAGGAATGGTCACCACAAAATAATATTGATATATGTGGGTCATCATCATTTATGTTTGAGTATTGTAGGTCAGCAATTATTAACAAACTAAATATTTTCTTTTTTAGGAGATTTTAAAGAAAAACACAACATTTCTATGATTTTTTTTTTATTCATTCAAAATATTCCAAGCTGACAGAATGTTTATACAGTTAAGTCCAGAAAACCTGGCAAACGATAAGCAACAATAACCCATATTACTCAAGAGTATAAAAGGTGGACGCCACCATACAAGTTCCTAAAATATCCTATAGTAAAGGATGTCAAAAGCACTCCAGTAATTTCATCAATAAGGTATGTCAGCATTTGGCTTACTATTCCTACATCATCTTTGTGATAAAGCAGCTAAACAGAGAGTTCAGTGGGAAGACAACAGTTTTAGCCGTTCAATTAAGTATTTTTCTGAGTCTGTCATAAGATAAATTACTGTGCATCCTGTAATGCATTCATTGATTTTCATTTTCCATTGTTAAATGCTCTATGCCATGTACCTACTTTGCCTATTTTTGAGGTTATTTGGGCCTTTTTATTTTTCTCTGTGTACTCATTAAGGAAAACAGTACCATACCTTTTTCATTTTTAGTGCCATTCCTGATAACCCAACATGTTCACAATTCTGGAACCCTTAGGTCCAAATAAGATCAAGTTTTCTGCAATGTCAGGGATTTTGAATTACTGGATTTTTAGGATGCCCGAGTCCACCCAACTCTAGCAGGTATCTGATATTAGTTGGGAAAAGTAAAGACTGTTGGTTGTGCTGGCCACATGACACCCTCTTATCCATTGGCCAAAGAAATAGATGATCTTTATCCATCTGCCCTATAGATCTCAAGGTCTGAAAGGGGTACTTTACTTTTTATTTTACATACGATACCGGCAAAGTGCTTAACATTTTTACATAGAACGCTAAGATCTAAAACTGGAATAATAATAATGTTAACATTACTCAAAGCAGGTCATCTCTATACTGAAACAGGAGGCTTTTTCCCAGCAATACAAGAATGGGCTATTAGAATTAAACATTATGACAAGCATATCCTACAACTAGATGTTGTTGACAAATGCTGAAAGTGCGGAAATGCAGTTGAGTCCATTGAACACATAATGGCAGGATGTTAAGCTTTATCAGAATCTGCCTACCTAGGTCACCATAACCAAGTTGTGAAACTAATATATCAACACCTGGCCTTGACTCAAAAATCGGATAAAAGAAAAATACACCTCCTTATTACTAATACTTGCCACTAAAGATTCTCAAGTCAATTGATTACCTATTATAGTGGTATAGAGTATAAACCTATTTCAACTGATAAGATGGTGAAATTTGATTGCACCGATTTACTGTTTATTGACAAAAAAAATCTGCAACCATCATTGACATCACTTACCGATATTTCATAATATAAGGAAAACTGAAATTGAAAAACTAAGAAAATATGAGAACTAAGTTTAGAGATTAAAGTTATAAAAAAACAAACAATATACCCTGTTTTTATACCAAGCAAGGGGATAATGAAAACTGACCTAGCAGACACCTACAAGGCCCTTAATATCTAATATCCCTAAGAAGAATCTCGTTGCCTGTCAAAGAGCAGTACTATAGCAGACCGGCCACATCACCAGAAAACTCCTCAATGGACACTACTTAAGTAACCACAATAAATTCTGATTCTTTCTAACGAAGCTCAAACATGGCATTGCCAGAGAATGAATATTATTTCATTTATTTAATAAGAATAATATATTTATAATCCTGAGAAAATTTGTCTTAAAATGTATGCATTACACAAATCAAAACATTAAAATGATAGATAGCAAACAAAATATATGATCACACAAGTGACATTTGAAAGACGCATATTAAAATAAGATATAATTTAATCAATTAAACATTTTAAGCGTATATAAATTTTAACTGTAATACCTTAATTTGATCAAGTTCATCTGGGATAATGTCCTTTGTAACCACAGTGCCTTTAATCCTACAAAACAAAAACAATAATTTCATTAATCCATTTTTTTTTAGCTAGGCTAGTAGAAATAGAGCCATAGAGTTCTGCTATGTTTGAGATTTGCTCCATGTTTAGCAATTTTTCTCTAAAAAAAATTGTTGTGCGTTTGAAATTGATTTACAGTTTTTTACACCAATAGGAGGCCCTAGGTTGCTTATTTGCCTATGCCTAACGCCAGCCAGTCTATCAAAAAAAAAATTAAAGGGTAATACTACACTGGCCTACAAAAAGACTGAACTTAGTTTCTTGTTTGTAAAAAGCTTTGGTATGAAGCTTATGAACTTTGATTACAAGCTGTAATGAATACAGAAAATAGTGCTGACACTTTTTCAAATTGAGATTTTAAACAGTCAATTAGTTATCTCAACAAAAAAAAATATAAGCAAAGCTAATGATTCCAAAGTTAAGGTTAGGGCTAGGGACTTACAGTTTTCCAGTTTCCACAAGATGTTTGAGATTTTCTCCACTTCTATCAGTAGCGGATCCATTATAGCAGGAATCACTTACTATAAATAGACATAAATAACAATTAAAGGCATACACATGATTCGTAAGAACCAATCAAATAAAAACTATAAAGAAAAGCTGCTCTGCTTTGATAACATCATGATTGATGTTTTCATCTATGTTGAATTCCTTTATCACTTGTTACATCACAGACATCATGCCAAACCCAGAGCATGGAATGGATTCCTTGAGTCAGCAAGGAAAACCAGAGACTTGGCAGGAAAACCAGTGACTCAGCAGAGTTTAAGTCATTGATTAACAAGCATGGATGTTGGCCTTAGGCATCTCAGACAAACTAGGCAGCCACCTAGTATTTGCCTTTAGGCCTCCGACTGGTGGTGGCGTAGTCTCATTCAAGTCTCAGTGCAATTTTTTAGAGAAGAATTTTAAAGAAATTGCGAAACCTATCACTATCATCAATGTTATTGTTGGACTTTTTAATAAATTGCATAATATAATTTCTTTTCTTTTCGCTGTTTATTTTTCTATTTCATTTGGGATCACCAAATTAGCTTTGCCTAGTAAGTAAAGACTTTAGAGAGCCTCCATTGAGGATTAATTTAATCTTAGAAGGCCGGTCCTGATGATGCTATACTACTAGTACTAGATTGACCTAGAGTCTAGTAGACTCTAGTAGCTAAGTAGGTCACCTAGTCCTAGAGTGAGGGACACAGGACATTTAATAATCATCTTAATTATCTTACTTTTTTGAAGTATAGATCTATGTCTGTAATATATATTATTAATATATGATGAATTGAAATAATTAATATAAATCTTAATCAGTAAATGATTATCATTATGATTCAATTATATTCAATATGATTATGAAAATGAATATCAATAAAAATTGTATCATTTCATAAAATTCATTTATTTTATGATTGATCATGTCGCCTAAGGGTAAGGCAATAATCATTCATCAAATAAAGTAGGTAGATCTTGAATCTAGATCTAAAAAAAATATTCTAAAAGCAATGCACTTGTCTATCTAGAACCTAGATCTAGATTAATAGAAAAGAAGGTCTGTAGGCCGTACTGGTTAATATCCCAACATTTATATTGGGAGAATCGCGATCAGCCATCTTTAGAGGTATCAGATGGTAACAGGTTTTAAAGGAAGAGCTGCCAAACTAGTGTTTTTCAAAGTGTAACAACAGAGATCTACTAGACTTCTGGATCTATGTCTAAATATAAGCTCCATGGCCCTACTTTTGAAACGTATTTGCCAGCGTAGAATAAGGTGCGAGGAGTAGCCCTGCTGGCACAGGAAGCGCTCATCGGGTGAGAGGCGGGGGGGGGGGGGGGGGGGAGAGGCGGGGGGGGGGGGGGGGCGGGGGGGGCGGGGGGGCGGGGGGGGCGGGGGGGATAGACCAAAAGATGCTTTTTCTTATTGTCTGCTGGTCCGACAATGTCTGGAACACAACAAATCATTCACCGGCAAATCGTTCACGATACACAGACAACTGTTTCACCGACAAGGTTTTCACCGACAATAGGTTCACGACAAATGGCTCACTGACAATTGGTTCAGTTTACTGGATAGTAAGATATTGATAATATTCTCGTCGCGTGTTTAATTAAGTTACATTTACAATACACTCGAGCCAAGGGGATTGATACATTATACTCAGACGTAAATGATTATTTCTGCAAAAAAAAATAAAGTTGCAAAAATACTGTAATGATATTTTATTTAAAATTAATGTAAAAAAATGATAATCGACGTTCGTGAGAGTGAAGGTGGGCTGGGGGGGATAAGTTTAAAAAGATAAGTAAAAGTGATATTATAATTCACGGGCCAAAAGCATGTATGTGTGTCATGGGCGTAGCCAGGATTTTTCGGTAGGGATGATATATGTGGGTGGGTGTGCACATGCATAATCAATCTTTATAACATTCTGACCCTTCATTCTTTCGGGAAAAGTTTATTGTAACCTAGAAAAGGTTCTGCCTGGAGTTGACTCCCCGTCCTTGCCAACAAGGGAGTCTCGGGGAGCGCTGCGAGCTTCCCCGGCGGGATTCGGGGGGAGCCCCCGCCGCCAAACACTAATTCCGGTATTGAAAGCTAACAAAATGCATATTCTTATATATCTAGCCTACAGTGCATTATCCTGCTATTAAAAAGTTTTATTTCAAAAACTTAATCTGCTATTCTTACTTACTTAGATCCTCAGGCGCCATTCGGCCCATTGGGCGGCAAGCTGCTTCCACAAAATCTGTCACTGGCAATGTCGGAAGCCTCCTCCTACCTGCTCTGAGGTTCTCCATGAAAGTGTGGCGCCAAGTTATACTAGGATTTCCCTGTTTGCGCTTTCCTCGTAATGGCCTACGTGTCATCTCAACTCTTATTATGCATAATTCATTTTGTCGGATAACATGTCCAGCAAACCTCATGGGATGCTCTGTCACAACCTTACTAAGGGGTCGACTCCCAGTTCGGCAAAGGATTTCCTTGATTGAAACCTTATCTCTATAACTGACTTATAAAATCCGTCTTTGCCATCTTTGTTGAGCCACATTTAGTCTTTTTCTATTTTGGACAGAGGACAATTCACTGCCACTAGTAGAAATTTGTAACCTTCATGGCTACGCAATTTGGGGACAGGTGGCTGCAGGAGTTTGCCAGAGAGCAGTAGTCTTACTACTATCTCCCCGCCTACGGGGCTCTAGGGCCGGATTTTCTGTTAGGGTTTACTTCCTTAGCCTTAGACCTTACAGGGACAGACACACAAGGCAGTGCGGCTATTGACCTATAGCTAGGGGTTTGGTTTGTGGGCAGCAGGGCCAACCACTTGAAATTGTGGATCACTTTTGCTATCTTGGCTCGATCATATACTCGTAGGCCTACTGGATAAAAAGATAAACAACAGGATAGCCAAAGCAATGGCAACCATGTCACGGTTGCAGAAAAGAGTGTGGGACAACATATTGCTGACTAACAATACCAAAGTCCTTGTCTACCGGACCTGTGTGTTGAGCACCTTGCTATACGGGAGTGAAACATGGTCAACCTACTCATGGCAGGAAAAAAAGCTGAATGCCTGAGGCGGATCTTTAAAATAAGGTGGCAAGATAAGATAACCAATGAGGAAGTGCTACGAAAAGCAGGATGCCAGGACATCCGCTATGTTATAAGCAGCAGATGCCTAGGCTGGCTTGGCCACGTTTGTAGAATGCCAGTAGGGCGACTTCCACAAAACTTCTGTATGGCTATCTAATAGAAGGCAGGATGATATGCAAATGCGACTTGAAGGTCTTCAAAATCGGCACTAGCAGCTGGGGAAAAGTAGCACTGGATAGATCCACATGGAGAGAGAGCATAAGGAAGGGTCTCGGATTGCAGATGCCATACACAACAGAAACAGAAAGAAGGGTGAAAATACAACGGCGCCTAGTGATCACATATGTCCAACCTGCGATCGCAGCTGTGTATCAAGGATTGGCCTTTTTAGTTACACAAGACGTTGCAAAGGGAAAAGATCGTCTCTCGAGACGTTAAATGCCACAGATTCGTATACTGTACCAGGTTGAACGTGCGGGACACGGCATTCATGCAATGGCTCCTTGTGGGACAGCGACTGGACGTTGACAGATCGCTGCGGGAGCTTTTTTCCATCCCCGCACAGTACAATGTCGATGCTCTCGCACCCCTTTAGGCACTCCCGCATGAGCCTTGTTTCGCTACCCTTTGGCCTAGTCGTCCCCACTTACGACCGTTTCCACCCGGGCGCCACTTTGAGGCAGGGCAGCAAGCCCGAAAGGGCCGAGTATTTTGTCAATGTCTGGACTGTACAATGACATTAGACACATGCAGTGCGTCTCTCCGAACCACAGGGAACTAAACAAATGAAGTCGAATACAATCGCAATCAACAAAACGAGCACTCAAAGATATCTGCTCAGTGCCTGAGATATTTACAATGTCTTCACTAAAATATAAAACGTGATTTTGAATTTAAATAAATGATTTACCAAATTGCATTACCTCAGGAACCAAAGTAAGATTATTTGCAGACAATTGCATAATTCTCTGTGGCATTTTACGTCTTGAGAGTCTAACAATAAAAACAACACAAGACACAGATATTTTACAAAGAGAATTAGATGAATTACAGAAATGGGAATCATATTGGAGCATGTCTTTCCACCCAGAAAAATGCCAGTTGTTAAAAGTAACAAAAAAAAAAATAAAACAAATAAATTCCACTTATCTTATTCATGGCAAACCAGTAACACAGACTAAAAACGCAAAATACCTAGGTGTTATAATAAATGAAAAACTGTCATGGAATCCACATATTGATGAAACTATAACAAAATCAAACAAAACATTAGGATTTATTAAAAGAAATTTCTATAAATCAAATAAGAACATAAAATTAAAATGTTATTTAACCTTGTTTAGGCCAATAATAGATTATGCATCCTCCGTTTGGGACCCCTCAACTCAAGAAAACATTAAGAAACTGGAACAGACACAAAATAGAGCAGTGAGATTCATAACAAATGAATATTCACATTTGACTAGAGTAACACCTATAGTAAAATCACTAAATTTAGAAAGCCTTCAGGACAGAAGACTCAAAAGTAAAGTAGCAATTATACATAAAACACTGAACCATAATCTTCAAATACAAAAACAAAATTTTATAAAATACTCTGAAAGACACAAAGATAAAGGCACATTCTTCATCCCATATGCTAGGATAAATTTGTACAAATACTCCTTCTTCCCTAGTGCTATTAGAGCATGGAATAGGTTGCCTGAGCTAGCCAGGAATACCAGTGACTTGGCAGAATTTAAGTCATTGGTTAATATGCATGACTAAATGCATGACACGTAGGATGTAATCATCTTCTTTTTTGAAGTAACGTCTGTATTATACTAGATAAGAAGAAGATACCCAACATATGCAGTTAATTCATGATGTATTTTTTTTTTGTTTCTTGCTGCTGCCAATGCTCCGTTGATCGAAATCAACGTTTTGACTTGGACGTTGGCATATGAAGAACTTTTTTGTATCTCTTCATATGTAAACTGGTGGACGTGTTTCACCTGCTATTTTATCGATCACTGACGCCGACCGTAAGACGTTAATACATTTACACCCTTTACTTATGTTCAAAGAAACTAGAACATTTATCACATCGAAAGATAATAGGCAAGGATTTCTCTTTTAATTCTCGCTGTTGATATTGATTTCATATGCCACTTTTCCCTCACTGTTAGTGTCGATTTTGAAGAGTTCTATGTCGCTTGGATACATCAGTATACCTTAGCAGTGGACGACCAGCGGATCTCCTGCCTTCTGTTAAATGACCATACAGAATGTCTTGTGAAAGTCGACCTTGTGGCATTCATAATAACTAAATAGGCCTATATGTACAAATGAAAACAAATCGTCATGCCATGACTAACATGCTATAGAATACTCGACACCCTTTATAGTGTAAAGAATTGCAAGCCTATAACAAATCGTACAAGGTCGGATGTGAACTACATATTTTCCTAATTCTAATTACAAAAATAGCATATCTTTACAACTGTAGACCTACTTCAGTGGAAGCACTAGGCCTACTTGTTAAGTTACTACACTTTATAATATTCCAATGATAGGCCTTTAGATCTAGAAGACGATGCGCATACTTTTCATGAACATTAATTTTATAAACTCTTGAATAAAAAATCATAGTATTTCACATGGATACGCAACCCCAGCTGCGACCAACATATTTTGCCCCAATGCGTCTATTTTTATCGGAAAATGGATGGGCGATGTCTAGATACTTTTAGTTTTTCCATAGGTCTAACCATTACGGAGCAAAAACTGAAAACTAAAATAGCTGCAAACTGTTCAGCAATAGTAACTCTACTCTAGGCCTATATATGGATCTTTAGATCTATATTTAGGCTAGATGATTGACTCAGTCTAAATCATTCAGAAAATGGATGAAGTTTTTATATCTTACAATATATATAGGTCTGTGATCTAGATCTAGATCTAGCATGGTTAGCGGTGAACTTTTTATGACTTTTTTTTTCAACCAATGAAATCTGTCGTCGTTGCAAGTTGTTTACTGTTTAGGATTACAAATTTTTACACTACTATTAGATCTATGTCTTTGTTATTTTCTTCCCGACAGGCTTCAGATCTTACTTAGCAGTCTTACTGCTTGAAAGTCACAGTATCTACTGATTATCTAGAAATGTAATCTGATTTATTGTAATCTAATTATTCTAGTGACTAGTCTAACGGCCTAGACCTAGTCGACCAAGACAGTAGACCCTAACGAGTTACTCTATAACTATAGTTAGGCTCTAGTCGTCTAGACCTAACTAATGATCGAATCCAGATCTATATAGATCTCGTTGCCAAGCAACGGCTGTAGGATAAACGAAATCAGTTCAGAACTTTAATTTTAATTTCAGTCAGACTCAGTCGCCTAAGTAGGCCTAGCTTCAGTAGGCAAGTAGCTAGACCTACTGCTCAGTTACAGTAGTGAGTAGACTCTACTGATTACAGATCTGAGATTAGGCTACTTTACTTTAGTTAATCGAACTTACAATAAAAAAAAGTTACTAGATCTAGACTTTACTCTAATACTTAATAGCGACACTAGATCTAGATTGACTAGATATCTTAAGGTTTAATATAAAATAATATATTTAGGCTATCTATTATATGTCGATAGATGTCTCTTCTGAGTTCTGTGTAATAAACTTTTTTTTCATCCAGCAGACAGTCTGTTAACTAGAGACTGAAGCTGATTAGAAGATTCTGCAACAAAAGGACCATCATATAAGCGTAAAGCAGTTCCATTCTTGCTTTAGTTTTAGCCCTCAATCTGGATATATTGCAGATTGTTCTTGTGGATCTTAAATTGTTTGAAAATAAACATATTTGTGTATGTCATTGTAAGCATAATACATAGGCTTGAAAAGGTTATGCTAAGCAGTAGTTGCAAGCACACATCCCTGTTTGACACCTGTAATGGATGTTTGTGTGAGTTGTGCTTGATGTATTTCTACAGTACCTTGTCTTGATAATAATCCTAGATGCTTGGGTATCTTGTATAGTGTATTACAGATGCAAGTTCTACTACTAAGACATACACCATCACAAACAAAGAAGAACAGGGTCAATGCCAAGTAACTAAGTTCACTCATGATGAAGTAGAATAATGAACTTTAATACAGAATGGGCCACAGTTGAGTCAGTAACTAAAAGTGATGTTATCCCTTTAAGAGCCTAGCAGTAACTGTCCTAAAAATCTCTAACCTAATGTTTATGTGGTTACTAAGAATGTTGTGTTCAAAGTCTGTCTACTTCAGTGCGTTTCTTAACTAAACTACATGTCTAACACACCAATGCTGACCTCAAAAGATTGGACTCTGTTAAATTTTATTGTACATTATGTTTCTTAATCAAAATGTTCAATAAGCTGGAGTAGTTTGGAAAGGTATCTAATTATATTTAGGAGTTTGAAATGACCTCTTCTGCTCACCAACTATTATGATGTAGAGCATCTTTTCTCTATCAGAATTTTTCCTGCATATGTCGTAGAGAGGATATCATGGCTGTAGTGGATCTACCACTCCTGGATCCTCATTGTTGTTGGTTCACTGGAATCTCCTGTTTTTGTATATATATAGTGACTGTATTTGCAGTGCACATGTCCTGTGGGACATGGCTGGCCCAATTCCTAGCATCATAAGAAGAGATTTTATTGAGTTTTAAGTTGACCTTATTATTTCTACTGAAATCCCACTGATCCCTGTAGACAGTTTCTATTTTTCATTCCAATATTACTTTTTAAAATTAAGTTTTTTATGGTGGCTCATCTAGGCATTCCAACACTGTAAGACCTTGTAGAGAGGCCAGTTTGACATCATATATTGTGTTCAGCTGTTTGGTTTGATCAGTAACTTTTTATGATCATTTTGATAAAGGGGGTCACATTTATGCCATCATATGAGCTTTGCTATTGCCTAAGGACAAACTTTCTCGTATTTTGTTGCAGGTGTCCCTCCAGAAGTTATTAGCACGCTGCCTAAAAAATGAGTTTCCCTTCTTTATTAACAATTTTGAAAGCTTGTAGAGATAAGAGCTAGGGTTCGCCTTGTTGCCTCTTTTTCTCAATGCAGGATTTCATCTGTCCAAGATTCTACATGAATTTTGTTCTGAAATCTTTAATATGTTCACAAAAATACCACTGATTGATCGATTGAATCATTTATCAAGAGATTTCAGTAACTGCTAAAAAGATTTGCTTGAAATTTCCTACACAGGTTCCTTTTACCTCCTAGTTACTTGCTAAAAAACAGTGTTGATAGATTTATAGTCTTAATGTCCCTATTGTG
Source organism: Biomphalaria pfeifferi (assembly GCA_030265305.1). Taxonomy (NCBI): domain Eukaryota; kingdom Metazoa; phylum Mollusca; class Gastropoda; family Planorbidae; genus Biomphalaria; species Biomphalaria pfeifferi. The sequence continues at coordinate 497,914 of JASAOG010000255.1, forward strand.
GATACTTCACAAAGTTAGCTAACAAAACCGATTTGATGTTTTAATTTTTTTTAATGGAAAACACCAAATATCTTTTTGAGGGCATATTAAAAATGTGTGTGTATTTTGTTTATTACAGTGTTTTGGGGTTAGGGAATATATAGAATTGAGAAGTAAAGAAAATAAATTGTATTTAAGACTAAACTTTTTTTGTTGTGGAGGGGGGAAAGAAAAAAGTGGTAATAGAATTTACTGGCCAAAATTAGGGGTGGGGGGGCATTATTAAGTGGACCATTCCAATTCAAGTCACATGTCTATGTGGAAGAGCATTTTCAGGGTGAAAAAAAAGGGCGTGGGGGCCAGAAAGAGAAGGGGAGAGACATAAGGAGAAAGAGAGAAAAGGAAACTATGGGCATGCATTATGATGTGCTGTGTGCAAATAAAAAAAGAGGGAGGGGGTTCAGAAAGAAAGATGGAAAGGGGGAGAGAAATAGAGACGAAGACAAAGAAAGTGAGAGAAAGAGTGAGCTGTTCAATTCAACATAGCAGAGACTAAAATTTACAAGCTTAAAAGTATGTCAGAGAGGGCATGTTACAACGCAGGCCATTTTATTGGAAGGGCAAAAAAATAATTAAATAAAGGGGAGGAGGTTCCAGCCAAAATAAACTGTGAACAAATCAGCTGGTATAGCCTATGCGTAATGCTTGTGTATTTCTAAATGTAGAATTAATCTCTAGTTCTAGATTCACTACTGACATTAAGTTGGTGTTCCTACATAGTTAAAATACTCATAATCGTCAATATCAAACTCCATTTGAGTGAGTGATTGAGAGGCTCAAATCCTCTCTTGCAAGAGCCCTGGACAGAAATCCTGCTGTCACCATATAGGTCGAGAATTTTTTGTTTCCCAGACCTGTCAAGAAGGAGATCAGCAAGTCTGGGCAGTCAAAAAGAATATGAGACACAGTTTCCTCTTCTTCCTTGCAGCAGGAGCACAGTGAATCAAAATTTGACCATAGCTATGAGAAATATTAGCCTGTTCTGCACTGTGCTCAGGTCTGAACAGCTTCCTCCAAGGGGAAGTGCAGTCAAGGCATCTCATGTGCTCCAGACTCCACTGGCTTTTTTTGGGACTTGATTTATTTTTGGATTATAGCAGAGCATGATGAAAACTCGAGACACACCCTGCTCGGTCGGTGGTGTTAGCCCTCCCTTGTAAGCCAAGGAGTCTGCAGTGGTTTTGCCAGTCACACCTATGTGACTTGGTATCCACTGCATTATTACAGGGGTGCCATAGCATGGCTTTATGTTGTGTGAAGCCATGAGTGTTAATATTGGATAGGGAGGGGGCATGGTCCAGGGCCTTGCAAAGCCTGTAGTACAGGTTTTGAGTCAGTGACCATAACAATCTGTGTTGCCCTGAAATGTCCCTCGCCAAGTTAAGATTCAATGACTTTTAAGGCTGCACAGACTGCCATGGCCTCCGCATCAAAACTGCAAACACTACAACTACATGGTCCAAAGATTTAAACTGAGTCAGAGCCAATAAACTTGATAGAGGCTCCATAGCCTGCTCTTTCAGAGTCTATCGATGCTGACCTGTCAGTATATGCAATAATGGCACTGGGCTTGAAGGCATTGATGGTCTCCAGTGCTAGAATTTGAAGGTCGTTAGATGAATGTAGTTAAAATACTAGAATCTAGCTAGATTAGTAGATTCTAGATCTAATTTAAATTGAGAAATCATGATCTAATGTTTAGTATTTTTGTTTTAACAGACCATGGAGTTTACAGATAGTGAAATACGTGAAGAACTAGCACGCCTTGGTTACAAAGATGTGCCAAACAATAAACTGGCAGAATTTAAAAAAGGTTTTTTTTATTTATTTAATTTGTCTATGCTTAAAGGATTTTTAGCATCCACATAGGATTATTAATTTTGTTTTATTAAATTATTTGTTTAAATCTCTTTTTCTTTGCAGATCTTATGAAGCTTATAACTACAGAAAAAAGCAAGAGCAACTCTCTAAACGGTAGTGCTGAAGTGGATTACTTTCACTCAAGACCTGACTCAGAATATCATGTGATTAGTGAAGGTATGTCTTTTATAAAAATCAAAAGCATGGTACCATGAATGTCACTTATAAATCATAGGCTGAGTTCTAAACACAAATAGAACACAACCATTTTTTTTTGTAATGAAAATAAAAGATTGTTTTATTGCTGGTACTGACATGCTGTTACTTTTTCCAAAATTGCAATATTATTTATGATAGTAATGGAACATTATTAATTAGTTCATTAGATTACACTATAGTCATTGCTGTTAATATGATTTTGGTACAGGTTGTGTCTGTGGCACAATTATTCACCCTCCCCTCCCTATGTTGCTCCCTGTTATGTATATTTCATTCGGATTGTTGCTGCAGCATAGCATAATGTACTGAGAGATTATATCAGATAGAGAAAATGGATGAAGAAGAACATTTTTTCAAAATGTGATTTTTTTAATTTTATAAAATACTATTGAATTTAGTTTAGCTCCACTAGTTGCTGGTATCACTGGCCTGTATACATTTTCCTAAAAACATTTCAATATTGAACACACATTTATGCTTTATGGCTGTAAAATAAACTGCCTGCTGTCCTATATCATTATTGTATTGTTTAAGAATTTTACAGATGTAGTTATAATTGAAAAATTATTACTGTTTGAACATTTTTCTTCTGAATCAAGAGGTTTTGAATGTGATAGCTAATAGACAGACATTTTAAACTTAGCTATTTTCAGACATCCCCAAGTCCACCCATCTTAAGGATACCTGACATTCGGTGGAGAAAGTTAAGAAAGCATAGTGATGGTTGGGAGTTGTTGTGAGACAAGCCATTAATAATGTCAATGTTGTCAGTTATTTTTCTGTTTAAACATAAAGCTTTCTCTCAATGACTTTGTTTTTGACAGATTACAGTCATCCAAGCAAAGGGAAAACATATACATTCAATGATGTGAGTTTAAATAAAAGTTTCTGTCACTTTTATGTTTAGCTTTATCAGTTATGAAAGGATGAAGCTTATTCATCTGGTAATAGATCAATACAACCAGTATTGTATCAAATGAAACATTTAAGATCAAATTAATCTTTAGCATGCTTCCATTTGCTTTAAATTCTAAATGATCATTGAATACATAAATATTAATTATCAGGAAATATGTAGAAAGGAAAGTCACATCAGTGAAGTTCATTTTCTATTTTCTCATTATTTTATCTTATTAGTAAGTGGCCAGTTGGTGGCTACATGTTATAACACATTATACAATGCACACACACAAAAATGCAATAGGCCTACTAGAAGTCCATGGGTATTGTGTTGAAGGATTGACTGTTGGCTTGTTAGGGTTGGGGTAAAATGCGCACCAAAAATTGTCAATGAATTTGATATGGGAATTATCAGGAACCAGATATAACTGATTTTTAATTATTCACTTTTCACAAGGAGAAAAAAATGAATAAAATTAGAATCAAGCAGAACTTCAACTTATTCAAGTGAGATTTGTGTTTGTAGGGATACAGAGAAAACTGGCACTACAGAGGACTTGATGAAGACACAGAGGATTCTCCTGATTACAGCTACAACAAAGCAACTAGAGCGCCAGGATCCTACAGCCTATATGAAATGCCAGATAGTTCCAGAAGTGACAACATTTACTGTCCTAACTATGACAGTGTCAACAACAGTGTTCATGATGACGCTTTCTTGGAGACAGGGTTTGAAACAAAACCTTTGAAAAGAAAAACAAGCAGGTAAGTTGTCAATAACATTTGTCTGCATTTAATTCCTCCAGTTACTGATATTTTAACTACCATTAGCATTTAACCTTTCAAAACAGTCAAGTAAAAAAAAAATGCAGATAGGTATTAATGGAAAGTTGTGGCAAAGCTCTCTAATTATGATGATTACAATTTTATTGCAAGTATCAATTTGAATAATAGAGAAATTTGGGGGCATAGATAAAAGGAAACCTAGAGAAAATAGCAAGATAGAGAATTTTTTTTTTTATATAAATAAGTAGACAAACAATGTCATATAGACTTCATTTTGAAAAATCACTGTTTCCAACTTTGTGCTTTAAACAATTGAGCTTAAAACTGAATGAAAATCTACAAGAAGCAGTGTTGAATCCTATTTATTACTGATGAATCTTTTCCTATGAAGGCTCTTTAGACATTGACCTTAAAGGGAAGGACTTCTTCCAGAGACGATGAATGAGAAATAGGCTCCTAAGGGTGTAGATAAACCATCAATTAGATAATCACATAATCACATCTCTTAGGCCAGGATCACACTGAACTGTTTCTTCATAATGAAATTTGGGGGCATAGATAAAAGGAAACCTAAAGAAAATAGCAAGATAGAGAATTTTTTTTTTTATATAAATAAGTAGACAAACAATGTCATATAGACTTCATTGAAGACTTATGAATATTAACAATGTAATAATAATAGTAATAACATAGAATCTGCCAGGCAAATATTGTAATCAAGTTGGCAAAACTTTTGCCCTGCACGCATCTTTATTTGTATGGAGGGAGGTAGGACTGTGGTTGTTGATAGTTTGAAAATATTAAAACCTGCATTTTTACATTGCTTACCGAACAGATGACCCACAGTTCACTCTAAATGAGTCACAGTAAGTGTGAAAACAGAAACTCTCTTTGTAATCTAGTTTATGTTTAGTAACAATGTCAGCCAATGTTTATCATTATAAGAGCTTTATTAAAAATTTGTTTCTACTTGCTCATGTTACTGTCAAATCAACAGAAAAACATCAAATGGTAAAAGCAGTCAAGTGGTTGATGAGTCTACAAATGCATGTGATATGGGTAAGTTGATTATGTGAAATGCTTCACAGGTCCTCAATGTTTGATCTTGAAGATAAACCTTATTATAAATATATTATTTTTAGAGCAGTTTTTGTTTTTTAAATTGTGTAATATTTAAAAAAAAAAAAATGTGTTTTCAAAATGAATCCAATGTTTTTGTTGTTCTTTAAAACTATTTTTTAGCTGATCTGTATGCTCTTTATGAAAGAGTTAAAAACATGGCCATCAGAGACTGTGAGTGTGGAAAAACTGTTTCAGCTGTTTCTGAGGTTAATACAATTCATTTTAGCTCTTCTATGTCATATGCTACTGTAAATTTCTTCCAGCAGATTTATATATATATATATATATTTCTTTTAACCTGAGCTGAAATATAAAAGCTACTGCACAAAAACAAGAAACTAAATTGTAACTTAAAAAGAATTTGGATGGCCTATCTCATTTACATGTTAATCAGTACTTATACACTTAGCATTTTAGTTGCAGTTTGACAAAAGAAAAATATTTTTTCAATTCATTTTCTTTTTCTTAACTAAAAATCATTTTTGTTTAATAAGTAATTAAAAACAACTGTAACAAATTAATAATGCTCAATTATTTTTAATCTATTAACAATTACTAATTTAATTAGCTCTTGTTCATTTCTGATCTTTTTTGTTTCAGTCTTCATATTGCATGAGGGGACCCAAGAAAAAAACTTCAAGTAATTTACTTAGAAAGATAGAATACATTTATTTCTTAGATTATAAGCTCAATTCACTAATGAGTCATTTTGATGATCCAAAACATCAAAGCTAGTTTGTAAATATGGTAATTATAATCCAAACTTAAAAAATAATATCTAAATTAAAAAAAAAATATTTTGAGATGCCAACTGAAAGTCACACATTTGTGTGAATAGCCAAAAAAACCTATTTAAACATTTCAAGTGATATCTAATAGATCTAGTTGTTTCTAGATAATCCGACCACACCATTATGGTCCTACACACTGGCTGGTCCAATTACACAAACTGTGTTGTAAGAATGTTCTGGTACTAAAGATTCAGCTTCAGTGGTAGAATGAAATAAAATCTTCATTTATTAAATCGGAATCCTTTTTCCTTGATATACAATTTCAATTTGTAACATACAATTTTAAATGTAGAGTAAAATATAAAATTTCAAATGTAGGATATATCATATAATTTTTAATCTAGAGTTTCCCCTAAAGGCACAGTCCTGGGCCTTAGATTAAGAAATCATGGGTTACCCATGCATTATGGTCCTTCTCTCGACCTGGCGGTGTGGTCTAAAAAGAAGTGCTTTGCAATATTATTTAAATTAACCCAGATGTTGGAAGGAATACTATAATAGCCCTAATGCCCAAGGGGCTTCAGGCTTGATTTTTCTTCATTGTTGACCTTTCAGCAGAAGTTAGAAGAGTATCTCTCAATGAGATAAGGTAGTTTTAAAAGGTTCAGGTATACACCTTTACCTGTCAGTAAATGCAGTTCAGCAGGCTTATTATCTAAGCCAAAGTACCAGGCCAGGTGTTGGACTTTGTTGTTAGAGGCTATTTGATAGGCAAGCCAATTAGGACACCTCTGGCTATGACAACCTTTGAAACCATAATTTCAATTGTGGTCTTGCACAAAAGCAACATATATTAAGCTTTTTCTCCAGTGTTTTATCGAATTGTCTAGCATCTTTTTGTTCATCATATACTCATTATCTTAATTTTGACTGTATATAGCTAAGCAAAAATTGACCATAACAGCTTTGTTTTAAAGTAATATCTTAATTTTGACTGTTTATAGCTAAGCAAAAATTGATCACAACAGATTTGTTTTAACTGTTCTTTATTTATATAAGATTGCAAAAATGATCTAACAATGCAAATTTTTTTTTAAAAATATATTTTAATGTAGTAATTAAAATTGGAGAACCTCCCCACACCAGAAATTTAGTTCGGATTGTCCCCTTTAAGCGTCACCAGATGTATCAACGGCTGTGGAAACTACAGCCTGCTATTGGTGATGATGTCAGATATCACACTAGGAAAGCAGTGCATGCTAAGATGCTTAAAAGGGAGGACATCAAAGTGAGTTGAAATAGTTTTTGTTTGTTAAATATGAGAGAAGCCTGAAGTAAAGCATCAGGAGTACAGGGCTGGATTTGGAGGTCTTGAGGACATTAATTATTTCCTGAATAAAGGAAACAATTTTGTTTTTTAATTATTTCAACAAAAATGTAATTTGTTAAAGTCAAATAAAATTTATAAAAAAATAAATTATCACTTAAACATAATGGAATTTAGTGAGCTTTTTTTGACATCTAGTGTAGAGGTTAGCTTCGATAGCCGGATTCATCCTTTCATCATTTGGTGCCTTTTCTTTATAATTTTCATTATTGAGAACCAGGGTACTCCAATGCAATTTGAGATCATCAAAACAAACTACATTCGTACTGTAATTTCAATTTTTGGGAAGGTAGCTCTGAAAATTAGATCTCTAAGGATGTCATATACAGCTTCTTAGATTGATCTTTTTCATAGTCTTTTTTGTATAAGACTCAAAGATACAAATTAAACCAACTCATTAATAAGGTTAACTTCTGAATTGTCTTTGTAAACTTTAACCAGTTCCTCTGCATCAGCATATATATCTGCCCACCTGCCCTCTCCAAATCTGGCCCTGCATGAGTGCATGCTAAAGTCCTTGAAAGGGAAGACATCAAAGTAAGTTGAAATATTTTGTTAGTAAAATATGAGAGAAGTCTGAAGTAATGCATCCCATTATCATACTACTTAGAAATGAACTTAGCAAAAATGTGTTCAGGCTATTGTACCAAGCAGCAACTACTTTGAATTTCCTCATTTGATCCTATTGAATGCTGAGCAATGTTGTTTAGTTGATGCTCTTTTTATAGCTTCATCTCAAGACCATCTGGTTTATGAAGCAACAACAAAAGATATCATTATATCTCGTGCTTGTTGACATTGTTCATATTTTAAATTTTACCATTAGCAAGGGAGTTCATATTTTACTGTTGAATGTTACAGGTGTAAAGTCAGTGTGTTAAAATCACTAATGAATCTGGCTGTATAGTGTTGGAGTTGTATATTCTTATCTAGTGTATCATAAACTAACAATGCTTTTTTTTCTCAGCTTCTCATTGCTTCATTTAACCTCTTTCTCTTGGTCACACCCTATGACTGCATTCCAAATCAGTTGAACTTAATGTGTCTCTCCTCATTCTGTGTGATGGCTGAGGTTCTAATCCCAGTGAAGACTTTTGAATTTTGTGAATTTTAGGACAGCCAAAATCCCCCAACTCTAATGGTTACCTGTTATTAGTTAGGGAAAGTCAAGGTGGTTGTGTTGGCCACATGACACCCTCATTAACAATAAGTCATAGAAACAGATGAGGTTTACATCATATCCCATCATGTGCCCCATGGATCACAAGTTAGAAAGGGTAACTACTTTTACTACTTTATCATCTGTGATAATATTGTTTGTAAATGGTCAAGTTTGAAGTGTTCTTCTAGAATCTAGATATTCTTTTGAGATTTCGTTGGCCCATAAAAGATTCAACAATGAATAGTTTTATATATTTATTCATATTCCCATTGACTAAGCATCTTCTGCATGTTATTACTAAGTCTGTTAATACAATTTTTTCAGTCAACAAAAATTTTTTTTTTGTTTGTGATTCTGTTTTGTTTCTACTAAATTATGCTGATTTACTTTAGTATTTGAGATTATATGGTTTGAATTAAAATTACAATAAAAATATGGTAATTAATTAATTAAAAATATATTAATAAGGTTTAATTTATTATTCTAGAGGTAATTATTCACAGAAAAATATGTTTATTATTCATCTTTCTGTATTAGATTACTTTTAGTATGTTGTATTTGATTATAACTTTTTCATATTCGTAGAATCCTCATAGGTAAAACTGCTAATATATATTTCTGTCACATTTATATGTCACTAGTAGGAGTGCCATTGACAATCACCACTGCATTCATCTTGCTTGTAATAGGTTGTAATAGAAATCCTTTTAAAGCATGGTGAATAAAACAACAGTATGTTTATATAGAATCCTAACTAAAAAATGACATATGCATACATTACACAGTTTTATTTGTGAAAATGATGTATTTTATTGAAAATCTGATTTTACTAATGCCCTCATTGTAATAAATCTATTTCAAATAGTCATAAAACTCTGTAACCTCCCCTTACCGGACATTTAGTTTAACAGTAGCTACCGGTACTTAGTGTACCTATTTGTTTGCATAGTTCAGTCAACTAAATTTGTTTTTCCCTTACAAAATCAGTTTATTAATTTTTCAAAAGTTTTCTGATTTGTTAATTCAGGATTATTATTGTGAATGTGGTTAAGTTAAAAAATTTCACTTTCAGACCTTGTATTCTATGTGGCAGATTATATAAAGGTGAGGTAATTAGGGTGTCATGTGTTCAGTACAATGACCAACCATCTTTACTTTTCCCCAACTAATGTCAAGTACCCATTAGAGCTTGTGGACTCAGAAGTGCCTAAAATTAAATTAAAGATTGCAGTTTTCACCAGGATTTGAACCTGGGACACCCCAGCTAGAAAGCCAAGTGCTTTAACACTCAATCACTCTTCCCCCTAGTGAGTATGTGAGTGCTATGTAAACTGTATGAATGTGTTAGTAGAATGTGTTCTCTATAAATGCTTTCACTGATTTGTCAAGTATTACAGTTGGCAAGGGATCCATTTATTACTATTTCGCCATTGATCCATTTTTTAAAATTTTTTTTTATTGAACTGAACTATTAAATTATAAAATTTGTACAACATTTGTAAAGATTGTATAACAATGCAAATTGTATTATACCACAGCTAAATTGTTTCAGCCTTGTGTATTATTTTTAAAAAAATAGTATGTGCTTTAAATGCATATATCTTCCACTTTATTAATTACCCATGCCACTTTTCTATATTCCTTGGCAGGTGTTTCATAAAGTGTTTGTACCTAACCCTTATGTTGTGCCAACAGACAAGCCACATTATAATTTACGATGGAAAGTGCGCAAGGCGAATGCCCTCTATGAAATGCCGCCACATGGATTTTATCATGAAGTGTAAATTCAGTGGAACTCACTTTGGTTTTCACTGTTGAGGAAATCTTAAAAAGGAAACAAAAATATATTTTATTGAAATTACATCAAGTTCATGACTCTTTTTTTAAACATTAAAATCATATATTTCATGAAAAAAATAAGTATTAAAAGATATTGAATTATTTCATAAAATTATATTCTTTTATGTTATTATTTGTAAAAGAAATGTGTATTTTCTTTTAAAGAAAGAAAGAATGTTTATAATGGAAACATCTGAATTTGTGAACATTTAATGTTACTTTTAGAAGTGTGACATTTAAACAAAGAGAGATGGTAGTTATTGAAAATTGCTTCTATAACATTTCATCATAATAAAGACAAGTTACAAAGTGTTGGTTATGATTTTTTAATAGTTAAAATTTCATTGTTTTGTTGACAACATTATATCATTCCACTGTTTTTTTTCTAAAAGATCCCTGTAGGGAAAGTTATTTTTGTGCTGTCTGGCTATTTATTTGTCTTCCTCTTTGGAACTAAAAAAAACCTTTAGTTCTAATTTTAAATTGTCCTTAAAAAAGGTACAACTACAAAGCTATAAGCCTACACTTGTCATGACACACTTCTTCTTCATCTTAACTATCAACTTCTGGAGCAATAAACAAGTAATTAAGTAGTCTTGCATAAATGAGTTACAAGTAAGGATGGGATGCAGCACCCGTTTTAACATTTTCACTGGGCAACACCAACTTAATTAAAATACACAATTTTTTTTTTCAGGATTATGTGGCATGCAGCGTTTAAAACCTAAATAGCACACTGCATCACATTAAAGTCGAGTGACGATTTTTAAATTCTTGAATATTTACAGGCAGCTTTAAAAAAAAATGTATATATTTTATTTAATATAACACTACCTTCACTTTAATTTAGTATAATTTTGAGTTTCAATTGTCACGTATTACAAATTGAATTCTACTTTTAAATGGCTTGCCTAGGGGAACGTGACAATAGAAAAAGGTAGTTGTGTCACTTATCTTAAGTCTGAATTTAATCAGAGACTTACAATGAATAACAAAAAAAAATGACACAAGAAATCGGAAGGTAAAATATCAACTTAAGGTTTAATAAAATATAACTCAATACAAAATGGAAGGGTTGACCAAAACCCTTTTACAAAAATGGCATGTAAAAATATTACAATACAATAGTTTGAAAATATTACAAATACAAGCAAGGCCTTGAAAAAAGAAAAATCTTAACTTACACGATCAATTGGTATACCACGCACGGGTCACGCAATGTCTCCGCTATTCTGTCTCACGGCTGTCTCCGTATGTCTGTCCGTCAACGTCACGCGGGCGGTCTTTATATAATCTACCGCGCGTCGATCTCAAGACAAATCTAGGAATTTCTCGAACCAAATACGTCATCAATTTCCCAGATCTAGAACGCTCTTCAAAGAGACAGAAAAAAAAACACCCTCCTTTCAACCAGAGGTACACACACAGGTCAAGGACCGGTCACTGTCTGTGTGGCTTGACGAATAAAAAAGAAAAAAAAAAAAACTTATTACACAAGGGGGCAGACAACCTACAGGTCAAGAAAAAAAAATAGTATCTAGGCATTGTTACCTAGATACGTAACACCTCCCTCCTAAAAATAAAAAGTTTACATTTCCACGAAATGGAAATCTTTTTAGAATAATTAAAAAAAAAGGATATTTACATTACAGAATGTATTTATCATGATATATATAAAAAAAATATATACATCAAAATACTTTTTACAATCTAGATAAGGCATCGGCGATAACATTTTCGCTGCCTTTTATGTGTTTAAGATCTAGGTTGTACTCTTGTAAAAATAAACTCCACCTGAGAAGTCGTTGATTCTTGCCAGACATTTTGTGGATAAATGTAAGGGGATTGTGGTCAGTAAATACAACTAGTGGCCATCTGGACCCACTGATATAAAAATCAAAGTGTTGTATAGAAAGAATCAACCCAAGACATTCTTTTTCCACAGTAGAATAATTTCTTTGATGTCTATTAAATTTCTTGGAAAAGAAACAAATAGGGTGCTCTACTTGGAAATTATCTTCTTGGTAAAGGACTGACCCAACACCTGTGTCACTGGCGTCAATAGCTAACCTAAAAGGTTTTCCGAAGTCAGGAGCCATCAAAATAGGGGAGCTAGATAATATCTGCTTAATTTGGTTAAAGGCTTTCTGACATTCATCCGTCCAAGTAAATCGGACGTTCTTTCTCAGGAGGTTTGTTAAAGGACTGGCAATGACAGAAAAATTTTCGCAAAACTTTCTATAATATCCAGACATTCCCAAAAATCTTCGGAGTTGTTTCCGATCAGCAGGAATAGGGAAAGCTTGGATAGCTTCTACTTTGGCCATTACAGGTTTCACCTGGCCTTGTCCTACAATATGGCCTAAGTATTGGATGGAAGCCTGGCAAAAATCACTCTTACTCAGGTTTACAGTAATTTTTGCATGTAAAAGTTTAGTAAAAAGACAATGCAGTTGTTTACAATGGCTAGAAAAATCTTGGCTAAAAATTACTACATCGTCTATGTATGCGTGGCAATTCTCCATGTCAGCAAGCAGGGCATTTATCATTCTCTGGAAAGTGGCAGGAGCATTCTTCATGCCAAATGGCATCACTTTGTATTGGTACAGACCATCAGGGGTGACAAAGGCGGAGATTTCCTTTGCCCTATCAGTCAGGGGAACCTGCCAATAACCTGAAAGTAGGTCTATTTTGGTGATGTACTTAGCGTCACCAATACGATCTATGAGATCGTCTATCCTAGGGATAGGAAACGAATCGGTCTTTGTTACAGCATTTACCTTACGGTAGTCTGTACAAAAACGATAAGTCTTGTCCTGTTTAGGTATCAAGACACATGGGGAGCTCCAGCTACTGGAACTTGGTTCAATGAGGTCATTTTCAAGCATATACTTGATTTCTGACCTAAGTATGGCAAGTTTTTCAGGGTTAACCCTGTAAGGATGCTGCTTGACTGGAGTAGCCTCGCCAACATCTACATCATGCATTATAACATTAGTCTGTTTTGGTACATCAGAAAAAATGTCATTAAATTCATTAATGAGTTTCATGATAACTGGCCTTTCTGTCGAAGACAGATGAGACAGTTTTACATCCAAATTCTGTAATACAAAAGAATTAGGTATTTTGTATTGTCCAAATTTCTCCTTTACAATATCATCATCAATAGGAGAAACATGGCTATTTGAACAACTTTTGACTGTATTTAAAACACAATTACTCTTCTCTGAGTGATCTGGCCTAGATACATAAGGCTTCAGCATGTTTATGTGACATAGCTGAGTCTTTTTCCTACGGTCAGGGGTTTTGATTGTGTAATTGAGGTCACTAATTTTGGTCTCAATTTCATAGGGACCAAAATATCTGGCTTGCAAGGGTTGACCTGGTATGGGCAAAAATACAAGCACCTTATCCCCGGGAGAAAATTCTCTAACACGGGCCTTTCTATCATACCAGCGTTTCATGCTGGATTGGGTGTTTTGTAAGTTATTTTTGGCCAGAACACAAGCATCATAAAGTCTAGTTTTAAACTTAATTACATATTCTAAAAGTCCTTCAGTGGCTGTTGGTGACAACAAAGTCTCTTTTATACATTTCAAGGGACCGCGCACCGAATGGCCAAAGACTAAGTCAAAAGGGCTGAATCCCAATGATTCCTGGACGGATTCACGGGTTGCAAACAGCAGCATGTGGATTCCTTCGTCCCAGTCTTTTTCGTGCTCAAAGCAATAGGTTCGGATCATGTTCTTGAGAGTCTGATGGAATCGCTCAAGAGCGCCTTGCGACTCGGCATGATACGCACTCGACATGCAGTGTTTGATGCCCAACTGAGTCATGACTTGCTTGAAAAGATTGGCCGTGAAATTCGTTCCTTGGTCCGATTGGATGGACTTTGGTAGACCAAATAGAGTAAAGAACTTGATTAAGGCCTTTACAATGTTTGATGCTTTTATGTTCCTTAGAGGAATAGCCTCAGGAAAACGAGTTGAAGCACACATAATGGTCAACAGGTATTGGTTGCCAGCTTTTGTCCTTGGGAGAGGACCAACACAGTCAATAAGTACTCTGCTGAAAGGTTCTTCAAAGGCTGGAATCGGCTTCAGAGGAGCAACAGGGATCTTTTGATTTGGCTTGCCAACCATCTGACAGGCATGACACGATCGGCAGTACTGGATGACATCTTTCTTCAAACGTGGCCAGAAGAAGTGTGACATAATCTTGTGGTATGTCTTGTGGATGCCGAGATGACCTGACATTGGTGTGTCATGAGCCAGATTCATGATGTACGCTCGGTATCTTTCTGGTAACACGATTTGATGGCATATTCTCCCTTCTTCTTCGTTGGATGCGTCTGGAGGTTTCCATTTCCTGAAGAGCATATCATCTTGGATGTAGTAGCACGTTGATGCTAGCTCTGCCTCTTGTGATGTCATTGCGGTTTCTCGGAGTTTGGCGAGCTCTGGATCCTTCTTTTGGTCCTCAATCAACTGTTTTCGAGTTGATGCCGGCTTTTCAGAATTTGGCGTTGGTTCTTCTTCAAGAGAAGCAAAGAATGTGGTGCTCAAGTCCACATCATCTTGGTTACTGTTGGCTTTGATGACGTTCTCTTCTTGAGATGCTTTCAACCTCATTGCCCTTGTTACTGCACACGCTGGATATAACTCTAGGTCTTCCTCGGGTGTGGCAGATAAGTCGGGTGTTTGAGTGACGATGGGTTCGGCTATCACCTTTCCACCTGCTAAGTCATTGCCTAACAGCAACGAGATGCCTTCCAATGGTAATGTTGGTCGGACACCTACAACAACCGGTCCAGTAATGAGATTTGACTTTATGTCGATTAGATGTAGAGGCACATCTATACATCCAAGCTCTACGCCTCGTAACAGGATGCTCTTCCCAGTCGATGATGATTTTGACAAGGGCAAGATACCCTCTAAAAGTAGCGATTGTGAGGCACCTGTGTCTCTCAAAATGGTGATAGGTCGTAGACTTGTAGAATCACCGGGTAGTGATACAAATCCTTCCGAAATGAAAGGCTTAAAATCCTCTAATAAAACATCAATTTTGGTTGATGCAGACTGGACTTGGGTCGAACTCTCGCTGGAGTCATTGACATCTCTAGGAGACGCAGTGGAGAAACTCTTTCTTGAGTCAGTAGAACATCTTTTGGATGTATTTGGAGAACTCTTGATGGAGTCATTGGAACATCGGGGGGATGTCTTATGGGAACTCTTGATAGAGTCATGGGAACATCGGGATGATGTATTATGGGAACTCTGGATAGAGTCATTGGAACATCGGGGTGATGTATTATGGGAACTCTGGATAGAGTCATTGGAACATCGGGGTGATGTATTATGGGAACTCTGGATAGAGTCATTGGAACATCGCTGTGATGTACTAGGTAAACTCTTGTTTGAGTCATTGGAACATCGACTTGATGTATTTGAAAAACTCTTGTTTGAGTCATTGGAACATCGGCTTGATGTATTTGAAAAACTCTTGTTTGAGTCATTGGAACATCGGCTTGATGTACTTGAAAAACTCTTGTTTGAGTCATTAGAACATCGTAAAGATGAATTTGAAGAACTCACTGTTGAGTCATTTGAACACCGTGGAGACATTTTCGGAGAGTCTTGTACAGTCAATACATTTGAAACAGGTGGTGTCGAGGTATTCTTGATATGACTTGATGATGAGGAAGTAAACCTCGCCGACCACTGTACTGTGCAAGCGCTGACTTTTGAAGGAGCGTTTTCGTTTCTCTTTCTCAATTTCCAACAATCGTCAATTTTATGGCCTTCTCGTTTGCAGTAGGAACAAGTAGCTTTACTTGTAGTAGGTTTTCTGTCGTTTGTACTGCTGTTCTTGATGGAGTTGCTAGCAGTGGACTCAGGCTGTTTGACTTGTTTTGGCTTGACATCCGTCGTATACTTGGCAAATTGATGTGATATTATATAATCGTCTGCCAACACTGCAGCCTTGTGCACATCTTCCTCGCCACGATCAGCTATATGCGTACGGACGTCCAGCCGCACACAACTCTTGAACTCTTCCATCAGCATTAGGTTCTTGAATTTTGCAAAGTCGGTGCCGATTTCCTTGGAAGTGAGCCATTTCTCAAAGCGTCGCTCCTTTTCCCGCAGGAATTCTACATGGGTTTGGCCATCCGATTTGCGACAATCCCTGAACTGCTTTCGGTAAGCTTCCGGAACAAGTTCATATGCCTTAAGAATTAAGGCCTTAACAACATTATAATCTTTTTGTTGTTCAATGGTCAAAGAACAAAATACCTCTGCAGCTCTACCAGTCAAAACTGTTTGCAGCAAAGTGGGCCACAAAGTTTCAGGTACATTAAAATTTTTCACAGCAAGTTCAAATTGTGGAAAATAATTGTCAATTGTGGCTTCATTAAAGCGTGGAATTATTTTCAAAAATTTTGTTGCTTCAGCAGTATGACTGGCAGGGGAAGAATCTGGTCTTACATTAGCAGCTAACTCTAATTTTTTTAACTCTATTTGTAATTTCATTTCCATTTCTTTCTGCTCTCTAGCCATTTCCTTCTGGGCTTCTATTTCCATTTGTTTTAATTTTATCTGAAGTTCTAAATCTGATTTACCCTCATCGGGTCTAAGGGTTTCTAAAAGGTCTTCAGAAAATACTTCCTCGTCTACATAATGGATTACAATGTTATCTCTTATTTCTTGTTTAAGGGCATTTGATTTTATTTTTAACCCTAAATGTTTTGAAATAAGGACCAGTTCCTTCCTAGTAAAAGCATCAAGTTCTTTCACAGAGGGATTTGCAAGAAAAACCTGAATATCCATGACTAACTAGCAACTATTACAAGCAAAAAAAAAAAAAAAATAAATGTATACAATGTAAATATACAGTACAAAATCAGTACAACAAAAAACCTTAAGAGTTTGGTCAATACTATTGATACTTTACTTCCGACTCTTTGAACAAAAAAAAATTTTGTTAAAGTCAACTTCGCCTTTACAAAATTACTCAAGTAAGACGAAAATAGGTTCAGAAAAATATCCGGGACGAAAGCCCTCAAACTTCTTTTGTCACGTATTACAAATTGAATTCTACTTTTAAATGGCTTGCCTAGGGGAACGTGACAATAGAAAAAGGTAGTTGTGTCACTTATCTTAAGTCTGAATTTAATCAGAGACTTACAATGAATAACAAAAAAAAATGACACAAGAAATCGGAAGGTAAAATATCAACTTAAGGTTTAATAAAATATAACTCAATACAAAATGGAAGGGTTGACCAAAACCCTTTTACAAAAATGGCATGTAAAAATATTACAATACAATAGTTTGAAAATATTACAAATACAAGCAAGGCCTTGAAAAAAGAAAAATCTTAACTTACACGATCAATTGGTATACCACGCACGGGTCACGCAATGTCTCCGCTATTCTGTCTCACGGCTGTCTCCGTATGTCTGTCCGTCAACGTCACGCGGGCGGTCTTTATATAATCTACCGCGCGTCGATCTCAAGACAAATCTAGGAATTTCTCGAACCAAATACGTCATCAATTTCCCAGATCTAGAACGCTCTTCAAAGAGACAGAAAAAAAAACACCCTCCTTTCAACCAGAGGTACACACACAGGTCAAGGACCGGTCACTGTCTGTGTGGCTTGACGAATAAAAAAGAAAAAAAAAAAAACTTATTACACAAGGGGGCAGACAACCTACAGGTCAAGAAAAAAAAATAGTATCTAGGCATTGTTACCTAGATACGTAACACAATCAATAATTTATAAATGATTTTAATTAATACGAGTAAAATTTTTGTTTTTGAAAACCTTGCTCAATACCAAATACTTCAGTTACACAATTAAAGATTTTAACACACTTTTTAAAAATAAATTTACTTCCTGAGCTACAATTTCTTACATTGCACACCCTTTGGCGTGCTTTTTTTTTTATTTTACAGGACAAGCGCTCTAATATAAAATGAGGATGCTAACATTAAAAAAATAGATATAACTGATAGAATTTCGTATTAATTTTTTTCAATAATTTCACCTTGACTCGCCTATTGTAATTTAATAGGGAATCAACAGTCACTGCTTGAAGAACTTTCAATATGTATCTATTATTTGATATCTCTCCATACAAAAATAGTCTGCCCGCAAAAACTGTAACTGCAGTTTCCATCCATGACTATGGAGCCAAGAAATAAATGAGCTTTTATAAAGTTATTTATTTTTGCAAACCAAACCGTGGCTTATTTTTTAAAGACATATAGAAATATAGGGAATAAATTCACTTTTCGTATCATTCCGCCTCTCAACGCAGTAAATCTATTAAAAACAAAAAATCTAAACGCTCGATAGTCATTGGAACTCGAAAAGAAATTAGGTATATCTATATAGTTCAGTGCAAAATCAACTACACAAGCTAACCAATCACATTCAAGTTAATGCTGTTTATAAAAAAATAAAAATGTCCCCCTGGAGATGTCAGTAAATATTCTAGATTTCTCGTGTAGTCTGGTCAAAACGTATCGATCTAACGGCATTTGGTAATTGATCTAATCTAGATAATAACTTTTTTCTTCTTTTTAAAAATTCTCGACAGAATTATTAGATATATATTTTAATTCAAGGAAGTTTTCAACGAAATAAAAATACAGGAGTAAGAATTAAGAACAAGTGCAGCAAGTCAAGACTCAAATGTTTAGTCTTAGATCTTACTAAACTATTGCACGTTAGAACCTGCATTTCCCAGAGCCGAGTAGAGCTTTTGTCATTGAAAGAATTATTTATGCCTTATGATTTATGTTGGCTTGTCTAAATCCGTCGAGAAAACAACTTGGCAGTGTTTTACTAGATCTATTCTAAATAATTCTATAATATAATGTATATATATTAATTTACTACAACCCAACCCTAACTAACTTACTAAGCCTAAGCTGCCTAAGGCTAAAGCGCTAAGGCCTATAACTATACATTTAATATATATAGAGAGAGCTAGAAAGAATAGTTTCTAGTGACAGTTTAGTGACAATAATCTAGAATCACACATTATATGAAATGTGAAAAAGTAAATCTATTTTATAACATATATTATATAACTAGTCTACAACTATAGGCAGGACTTCATGGTAATGATCATCTCTTTTGAACTTATTTCTGGACCGGAATACTACCGGTACTAGTACTATTAATACCGTATGATTTAAATTGTAAGTAGAGCTAATATATGATTATAAATATGTCTAAATACAATTTATAATATTCCTATAGCCTATAGATATTATAGTACATACTAGAAATTATTCTCAGATTGATTAGTGCAGCAATGCATTAATTAGCATCAGGCGAAAATGAAAAAAAATAATGCATTCCCCAAATGTCTCATTTTGAATGTGCCACTTCCCCACAAATTTATTTTAGCATTATGTTATCTTATGAAAAGGTAATATCAATTTGATTTTATTATTGTAATAGTTTATTTGACCTTTTTTGAATGCCATCCATCCCCACATTACATTTTTTTAAAACCAGTAAACTATAGAGCACATGAAAATATTTAATAACATCCTGTCCTACTCTCGAAAACACATTTGATAATAGTCCAATAGGTCTGTGAATAACCCCTTACATTCAATCTGACAATAAATTCTAGGCCTATAGGAAATTTAGATCTAGAGAAGAGACATGCTACTCTTATCAATATATGCACATGCATATTAATAGTCTTTGTTCTTTAAAAAAAAAAGAAATAGATGTATGTATCTTTTTGATGCTATTAGTTTGTTCTTTATTTCCATTGTATCTAACAGGAAGCAGAATGAAAATACAATATGACTTAATAAAAGGCAAATGTAAAATAAGTTAAATTAGGGGGAAAAATAAAGAAAATTGACTTTAAAAAATATGAAACTCTCATTTTTTACAAATTTTATTAATGCCTGTGGCCTTTTGGGGAAATAACTGAAAAGAAAACATAAAGGTTTAATAGAAAACTTGCCTTTTTTTGCGAACTGCTGCATTAAGGGTGCAAATGTATCAAAACTGTTTCTTAGTTAGTACCTCAGAGGTAAAAAAAAAAATCTGTATGAAATTTCATGAGAATCCATTTGGTAGTTGCTGAATGAATCACTTACTGATATTTTATGAAAATATATAAGATTTTCAAGAAAAGGCATTTACCTGACTTTCTGAAAATACCTTTTTTTTTTTACCTTAACATAGAAATTTATCACAATGTCACCTAAACTTATTGCACTGGTTTCATATATCATTATGTGTTGTTTTTTTTAGACCATGGAGTTTACAGATAGTGAAATACGTGAAGAACTAGCACGCCTTGGTTACAGAGATGTGCCAGATGGAAAACTAACAGAATTTAAAAAAGGTAATTTTGATTTACTGTTAGTTTTATTTCATGATGACATTTTTACCTGAGAACCTTTCTAGTTTCAAATGTCATTTTTTTCTGCAGATCTCATGAGACTTATCATAACTGAAAGAAGCAAAAGCAACTCTCTGAATAGCAGTGCCGATGCGGATGGGTTTAAAGCTGCAACTAAACAAGGTGCAGAAGATCTATAAAAATATAGTTCATCTCTCTAAGAAAAAAAATATAGCTACTTTTTTATTTAGTAAAAGTACATCCTTAATAGGTTTTTATGTTGTTGTATTTTTTGTCTTTAAAGATTGCTACTCAAAAGACTGCAATTATGTGAACAGTTATTTATTTTTATATTAATACAAAAAGGATTCAGAGTGAACTAAAGGTTAAACTTTAATTGTCAAAATACTTTTTTTAAACCTTGCTTATATTGAGTGAAATTGCATCAATTATTTTGTATCTGGGAGTAGGTTACCATGCTGCCTTTCCAAAAAGAATTTAAAGAAATAAAAATTTGCTCTAGTCTGAATTCCAACTCATGCCTCCATGGTGAAAGGATGACCTGTTGTGCCACTGAGCTATTCATGTACTTTTAAAATTAGAAGGTTTTATTAGTATATTGATTGGTGTTCACTTGCTGTGCTTGTTTGTCACCCGCCGCAGATTTAGTACATTTTCCATAGAGAACAAAAATGATTAATTATCACTAATTGATTAACTGATAGTTTAATTTTTTAATTGATTCATATGTTTTCTTTGACAATGAGTAATTATTCAAAGGTTCAAATTGGTCAGAGAAAGGGAAGGGGACAAAATAATGTGTAAACAATTGTAACCAGACAGAATGAGTTGATATAAGCTTGATAAAATAGTCAGTTTAAAAAAAAGAGTACAGTGGAAATATGACAAGAACACGAAAGAGTGCAAAGTAAAAATGAAAAAGAATAAAAGAGAAAAAAAAAATGTTGAAAAGGTATTACTGAGATACAGCATAAATAAAATTACCCTCTCCTGCCCTTAAAAACAAAACAAAACCCCCAAAAAAAGGTTGAGGATAAAATGAATAAGTAAGGAGGAAAAAAAGTTTGTCATCTTCTTTTAAATAGATTATGTTCATGTTTTAATATTTGTATTCACAGGAGACTTCGTATATAATAGCACAAAAAAATATGATGAGCCAGCTCATGCTGTGAGTACATAAGTTGATATTGCGTTGATACAAGCTTTATTTTAGGATAGGATGGATAAACCATAATTATTTAGGATTTTAAAACATTCCCAAGTCTATCTAATTATTAACTGGTACTTAAGATAAAATGTTGTATTCCCTGACCCTCTTCTCCACACATATTACTTTCATAAATCCATTGACTTTTGAATATATGCTCTGTATGGCAGATTTCATTCATTTTTTTTTTATGATACTCGTTTGTACATATATAGTCTTCCTTTATATAAAATTATTTTGAAAATCATTCTTTTTTGATAGGGGTACAGAGAAAACTGGCACTATAAAGGACATGAAGAGACATCTAAGTATTCTACTGATTATACCTTTGACAAAACAGGGAGAGTGCCAGGATCATACAGTTTGTATGATATCCCAAACAGTTCAAGATCTGAGAACATCTATGGCTATAAATATGACAAAAGCGGTGTAGTTGATGATGGTTACTCTGAAACAGATTCTGAAATAACAAGGCAATTAAAAAGAAAAACAAGCAGGTAGTTAGGATCTAGTATTTCTGTAGTATTTTACACATTTATGAAATTATGAATAAGACATTTTGCTCAGTTGCTGCTAAGATGTGATTATAGACTTTAATTAGTACAAAAAGATTTTCCCTCATATTAAATCTCACAAAATTGTAGAATTTTTTCCATAAGCTACCATCTAGTTTTATGGCAGTTTCCATATTTGTTTTCCACTAATATTATGAACTGAATATTTACCTTCAAAGAATTTTAAAAAACTTATTTTCATATTAACTTTTTTATTTTGATTGTGATTTCAAATTGAAGACTGGATCTGTGACACATACTTTAATCATTATATATAGCATTTCTTAAATACTAAGTGACTTTTTTTCAAATGTGAATAGAAAAACCTCAGATGGAAGTCGAGTTGTAGATGAGTCTTCAAGTTATACAGGAGTCGGTAGGTCCTGAAATTATTATTTTTTCTTTTTGTGTACTACAGGTTTTGTAGTTGTATAATGTAGCTGTGGTAGGATCATAAATGCTGTTAAATGTTGTGTAATGATAATTGGGGATTTTCGTGAGAAAGTAAACATGAAATTGAACTTAATGTTGTCTTAAAAAAATGAGCTACAAAGAACTTTAGATTTAAAAAATTAGATTCTGCATTGCCAAAAAATTCACACAAATGATCATGTAACTTAAAAAAAAAACATTACTCATCAACACATTATTTTGTAATCTGGATACACCTAAAAGCTTGGTATTTCTTGGTTTTTTTTTCAGCCATAGATAAAAATTTCTAGTAATGAAAAAATGTACTTTATAATTTAGCTTCATTTTCTTTTAATGAGATGGATTAATAAATATTACATCTTTATCTCAGAATTATCAATAATTTTGACTTTCTGAGGTAGATTTTTCTATGGGTAGTTGAGTGGACAAGATCTTGATTGCCAATCTGTCTCTGGTTTGAGTTTTGGTGGGGGCACTAAAATTTGTTCTCTGAATAGTTAAGAAAGTAAATAATTCTCTGAGTTCAACAATCTCCCAATAAACCAACCTTGTTAGTTGTAGTGCTAATTGCATAACAAATCTACCACAGAAATAAGTAAACTTGTCATCTGCCATAAGGAGGGCTGTTTTCAAACAAAACTAATTGAAAAAAAAATTTACGCTCTCTCATTCCTTTTTTTTTTTTTGTAAGCATACATTTAGTGTTGAAGAATTAATATTTTTTTGTTACATTAATATTATAAATATGTTATATTTTTATATTATAGCAGACCTCTATGATATTTATGAAAAAGTGAAGAACTTGGCAATGAGAGATTGTGAGTGTGGCAAAAGTAGACCCACTTCATCTGCCACTGAGGTGAATAGCTCTTTTTTTTTTTTTTTTTTTCACTATATAAATTGTCTAATTTATTAAGAGATATTTTAATATCATCTTAATTATATTAAAATTCAATTTCTTTTTATTTTTGTAGCCACCCTATCGTATTAAAGGAGTCAACAAAAACCCATCAGGTACTTCATGCTGTCATAAATACAGTTCAGTTGTTATACTCTAAAGCACTTTCTTTTTTTTCCTTTTGATGCTAATGGGTGCAATTGAGTCATAGACAAATAGTCTAGCATCATGTTGTCTAATTTTGTTTTCTTATTGCCTTGCACTTTTAAGATTCATGTTTTCATTTTTTTAAATTAATTTTTTAATAAAAATAGTTCTCAGCCAATAGACTTTGCAAAGTCTTCTTTGGCATTCCATTTTCATGAGTATGTAAAAATACATTGAAAGTTTTTTTTGACTCCATGTAGATGCCTGTATACCAGGGGGTGGGCTAATTACGGTCCGCGATGTGGCCCGCCGGAGTGTTTTAAGCGGCCCGCGGATACCTATAGAAATTAGGTGTGACCACAGTATATGCATATACAAATGCAAATATATGAAAATATTTCTAAATACCTCTATAAATTATTGAAACTGTCTAATTATAAAAAGTTTTAAGTAAACAATGTTTATTCTTATTGGATGTACTTCAATACACTCAGGTGGTAAGTGTAACACCGATGGAGCTCGATCTTTGACTGAAAAAAACTTTTTTTTTCATAAAGAATATCCCAACCATAAACTTTAAACAGGAAAGTTTACACAAAGCTGAATAAAAATTTCAATATAATTTGGGCATACAGATCATAATAATTTAACCAATTAGTATTTGGGGACTTAACCACAGGCATTTCAGTTCCGAAAAGTACTTGAAGATTTAGAAACAAAATATTCTGATGGTTGAAATATTAGTGCATGTTAAATCTTTTAAAACAAGTCTTTCCCAATTCTCAAGACAAGCCAGTAAAAAGAGGCTTTGTCATTTTCCTTTGCTGAAAGGTGAAACTATTTCTAATAATAATAATAAAAAGGCCTCTCTTCGAGTTCAAAGATTAATGAGGAATTCAGTCTTTCCCTTGGCTACGCAGACCCAGCTGTGGCCTACATATTTTGCTTCATCTATCACATGCCTGACTATTGTCCGCTGGTGGTCGATTTAGATTTTCTTTTCACCGTCTACGCCTGTCATCAGCAGTGAATTTTCCTTTGGTCTCAAATGTGTATCCCGCGGCCTTTGCAAGTTAGAGAAACTATTTCTAGTGAAATGGTTAAAAGTACAAGATTCCTTAATTGTAGAATTTATAAAAGCAATTATTAAGACGTCAAGAACCAGTTTTCAATACTATCAGCTCATCATTTAGCGCAGAAACTGATTCTGCTCCAGAGGGCATAACTCCAAGCAAATTATGACCTGAAAGAGAAGTTCCAGTCATTTCTTCCTCTGGAGTTTTAGGATGCCAGAAGCTGTATTTCCACACTTAAAAAACTTTGCTACTAAACTTTCACATTATTTGGATACAAATACACATGTGAACAAGTACTGTTTGTGGAGACTAAGCAAGTGTAATCACAGGTCGATGCTGACTGACTTTAATTTAGCAGCAGTCACAAGGATAACAACTAGCAAGCTTGTTTAACTGTAAGGGAACGTTACGCACGAGTGTAAACAATTAAATACTTCACATTATGTACAACTGTGTGTTTGTGAAATGTTGTGATGTAAAAAAAAACAATAGCAATTTTTTTCAATCGTAAAATTGGTTGTAATTCGTCACTTGGGAGTGTGAAAATGGAAAAGTCAATTTAATATACAGTATAAATATGAACTAAAATAATTATACACAGTTAGCGTATTTTTCAAACTTTTAAGTACATAAATTTTATGCGGCCCCCCCATTCCAAAATTTTGTTGATGCAGCCCCCGATACAAAAAGATTCCCCCCCCCCCCCCCCCCTTTGCTGTATACCAATGCAAAGGAAGTAATATAACTGAAACACTGACTTTAATGTGTTTTTATTTTCTAACATTGTTCATGTTTTTTGTCTATATTTTTATTTTATGGAATGCAGTTATTAAAGTAGGAGACGCTCCCAATCCCAGGAGTTCAGCTCAAATGGCCCCTAACAAACGCTACCATATGTACAGGCAGTTATGGAAGGTGCAGCCCCCTATTGGCGATGACATCAGGCGCAATGTCAGGAATGAAGTGCACACTAGGATGCTCCAAAAAGAAGATATAAAGGTCTGCAAAAGTTGTTTTTTTTTTTAAATTCTAGTTTCACGTGGGGTCTGCTTAATTTGAATTGGTATGCAATAAAAAGTGAGTTTCAATTACAGTTTAATAAGGAAATAACTGATTAATATATCTACAAAATTGCTTCCCTTTTCATAGAAATATTGCATTCCACTGCAACAACTTTCTTAAAAGCATTTTGTTGTTGTCAAGTGCTGCAGCAATGCTTTTATTGTTTCAATTGCAAGAGGTTTGTAATTTCTCTTCAAAGGATTCTGACTTGAAGAACTGTGTGTGTGGGAGAAATGTTAGTCTAACATACTTTATATGGCATGCACACAATACAAAGTTAGAAATTGATTGAAAGCTGTTTGATGACTGCTGGTTTGGTAAAGGTGGATCAAAAAGCATTGAAATAATGTACTCTGTTTTGTGTGTGTCTATTTGTTTTTTTATTATTATAAATCAGGCATAAATTAACTACTTGAAATAAACTCCTTTTTAAAAAAAAATATGGACAATGAGGGGGGAAAAAAAGTAATGAAGCCAATTCTAATTAAACAGAACTTGAGATTTATGTGAGTTCCATTCCACTGTATAAGTATACCTCACATAATAAACTTGTTCTTCTTGTACTGTACAGTATAATAAATACAATGTTATATTTAACTGAAGTGATCAACGTCTTTACAATTTATTTGATTTTTCATGAGACACAAGTAACTTGTCACTCTTACTAGTTTCTGTAACAGTATTAATTCAAGTGTGTGTATACTATCTGACCTTAGTGACCTGTAGAGAGAACCATTCATGACATACTATTAGCTGTTGATAGCATAGTTAGCAAGTTAGAGTGTTGGAGTGTTTATACTAATTAGAGTTGTTGATAGCATAGTTAGCAAGTTAGAGTGTAGGAGTGTTTATGTTTGAATGAGTAATGTGTTAGAAACATGTGGGATGTGTGGCTAATTAGCAAAATCTGCTTGGTTTGATTTCTTTACTCTAGCAGATTTGTATTTTCTGATCTCCTAAAAGCAGCGTGGAAACATTCTCCCATTTACTTCATCCTCACACTGGTCCACAAAAGAGATTGGAGACACTGAGCTTGCTATAAGCATGAAAGTTGTGCTTTACAGAATTTAAAATACAAAAAATGTGCAGACTTATGATCTATATAAAAGCCAATAGTTTAATCAGAAAGTTAGTTGCTTAACAATGTGTCTTTGAGTTGCTTAAATATGTCATTGAGTTGCTTTTTGAAAGAAAGAACACGTACACATTACTGGTACATTTTTAGGGCATTTAACTATGTCATTGAAGTAGTGTACTTCAAGCCATGTTCAAAAGATGCTGGAGTTGAATTTTTTTCATCATGACTTGAGGTGCTACTTGCCTAACAGTTTTTCTCCAAATAGTCTTAAAAAAGATATTGTAAAATTACACTGTACCATATATATTAGTCTTACAAAATATTTTTTTCCTTCAAAAAACTTTTTCTTCTGTTTTCAGGTTTATCAAAAGACCTATATTCCAAATTCATATGTTGTACCCACTGAGAAGCCACGCTATGATCTGCGGTGGCAAGTACGTAAAGCTAATGCTATGTATGAAATGCCACCTCATGGATTTTACCATGAAGTGTAACATTTTTTATGAAACCAAAGGAAAAAACCTATAAACGCTTGTGGCACTTAATTGTAACACTTTACCGTCCAGTAAATTCCAAAATGATTGACTTTCTCACATAAGAACTGATAATTGATTTTCATCAGAACAAAATACATTCAAGAAAAGGTACAATTTCAAGGGAGGACAAAACTGTCATTAATTAGTCAATTAGAAGTTACACTATGGAACAGCATATTAATACTAGAAAAAAAAGTTTTAAAAAAAATTTGCTAAAATAGAAAGACACCAAGGGATTTTTAACATACAATTTCTATCACCAAACTGTCTTCAAAACATGAAAGGCTAGTGGCATAACCTAATGGTTAGCAGTTGTTTTTTGCTCATTTGGAGAAACCAACTGGAGGGGGGAAGAGGGTACTGATTAGAAGTTGTGTTATAGATTAGAGTTAGTTGTCTGAGGTCCATGTCATATTTGTTGAGAACCATCCTTGCAGAAATTGATGATGAATTTATTCTGTAAGTGTAGTGCAGTCTATGCTATTGAAATTGTTTCCTGCTTAAGTTTTGAACAAAAGTGGAGAATTGTTCCATATGAGACTGATTTTAATACAAATGTTTTATTATGTAAATCATTAAATTCTGTTTCTACTTTTATTATATTTAACAAATTAGTTTTACAAAATAGTCCTTTTTTTTTGTAGACTGCATAAAGTTTTACCAAAATATGTTGATGATTTCATTATTCTTATATCAGGATTTGACCTACTTCTCTTTGTATATAATTGCTGCTAATAAAATTACCATTTTGCATATCTTAAAAACATTCATTTTGTTGGTTCATTTTGTAAGTCAACCAAATGTTCATTTTGTCATTAACTCTTTCAGTGTGAATTATTTTGATAGAAAAAAATTGAAGCTTTCCGGGATTTACTTGCTGAGAGTAACGCCGCACTGTAAGAGTTAACTCAATTTATTCACAATATTATTTTACAAACTTTTAGCTCAAATTGAAGTCTATTGAGGTACAGTGTCCATTGCTGAAACCATTATAGGCATGTAGAGTACCTCTCTCTTCTACAGAGAGTTTAGGAAGTTTGTACATGTTTAATACCAAGAAGTTTGGTTAACACATGTATTCATATGACATTTTTGGATAAAGAGAACATCTAGTTTTTAACTCAAGTTTAAAAGATGAACCAAAATGAAAATAAAATGTAGTCAAGCCTATGACACAAATTTTTTGGAAATCTAAACAACCAATATTGAGACTAGGAGTAATTAATAGCTACACTTCAACATTCAAATCTATTTGTAAAAGCTTTCATGGACATTCTGTATTTTATTAAGATAAAATCACACTACGGATCAAAAGATAACTGCTGCATTGAAACAACTGTATAGAAAATAAATGAATATAGGTAAGCCTGCCAGACCTAGTCAAAACAGAGGATGTTTGGGCCACAAAGTCTTCCTCATCTACTAAACAACAAAAAACAAGAGACAATGTAAAACAGGGTTAGGGTTAACTTAGCTTTCCAATGTTGTTAGGCAGGAAAGAAATAAAAGCTGAGCTGGTGTAAAAACGCGGGACATAGAAAGGGGCAGTGATTTCTTTATTTGTAGCTAAGAAGGCCCAGTGATTTCTTAATTTGTAGCTGATGAAAGCCCAAAATTTCTTTGTTTTTAATCGCACTAGGAAGGGTTACCTATATTTGTTTATTGCCTTTTCTATATGATCAAAAGATGTCACCCCTTGTATCAACTGTCATTTACCTAGATCTAGTCTAATATCTTTCTTTAATTTGTCACATTTTGATTCCATTTTGTTCAATGTGTCAGTATGAAATAAAAATGTATCTTTGGTGTCAGGTTCTTCAGTCAATTAATTTGAAAGTACAGTATTACAACAAAATTGTTTTCATCATGTCAATGAAATGAATGCATCATTTTATTAGAATCATTTATGTTAGAACTGAGTATTTATGATATGAACATAAAATCATTTATTATCCACACTTCATATTTCTCAATACATATACATTACAATTTATACTGCACTTAGTAGAAAGTTGTACAACCATTATCTTAAATCTCATTCCTTTGTTTATACTAATGCTGAAGAGGTTACAAACCTAATGCCTCTACTATGATACTCTTCTTTGTACTAAAAGCACAAATTTTCATTGTCATCTTCAAAGCAGACAAAAGAAAATAAGTTAGCTATTTTAAAACAAGTTTGGGCACTTGTGTTTACTAGATGTCTGTTCAAAAGATGTGCTGATATGTACTGATATTAAGACTGCTTTATTGATCCTTATTAGAAATTTGACGTGATTACAACAGACAGCTTTCTCATTTTAGCATATTAGTTGTTGTTTTTTTAAAAACACTTTAAACAAATTAGACTTATGAAGGTGACTTCAGTTTTGTCAATTTTCAGATGATAACTTTGATGCTGGTTTAAAACAACTCATTAAAGTGCAATACTTAATTTATAAATTTACTGAACTATTAAAACTCAACAAGTGAAGAAACATAAAAAAATTTATTTGTGTTCTTTTAAAACTCTAAAGGCTTTGTGAAAGATTTGTACATAGTGCTGTCCACTTTGGGCCTTGTGCGGAAATCTTCAGGTCTGAGTTTATTGACATACTTGGTTTCCACAGCTGTTGTGTGAAGTTCTTCTAGAAGCTTTCCTTCGATTCTTTCCAAAGCAGCAAGTGTCAGCACCAAGGTTTCATGTTTCAACATAGAGAAAACATTTAAACCTAGGAAGTAGACCAACAAAGAGAAAATATTTAAACCTAGAAAGTAGACCAACATAGGGAAAACATTTAAACATGGGAAGTAGACCCTCTTGTTTTTGTTTTCACAACAAAATGTATGTTTACACTCCTATAGAGACAGAATGTAGGGTTAACAGTTTATTCCTAATACAGAAGGTCATGTGATAAAATATGTCAAAGGTCGCCAATAAGAAACCAAAGAGCTCTCCTTGTCTTTTACAGAACCAGAATTTATTGTAGTAAAAATAATATATATATATATTTTTCCTTCAATTTTTTGAATAAAAGGACAGATAATGCAGTGTATAAGGGCAACCATAGAAATGGGAGTTTTATGGGTTTTTGTTTTATTTGTTCTCTAGTTATTGAAAGTATATAATTTTGAAACTAGATTTATTGTTCTAATTTTTTGTGTGAATTAATTTCATTATCTCTATTCTAACGAGTTGAAGCGACTTTTGAATTTACAGAAAATAGGAGTGAATGGGTTAACAGAATAGAATATAGAAACACACACACACATAAAATTGAAAAGTTGACTAGGTTTACATTAATGTAAGCCATTTAGCAAATACAAGTACTCACCATAAGCGGGCATAAGATTAAAACCACGAATCTGGTGCACTGCTTCAGATATTTTCTTGGGCATGACATCAGAACTGAAATGAAGAAGAGGTTAGCAGCAAAGTTAAATCTGAGTTTGCTGGGAAAGTTCTTTTAAAATAAAATTAAAAAAAAAAAAAAAAATTTAATGTAACTATGCACAGCTATGCAATGTATTTGGTAACATATTCTATATTCAGATTTAGTCAACAAGTTAACGCCATAAAAGAATGTTTTAACAATTAAACACTTACTCATCCACAAAAAGAATTGAATGTCCCCAAAATCTGATGTCTGCCATTTCTGAGAGAAACTGTTCAACAAAGTAGAATATGTAAATGTCTTACCATATACTGTATTTTATACACTAATTCACTCATTGAAAATATTTTTTAAACTATCTTTTCAAAAAATTACAGAAAGGATGACAAAAAAGCAAAAAGGAGTTTAATTTGTAGTCCATTGTCAGATTTGCATTAAATTTACAAAAAAAGAAAAGTTCAATAGAGGTCAGCAATTCAGAAATGGGCTCTTATTGACTTACTTCTGGATCAGCTGTGGGTATGTCAAAGTTATCAACTATCACCAGGTCATTCTAGAGAAATACAAAACAATATGGCAAACATCGAGTTAGTGCAATTTTCTTTCCCTGAGTTTGATTATATTAAACTCTTAATAGAAATAATTTCAACACTGCATTTCTTTAATGCATTACTAATAATCTGTGGGTGTAGGCAAATTGAGAGACAGTTGCAACTTGTATAATAAACATTGTAACTCTCTAAACTGAAATACAAGAACATGCCACAGTCAACACCCAAGGGTCAATTGAGAGACAGCTACAACTTGTATAAAAACATTGCAACTCTCTAAACTAAAATACAACAATGTGTCACAGTCAACACCTGAGGTGGCATATTGTGCTCCTCAAAATCAAATAACGTTTCTTCTTTTAACCTTTGAGTGGTCATCTGGTGCATGTTTAATGCGGCTTGGTAGCTCTAAGAGTCTACCAACCCTAACTAGATATCAGCCTTGTCCTGTTCCTACCATTTGCACAATGAATGACAATAATCATCTGTATTACTAAATAACAAAGACACACTCGTAGATAAGGTACAAGGAAGAGAAGTCTCACCTGTGTATATTTGCATGTGAGTGCTACTCTCAATCCCGTAGCTCTCTGTGATCGAGGAAGCATAAAAAAATAATTGATGGGGCCTCTTGGACCAAAAGCTTTAGCTCCTGTTAGCACAAAACAATTTTAAAAAGGTTAATTCGGAGAAAAGCAAAACAAGAAAACTAGAAACAAAACACACAAAAAAAGTTTTTAGGACATTAATATTAGTAGTCTTCTTTTATCAATATTGGAAAATAAAAATGATTCACCTTGAATGAATAATGGCGACCTAATACTTCCAGCTCTAGCTTTTCCTAGACCTTTCTGTGGCCAAGGCTTTCTTCCGCCTCCTGGCATTTCTGCACGACTGGGTTCAAAATTATAATTCTGAATATTGAGAAATTAATTTATAAGTAGGAAATCTTGAACATAACTACTTCAACAATAGAAAAATGTTTTGGTTTAAATACTATACTTACATATATATGGCCTGTTAGAATTATAATGACTTGTACCATGTTATAATTTATAACAATAATACACATAGAAATAAATCATTTACAAGCAATCTAAGATTCACTTGTTTACTTACAATGTATCTGTACATTTTTTGCCAATGAACATTCTTATGAAGAATATCAACCCTGAATAGAACATATGGTTATTAGTTGATACATAAACATTTTTAAAAATGATCTAAGAATTAAAAATTTCAATTGAATAATTATTTAATTTATAATTGTTAACAAATTGATTCCAAATTTTATCTTCGAAATGACAAATAATTAAAATTATTACTCTCTTTGGATAAGTATTAACTAGATTTTAAAGAGTCACTTTGAAAAAATAAAAACAAGTGCTTAAAACAAATTTTAACACATTTGAAATTATGCTGTCCATAGAAAAAGCCTGGAAATGAAAATGGTGTATTCTGTGTGTTCTAAAAGGCCTGTTAGGCCCAGAAAAATTGGAGATTACCACACTAAAAGTTAATCACAGTAATCTGCCCTTCATTTAAACTTTGATATTTAAAATCCTGTTTAAGTTCTTTAAGAAATAAAATACAGTAAGAAAGAAAAAGAAAGACAAAGTGATACAAAGGACGCTAAAAAAAAAACACATGAAAATAAAAGGAGGAAATTGGGAGATATTTTGAAATAAAAAGACAAAATAAACTATGCCAAGGCTGTGATATTGAAGAGGCCTGTTGCCAACTAAATAATACAAATTACTTTGAACTGCAAGCAAAAGGGCCTAGAAATTTGATTCTTCAGTGCTGAAAATTGTAAAAAAAATATTCTAAGGTTTATTAAAATACTTTGCTTTTTAATACTTTTGTAAAAGTTAAGCAAAGCTTCCCTTTCAGACCTTGTGGTCAATAGGGCAGATGATGTAAAGGTCATATGTTTCTGAGGCCTACGGTTAATGAGGGTGTTATGTGGCCAGCACAACGACCAACCATCTTTATTTTTCCCCAACTAATGACAGGTACCCTTTAGAGATGGGTGGACACAGAGGCGCCCAAAGATCCCGTAATTAAAAATCCCAGTCTTCACCAGGATTCAAACCCTGAATCTTTAAAGTATATATCAGAATCCCAGCACAAGAATCAGGAGCCAAATGTCTAACCACCTGGCCATCCTTCTCTTTACATTTCTTAGAAAAAAATCTAATTACTCCAGCTGTACTGTAATGTATAGCAAAAAGCAATGACATATGCCCAGTCAATCAACCAGCAGCCATCAACATTAAAGTAGAGCATTCCAATTTCAGAACACTTGATGTGGTTGCATATTAATGCCTCAACATTAGTCAACATTTCCACAAAACTCACCTAGGATAAGTGGCAAAGATATCTGGATGCAGATCAAGCAGTCCCAACTTTTTGCTCTCAATAGAAGACATTGAATCCAACCATGCTAGACGTGGGTGAGTGTGGTCAACAGGAAACTTTAATGACCTTGACAATATTTGAGTACCTTCTTTGGTTTCTACAGGGGCTATTAAAAAAAAAGTAGTGACTCAAAAAATGAATTAATTAAATATAGGTTAAATAGTTTAAATAGATTAATAGTAAATTTAATCATTAACAGCTGCCTTAGAAGAAACGGCTAAGACACTAATTTTAAAAAGCAGCCTTTGGTAGAGTCCTGTTAAAGCATAGATAAGCAATAGGGTGGGATAAATAGGGCATGATCAGCTTCACCAGGCATTGTTTGGAAGTGAAAAACTTATTGATCTACTCATCCAAGAAGAGAACAGTGATGCAATAATGAGGCATGCACCAAAATTACACTTGGAACCGTCTAAAATTAAGGCACAGAACAGGATTCTGGTGATGTTTTGATGAACAAGCAGTATGTCAAAAGGAATGACAGGCAGTCAATTAGGATGACAATAATTTAATTTATAGAGCGCTGTTAACAAACATAATGTAAGCTCAAGACATTGTGATAACATTATTGTATATAATTCACATATTATTCTGTAGCCTTGTAGACTATTGGGTTCTGATGACATGTTTCTTTCTCTTCTGTATCTTGATTCTTTATCATGCTCCATTTTTTCCCTAAAAGAAGCTCTAAAAGAAGTTCTCATGACCTTATGCCATGCCATATACCCACTACTTGAGATTTTTTAAACGGAAATGAAGAGCCAAGTAAACATTCCTCTCCTATAATATATCAGTACTTCTCCAACCAACATTCCTCTATCTTATATCAGTACTTCCCTGGTCAACACTCCTCTCCTATCTTATATCAGTACTTTCCCAGTCAACATTCCTCTCCTATCATACATCAGTACTTCCCCAGAAAAGCTGTCTCACTAGAACTTTTTTTAGCCACTTATGTGAGATTTGATATTGTCTTTTAAAAAAAATATATAAAAATCACACAGACAACCTGCATTCTGTTCTGAAGATGAACTAACAGGTGTAGTGACTTCTTGAAGTCTACAAGAACTTGAAGAGAATTCCTGTAAATTAAAAAAATAAAATGTCTTGAGATTATTTTTGTTTCTACTAAAATATTTTGTTTTATTAATGTAATGTGCTAGTCACTAAATCAAGTTCTGACACTCCAATAATAAAACAATAATATTAATCAACATTTGAAAGCCAAAGAGCAAGTTATATTGTTAGGAGCACATGAGACTCTTTTAATCCTACGCCAACACAGAACCACAAGTCGCAGCTTATGAGAACTTTAATCCTGTTACAATAATAATGTCAATAATATCCTCATTCACAGTAAGCCAATTTTTCACTCCTTTTCTCTCTTTCAACACGAATTCACACAATTCCACAATCATGCTAAGCTGCACACTTAACACACACACACATATATATATGTATATAATATAATATATAATATTCACTTAAAGATTATTTTACTAAGGCTGATGTCATGTTTGAATAGAAAAATCAGAATCTAAACTTCTAGACTAAAACAATAGAATAGAAAATATGATGTGAAAATATATATATATACAAAGGAAACTCTGCTGGATCAAAATAAGGACAGATGGTATGGAGTTTTGTGTGCATTAATACATTTTATAAATTGTTGTTCTGTCTGAATATCACTTGTACAAGAGGTGAGGATGAAGCAGGTGAGAACAAAATTTACAAGATCTATTAGTGGGGAGGAAGTTATTACAGTCCAGTTTGTTTGGCATGGTCATTTCTTTGTACATAGCTCTGCATGTGTTTTCTCTTTGTGATTGTTGACTAACATTGACCTTAGGGTGAGGTAGTTAACTGGTCTAATTGATTGTTCAATAGATGTTCCTGCCTTTGATAGTTTATCTGCCTTTTTGTTTCCCATGATGCCAATGTGTCCAGGAATCAATTGTAATGTGATCTTGATATTTAATTTTGACCATCATCTGATGAATAATAATGATAAGGGTTGTCAACTCTTTTGGGCTGGAGGAGGTGCTACTGTTAAGTGCTTGCAGAGTGGATTGGGAGTCTGAAATGCCAACAATATTTGATGGTTCTTGTATTTCTTCATATAAGTTGTTTTCGACTGTCTGTGATGCTATGGTAATTGCATCAATTTCGGCTTGGAAGTTTGAGCAGTAATCACCACAGGCTGCACTTATTTCAAAGTGTTTATATTTGGGGAAGACCAGGATGGCAAGAAGACCAGTATTGATGATGACTTTGAAGGCTGATCCATTGGTTTATATATGGATAGCTGTTTTTGTATAGCTTTCAATTGTTTCAAGCATGCCTACTTTGAGCTCCAGCGGATTTGATTCTTTTGTTAGGGTATTATTAAATAAAAAATGTGTTTTAATGGTTGGTTGTTTGTGGTTAAGTCCAGGAGTTATGTTTGAAAATCTGGTAATTTTTTCTATGTTATTGGGTAGATGGTGTTTTAATGGTAGTTCATCAGTAAGTTGGATCAGAGTTCTTTACTTTTTTGGTTTTTCCTATTTCTCTGTGTCAGTAGTTTATTAGGAAGGTCATCCTCTAACCTTCTGTATCTCACAATAGCTTCTAGTGCTGCTCTGTTGTGCCTTAACTTAAGAGGTTCAATATTGGAGTCAATTTCACAGGCTGCTGTAGGAGTGGTTCTCATACCTCCACTGATTAGACGCAAGACTTGTTTTTTTTTTTCTGGCAGCTATTTGTATGGAGAGACAGTTATCCATGACAGATCTGATATCAAGCTTATGATTTTCTTTTTCAGCTCCCCAAGATGTTCCTAGATGTTTTACTATCTTTGTGATGCCTTTTCTTTAAATATGCCATAAAGTGTTTTAAAGACTGTCTTTGGTCTAATTTTACACCTAGAAATGTTGGATTTTCTTCTTTATTTATTGGCTGTGAGTCAATTTCTACGATGAGGTTTCTTTTTGCTTTGTGTTGATGGGACACATCAAGACGTAGTTTCTTTTTGCTTTGTGTTGATGGGACACATCAACCTAATAATGCAACCCATCTAGGAGAAGGAAAACTCTTTACTCCTAACCTTCAATTTATGGTGATACTCCCCAGTGTGGGGATCAGGGTCCTGGAATGACAAAGAGCAATAATAACCCCACTGCCTTTCCACTTTTTCACTAAGGCGAATAATAGTGGACCTTACCCCCCTATAGGTGATTTTTGACGAAGGTCTGGATTGCACTACTAATATTTCTCAATATAGGATGTAAACCCATCATGATGAATTTTTTTTTGGAACTGGTAAATGTGATAGCGTGAAGGGCATACCCAGGGCACATTCCATTTTAAGTTTTCCACTGCTAAATAATTTTATTTGGAGAGCTCTGTGAATGGTGGAGAATGGATCAATGGCCAAGCCCACCTTGACATTATCCCATGGATATTCCAGTTACAGTTAGATCAGATTAGATCTTCTCTTACATCAGCATTGGCACTGGAGCAACACACATGATACATGACCGAAAACTTCCTTAATATATTAATATGTATTAATATAAAAAAGCCTGTGGAAACACTAACAGCCAGCCTAGACACTAAATGCCAGGAAAGCAAAAGAAAAATGCATACATTACAATGATACAGGAATATTTAAGACATTTAAGTTTAAGTAATAAATCAAATGTGCACACATATGAAAATGATATGGATATTGGATATGGCATATATCTCTGTTAACCCTGTTTTACTCTAGATGACTAGACTGACAGACTAGATCTAAAAATCTAAATGAAGTAAATGATTAGATAAAGATACTTTGTTGATTAGTAAATCAGTAATTTTTAAAAATATATTTAAATAGTTTGAAGTAATTGAACTAATTGTTACTAATTGACGTGACAGTCTAATCACTCTTTGAGTCAGACTCTCTGAGACTTCAGTGAAGTGTTAGTGTTTACTCACTGAACTTCAACACATAATTTTGACAAGACTACATTTTATAAAGAATAATGCTCACCCGCAATTTTATTTTACAATAAAGCCCTTGTCTTGCAACAAGCTTCAAATATTTAGAAACAGCCATAATAAAGAGCTCTAATTCTAATGTTTCGAGTGAAAATTGACATTCACAAATCCTATAAGACAGACATTATTCTTAAGATTAACAGAATAGCCTCCCTTTAAATTAGAAATCACTAAACTAGATCTATATATATTTCTATACCTAGATACTATTATTATGGATGGATTTAAAAAAAAAAAAAGATCTAGCTAGTCCAACTAACAGACTAAACAAATCACTAACAATACTTCCAAATGTGATTCTACAAATTAGATCTACATCTATTTCTAGAGCTCTTTGAGAATAATAATCTTCAGCAACTCATGGCATCTGGGCTTACTTTTTTCGTGACTACTGGAAGAGGAACTGAGACATTTGCAATGGAAGAAATATCAAAAAAACTGAATTGCCCCGTTGTGTGTAGATCTATGTCTACTAATGTAGTATGTACTAGATCTTAAGTCAAACACAATTCTAGACCGTAGGCGTAGACCTGTAGTTACTAGTTAGCTTAGGTTGCCTTAGATCTACCTAAAACTAATACAATTAAAAGCAGAAGATGCCTATATAATCTTATCTTATATAATAAAGACGTTACTTTAAAAAAGAAGATGATTACGTCCTACGCGTCATGCATTTAGTCATGCATATTAACCAATGACTTAAATTCTGCCAAGTCACTGGTTTTCCAGGCTAGCTCAGGCAACCCATTCCATGCTTTAATAGCACTAGGGAAGAAAGAGTATTTGTACAAATTTGTCCTAGCATATGGGATGAGGAATGTGCCTTTATCTTTGTGTCTTTCAGAGTATTTTATTAAATTTTGTTTTTGTATTTGAAGATTATGGTTCAGTGTTTTATGTATAATTGCTACTTTACTTTTGAGTCTTCTGTCCTGAAGGCTTTCTAAATTTAGTGATTTTACTATAGGTGTTACTCTAGTCAAATGTGAATATTCATTTGTTATGAATCTCACTGCTCTATTTTGTGTCTGTTCCAGTTTCTTAATGTTTTCTTGATTTGAGGGGTCCCAAACGGAGGATGCATAATCTATTATTGGCCTAACCAAGGTTAAATAACATTTTAATTTTATGTTCTTATTTGATTTATAGAAATTTCTTTTAATAAATCCTAATGTTTTGTTTGATTTTTTTATAGTTTCATCAATATGTGGATTTCATGACAGTTTTTCATTTATTATAACACCTAGGTATTTTGCGTTTTTAGTCTGTGTTACTGGTTTGCCATGAATAAGATAAGTGGAATTTATTTGTTTTAGTTTTTTTGTTACTCTTAACAACTGACATTTTTCTGGGTGGAAAGACATGCTCCAATTTGATTCCCATTTCTGTAATTCATCTAATTCTCTTTGTAAAATATCTGTGTCTTGTGTTGTTTTTATTGTTCTATATATTATGCAATCGTCTGCGAATAATCTGACTTTTGTTCCTGAAGTAATGCAATTTGGTAAATCATTTATGTAAATTAAAAATAGTAGTTGACCCAAGACTGTTCCTTGAGGTACACCTGAGTTTACTGTTATCGGTGTTGATTTAGAGCCATTTATTATTACAGTTTGTTCTCTCCCTATCAGAAAATCTTTAATCCACTGATGCAGTGGACCATTAATGCCAAAATAATTTAATTTTTTAAGCAAACTATGGTGGTGAACTTTGTCAAAAGCCTTAGAAAAATCTAGTAAGATAGCATCTATTTGTTCACTATTATCTAAACCTTTAGAAAAATCATCAATTAGTCCTATTAGTTGTGTTTTACATGATCTATATTTCCTAAAGCCATGTTGGTATGGTGTGAGGACATTTTGTTTGTCTAAGTGGTTTATGATGTTGCTACATATTATGTGTTCTAGGATTTTACATGTGATGCTGGTAAGTGATACTGGTCTGTAGTTTCCTGGGTCAGATTTTTCTCCTTTTTTAAATAGGGGGGGGGGGGGGTGACATTAGCTTCTTTCCAGTCCTTTGGTACTCTGCCCTGGTTAAGTGAAGCCTGAAAGAGTATTTTGAACACTGGGGCTAGCTCATTGCTTAGTTCTTTGAGTAATCTAGCTGGAATACCATCAGGTCCAGACGCTTTATTTGGTTTGGTGTTGGCTAATAGTTTTTTAATTCCATTTTCTTGTACTACTATATCTTCTATGTTGTCTACTTGGTTCAAATTCAGTAATATGTCTTTGTCTCCTGGGGCTGAGAATGCTGATGCAAAGTATTTGTTTAGGATGTTTGCTTTAGTTTCATTAACATTATGTATTATGTTATGTTCATCTTTTAATGGCGCTATGCCTGTTGTTTCCATTTTCTTAGACTTAATGTATGACCATAGGTTTTTGTTGTTATCTTTAGATATTACATTGTTTATGTATTCACTCTGCAACTGTCTGCTTACTTTTTGGGTTAAGTGTTTAGTTTTTATATACTTTTTATAAACTCTTTCTGCCTTAGTTTCTTTAAATTTTCTATATAGGTTTTCCTTCTGTTTTACAAAGCTTCTTTAGTCTATTATTAAACCAGCATTTATTTATTTTGTTTGATGTGTATTTAGTTGGTATATGATTTTCTATAATGCTTTTAAGATGGTTTTTAATGAAATTCCAGAGGTCATCGACTGGTTGGTTAATGTCTTTTTCTAATAAGAATGTTTGTTGAAAGTTTAATGCAGCTTGGTGTAGTTGTGTTAGGTTACATTTATTCCAGAGTAAGATTTTTCTTTTGGGTTTTGAATTGGCTACTGCTTTTATTTGACTGTATTTTTATGATCTCATGGTCTGATAGACCAGGGATAATATCATAATCAACTACTAATCCAGGTCTGTTGGTTAAGAAGAGATCTAATGTGTTGTTTAATCTAGTTGGCTTTTTAATGATTTCATCTAAAATTAGGTTGTGTAAAGTTTCTATGAAAAGCTCATTTATGTCCTTAAGGTTTTGGTGTTTATCTATGGTTAGTGTTTTCCAATTTATATCAGGTAGGTTGAAATCACCCATAGTCCAAAAAACTGCATTTTTATTTGTCTCTTTAAGTGTAGTAATCTGATTACATAGTTCCTGCATGTATTCTAAACTAGAATTTTGTGGTCTGTAAATGCTGCCTATTATTAGGGATGTTGAGGTGGTATTAATTTTACAAAATGTTGATTCTATATTTTTTGAGTTAGGTAAGGTAATTTCTTCTGCTATAAGAGTGTTTTTTATTGCTAGAAGAACTCCTCCATGATTATCAGCCCTATCTTTTCTAAAAATTTCATAATTACTATTGAAAATTTCTGCATTATAAATTTCAGGATGTAGCCAAGTTTCTGTTCCTGCAATTATGTCTGGTTTCTCACATTCTAATAAAATTTCTAAGTCTGCTGTTTTGTTCCTAATACTTTAAAAATTTATTACTAAGATTTTAAGGTATTTTGGTATTACTTCTTTAGTAGGTTTGTTTAGTGAGGCTGTTGTATTAATTTTAGTAGATTTAGGTTTAACAGGAGTGGATCTGGCTAGTGGTTGGTGAGTTTGGTTTGGGATGGTGTTTAGGATATTGTATGGGTTAGAAGTGTCTGCATCAAAGGAATCAAACAGTCCTGATGTAAACTGAGGTAACCCACACGGTATACAGTGCCATGATGCGTCTTTGTTGCCTAAGGCATAATACACAGGTTTATTCATATGGAGACATGATGCATGGTACCATTCATCGCTGGTGTCACATTGAATGGCTTTCTGTTTCATGGTGCATACTTTTTTGCAGATGTTGCATCTATCTTTAGATCTAGGCCCTGGATTTGACTCTACATCTCCTGCTATTAATATTAACAGTGATAGGTATTTATTTCTGCTGTGTCTGATTGAGAACTTCCATTTGTGATGGGTGATCTTCTTTAATGTTATGGATGTGAATGTTAGGTTATTTTTGAAGTTGCATTGATCTAGAGTGTGATGACTGATTATGACTGTTGTTTCCTTTTTAAGTTTAGTGTTGACTAAGGTAGATCTAGTTCTATGTTCAGCTAGTGTGTATTTAGTAATTATTAGGATAAATAGCCAGAGCAATTTCATGATGACTGTTGTTGATTTTAGTTTTTAAAGGTTTAGTCTAAATCTAGTTTAAGGTTTACAATGCCAAAGTTAAGTCTAAGTCTAAAGTGAAAGCTAATTTACAATGACAATTAAATCAAATCAAATGGTTTATTAAATTCAAAATATGGACCTAGACTAGATCTAATTCTAGATCAATATATTTACGTGTATAACTAATTATATAGAATATTACTATTATAATAGTATATATAGCCAATATAGCCCTGTGGTGGTGATTGGTAGTAGTCTGAGGCTACTGCCTTTGCGCAGCTGGCCCCATGCCTGAGTGACGCTAGTGAAAGGGGAATATGGAGATTCCCCATTAGCCCATCAAACAAAAAATGTCAGTCATGTAATGAAATCTAATGTACCACACCAATACGCTATATATATACAGATTTAAAAAAACAACTCTTTCTCTTCTGAATAATGATACCATCGTTGATTTGACCCTATTAACTTAAATTAATTTTTGGTTTATAAGCGTGTATTTGTGTTATATAAAAAGAGCATTCATTCTCATATAATTCTATACCAAAAGAAAAGTTTTCTGATTTCCAACACAAATGTTATTGAAGTTTAATCATAATCTAGGGTAGAATGTACAAATGCGCGAAAAATGAACAATTCTGTCAGAGCATGGAAAATAATTATGTAGATTAAGAGTTAATAGTTGCTGTAACTTGTAACTGTGACCAATATATATATACTTAATATATAATATATATATATATATAAAGTAAAGTCTACCTTCTGCTCACTTCCTCCACAGATCAAGCCAGTGTTAAGGCTATGTCAGTTAATTAAAGTTTAGGTCTGCCATTAAAGCTTTTCTATTTACTGCCAAATTGCCTTGTCTCCATTGACATTTATCATCATCAACACATTTGCTTAAAATCATTCTCTTATCTCTGACATTGTTTTCCAGGTTTTGACAATTAACAGCACCAGGACCAAAGTAATTTCAAATAATTTAGTGTCAATAATTTAAAGCCAGAATGTAGCTCTAGATGTAATACAAAAACTAGCTCTAGTTTGTTTGACTTTTGTAAAATGTTATTGTAAAAAATAATTAAGAAGCTAGTAGAATTGACTCATATATCATTTATAACATTCTATTTATATTTGTCAATTTCAGATCAAAAAAAGGGATGGTAAAGTGTTTTTCATGGTTCCTTTCTGTGAGCAAATGAAAGAACAACTTTTTGCCTTGAAGTCAGTTGAACGAATATTTGTTGCTATTACTGATTACACAAACAAAAATTTTATTCAAGGTGAGATATGTTTAGCTTTTAAGTATTTTTTGAAATATTAATAATTTAAGTTCAGCTGAAAAAGTCAGATAAAAATAAGAATTTCGGTTTCCATCTCTTTTCACAGACAAGAGAACTT
Source organism: Biomphalaria pfeifferi (assembly GCA_030265305.1). NCBI lineage: Eukaryota > Metazoa > Mollusca > Gastropoda > Planorbidae > Biomphalaria > Biomphalaria pfeifferi. Next base: position 541,239 of record JASAOG010000255.1, read on the forward strand.
TCCTAAACAAGTTTATACAAGAACTGTCAGACAGAGATAATTTTACAAATGCTCAAAAAGTGATTGAAGTACTAGAAACTTTGTCTTCTGAACAGTATTCTACATGTCATCAGAACTCTGAGAGCCATGCTTGTTTACCTGAAAACTGCTGTAAAAAGAAAAATGATCCAGCCACACCTACTAATTGTGCAGAACAACATCATAGCACCTTGGCAAAGGAAATGCCACCCTTGAAAAAAGCAAGGTTGGTTAGTTGTGCCCAAGAAAAGAATAATATCAACACAGATCTTCTTGAAGCATTAGACAGTCACTCTCAAGACTTGACTGGTGACACAAGTAAAATAAAAGAAGTATCAAGGCTTTGCTGTGAATCAACAAATGCAGTACCACATGTAGAAACTACTTCCCTTGTTGATACAAACAATTATCAAGTGGATGGAAAAATTATCAAGAGTTTTAAAACTTTTCGTATTTCTATTAAATGCTCTGGAAAAGTGAAAAGATGGTTGGATATAAAGGTTATTATAAATTTCAGGAAAAATCTAAGTATTTAAATGCTTAAGTATTTTTATTTTATTTGTTTCCTTAAAGAACTGTTTTAAAATGTTAAATTCATATTCCTGTTTAGTTAGATTGTAAGATAGAACTGTTCAGTTGAAAAAACTAAATGGCAATCAATGTTTCAGAGACTTTCTAAGAATTTAGTTTGGCCAATAACCAAGGCTACTAGATGGAAAGCAAATTTGCATCATCCTGATTTTGAGGTAATTTCCCCTCTGTTGTTTTATAGATCCTCCTTTATTCTAGTGAATCTAATTCATTGCTAGGTAGAATATGCACAGTTTAAAAAAAAAATTTAACATTTTGACACTGAAAATTGTGACCATTATAGATAACTGTGTGACCAGATTATAAATCAATTTGTGACCACATTTGTATGTGTTAATTACTGACACTGCCAAGAGACTGATCTTTTTGCTTTTCACATAATCCATAATAATAATAATAATAATTGCTATATAATGCTTATATTTGATGATAGAATTTCTCTACTTTCAGATATGCATTCATATAAGCGATGAATTTGTAACAGCAGGTATTCCTTTAACAAAGTTAGTTATCATTTTAAAAGGAACATTAATGTAAAAGCAATATCTTTCAAGAATACAAGTTTTCTTTTTTTTTTAACCTAATTTAATCTTTAGGGGAAAAAAAAACTATAAGCTATAAGAAAAAATTAATTGACATAGCTACCTGTACCTTCACATTTTTCCATAAAATACTATGTCTATTTTAGGTTTCCCCTGTCAAAGAGAGATTATAAAGTAGACTCTGGCTTGAGATCAACCATTGCATGGATTATGTCACATTTGGCTAACATTCAGGTATTGCACTGAAACATAAAGTTTTTTTTTTTTTCTTCTTGAATCTTGTGTCCCGGATATAACAAAATCTCATCAGTAAAAAAGAAAAAGGTGAAATATTTTTTTATGGAGAGAAAAAGAGACATATTTTATCTTTATTGCATTGCTTCCAGCTTCCATTGAACTATTTATTATAGATATGTTTGCCTAATAAATTAATTTTGGATTGCTTGAGACTTACAAACTATATTTGTAACAAATCTTTACTGACCATGTTCCTAGTCAGGTGATATTGTATTGGACCCTATGTGTGGCAAGGCTACTGTGCTGATTGAAGCCAACTCAGAGTATAAAGTAAGTATATTTTATATTTTTAAAAATAAACGTATGCGGTATATGTTATATTAACTTAGCTACCAAGCAGAAGGTGTCGCTGGAATCTTAGAGGAAGTTAAAATTTTTATAAGATACCACCAAAACAAAAGCTGACATCTATTTGGAAGAGTTAAGATGCTTTAAATATTTCATATTTAAACTGCTTGCTGGGATTGTTGCACTTGCAAGATCAAAACAATATGAAATTACAAATAGACCTAAACAAAAAGAATAATTATCTCTTGGGTCATCACATTTACAATACCTCTTTTCAAGTTGTACATTCTGAATGGGTGGGCAATACCTGGTTGCGTGGACACATTTCTCCAAAATGGTTGATTTATAGTGTTGGGAAAAGAATTACTAGCTCCATGGCTAAACTTGGAAAACTAGTTTGACTATTACAATTTTTTACAGTATAAAAAAAAATTAATTAAAAAATTTGGCTATTGGACTAGAAAATATTTATCATGAACAGACTTAGACTACATCTTTGGATATTTCGACATATAGGCCCTATTAATTAAAGAGTTTAATGAATTAATGTTTTGGAACATTTTGCGAACTGTCTTCTAAGTCTAGATCTATGGATCTTTTATGAGAATATTTTCAAGTCTAGTACATTTATGCATTCACTTAATAGGATTTTTTCTGGGGGAATGGGGCGGGGGTTCCATTTTTTAAAATCTATTATGAGCCAAATAAGCGCTCTATAACTTGCATAAAGGAGGTATTGTCTTTAAAAATATTTTTTTTTTACTTGTCATATAACTGAAGCTTGCAGTTAAGAACAGTAAAATCCAGGATAATGAGATGCTTTTGTAATCTATATAGACGCAGCATCTCAAACAAAGAATTATCATTAGGGAAGACTTTCTGACCATTGTAACAAAACCTTAATTTAGTGGATGAGATCTTAATAGCTTGCTGAGAGAAACTACTTTGAGAAAGATGAGAGGCAGGCAGAACGATTGCACAAGAACATCAGATAGGGTGGATCTAATCTTGGAGGAGGTGCTCAGAAAGATAGATGAATGGCAGGTGTTCAACAGATGTCAAGTTTTTGAGAGACATGTAGTGTCATTATGCTGATCCTGTCTTTATTTCATCTCTGTATACTTCTGGATATATTAAGTCAACGTTTCATGTTCTGCTATGAAAGAATTGAAACTACTTCAGCTGATAATGTTGTATAAATAACACAAATAGTTGACTTTAGGCCAGGGCCTTTTGCTTTCATTTCTGATGAATTGAAAGGCACAGTGCTAATCTACTGCCCTCAACAAAGATTGCAGTTAAGAAATAAATTTATAAACTCAAATTTGTTTATGTTCCTATAATATAAAATCCTCATCATGTGCTTCCATTATCTAGCAAGAGTGCCTTTTGACATATGAACTAATTTTTTTATATTTATAAAAAAGTAATTTAGTTCAATCACTGTAGTACTAGTACTATAGCAATTAGACCCCCACGATGACCTGCTAACTATTGTAAAAAAAAACAACAATGTAAACTAAAACTCTAAAGCTATATTACAAGGTCTTTGAGGCTCGCAAAGACCTTTCTTCAGGGAACAGTACCAGGAAAAGAGGCAGACAACATAAAAGAATGGATGGGCCTGCCATTGAAAGAGGTTCTATCTAAAGCAATAAATAGGAATGGAGACAGATGGTTGATATAGCTTGTGTAATTAGCATGTCAAGCTATTACATTGCTAATGTAAGTAGAACTTTTAATTATTATTCTTTGGGAAAACACATTGTTAATTGATTTGATTTTTGTACCATTCCCAGACTAGTTTGTACTTAGGAAGTGATTGTGATACAAATCAGATAACAATAGCTAGGCAAAATGTGTCCAGCTGCAGTGACAGCATCTCAACTGTGTCACTAGTCCTGGCTGATGGGCTAGGTAAGCTGTAGTTTTCATCCATTACTTTAATGTTTGAGAGGAATCTGTTGTCATAGCCCAAGTAATTTAGACAAAAACTTGTACTTTCTGCTTATCTCCAGACATGCCTTACAGAGATAGTTGTATTGATGTAGTGATCTGTGATGCTCCTTTTAATCAGAATCATAAAATTCATGCTGACAACATAGAACAGTTTTACCTAAAGTTTTTGAAAGAGATCTACAGGTAACTATTCGTTTCAAGAAATATCAAATAATTAATCAGCATTTGAGTCTCTTATTACACAATTATTGGCTTGAACATTACCAAAACTCAGAGTAAGTGTACATTTGTAACTTTTTCCAAATTTTTTAGAACAAATGTTAGGATATTTTGATCTATAATTGGAATTTAATGAACTGATCAGGCATATAACTATATGGTATGAAATGATATTAGAGTAAGTGAAGACTAAAGAAAATAGAATTCTAAACCAAAGGTTATGTCTAATGGTATTCTGTTTAAACTAAAGTAATTACTTAAGTTGTAATCAATATTGATAAAATATTTCAATTTTTCTTTTAGAAAAAATTAAAACAATTTTTTAGCAAGTTTCAAATAAAGGCCTTAAACTGATTTTATTAAACTTAACATCTAATTTGTGTGTTTTTGCGAAGGAATTAGGTTTGAATTTTTTGGTACGGGTGCTGGGATTTTAAGAATGTCATCCTAAAATGTCTAGTTCATTGAACTCTAAAAGAGTATCTGGCCATTGATGGGAAAGAATATTTTGTGCTGCCCACATAAACACTCTAGTAACCATTGACCAAAACAACAGTGAATTTTACTATTATTTTCATTATCATTTGCCTTTTCAGAGTTCTAGTGCCCAATGGCCGCTGTGTATTACTTGTATTGCATGATATGAAAGAAAAATTGATCAATCAACTAATCTCAGGTCCAGCCAGACCTGAATTTGATTCTGCATATTTTGTTCCATTAATTTATGTTGAAAGTCATCGAGTTAAACTGGGAGAGACTCAAGCTTGTATTCTAGTACTTAACAAATAAACCAATGTCTCTGTGTTTAGAATGTTGACTTTTTCATTTATTTTGAGGTATTAAATGTTTTCAGGAAAAAAGAAAATTTTCTTTAAGTGAGTTTAATTAAGTGGTTTAATTATTTCATTTAGAAAAAAAAAAGACTAAAATATGTTATTTTATCAATTCTTCTTCAAACCTAACAATTACAAAAAAAAAGGTTACATCAGAGTTACACATTTTTATTTTGTCACTGAAGTGGTCAGAATTGTAAAAATCCTTTGTGTTCCTCTTGATAAAACTTTTTCAAGTTATTTTATAAATAAACTTTAAACAATGCCATTAAGTCAGGAGAAAATAAATACAAACTGACTATGAAAATAAAGTGTAGCCAAGCACTCATTAGCATTTTCTTCATGCCAGTAATTCATTACAAACAATTACACATTGAAAGTTAAATCCAAATGATCACCTGTATTTCAATGTATCACATGAATACAACATGGCAAGCTTACTTGGAAAAGTACATTATTAATTAAGGGCACATAAAACTGTTACGAGGAAAAGTGTAGCACTGAAAGTATATATGGTTACAGTAGTTTCAGCATTTTTTTTTTCTCGACAAATTAGCCCATTTACAGGCCCCTTTATAGCATTAAGAACAAGTGTTATATGAGTTGTGTACAAACTGATGTCACATTATATCTGACATAACAAATACTTATTTTGAACAACAGAGAGACCTGTTTAATATTATGAAGTTAGATGTTATCTACAAGAACCAATAGTGAATTACTACACACATAATGATATATAAATCTAAATACAGACTGCCCATTAAGACAAAGGTTAAGATAACAACCCCAATATTTCACAAAATGTTCTAGTTTCAACAGAAGTATTTAACACACATGTTCACATCATGTCTGAACAGAAGTTTTCAACACAAGTGTTACAAATCCTAGAATGAACAGAAGTTTTTCATACACGTGTTTAAGTCCTAGTGGACTAAAAAAAAATTTTCTGAGACAATGTCCTTACAATTCCTCTTATGAGCTTGCAAACCCTTCATGGGTGGATGGACACAGATGTCAAAAAATGGCTCTAACAATTTTCCTAGAAATTTGACAGTACATCTTTGGGAAATAATAAAACCTAATTGACAACACAGTGAAAAATCTGGTTTGACCCTTATAATTTTTCAAAATACAATCATCTTCAAATTAAATTTTGTCAATTTTGAACATGTAATAGTGGGAATTTCCAAGACCAAAATGTGTTTGAATATAATTCAATAAAAAGTTGAATAAATAAATAGTCCTTCAAGTGTACAAATTAGCTGGTCTAACTTGATCCAGTATTCTAGTCTACACTACTGTCTATTGATGTGATCTATATCATCAAAACAGAATCTTTTATACTCTTGAGTAAATCTAAAAATGGGCATAGTCAGAATGTTTTCAGAAAGGAAGGGGGGATTATAAATGTCCTTTTTTAAAATTGATCATACATTAGTTGTTAAGAGTGAAGAAAACACTTGATTTTTTTCAAAACCTTTTTTTTTAGGTTTATTTTTATTAAAGTTGCACAATTAAGTCACACTTTGTATTACTAATATAAATAATAAAATATTTGCATAACATCTAATAATAAGTTTTAAACCTGGTTCATTATCTCACACAGTTCAAATAGAATTTAGGTTCCAGAATATTGAAACATTCAAGGACTGATTAGGTCTTTTAAATTTTCATAGGTATCACATTCTAAAATAAAATCAAGAGTCAATCCATTGTATCTTAGTGTTTCTAATAAAAAATTTTGAAATGAATAACAATTTAATATTTATCCACCCCAATACTAATGAGCCCACTTGACATGGCAGCAGTCAAGAAACTAGCTGAGTATCTGTATAAATGTCAAATTTACAAACCTTTTCCAAACATTAGTATTAATGTCCCTGGACAAGACATGCATTCACATTAATTAAGATGATCACATTTCATCTCTTAAAACATTAGTAACATACAAAGACTTACATGAAAATGAAACAATTATTTACTTTAAAAATATACTGTACTTAAATAACCCTCAGATTTTACTGGAGACTAGGTCCCACTCTTCTTCATCTAAAACCTTTTAATACAATCACAACATGATATGTTCAGATAAGTTACATCAGAGGTTTCATTTGATTGATGCAAACAATTATCAACTAACAAATGCTAGTTTAGATTATGCTTAAGAAGTAACATAATTAACAGAAACAATACAACTGACCAATACTTGACTGAAACAAGTCAAATACATATTAATAAAAAAAATCAACAGCATTCAAGCACTGGAAAAAAAATGTATACCAATATAAATGTATCTAAAGTAATCAATATACCCTTCTGAAACTATACACATAATACTATCACAATTCAGAAACATGTTGTAATGAAACAACGATCTGCATAGAATAAGTAAAAGTATGAAAAAGAAGCAAAAAAAAACATCAAATGTTTTGAGCATTAGCAAAAAAAAAAAAAAAAAATGCGGCCATTGACCTATATTGATAATAAGATATAGAGAGGCAGTTTCAATCACAATATAAAATTATGAAAAGAATAAATTTAGGCCAATCTCAATCATTTCATAACGTTTAAAAAAAAATAACCACAGACCCATGGTATTATAACAAAATCTTTCAAAATGAAAAAGTAGCTAAAACTGTTTCAATTTAGATTGATGTCAAGACATACACATCTAGACAATTGTGTACAAGCTGAACTAAAGGCAAATTAAAGTTGAAACTGTTGCTCAACTCGGTCAGCAACCATTTCAGCTATAGCCAGAGAAGATGTGGCAGCAGGTGACGGAGCATTTCTGACATGCAAAACTCTGCTACTCATGTCTACTGAACCACTGTCAAATACAAAGTCATCCACAAGTTTTCCATCACGGTCCAGTGCTTGAGCTCGCACTCCAGCAGGACCCCTAAACAACAACAAGAACACAAAGGGAAAAAAGAAAACATAAGAACATACACAAATGAAATAATGACTACATGTGTAAACAATGAAAAAGGTTTATTTTATTTCTATGTTCCATAATAAACAAAGTCTTGAAACACCTTATAAAATAAATTAATTCTCATACGGGATTGCCATAATACAATTATGTATGAAAATATTCTACAAAATAAAAAATTCTAATAGCTTTAGAATATCTATCATTTGTAAGCAATATATATATATATATATATGTATTGTAATGTAGTATGTGCAGATACACTTTTTAATGAGGGAATTTAACTTTTAAAGATTGGTAAGAACAAGAGTCTTTTTTATCAAGTTAAACATTTTCGTTGAGTTTACAAGTATATTTGTTTAGAACATTGTATAATATTTGATTTTGTGAGTTTGTACATTTATCACAGAAGTAATTTTCTATACTCAATTTGTGGCATCAATGAAATGTTTATGCAGGACTCTTTATTTGTTATTCAGTTATTTGAAACTGATCATGAGTTAAACAGTTATTTTGTTGAATAGAGAATCTAAAATCTATAGCGATATAAAATATATATATATATTAAAAGTTAATTGAATACTTAGTTTGATTTAAATATGAAAATATGTTACATCTGAATAATTTTAATAATATAAAACCAGGCAAAGATAATAAATAACAAGCTTTGTTATATCATTCTAAAAAAATAACACTTTACCTTCTAACATCTTCAAGCTTCAATGATGGAACAAACTTTTGTAACTGTTTGACTTGAGCATTAATATAAATACTTTTGTACATCTCTTGAACGCCATAACTTAAATGTTTGACTGCCAGTTTACGTAAGCCCCTGGTCAAAACAAAGAAATACAAATTAGACTTTATCTACTGAGCTTGAAAAAAAAAACTTCTTGCCTTGTACAGATGACTAATATGACAATGATTAAAGCTTGTTGCAAGCACACTAACAGAGCTTTGAGTCTGTCGTCACACTCAACTATGCATTCAGTCAAGTTTCCAATGAACGTCTTCCTCATTAGTGATCTTATCATATTATGTTTAGTTTCAAAATATTTTAATATTATTCCTTGATTTATATTGATACCAAACTATCATGAGTTTATGGTCCACTAGTTTACAACAATTAAGGCAAGCAATGCATATTTTGTTTCTGTTTCACTTAGTAATAGGCATTTTATTTTGGGTTGAAAATTTGCTCCAATTATAGTCAATTTACTGTAGATCATTTCATTATATTTTAAAATATTTTTTTTTGTTTAAGATATAAAGAATTCTATAAATAGTCAAATATTTGTTGTAGGAATAATGTATTCAGGTGAGTCATATATGTAAATCATAAACAAACACATTTACCTCAAAGTGTTAATTTAGTTTTACAATGGACAACTTTATTTCATTTAAATTTTCTATTTTTATTAATGCTCTATTTTCCTTACCTAAAGCTGACAGCATCTATAAAGTCTGAAAGACTAATTTGAGTGTATCCATAGCCTTCCCTCTTAAAAGCCAAGACAGCATTAGGACCCAGCCAGACACTGCCGTCCATTCTCGGTGTGAAATGTACACCTAAAAATGGGAATCTTGGGTCCGGAACCTTAAAAAAACAATATGCAACAATAGTCCAAAAATAAGTAGGAAACAGAACAGCAAAATCAATGCACAGTGACTTAATCCAACCAGGCTACATCAGGAGCAGACTGGCTATAAGGGCATTTGTCAAATGCCTGGTGGGTGTGTCACCAAATGGGCCACTATGAAGGGCAGTAAGGTGTGCACAAGATTTCAGAGTACGTTCTTATTAAAGGGCCCATGTAACATTGTGATTGGCCCTCATGTTACCTCACAAAAAGAAGAACATGTCCTCCTTTTGCCGGATGACTGGAAACTTTATAACATGGTAATACAAGAAGTTACATATGCCCACATATGCATTTGTTCCATTTTTGATGCAATATACAATTTTATATATTTTGAGATGGTGTGCAATATGTGGGCCAGATTGTATGGCAGTACAACTTATTATGATAATTAATAGCTTTTATACAGCACTACTTTTATGCATTCAGCATGCTCAGAGCGCTATGGTCCAATATCATTTGTGGACCAGTGGGGTTGGGGTGGGGGAAGGGGTATTTGAGAGAAGGTTTTCTGTGCTGCCTTTAGGCGCTCAGTAAACATAACTCTGCTAGAGTCGGGTGTTGAACCTTGAGCCCCCTTCATAGATAGCCAAGCCAAGCCAAGCGTACTTATCTCTCGACCTCTGTGACAGGTTAGCGAAAGTGATGTGTGTTTGGGTGGTATAATGTCCAGGGGATGATTATTTTTGAAATTTTCACACACCAACCCGTCAGCATATAAATCGGGAGCAGGCACGCAAGGAGACAAGCAATGAAAGAGAGATACAAAGTTAAAAATTGAAGAATATTTATTTACATAAATATTTACATAGAAGAATAAAAAGGGGGAGGGTTTGCATCTATCTCTAATCAATACTATATTTAATCATCACTCTTGCACTTAATAACAGAGTAGGTCTGACTTAGCTGGTCGTCCTACTTGGGTTGCAGCTGGCTGTGTCCTAGCTTGAGGTCCTGCAGCTGGAGGTGGCGCTCTAGCGGGTAGAGGGGCGCCGGTGATTTAGTTCTAGTGGAGTCTCAATCCAAAGTTCTGATATCTGTAGTGGGCACAGTAGGGCGGGTGGCCGGCTACCGTGGGCACTAGGGTACTGCGGGCAGAGCTGATCTGTTGTGGGCAGCGTAGCTAACAGGATAAGTCCAGTGAGTTATGGAGTTCAGGCGGAGCTATGACATCTCGCACAGACTCTGGGTCTATAGGGACGTCGTGCCTAATGGGTTAACAAGTGGACTGTCAAATAGGCAGGCAAGTAGAGCCAATAGCACCAAGTAAATCGTTGAGTAGATCCAAGTAGGCAGTAGATGATACTCAATAACAAGTAGCGTTGTGATCCAATAAATAGGCAGTAGTGCAGTGCTGAATAGCACTAAGTACAAAGGCAATTGATCCGATAAATAGGCAATAGTGCAGGGCTGAATAGCACTAAGTACATAGGCAATAGATCTGATAAATAGGCAGACACCTGAGGGAGGCTGCGGATAAACAAAGACAAGTTAGGACATGTCTCTCATGCATCGTATCGATGCCCTCGACTGAGGTGCATTTGTCAGATTGGAAAATTGCTTTTGAACACAACAGGGAGATGATGACAAATGGGATTTGGAAAATAAATGGCTGATAGTAGCAATATAAAAACGTACATAAAAAGGGGAAATAATAATCTAAAAAAAAAAAACACAAGTTGGAAGAGAAAGGGGGGGGGGGGGAGAAATGGGCGGTGGTCAGCGACCCTGACGGTTTGTTTACATACGACCGTCGGTCGAGAACAATGGAGCGCGCTTCAAAGGAGAGTGTCCGTTCAAGGGGCGCAACTCTCATCAAAGTTCTAAGGGCAGTATTAGTGCGCTAGTAACATTATCAAGGCAGTCAGCCGAGATAAAGGAAATAAAATAAGATGTACAAATATAAACATGGTTGCCTCAACGATCAATTGAGTAACGTAGCATTAATAGATTAATGCAATACATAAATATATGCCATGTTTATGTTTTCTACTTACAATGCACTAATTAAATTTAAATGAAATAATAAAATACACATGATACTATCCAGTGAGAAATATGCACAAAGTAATTAAGTGGAACTGTGATTAAGTGCGGCTTACCACCAGGTATTTCCTCTAAGAGTAAGAGTAAATGAAATAGTCCAGACTCGATTGCTCAGCTAGAATGAGAAATGAGAGAGTGTCTGTTCCGCCTTATTCTACCTTGTATAGGCCTGGAAAAGGTGGGCGGAAACAGGAAATGTCCTAGGCTTAGGATTATCTCTCATGTGGGTGAATTTGACTCGAGATGGGAGTCGCAATTTGGAGTGTCAAGGGGCTTGATGATCTGAGTGGTCTCTTTGATCAGAGAGAGACGTGGGAGAGGGGGGAAAGAAAGATTGACTTGCATTCCACCCACGGCTGTCAGACATCCGGCGGGTAAGACCAAAGAGACTGTGTGCTTATTTTTCCCAGATCAAGGGGAGATAGGTGAAAGGACGTGGCCTAGCTATCTCCAAGGTGGTGGACTGAGTCTAGCCTGGAGAGGAAACGGTAGGGCGGGTGATGAAATCGGGAATAGGACGGGGAAATAATTAAAATAAAATTAATAAATAATAATAATTACTGCTGTGAGAAAATTGAGTGATTCTGACAGCAAGCTTTTGACTTGTCACAACCTCGCTTCCTATATCTTCAATTTAAAGCTTTAAAGATAAAATAAATGATAAATAGACATGACATGTAACATAGAAAAATGACTCAAACATTGCCTAAAGGTAGAATAAACTCTAGGATATGGTTATGAAAATTATATTATTTTAAGTAAATTGTATCATAGATATTTCAAGTAATCCAACATATACAGTACTTTGTTTAGCATTGAGTTTCAATTCAACAACTGATTTCAAGGAAATTTTTTTTTTGCTTATTTTTGCCATGTTGTGGTGGAGTGTGGATAAAAATAAGATGATTCTATTCTAAAGTTTAAAATTCTAAAAATTCTTATCCTATTAAGAGTTACTTTTTAGCAAAATTTAATTACACTAGTTACTTTGTATATTTATATCTAGTGAGGTATTCAGCAAAGATTCTACTTAAGTATCAACTCATAAAGCAAATATATGTACAAGGTACAATCTCACTGTGCAAGAATAAAACAAATTGACTTACAGGATAGATATTTCCATTGACCATGTTACATTTTTCTGGTGCTAGCAGTAAATACTCTCCTCTAAAAGGCACAATTTTTGGTTCAGGGTTGCAGCCTGATTTCTCTGCTAGTCTATCAGAGTGAAGACCACCGCAAGTCACAACATAACGACAGCTAACAACAGGATTCTGAAACATTTACCATTTATACTATTTTAACAGAACATTTACCATTTATACTATTTTAACAGAGTCAATTTATTATTTCATAAGTCCTTTTAAAAAGTTAAGATGCACATTGTTTTATTGATGCTTGATATCCTTTTAATGTAAGTATTACTGACAAGAAAGTCATACTGACCACAGGGTTACTCCCATGTATTTCCACATTGTGGGTCAGCCCTTGGATACTTCCCTCTTTGCTCTCGGCCTTAGTCAGAAATTTGTCCACTTCATAATTTGTGTAGATCTTTCCACCACGCTTCTCAAATTCTTTGCCATAGTGTTTAGTAACCAATCCCCAGTCTATGATGCCAGTGTGTGGTGAGTGGATAGCCTTCAGAGCCTAGTGATAAAATAGCGCAGATTAATTAAACAACTATTAGAAAATAAAATGTCAACTATTTAGGCCCTTTGAAAATTATTTTTCTAGTTATAACAAAGACATTTTTAAAAAAATATTAACTGTGGAATTGTAAAAAGGTCACAAATATGATCTTGTGCTTACCAAAGCAGCTTTTTTTTCTAAACCAGCAAAACAATTAATTTTTACATGTAAGTAATTATTTATTTCTATTTTCATTAACTGCTGCTTTAAGGATAGAACAATATTAGTCTCCAAATTAAAAACTTACCACACAATTAGGTTCAATCTCTTTAATAGCGTCAGGTCCAACCATCCTAATGTCTTTGACCCCATTTTTAAGCCCACGCTCCATCAAAACATCCAACCTGGGCAACTCTTCTGGTTCTACAGCTACAATCAACTGAAGAAAACAACATCAGAATTTCTTACAGACATTCTTTAATATATTTTTTATAGCCAACTTCAATATAGACAATATATTGAAGCTTGAAAAGATATCTTAGTTATATAATAAACAAAATGTGTTCTTTCCAATGTTAAAGAAATGTTTGTGAAAGCCTGAATGGTTTAATATGAAATTACAGTAGTATTTAGGGCAAACACTTAAACAACACATACAAATAAATGGTAAAATAATGGTCAAATACTAATACTTAGGTCATGGTTAACCGAAACTGACAAAATGAACCCTAGGGATGAGTTCCTTATAAGTATTTTCTAATAATTAATTGTGTGCTACCTGTCACAATTCAAAAAAAATGTTTAGGTACATTATATCACATATGACAAGACAAAAATAAAACACATATAACCATTATAGGTTTAAAATTAATATCAAAATATTTTAGTATATTACATATGGCCTCCTTCAGTCGCAATGTGACAAAGGAAATGAGATGAATGCCTGAGCATTAGCTGTGGTTGAAACAATATTGCCCACACATCAGTTCCCCTCTACATGCAGCTTATGTATGCAAAGGAATGGCAAGTGCTGATACAGATTGGAGTCAGCATTGTTGGAGGTTCTGCCAGGGTGTAGCACGGTAAACTGTCTAAGGGTCACCATCTGAAACCAAAGAGTGTCATGAGACAAGCAACATGACCACAACTGCCCAAGCTGATGCCAGGTAGACAGTTTCCTTTCTGGTGAGTGAAATCAGAGACCATTTTCAACAGTACAAGAACTCTAAGATTTGGATGAAATGGTTATTGGTTAATGAATAAACAGCTGAGAGAAAGGTGAAAACAATGTGCAGAGATGAAGATTTCCCAGTAACTATGATCAAGGGGAAAGTTACCTTGCCACATTTCTTGTAAGGTATTTGATGTTTGTCACAGTATTTATAGGCCATCTCCATGCCTTTAACACAGAGCTTGGCCTTGAGTGTACCAGGCACATAGTAGATACCAGCATGGATCACACCACTGTTATGTCCACTCTGGTGGGCAGCTGAAAAAAAAACAAGCATTGATCAAAGTTATACCAAACATGAAAACGCAATTTTCAGAAAACTGTGTTTATATAAAGCCTTCAAATGTATCTAGTATGTTTCAAATTGGTATGCAGTTATTATCCAGAGGTGCCACCGCTAATGACTATTCTGTTTTTTTCTTAGTATTCCAAATAACCTTGTTGGTTACAATAATCCCCTTGGAATCAGTTGATCCCCTAAAACAATTTCCTCCATTCTTTTCCACCAATCCTCTCTCCAAAGTTTGAGACGCATTTATTCCTTAATACTGTCTTCCAATTTGTTTTTTTGCCAGCTGATGTTGATTAAAATGTCTTCTAATGGTTGTAAGTCAGGTTCCAATCATTTACCTTTAGTTATACATCCTTTTCTTTATACCAGATGAGTTCACATTGCTACTGAGACTCTCACAAGTACAACTACTCTAAAGCATAACAGAAATTCATGTTAAACCTATTATAAAGTTGTAATTTTTCACTATTTAAAGTTGATTGTTGTTTCACTGCTATAATAAAGTCTGAATATTTTACTACTATTATTGAGTTTGATTTTTGTACTGCTATTATAAAGTTTGAATGTTTCACTGCTATTATAAAGTTTGAATGATTGACCAATCTTTTTAATGCTTGGTGTGTACATATGTACACAAAAGCATGAAAGAACTAGTGTTTTGAATCTAAGTTAAGTCAATGTTTTGTCTATTGTTGATGTCCAGATCATGTTTCAATGCCAATTTTGAGTAGCCAACAAATTCAACTTATTCTTAGCTCAAGATAGGTTATAGATAAGATTTGATAGTGAGTTTCCTTCTTCTCTATTCACCTTAGAATATTTTCTTAGGCCAGAAAGCTTTGAAAAGAACACAAGTTAATCTTATAGTGAAGAGTTTAAACATAAAATCAAACCTAATTCCTTCTCTTTCTCTAATATTGCTAACTTCAAATTTGGGTGACGAGTGATCAGCTCTTGGGCTGTCGCTGCACCAACAATCCCACCACCAACAATGACAAGATCATATTGATGCTGCTCTGACCTGAAAAGAGGAGGAAAAAAGATGTATGAAATCTTTGCATTTAATTCCCATACCAATGTATTCTCATCAATGGAAGGATACAACTCATACATTTATTTCCAATATTAGATCACTTAAGCTCATAATACCAACAAAAAAATTGTGTGCAGTAAATGTGTTCTTTATTTTTAAACGTTGAAAAAAACATCTGTATAATAAATTTTTTTTTTTTTTTTAAACTATGCAAAGAAAAAACAACAACATATTATGAACAAAGATGTACCTTGTAACCTCTCAAAATATTGCACAAACTTTTAGTTTCTTTATTGAAGGCAAAACTATTATTTTACAATTTTCCTATTCTTCAAAAAAAAAAAAAAAAGAATTTTTTTTTTATTCATGTAAGTTTTTAGTCAAAATTTTAAACCTTAAAAATGAATATTAATAGAGTATTGAACAATTTTGGTTTGTTCTGTTTTAAACTTAGAAAGTTGCTGGGTTCCCACACTCCTTAATTTTGATAATGAAGACAACAATCAACTTTCCATCCATACATATAAATCTTTGTTTTTTTGTTTTGGAATGTGTAAGTACAAAGCCAGTTACTTTGAACAAAAAAAAAAAGAATTGGTTAAATTCAGTACGTTTGTATAATTAATTTAGGTCAACCACTAATTAATTATTTTCTTAGCATATCTAATTATCTACATCCCATTGTACACACAAAGATTGAAAGTCTTAGTTCTAAGGTCCAGTTATTTTCCTTGAGGTCACTGAATGGGAAGACTGCTGATAAGTCACATCAAGATTCATGACCTAACACTTTCCGAAATTTTAATCTTATTAAATGATAGGGTACTTTCCAAAAGTACAAACAAAAATTTCAAATCATGTTAACATGTGTATAATTTTATGAATGCTTTGCATATAATAAATTAGCTGAAATCACAATATATTTAAGTTTAGTTGTTAACACATAATGTATGCATGATTTATCTGTGATCTGAAATTTCTGGAATAAGGTCATACTATACACTAATTTATATTTATCTGTTGTATTAAACCTAAACGTGAAACAATATATAACAGTTAGCAGATGTTGTCTTTTCTATGTTTGTCTCTATCAGTGGTATCATCTATCTCAAATATATGTGCTCAATCCTAAGCTGTAATAAATTTCCAGAAGTCTCTTTTGGGGGCTAATTGCTATCTAGATGTTTTTTGGGTAGTTTGATTCAAATAAGCTGATATCTGAACTGATCTTGAAAGCACTTATAGGATAACCTCTATCAGGACTGCTGCTTGTTCCATGTGGTATATGCTCTGGACCGTCGTCTCAAAGGCCTCAATGGTCC
Organism: Biomphalaria pfeifferi; assembly: GCA_030265305.1. NCBI lineage: Eukaryota > Metazoa > Mollusca > Gastropoda > Planorbidae > Biomphalaria > Biomphalaria pfeifferi. The sequence goes on from JASAOG010000255.1 coordinate 558,120, forward strand.
TGGGTTTTAAACTGCCCAATTTCAGGCCACAGCGCCCTGAGGGAACATCCGAAATATGTAAAGCAAAGATCAATATGATTATTACAGAGTTGTTATTTAGGTTTCCTTACAAAAACATTACTTTTGGGTTAACACTTATTCTTCATAAGTGTCATATCCAGTCAAGTTTAAAAAACAACAACATTGCCTCTGGTGTCCACTTTAGCATTCAACAGTGTGCATGATTATTTCTTGTGCTGACGTCTATCAAATCAAATGAGCTCAGGCACTTTTGCAGGAATTCTAGTAGCTTTAGTCTAAAGTTTAGATGCTTTTTATCTAGCAGCCCAGTAGCAGTGCCAAAAAGAAGATTTGTATTTAGCACTTTCATTTACTAAACTTGCTTGACAGTGTAGACAGAGGTACTTTGTCACTGTAGAGAATCTCTGTAACAATTTAGTGTAGGAATAGAATTCGCCTTTGTAATGGTTGAAGACATCAACTTTAGAGGTAGGCTCATGTAGATGCCTTCATGCAGTTGAAGATCTAGAAGCTAGTAGAACCTTATTTTAGTCTACTGATTCTAAAGCTGCAAACAGAAATAAGTATTTGTAGTCATTAAGCACTTGCAATGGTGAGCTATCTGCTCATATCTCTACATAGTCATATGATATGGCCACTGGACTATAAAAAAAATACTAAAAAGGCTATAAAAAATAAATAATGAGAATGAATTAATCACACCTAGATTATAGTAGATTTCTAGATCGAGAATCTAGACTCTAGTGACTCTAGTCTAGAGTGACTCTAGTACTCACTAGTCTAGTTACTCTAGTAGTACTACTACAGTAACAGTACTCTACACTCTTAAACACTGTAACTGGTAACACTCTACTGTACTAACTAGACTAGAGTAGCGACTAGAGTAGAGTCGAGAGTAGAGTCAGAGTAGAGACGTAGAGTCAGAGAGATGTTGATGTACAGTAACACAACAGTGACTAGATCTAAATTCTATATTCAAATTGTACTAACTGAGAGATTGTAGATTTATGTCGAGTTCCACCCAATGCAGAAGAGATAGAACACTCAGCATTTGCATTTACAGAAAGAATGCATTTTTGCAAAGTATTGAATCTGACAAGAAATCGACACGACGCTGCCATCTTTTAATCTCTAGTCTAGTATTTTTAATTTTTTTTTTTATGAAAGGGAATGCACTTTGAATTTTTTTATTATTAGTACCTTTTATATATTGTTATTTCCCCTGCATCACTAATCTAAAATTTTGAACTGAGGGGAAAAAGACAAACTAAAAATCTATCAAAATGTATTAATTTGAAAATTTCATCTTTGATTTTAATATTTTCTTCTCGTTGGAAAAATCTTTTTTTGAAAAATATCATTTAACCAAAAGGGGCATTCAATTGGAAGTTTTACCAATAAATAAATGAATAACCATTTATTTTATTTTTTAAAGCAAATCTTAGAAATAATTATTTTTTCACTTGAAACACAATCTAAAACAATATCATAAGAGACTAATAATGCATAACATTGAATCCTTCATTAAGACATCCATATAGCTACACACTGAATATAACTATGCATTAGTTTTTAAAAACTTAACTTTACTCACAAGACACAAAGGCCTATAGTTTTAAACAAAATTTCACAAGCAGTGGTTAGTATTATTTAAAAGAAGCCCACTGCGTCCGCATTCAAAGACCAATGTTGACATCACTTATTAGTTTGTCCATATGCTTGTTTTCTACAAATCATTTTAAGTTTACTCTGTATTCAGATTAACGACAAAGGACCCTTGTTGTGATTGGTCGAATAGTGTAAGGAAGAAAACTGGAATGTGGATAATTAGGTACAGTTTATAGTGAGTAGTATCTGTAGTGCCGGATTTAAGGGAGGGCAGGCGGAGCTACAACCCAGGGGCGTCCACAAGATAAGGGCCTCCACAAAAGAGATAAAAATATATCCGAATTTTGACGGGTCAGAATACTTTTTTCGTGATTAAGAATTGTACGCTTATAGCATTCTCGGAATAAGTAGGTATAAATACAGCTCCATCCAGATTTACGACAGTGCGTCTACAAAGGGCCTTACCCTCCATAAACTCAAACGTATACACTTTTTAAAACGAAGTGGGCGACTGCTGTCAATCAAAACAAGAACGAGCGGTACAAAAACTCGTTCGTACCTCACTCGGTCAGATTCCATCACCGCCACTCATTGATCAGGGAACATGAAATGCACCAAGATACCTGTGTGTAGTCGCTAAATGAACTCTTTATGTTGTCTGTTGTATTTATGTGTATTTTTCTGTTGTGTGGTCTTTATATGAGAAAAGAGTCCTTGTAATCACAACAAATTTCCGTAAGGATCAATAAAGCAGTCTTAGTCTTAAAATATGCATATTAATTTTTTTTTAAAAAGGAATGGGAAATTAAATTTACAAGAACTATTTTTTTTCCTTCTAAAATATAGCATTCTTTTAAATATAAGTAATTTCATTCACAAATGGATGTTTATTAGACCTAAAGCTTTCGAAAAATTGTAGGGGCCTGTCCCGCGGCCTTCTTATACTTAAATCCGACCCTGAATCTCTGATATCTATGAAGAAAATTTCCCTATGATATTTTGTTGATCTAACGGTATCTCTGAAAGATCCTAATATTAATAATTACTAATTACTAATTCAATTACTACTCATCCAAGCAAAATTTTTAAAAAATACAAAGGATGCAGCATGGACAATAGTATTATGCGAGACTGTGATGTCTTGTCGAGGACATTTTTATGTTACACAAAAGTCGTCAACATAATGATGTACGACAGTCAGAAGAAAGTCGACATTCCTGGCATAAAAAGTCTTTAAGTATCACATTAGCGGGGACGTTTTGAAATGTTTTCTTCAAAAAGTTTTGAATCAATATTGTTGTATTCGCTTCTCGCTAAAATATACAATTTGAGAGGATGAAACGACGTCTCTTACTTTAAAACATTTGGTAATAATCTTATTTTAGTAGGTTAATATTTAAACAAGGTTTTACAGCTGCTATGAAAAAACATTTTAACCTTGAAAATATATTGACTGGATGTCCTCCCCGCCCCCTTTTATTTTTTCTGCCAGGCAGTCGCTGCAAGCTTCGCCCCCACCGCACCTCTCAGATGAAGAAGCGTAGATAAATAGGTCCCATATTAAAGTCTCTACAATCGAGTTCGAGAATTAAATATTTTACCTGTGCTAAACACGCAACTCAGCAATGGGACACGACTTTGTCTCTAATTAGAGTCTAGATTAACCTAGCGATAGGATCAGGATAAAACTTAAGGATGTTTTTTTTAAACGAATGTTTGTATAAATGGAAATTTGGCTAAAAATAATTAAACGAAACACATGACGCGCTGATCAATGTCCTAATAGCAGACTAAACAGTAGTTGCATTTTTTTTAAGGTTGTGTGTTTTAAAATAGAATACAAAGTCCTGGTGTATTGCACATTTTGGCTTTTGTTCAAGAATATAATAGTGGGTCCCCTCTTGTAAGTTGAGCGAGGCAGAAAATAAATCGACCCATACTGCATGTATCAGTAATTCAGTATATATATATATATATACAAAAAGTCATTCAAAAGCATTAAAAAAAAATTAATTCCTGTTATTAGCTTTCAAACTCTTCATGGGTAGACTGACATTGTTCGGACACAGATTTTATAAAAGGCTATAATTACTACCTAAGTGACCACAAATTGATTTTTTTTTTTTACATTTAATCATCTTAAAATTAAAACATATATTTTTTAACACGCTTCAGCTGTACACCTCAAATGTTTCTTTGTACTCAGTAAGGAGTTGAATAAATAAATAGACGCACATGAACATTTGGCGCATCGTCTTATGTAGAAATTAGCAGAAGAACTAAATTGTTCAAGCTTAGTGGAAAAGTGGGAAAACATAATGAGACAACACATGTTCCGGAAGCTAAAAGTGGGGACTAGTGAAACTTGCCCTTGTGGAGCATCCCCGGAGAATGCTGACCATGTCTTTGAAAGCTGCATACTCTATCAAAAGGCCCAATCAAGACTTTGGCCCCGAAACCCTCCTATAAAAGAAAAATTAAATGGAGAACTGCCTGATCTGGAAGCCACTCAGATACAGAAGAATAGATTCTGTCTGTTTGTCTGGTACAATTGTATCAGTTGCAAATTTGAAACTAATGCTTTACTAAACAGTCAGAGGCAAAGGGATACATAAAGTGTATGCAATGTTAGGAAAACTTGATGAATAAACTGAGCAACAATCACATTTACGCTCTATGAGTCTATGGTAATATCCAACTGTGACAATTATAACTCTCTGCCCTCGTCTGGAGCGAAATACTGGATCAAGTTACTTCTACAGTTTCAACGTTCGTTCAAAGTCATTTCTGTAATAACTGATTTCATTATCTCTTCTTGACTTACAGACTTGTATAGAACTTGCTGCTGAGGTATTAACATTTTCGACAAACTTTTTTTTATATAACCGCTTTTGGTTTAACTCATCGTTCACGCAATCATGCTTAGACTACTGTTATATAGTGTGTGTTTGTGTGTTTCCAAGGTGACTGTGAAAAAGGGAGCATTAATTGTTAAATGATGAAGGAAGAGAGTATTAATTGTTAGTTTTGTAGAGGAAATGGTGAGATTGATAAATACCCAGATAGAAAAAGATATAGGCCTAAAGAGAAAGAGATATAGACGTAGAGAGAGAAAAAAAAAGCATGTTAAAGTAACAAAGAGAAAGCTGAGAAAAAACAAACATCCACATATTAGAAATGTTACAGTCGGTAATAGGCTACCTTCATTTTCACTTACACACATTGACATAAATAAAATACTGCTTCTAGATATATGAAATTGCTATTATGTTCTCACCTAGATATGACTCTCTAATTGCTATTAGGTTCTCACCTAGATTTGACTCTCTAATTGCTATTATCTTCTCACCTAGATATGGCTCTCTAATTGCTATTAGGTACTCACTTAGATATGACTCTCTAATTGCTATTATGTTCTCACCTAGATATGACTCTCTAATTGCTATTATGTTCTCACCTAGATATGACTCTCTAATTGCTATTATGTTCTCACCTAGATATGACTCTCTAATTGCTATTAGGTTCTCACCTAGATATGACTCTCTAATTGCTATTATTTTGAGTATTCTGTCATCGGAAATCAAATTAACACTGTTGGAAAAAAATTGATCAGCTTTTGATTTTGAGTAGTGTCCCCAATGAAAGATAAATGGCACGGATTTTGATAGAACTGCATTGCCTAACAGGTCTCTAAGTCTCTTATCTCGTTTTTAATATCTAGGGCTTGGCTTGACAAATTTCAAGATTCATAGCGATTTTAAATAATTCCTGGTCTGAGATTTTTGCATAAATATAATGCTGTTAACCTACTTTGAAAACTATGAAGCAAGTTTCAAGAGAATGCTAATCACTGGTCAGTGAATGACACTATTCCACAATTAACTCAGTCATCTCTCTATCTATCTATTGGTTTCGACATTCATTGCAACTCTATTAACCAAGCTTTCGTACATTCTCTCTCTCTCTCTTTCCGATTTCTAATATATTATCAATGGAAAAAAGAAAAGAATGGCACAATCTGGAAACAATTGTCACTATAAATGCACGATTAGGGCTTTTTACTCACTTTGATGTCATCCCAAAGTTGTTATGTGGGCCCCAACTGGTCATGAGTCAAAGGCTCAAGCGCAATGAATCGTGACCTCCGTGACCCGAATGAATCCCTTCGCACTTTTGATGCTACACCACAGGCTGTGGCCCCTAATGATCGTGGATTGGGTTCATTGAACCCCTTTGCGCCATGGATGCTACGCAACTGGATTCATGTGTGAATCGTAAAACGACTATGGTTGTTCGAAATGAACCATAGTCGTCTTACGACTGAAAGAGGCCAATATATGGGGAAATGGAAACTAATTTGGATTCATGTAGGATAAAGGCTAGATAAATGCATGACAAATATATGACAAATAAATGGATACATGTATGGAATATGTTGGATAAATATTAATTAAATGTATGAGTAGGCCTAATGTACAATAAGTGCTAGATAAATTTTAGATAAGTGAATGATAAATGTATGATAAATGTATGATAAATTTTTGGGTAAATGTATGATAATTGCTAGATAAATGTATGATTAATATATGACAAATAAATGAAAAATTTTAAATAAGTGTATGAAAAATGTTGCATAAATGTTGGATAAATGTATGATGAATGTATGATGAATGCTAAATATTTTTGGATAATTGCTAGATATAAGTTGGATCGATGTAGAATAAATTTTGGATAAATGTTAGATGAATGAATAAAATTTTTTGACTATGACAAACTATGGAAAGTGTTAAAAATACAAACATATAGTGTATGATACTTATTAGATAAATGTAAGATATTCAGATTTAAAATATACTATTGGTATAGGCTGGATAAATGTTGGATACATGTATGATTGATAAATGTGAATGCACTTTATCTTTAATTCTACAAGGAATGCATATGGGAAGGGGGGAAGGTTCACAATGTTTATGTTAATAAATGTTTCAAGAAATTTATATCAATGTTGTCATACAACATACTTAACTTAGGCATTGTAAACCTTAAACTAGATTTAGACTAAACCTTTAAAATCTAAAATCAACAACAGTCATCATGAAATTGCTCTGGCTATTTATCCTAATAATTACTAAATACACACTAGCTGAACATAGAACTAGATCTACCTTAGTCAACACTAAACTTAAAAAGGAAACAACAGTCATAATCAGTCATCACACTCTAGATCAATGCAACTTCAAAAATAACCTAACATTCACATCCATAACATTAAAGAAGATCACCCATCACAAATGGAAGTTCTCAATCAGACACAGCAGAAATAAATACCTATCACTGTTAATATTAATAGCAGGAGATGTAGAGTCAAATCCAGGGCCTAGATCTAAAGATAGATGCAACATCTGCAAAAAAGTATGCACCATGAAACAGAAAGCCATTCAATGTGACACCAGCGATGAATGGTACCATGCATCATGTCTCCATATGAATAAACCTGTGTATTATGCCTTAGGCAACAAAGACGCATCATGGCACTGTGTACCGTGTGGGTTACCTCAGTTTACATCAGGACTGTTTGATTCCTTTGATGCAGACACTTCTAACCCATACAATATCCTAAACACCATCCCAAACCAAACTCACCAACCACTAGCCAGATCCACTCCTGTTAAACCTAAATCTACTAAAATTAATACAACAGCCTCACTAAACAAACCTACTAAAGAAGTAATACCAAAATACCTTAAAATCTTAGTAATAAATTTTTAAAGTATTAGGAACAAAACAGCAGACTTAGAAATTTTATTAGAATGTGAGAAACCAGACATAATTGCAGGAACAGAAACTTGGCTACATCCTGAAATTTATAATGCAGAAATTTTCAATAGTAATTATGAAATTTTTAGAAAAGATAGGGCTGATAATCATGGAGGAGTTCTTCTAGCAATAAAAAACACTCTTATAGCAGAAGAAATTACCTTACCTAACTCAAAAAATATAGAATCAACATTTTGTAAAATTAATACCACCTCAACATCCCTAATAATAGGCAGCATTTACAGACCACAAAATTCTAGTTTAGAATACATGCAGGAACTATGTAATCAGATTACTACACTTAAAGAGACAAATAAAAATGCAGTTTTTTGGACTATGGGTGATTTCAACCTACCTGATATAAATTGGAAAACACTAACCATAGATAAACACCAAAACCTTAAGGACATAAATGAGCTTTTCATAGAAACTTTACACAACCTAATTTTAGATGAAATCATTAAAAAGCCAACTAGATTAAACAACACATTAGATCTCTTCTTAACCAACAGACCTGGATTAGTAGTTGATTATGATATTATCCCTGGTCTATCAGACCATGAGATCATAAAAATACAGTCAAATAAAAGCAGTAGCCAATTCAAAACCCAAAAGAAAAATCTTACTCTGGAATAAATGTAACCTAACACAACTACACCAAGCTGCATTAAACTTTCAACAAACATTCTTATTAGAAAAAGACATTAACCAACCAGTCGATGACCTCTGGAATTTCATTAAAAACCATCTTAAAAGCATTATAGAAAATCATATACCAACTAAATACACATCAAACAAAATAAATAAATGCTGGTTTAATAATAGACTAAAGAAGCTTTGTAAAACAGAAGGAAAACCTATATAGAAAATTTAAAGAAACTAAGGCAGAAAGAGTTTATAAAAAGTATATAAAAACTAAACACTTAACCCAAAAAGTAAGCAGACAGTTGCAGAGTGAATACATAAACAATGTAATATCTAAAGATAACAACAAAAACCTATGGTCATACATTAAGTCTAAGAAAATGGAAACAACAGGCATAGCGCCATTAAAAGATGAACATAACATAATACATAATGTTAATGAAACTAAAGCAAACATCCTAAACAAATACTTTGCATCAGCATTCTCAGCCCCAGGAGACAAAGACATATTACTGAATTTGAACCAAGTAGACAACATAGAAGATATAGTAGTACAAGAAAATGGAATTAAAAAACTATTAGCCAACACCAAACCAAATAAAGCGTCTGGACCTGATGGTATTCCAGCTAGATTACTCAAAGAACTAAGCAATGAGCTAGCCCCAGTGTTCAAAATACTCTTTCAGGCTTCACTTAACCAGGGCAGAGTACCAAAGGACTGGAAAGAAGCTAATGTCACCCCCCCCCCCCCCCTATTTAAAAAAGGAGAAAAATCTGACCCAGGAAACTACAGACCAGTATCACTTACCAGCATCACATGTAAAATCCTAGAACACATAATATGTAGCAACATCATAAACCACTTAGACAAACAAAATGTCCTCACACCATACCAACATGGCTTTAGGAAATATAGATCATGTAAAACACAACTAATAGGACTAATTGATGATTTTTCTAAAGGTTTAGATAATAGTGAACAAATAGATGCTATCTTACTAGATTTTTCTAAGGCTTTTGACAAAGTTCACCACCATAGTTTGCTTAAAAAATTAAATTATTTTGGCATTAATGGTCCACTGCATCAGTGGATTAAAGATTTTCTGATAGGGAGAGAACAAACTGTAATAATAAATGGCTCTAAATCAACACCGATAACAGTAAACTCAGGTGTACCTCAAGGAACAGTCTTGGGTCAACTACTATTTTTAATTTACATAAATGATTTACCAAATTGCATTACTTCAGGAACAAAAGTCAGATTATTCGCAGACGATTGCATAATATATAGAACAATAAAAACAACACAAGACACAGATATTTTACAAAGAGAATTAGATGAATTACAGAAATGGGAATCAAATTGGAGCATGTCTTTCCACCCAGAAAAATGTCAGTTGTTAAGAGTAACAAAAAAACTAAAACAAATAAATTCCACTTATCTTATTCATGGCAAACCAGTAACACAGACTAAAAACGCAAAATACCTAGGTGTTATAATAAATGAAAAACTGTCATGAAATCCACATATTGATGAAACTATAAAAAAATCAAACAAAACATTAGGATTTATTAAAAGAAATTTCTATAAATCAAATAAGAACATAAAATTAAAATGTTATTTAACCTTGGTTAGGCCAATAATAGATTATGCATCCTCCGTTTGGGACCCCTCAAATCAAGAAAACATTAAGAAATTGGAACAGACACAAAATAGAGCAGTGAGATTCATAACAAATGAATATTCACATTTGACTAGAGTAACACCTATAGTAAAATCACTAAATTTAGAAAGCCTTCAGGACAGAAGACTCAAAAGTAAAGTAGCAATTATACATAAAACGCTGAACCATAATCTTCAAATACAAAAACAAAATTTAATAAAATACTCTGAAAGACACAAAGATAAAGGCACATTCCTCGTCCCATATGCTAGGACAAATTTGTACAAATACTCCTTCTTCCCTAGTGCTATTAAAGCATGGAATGGGTTGCCTGAGCTAGCCTGGAAAACCAGTGACTTGGCAGAATTTAAGTCATTGGTTAATATGCATGACTAAATGCATGACGCGTAGGACGTACCGGGTAATCATCTTTTTTTTTAAAGTAACGTCTGTATTATATAAGATAAGATAAGATACAAATATGTAAGTATAAAAAAAAACACATCCAATGAGTTACACATTGTAATTTTTTTTAAAAAAAAAAAAAGGGGGGGGGGGAGATACATGCCAAACAGAATGATGCAAGGGAGCTAACCGAGGCATCAGTTGACTTGGCTTTGTACAATTCGAGAAAATAAGAAAAAAAAGTGAAACGTGGAGGAGGGTCAAGGCCAGACGCGTATTTGTTCTTTTGAATCGTTCAGTAATTAAATGTAATAAATCAGGACACCTTTCATTTTATCTAGTTATGGAAAGATTTCATATTTGATTTTTTTTTTTTACGAAACAGATATTTAAGAAAAAAAAAAGTAGTTTTCCATAAAGACACCTTTTTGTTTCAAATAAAAAATAAGATTCTCCGAGGAAGCATGCGCAGTCAGTGTCAGCCCGTCGTGAGGAAGGCACATAGGGTGCATTTTGGCATACTTTTTGTTCCCTCCTTTATTTGTACTATAATTTTATTATTGCGCCCCTAACATTTAACTCACATAGAAAGTAGTTCCTCTATTAGTTACATACAAGTATACAACGACTATGGATTTTTTTCAGTGACAATGTCAAAGATTATATCAATGACAACACAGGTAGATCCATTCCTCTATCCCTTCACTTCAGAGTGCTTCGATCAGCCTCATCTTTCCATTGCAACCCACGCGTGTTCTTCTTCTAAGCCTCGACTTTGAGCAAGTTTAGGTGTTCGAGTCCGTCTAGGCCTTTATCTTTCTATAAGATGTTTTGGTTTGGATTTCGAGTATTTATCCTTCTAAGATTTGTCATTTTTATCAGACAGTCTAATACTGAAATATGACTTTTAAACAATAGAAATATTAATTAAGAGTTTCTAGGAATAACTATTCAACAATAACAAGGTTACAAAGATAGTTTGTGTGGAAACACAAACTCAAAATCGCCCCCCGAAGTGGTCTACCTAGAGTCTTCATCAGGATTCGAACACGGGACTTCTGGTTCCAAGTGTTTTACCACTCAGCTACAGCATCTCCATATATTCATTTAGCGTACACTTATATTTTTTAAAATGATAATTATTTACCTTATCCATACATTCAAAATTAATAACAAGTTACATGTAATAAAGAGAAACTAAAAAAGATTTAGCCCCATTCTTCTTACAAAATTAGATAAATTGGCAACACGAAAAAAAAAATTCTTGACCTATTTTAGTTAGGTAGTGAGCTAGCTAGAAATGACTTGAAAGACTTGGAGTAGGTCTACTTGGACCAGACATTCCCCTCGCAAAATAAAAATTAATATTTCCATTGTCATTTGTCATACAAACTAGACATAGATCTAGCTAGATCTAGACCTACTTTTAGACCTAAATCTAGATTCAAGATCTAAGTCTAGGTCTAGAGCTAGATCTAAGTCTAGAGTCTAGATCTAGAAATAGAACCTGACTAAGTCTAGTCTAGATCTAGAATTAGATCTAAGTCTAGATCTAGATCTAGACCCTAAGTGTAGATCTAATCTAGAACTAGATAAGAAATCTTGATAAAGAATCTACTATACCTAGACTAGAACTCGTATGAATTTACACGTTTAATCTTGCAATTACTTGACCTAGGCCAATATTATGATCATGAAGAGTAGGCCATTTGTTACCGGGTAATGGTGTGGGACTATGCTTTTCGTTTCCGATTCATTTCTTAATGTGATACTATTGTTTACATAATAAATAAATATGCACCCCTAAGCTGTCAGACGATAAGATATTGCCTTAATAATTAAAATTGTGTTCAAATTATTAATACATTTATTATAAATATCTATATCTGGGCCCCTATAATGAGGATTTGTCAAATCTGCGCGCTCTAAAAGTAGTTTGTTATTTTTTAAACTTATAACTAAAACGAAGTTCGTATCAAAATTCTTTTTTAAAAACAACATTTGAATCAGTATTCTCTTCAATGAGTTGGTTAATAAATGGAAAATATATTATATAATGAACCATTGACACTTTTACCATTGTGACCTTAGATGCAAATTTTTTGTACCAATGCGCGAATCTATGAATGAAGCTTGAGTTATCAGTGAAGAAGTCCATGACCTTTTTAAAATAAACTTACCTCCCTTGAATTTTTTGATTGAAAAGTGGTGTAATTTTTTTAAAAATCTGCTTGCATATATAATTTTAAAAATTAGATGTTTCACTTTCGGAAAAGAAAAAAGTAGCCGTTGCATCAGAAATTTAAATGATCTTCAATATCATGATGTCCAATTTTCATTTTCTCTTCTTGTTTCTGAGATATATAACGGGACGTACGGACGGCCGTCAGACTGACAGACAGGCCACACAAAACTAATAGCGTCTTTTCACTTTTCGGGTGCCGCTAAAAATTGTGTCATTCAACTAACTGGTTTCGGCAGAATTAAAAAAAATGTTTTTTTTTATCTTAGACCGTGTTTTATTTTTAATTTTGAATCTACTTTTTAAGTTTATTAAAGTGTTAAGCTTATAGGAAAAAAATGCAAAAAAAAATAATTCCTGTAATTGAAAGGTGTTGATCTCCATGTACTGAGTCTTTGAGTCTGCTGAACTCATTGGATCAATTCACCTCAGTACTTTATCGCCTGGATTTGCTACCAATTCGTTCACCCGACCAAAACTTACTCAAAGTAATCCACCCACTTCCTGAGCTTATCTAAACTTTGGGATATTTTTTTTTACAAAAAGGTGAAAAAACATAACCCTCAAATTTTTGCTCCTCAAGAAAGTTTTTTTGTTGTTGTTGTTCTCAGACTTTAGTCCCCGCCTTATTTCTAATACTAAAACCTTAAATCACGTACATCACGACTACCGTCTTTTTTTTCCAGTCATAATTTTGTAGTAGTAGACCAGGTAAAAGTCATTAGTTGTAGGCCAAAAAAAAAAAATAAAGTAAAATAAATAATCATACAGGAGCTATTTCTTTTTGAAGTTTCCGAGGATTTTTAAATTTTTATTTTGTGAATGAAGTATCTGTTCAATCCTGGTTTATGATAACAGTTAATATTTGAAAAACAGATTGCCAGGTAAGATTCTTATCTGACAATTTGAAAGCCGTTTGACGTTTGGGCAAAATTATCTAGCCAAAACAGCCAATCACGACACGAAATGAACAATTTCTTTTTTTCTTTAAAAAAAGGTAGATGGGGAATGCCTAAAATTGTATTCTGCAAATTTTTCGTGGGCGCGGGCACACAGACACACCCACACACAGTATTACTATTTAGGACCTAGAAAACCAAAGTATTTTTTCAAAGTAAAACAAGTTTTCTTAAATTGTGTTTACCTTATTACTGAATGGGTTTTATAGGCAATGTAGGCTATCTTTATAGCGACAAGGGCACTACACTTTCTGCAGATTATCTGTAAAGAATAATCAATGCTGTTCACATCCGTCTTAAAGAGTCATTGTTGCAACATTCAACCAGTTGAATATACATGTGATACGGTGTGCTTATATAGCTCAATGGTATGGTATCGTACTGGAGAACTAGGCTTGGTCATCCAAACACTAACAGTCTTGTCGGAGATACTTTTTTTTTTAAGTGAAGAAACAGAAAAGAAATTCTCCTTACGAAATGAATTACTTTTATTCCTCAACTTTGGATCATGAAAATATTAAACAAATTCTACAAATACATTATATAAATTAATTTAACGAGTAGATTCACAATAGTAGCCACATAAAACGTATTTAAAAACGGAGCGAATCCACTTGTTGTCTTGCCTTGTTTCTATACTTGTCCTAATCTACGTCTATCCCATTGCTCGAACTAACTAGTAATCTATTTTTAGTACTACAGAAATTATAAAGTCTACTATTAGCAAGTCATCGTATTTGCTCGAAAATAATTAAATATTTAAACAACATATTTATGCAAACAATAAGACCTTGATGCGTTGGCTAATTACTGTATTACGAATATTGTCTCAAACTTACTTTGCTGTAAATAACTTATTTATTTAAACCATGAGACCTTGACGCGTACATTGCGTGACAACGTATAAAACGTATAAAATCGAGTGGCTGACATGATACCAATTGGGTTGCGAGAAAAGAACGATGACTACAGTAATCCAGAGTGGGAAGACAGACTAAGAGACACTGCCTCGGAGAATACTGACAGAACGGTAGGGTTTCAGAAATGAACAACAAGCGATGAAAACTGCGGAGGGCCGTTTTATTTTCTGTCCTAGCTTATGGAACAAGAACTATGAAATTGAGTCCGAAGATTTAAGATGATTGCAGTATTTGTTCAGGCACGTGACTATGCTGAACAAGCCGTAAACAGCAAATTTTATTCACATTTCGATGCAGATGAAGCTATCGTCCCACAGGGAGCTAGATCGTGATGTGAAACATCGGAAGACATCCTGCCTGTTAAGTATTTTAAAATTGAAAAGCGTATCAGACCGATACCACTCTTAAGGTAAAAGTTTGACTACATTGGCTCAGCAGTCTGAAACGGCTTCGCACAACAGATATCTGTGGGAATTTATCTATTGGTTTGATATCAGAGTTTATCTGTAGGTTTATCAGTTGATTTGATATCGGAGTTAATCTGTTAGTTTGATATCGGAGTTTATCTGCTGGTTTGATATCGGAGTTTATCTGCTGGTTTGATATCGGAGTTTATCTATTGGTTTGATATCGGAGTTTATCTATTGGTTTGATATCGGAGTCTCCATATCCTTGAAAACGTTATAAGGCCTTGTATTAAGAATGTGTTCTATAATGAACTAGCCGCCTAGCATATATGTAGTAGAAAGAGTAGAAAAGATCGTAACGCAGTCATATATGATAAAATATAGCAATGTGACATCATGACATTAAGTACTTCAGCTCAATATCCACGTTTTAGCTTAACACTATATTTAATCCATACATTTTAAATCTAGTTATCTGTTGCTGTGAAAGTTTGAGACTTAATTCTGATACTTGATATCGTCTGCTGGGTGGACTGGACGCTGAGACAGACCATCTGGTCGTCTGCTTACTTACAAAAAAAAAAGGCGGTAAAGGAAAAGCGAAAAGGTGAAAGTTACTTGATTACGTTTTTCTAGCTAAAAGTTTGCTTCATATTATTTATAGCTGCGACCAATTATTGAATCGAGTAGGTCATCTCAGACTCAGTTTGACGGCTATCTCCAGGGCGCTCAGGCACACGCACGCGCGCGCACGCTCGTGCTCGCAGACGGAGAAACAAAGAGAACAGCGAGAAGGGGGCGCTTTGAAAGAGAAATTGTGGCGCCTTGACTCTCGCAACTCCATACCTAAAACTGTCGACCTTTCACTCTCAGTCGTATTTCACCTTTGATGGAATTCTATGTGCAGGAGCTTCTCGACGGCCCCTTCGACCTTCTTTTTTTTTTTTTTTAAAGCGGAGACGCCTCAGGCTTATAGATGATTAGGAAATAAGATAAAAGGAGCGGCACAAGGACTGGGATGTGGGAGAGAGATTGGGCGGAAATTATCATTTAGTTTAAAAGTCTTTGGTTCATAAGAAGGTGAGGTGGTGGCCCTTGAAAGAAGCACCAGATAAAACTGTCTACGTCTGCCATAGAAAACGTGTCCTTTTTTCTGATAGTTCGTGTATGTGTTACATTTTAAACGAAACGTTTATTTTGGTTAAGGTATTCGTCCCGTGTATTGTCTCCCATTCGAACAAGACTATGAAAACAATGTAAGCCATGGCCCTCACGGTAAAGGGACTGTGTGTGGGAGTGTGGGGGATGTGTGTGTGGAAGTGGTGGCTGTGTGTGGGAGTGGGGGGCTATGCGACACCCGCAGAAATCTTTGAAAACAGAGATGTCAACAGAAAAATAAATAAAAAATACAGACAGTAAAACCAAAAAGGCTTAGAACATAACAAAAGAAGAAAGGTGAGAGGTGAAGGTTGAATTAGAGAAAGGTCATGGTTGATTAGGAAAGAAGTTCAATTTTAGAGAAAGTCAGCATTAATTCAAGCTTAATTCAGAAAAAAAAATAGGCCTAATTCAGAAGTACATAATTGTAATTCAGAAATACTTGTCTACTTCAGAAATATATGTCTAATTCATAAATATTTATAATTCAAAAATATATAAGTCAAATTCAGAAACACATACGTCTAATTCGGAAATATATAAGTCTAATTCAGAACTATAGGTCTAATTCAGTAACATTTAAGTCTAATTCAGAACTATAGGTCTAATTCAGTAACATTTAAGTCTAATTCAGAACTATAGGTCTAATTCAGTAACATTTAAGTCTAATTCAGAACTATAGGTCTAATTCAGTAACATTTAAGTCTAATTCAGAAATACATAGTCTAATTCAGAAATATAGGTCTAATTCAAAGCCTAAGTTTAATTTAGAAACAAAAAAGTCTCATTCAGAAACATTTGAGTCTAATTAAGAAATAAATACATTTAATTCAGAAATATATAAGTCTAATTCAGAGACATTCAAGTATTATGCAGTGGACCGTCATGAAAGACACAGACATTTATTGATAAGAAGAGGCACACTTTTGACACAGACTTTCAACAAATAATTGATTTTTGGCAACAACCCGAAAGGATACAAGATCTTCTTATGACGCGAAAATTTGGATATCAAAAATATTGTTACGAATCTCACAATCCAGGCTCTCTGCAAACTGCACCATACACCACCAACTTAAAGAACTTGACAACTCAGGGCTCCAAAGTAACGTAACACTTTAATAGTTGAATAAATAACAGCCAATACTGTACAATTGGCAACACGTACACTGTACAAATATCTCTCCGATAACACCGTTCCGCCCTATCAATTCTAGCACTGGCCTCTCCGTCTCGTTCCGGGCTTGCACTGGGTTCAACAGTTCAGGATGACTTCACACACTAGGCTCGTTGTGTCGGACTCGATCGCAGACCAAGATCAAGACGCCAGTCGTCTCAACTGTACTTGACAGTACTCCGCACTGAACCTCGTAATGCTCCGTACAGAACCACACCGCTGAACTGTGCTGTAGTCGACCGGACTGTAGTGAACCGGGCTCTGAACCGTCTTGAATGCGACACCTCCGCTCTTATATAGGGTCCCTACTGGTCTTCTCAAACCGGACAGAACGTCGCTCGACGTTTCTAGGTGGTCAGATGACTACAACTCTCGTGACGCTCCTGAGCTCTGTTCACGACGGCGATCCTTCCCGAACCGTCCTCTTGACACTCGACTCGGCTGACAGTTGTAACTCGTCACGGTTGACCGCTCGTCTAGCTCTGGCCTGGGGCGATTTGCGTCGGCTGACTACACACACACACCACTACCCCTCTCTGTGCCACCACCAGGTTTATAACAATATGTTATGCATACAGGAAAAAAATAATTAGTTTAGTTACCTTTTCAATTGTACAATTTATTCGTTTTGAAATATCAAATAATTTCAAAATCATGTAATAAGCTTTGGCCACCAAATTCACTTTGCCAAGGGCTTCCAATTACCCTGTTATAATAATAATATAACTAAAGGCAGGAACAAAAAGACAAGAAAGTTAGAGAGAGAGAGAGAGAGAGAGTTCATTAGACGTAGACTTAGTAATGTAAAACAGTAGGACTACTCACGTTTGTAACACTATCTGTTTGTTTGTGAACTTAATTTGGCGAGTTTTTTAAAACAATACTCAAGTATAACAGGGCCCAAAGGGGATTAATAGCTGGAAACTAAATTTATCTCCCCTTACAGACACCCATTGTATTCATTACATCCCAGTATATTATTTTTAAAAAAAACGTGTGACAAATTACTCAAATTTTTACCTTTACATATCCCTTCGTCTGTTGGACCTTTGGGGCACCAAGCAAGACTTGTCGACCGTCTCTCTCCATTCCTCCCTGTCTTTTGCCTTGTTTAAAACCTCTTTCAATGGTAGGCACGTCCATTCTTTTATGTTGTCCTCCCATCGCTTTCTCTGTCTGCCTCTTCTTCTTTTTTATGGTACTGTTTCCCGAAGGAAGGTCTTTGCGAGCCCCGCAGATCTTGTAATATGGCCATAGATTTTAAGTGCGTTTTTTTTTACAATAGTTAGCAGGTCATCATGGGGTCCGATCGTTGCAGTAACCCTGTCTCTAATCTTTTGATTTGCGATGCAGTCTTTTGAATGTGATACCTAGGATCCTTCTGTAGCATCTCAGTTCTATTGCTAGGTTCCTCCTCTCTAGCTCTGCAGTCAGCGTCCATGACTCGCAAGCATATAAAAATGTGGCTATGATAAATCTGATTTTGGTGCCGAGGACTAAGCCTTTGTCTTTCCATATTATTTTAAGTTTTAAAAGGGCTGCTGTGGACTGTGCTACTCGGGCCAGTAGTTCGGGTTTCGTTCATTCATCTGAGACAATAGCTCCGATGTATTTGAATATGCTCCGAGGTATAGTCAGCTTTTCACCTCCAACACTGATGCCCCTTCTAAAGCCCTGTTAGCTATGGGTCATAATTTGTTTTGTTTTTCGGCATTTATTTGCATACCATATGCTGTGGAGTCTTGTCAATGCGCATCACCAGGTCAGCTAGTTCTTCTTCTGTCCATGCTAGGCCATCAATGTCATTTGCGAAGCGCAAGTTAGTAATTCTTCCTCCTCCAATGCTTACAGTACCTTCATAGCCCTCGAGAGCATCTTCGTTATCCTATTAAGGAAGATATTGAAGAGTGTTGGTGAAAGTAGGCAGCCTTGTCTTACTCCAACTGTGGTTTTGAACCAGTACCCAATTTTATTGTTGAAGTACACCGCACTGTAGAGGTTCTGGATAACTTTGATTATGCTTTTATAAATGTTGTACTTTTCCAGTGTCGCCCAGATAGCCCCGTGCCATACTCGATGGAAAGTTTTCTTGAAATCAATAAAGACATGGAAAAGATTCTCTTGGTGTTGGAGATATTTCTCTCAGAATATTCTGAGGTTTAGGATTTGTTCTGTTGTGCTACGACCTTGTCTAAAACCAGATTGTTTTTCTGATATGATGTAGTCTGCTATCGGTTTTAGCCGATTCATTATTGTTGTAACCCTGCCTTGCACCAGTGCTTGAGGTGCGCACTAGCGCACTAGTGAACGTAAACAGGAAGACACTAGAAGAGAGAGAATAACAGGGCATCAGGGATTGTGAAGAGTCTGAATGTTTGGGAAACTAAGAGGCCAACTTTTGTGCTGCCTGAAGGTTGTAGTAGGGACCTGGAGCGAAGCGGGGAAGGCTGTCGTTGGTCCACATTCGGGTTAAGTAGCAAAGGACTGGTATACTTAGTAGTAAGACTCTGAGGAAGCTGAAGGATGTTATGTGTTTACCCTAGTAAATAAACACCTGAATTTATTTCCTGTTAAACTGTGTTGAGTTGCCTGCCTTTTCGTTGAGTGCTTAACCTAGAGTTGGAACAATATAATTGTTAACAGTACTTTGCTGGGATGGCTTATGAGTGATGGCGCGATAGTTTTGACAGAGTTGTAAATTGCCTTTCTTTGGAAGGGTTATGATGAGTGATTGGGTCCAGGGTTTGTGCTATTCTCCTGATTGACAGATCTTGTTGCAAATCGTATAGAGTGCGTTTATCATGGTTCTCTTCCCGCCCGTCGAAGTTTTCCCTTTTCAGGGCTTTTACTGCTGCTGATACTTCCGAGCGAAGAATCGGATTTAAATAAGTGGAGGTCCCTTTATTTAATAAAAAAAAAAAAATGAAAATGTACTTAAAAGATGTACAAGAGAAAAAAAATATCTTTATCTTTTCTAAAAATTTTATTGTTTTTGTTATGCATTTGTAAGCCATGGTGTTAGTGTTTTATGTACAATAGCTTCTATACTTCTTAATCTTTTGTCCTGAAGTGTCTCTAAGCTTAGTGATTTGATTAGTGATTGTCAATTCATAAACAACACATACAGCTGTATTGGCTCTTATAACTATCAAAACTACAAAAATAAAAAGTGTTGTTTTTTTGGGGGGGGAGGGGGAGGGGGGAAGGGGGGGGGGGTAAGACATTGGCTTAAAAAAAATCAAAAATTAAAAAAAGAAAAGAAAAACAAGTAATTTGGTTCATTGAAAGTTCATTACAAAGGAGTCAAGGTCAGGGCAAGATTGTCATTAGACTTCCGTTGTTCAAGAACATAGTCACGTGGCTGAACGTAGACAAAGATGGAGCTCACTTCATATACACCTCGGAATGTTTTTTTTTTCTCTGGCCCTCGTGCAAATAAAAACATATATTCAATCCTCCCCCTACCCCTGCTCTTTTGTTGTTCTCTTCCACGCTGGGTGATCGTCTGCTTGTGTTCTGTGCACGTGATCATAGAGATTAAACAAAAAATGAAAAGAAAATGGACGAAGCGAAGTACAGAAAATAACAACTCAGAGTCTAGTTGCGTCTTCAGCAAATATTTAGTCATTGGATCTCTATCCCATCTCTACTTGCGGGCTCCATTGCTTTGGCAGTACAGACGCTAGTTGAGACACACGTATTTGGTTATACGATAGGTTATGGCTACAGAATATCTTGGATTTTAAAATAAAATCTTCAACACTAGAAACAAAGAGATCACACACAGCAACATCTATTGAAGAAAGTAATAACGTTTTGTTTTGTTTTGTCTAAGGTTTGTCTTTATCTAAGAGATATAAAACATATCACTCCGTGACATTTGCTAGCGTATGTACGGTAAATGTATCCCTATTTACATGACAGCCTAGTTAACCTAGTAATGGTTCATTTACCTTTATAACGAGGCTAGGACCGTGGTGGTACTGCATACAAGTGGCGTGTCGCGGTTCCAGCTCAAGGGACATTGTGAATTTCCTTCTGTGACTATAGAGCCCTGTCTTGGAGTGACACTCTCATGCATATCACAAGAAAGTAGAGGCCGACTGCTTTCACTCTTCTAGTGTAGTCTACTCTACTTTAAAACTATGTCTTTCAAATCCCCAAGCGTTTATATATATTCCCCGCTTTAAAATCTCTATTGATGACATTTAACTTTCTTGTGTCTGTTGCAAGTTGCAAGGATGATTCTAGGAATTCGTTCGCCCCCCGCACCAAGCCAACGCAAGGGTTGTTAAATTTAAAAGTTGAATAATCAGGTCTTTCAAACTTGAGTATTTGTCATAGTTTTCGTTAAAAATAAACTAAATATTCTTAATAGTCTAATGACTTTTTTAACAACAGCCCAGCGCTGAATTACTTACCCCTTGGTATCACTTGGTTTATAAATATATGCTAAAACTATTAAATTTATAGAAGGGAAATGTGTTATAAAAAGAAAACATAAACGTTTGAATGAAAAGAACATAAACAATTTACTGCACAAGATCAACTTTCTTTAAACTAAAACTAATACTTCAAGTTGAGGAGTGTTACATTTCGGACCACACCACAAACCAATTAGATTTTATATCGTAAATATATGTTAAAGTAGGTCTATAGGTCTCTATCATTATAAATTCTTTTCGAATTTCTCTTTTGCATGATGTGTGTATGTGTGCGTTTATTAATCCTGGCCAATTTCTGACAGGTTGTATTCATTCTTGTAAACAGTTCAGGCCTGTTAATTATATTTCATGATAAGGTTTCTGACAAAATCAGTTGTTATTTAGGACACCATACTGGGTAACAACAACAGTCAACAATGGACATTACTCCTAGATGCTGAGTACTATTGAGTAGCATAACCTATATAATACACATATTAACAAGGCCGATAGCATTTACACGTAGATATAGGCCACTATTTCCTGTAATTTGATGACGATACACTAATCAATATACTTGAACTACTACTGAGTTTGACTGATATTTCTTTATTGACCTATAAAATCAGCCGCTTGTTTCTGTGGCCCACGTTAACAATGGTCTCACGTGCCCAGCGCAGCGACCAACCGCCTTTGCTTTTACCTTAAACTAATGTCAGGTGCGCATTAGAGCTAAGTGGACTCAGAAAAGCCCCCCAAAAAATCCCGAAATTAAAAATCCCTGTCTTCACGAGGATTTGAATCGAGACCGTTCGGTTTTGGAAGCCAAGGCGCTTTATCATTCAGCCATCATCTGCGCTATGGGTTGGGGATCCAGATCGACGCCACTTGAAAGCGAACCGTCGTCAGCGACCCTCGTATATATATATCGAGGCCAAAATCTGGGCGCGAGGGTGTCTAAAGGTAATAGGCCTACGCGTGACTAGCTCGTGTAAATGAAACGGTTTGTATTGATAGACTATTGAGTCGGGTAGATGTACGAGGAACTGGGGTGGCGACAATGTCACTTGTTTTGCATTGGGCGCTGAGATGCTAGCACTAATATATTCAACAGGATTTCAAAATGCTGACTAAGGTATACAGCACAAGGCAAGCATAGAAAACACACATTTCGGTTCGTCGTTGTATTAACATCTTAATAATTCTCACTTCAAAGGTTCTTGCTATGTGCCATATGATAAGGGTAAGAAACTTTTGGAGATTTTCATGATCAAGCAATGTCAAAGAAGCTAAATTTAACTTCTCTGTTACAAATATTCCAATGCCAGTGGCGTAGCTAGGGTGGGGAAGGATAGGGAGAATTTGAAAATCCCACTTGAGGGAGGCCCCCAAATGAGTGTATTTTACATAAAAATTAAAGATTACGCAAAAATGCAGGGGCCTCCAAAGAGGTCAAGCCTCCCGGGCACTAAACGATTGAAAATGTCTAACTACGCGACTGCCCAATGCATGGCACTTATCCCTCGAATCAACTCTGCCGATTTACCGCCAGTTAGTTGCCCATTTATTTTTTAAATAGATAAAAGTCAAAATCAAATGCTAAACTCAAAATATTTTAATTTTGTGTGTGTGTGTGTGTGCTACAAACGGGAGCTTAGAAAATTTAATTCTGGCAGTGGTAAAAAAACTGCAAAAGAATTATTAATTAAAGTTTTTTTTTAAAAAAAGCTTATTAACATTTGCTTTATTTTGTACACCGGATACACCAAAAAGCTTGCAATTGATAATTTTTCGACACGCATGAGAATCTCCCTTTATAATAGTACGATTATTTTGCAGACTTAGTTGGAATTTCATCGATTGCCTATGATAGATAACACATTCCCTGTATTTTGTTTTAAGACTTACTTATGAAATGCTTCCGAGTGTTGACATTCGACATTGATATCTCATTAAAATAACATAGAACTTGTCATTTCTTATCTTGAATTAACTCCCCTCTCTTTGAGGGTCACCATTGATCTTCATTGTTCCATTTCAAATTGGATGCAGGAACTTTAGATAGGAAAAAGCTGCTTGATTCTAATCTTTTCTGACATACATCTGCAGTAGTCATGCGGACTGAGTCTCAACAAGGAGTGTCGTTTTTGTTAATTAGTTGCGAAGGAAGGGAGGTCATAGCGTTGGCCGACGGACATCTCCACCTACCCCCCCCCTCCCCACACGGCCCGACAAAGCTCTCCCTAACTCTGTTACGTAGCCCGTGTTCAAGGTTTACAAAAGACAGAAAAGCCAAAGTCAGAAGTGTGCATGTTTTAAATTTTAATTGAAGATGTCAGGGGTCAAAAGTCTGCTCTCATATTCTCATCCCATGTGAGATGTTGCTAAATTGTATTGTTTTAATGAGTAAGGTTTTGTTGTCAGAGTAATGTAATATCACTGGGCAAACAAAGAACATTTGCATTTTAGAATCAGGCCAATTCATACAGAAAAAAAAATGGATTTCTGTTTAAATGAATATAAGCTATTGAGAGAGAAAATATGTTGTTATAAACTTTATCAAAAGTGCAATGTACTTTAAATATTAATTCTTGGATTAAGCACAACTTAGCAAAGAAAGAGACACACACATTCAAGCTAATAAACACACACACACAATATATGTTTATTCTCACACACAATCAGTCAAACATGAACGCACACAGACACACACTCTCACACATGTACTCTCAGAAACTTCCATCAAATTAACTCACGCACAGATACACACACACACTTGCACATACACACTTTTGTCACACATTTGAATTACACACACATTCATTGACATATAAAGACATGAGACACACACACACACACACACGCACAAGAAGGCATACACATAAACTTTCACTCCCACACAATGAAACATACACTTTTCACACACACACACTTATGCTACCAAAAAGCTGCATACTCTCCACCTTCAAAAGTGCACATAAACTTTCACTCACGCACTCCCACACAATGAAACATACACTTTTCACACACACACACACACACTTATGCTACCAAAAAGCTGCATACTCTCCACCTTTAAAAGTGCGAGGGTGAGGTTTAAGAGTCTTCTAAAGTAGAAGAAAACAACAAAACAATGACAATCCAAGTCACGTGGTGTGATAATACTTGAGTCCCACAACCATTCTCGTCATCAACGGTTCTAGCGCCTTGAACATATGACACCAAAGATGTCTCCCAGTTATATTTTTCTTCTTTGTAATTGTCGTGAGAGTTGTGTCCAACACTCGTAGAACTATAGAGCCACGGAACCTCCCCTCCATCGGCCTGCCCTATCTGAACAACTATTTTGTCTGGGAGGTATCCAAGCAGATGTCAAATTGTTACATCCTAATTACCGATGGCTCGGTTTAGAGGCGAGATCAAAGACCGAGCACTCTATTTCTTCTATTTACCGCATTAGCCGTGCGAATTTCCGCCCTAAAACGGCCCCATGAGGAACACGGGGGGTGGAGAGTTACCTAGTCGTCTCTTCTAACGAACGTTTCTACCCGGACGCCAAGTTGGGGGCTGAGAAGTCTCATCAAGGAGAAACAGGAAGAAACATTTGGCTCTACAACGTCTAAGAGTTGACCGGCCTGTCTCTGAATGAGCAAGCCTCTTTTGGAGCGCTTCGGTTGCCCTCAGGTCACAGCAACACCAACATGAAAGTCAAGAATTAAATGATGAAGAATCCCATCACATTTTGATTACTTTAAAATAAATGAGTGCATTTTTGTTTCTGCGATGAATATAACTTAACAGTTAACTAACTAAACAAGAAAACTGAAAAGCTATTTAACCTTGGTTAGAACAATGCTGGAATATGCGTCCCCTGTTTGTGTCTTGGGATATCTCAAGAAAACGACCCTAATGCCACTAAGCAAAGCCGTTCATCTAACGACCTTCAAATCCTAGCTCTGGAGACCATTAATACCTTCAAGCCCAGTGCTATTTTTGCATACACTGATGGGTCGGCATCAATAGATTCTGGAAGAGCAGGCTATGGAGCCTACATCGACTTTCTTGGCTCTTACACAGTCAAAATCTTTGGACCATATGGTAGTGATTGCAGTTTTGATGCAGAGATAATGGCAGTCTGTGAAGCCTTAAAAGTCATTGACTCTCAACTCGGCGAGAGACATTTGAGGGCAACACAGATTGTTGTGGTCACTGACTCAAAATCTGTACTACAGGCTTTGCAAAGCCCCGGACCATGGCCCCCCAATATCAACACTGTCATCATGGCTTCACATAACATTAAACAACGCTAAGGCACCCTGTAATAATGCAGTGGGTACCGAGTCACATAGGTGTGACTGGCAACACAACACAATTGCAGACTCTTTGGCCCACCAGGGAGGGCAAATTCCACCCACTGATCAGGCTGTAAGCTTTCATCAAACCCTGGCTTCATTACAAAAAACAGAAATGGAAAAGTGGTTTGAGTGCTGGGACAAGTCCCAAAAAGCCCGTGGAGTCTGGGAGCGCATGAGGCGCCCTGACCACTTCCCCGTGGTGGAGGCTGTCCAGGCCTGAGCAAGCTATTATAGCACAGTGCAGGACAGGCCACTGTCCTGTTGGCTCATATTTCTCGCGGCTATGGCCAAATTTTGATTCACGGTGCCCCCGTTACGGGGAAGAAGAGGAAACCGTGCCTCATATTCTGTTTGACTGCCCCAGACTTGCTGATCTCCGTCTCGACAGGTCTGGGAAACCCCAAATTCTCGACCTGTATGGCGACATTTATGCACTACGCAAGACAGCAGGGTTTCTGTCCAGGGCTTTTGCAAGAGAGGATTTGAGCCTCTCAAGCCCTCACTCTAATGGAGTTTGATGATGATGATGATCTCAAGAAAACACGAAGAAACTTAACTCTCAGACAAAGAGGATATATGAATTGATCTTTTTCTAAAATCTCAAGCATTATACAAAAAGGGTTAACAAATGCTTTTTTCAAATATTAAATCTAAGGAGATTTATTGAGACCTTGAACGTGAGTTCAATTCATCCGCAGTTAAAAGAGTCCCAGCTCGTAGCTCCTTGGCGCCAGTTTGTCTGCGGCATGACCAGTCCAGCTTGACCTCGCCAGGTTATCAACAGTCGATAATTCAAAATTGTCCTTCACGGCATCTTGCAATAACAAAGAAACGAGAGGTAGCTGTTTCTAGCCAACAAGAATTTCATGAGGCCTGAGACGGTAGCCGACAGGAGAACTGGTGAATGCCTCTAAACCAATCTATATCTCATACAATGTACTTTTTTTAACAATTCATTTAACTAGCTTGCAAATTCATGCATGGGTGAGGGGGGGGGGGGGAAAGGATTTCGAAAGCCGCTGTAGCGATAATCAGAGAAATTTGACATTGTATGCATACTTTTTTGGGGGGGGGATGGGGGGATAACTAGCTAATTGACCACTACAGTGAAAACTCTGGTTTGACCGTTATTATTTTTCTAGATTTAATCACCTTAAAATTTAATTAGGCTATTTTGAACACGCTAACAACGGGTATTCCCGCACTCGACTCTAATGTTTCTATGTATTTTGAACACGCTTCATCGGGAATTTCCACACCCACCTCAAATGTTTCTTTGTTGAATAAATAAATATACGCACACGAACATTAAGCAAACCATCTATAGTGGAAATGGGCTGGAGAGTACTAGAAGAACTTGATTGTGAAGGCTCACTATAACGACTCTGTGTAATAGTGAAGCATTACAAGAAATAAATAGAATGACAACTTATAGACCACCATCAGATTTACGAAGGAAGAATTGCTTTTTTTAAAAAAAAAAATGGCTTAAAAAAAATATATTATTTATTCTTAATCATTTCAAAGGTTCATCTCGGTTTCAGTAGCTTTCTGACATCTTGGTATATTTCAGCAAAGTAAGCAAGTAAAGACACCTTTCTAAGAGTTTGCTATCCGTGGGGCAGCTGATGCGAAGGCCATCTGTTTCTATGGCCCATGGTTAACGAGGATATCGAGTAGCTAGCACAACGACCTATAGCCTTTACTTCCCCAACTAATATCAGGTACACAATAAAGTTTGGTGAACACGGGGCGTCCTAAAAGTCCCTAATTTAAAACAATCAACACCGGGATTTGAACCTGAGAGCCTTCGAGTCAGAAGCCAAGAGCTTTACAGCCCCCATAAAAAAAGCTCCTCTCGTGCGGGAACTAAGTTTAGGCTTTTGAAGAAGAAAAAGATGTGTGTATCAGTAATGCATTGTCTTATTAAGTCTGGTGATTATGGAAGCGCTGCTTGAAAAGTCATTTTGTTTACATTAGTTTTCTTTTTAACGTAACAAAAACTAATGCAATGTATTTTATTTTCAAGCATTTCATTTCCATTCATTAGTTCACCATTTCAATTAACACGCTGCTTTATTCTTGTTTGTTATACAGACTAATTATGTCATACGCCAATTTACCCCCCTGAACCTGACGCAACAGACAGACCGACAGACAGAGCTGCTCACTTTAACTGTGATGCCTGGGAAAAGAGAAAAGTGGCGCGAACTAAACCTATAAAAACACGCGCATATTAACGGACCCAGCGAGGAGCAGACGATGGAAGAAAAACAGAAAACGTTGGTAGAACGAGACGAGATGAAAGCGAGAACGGACGTGACGCAATAGGCAGTGGATGGGACGCGAGGGCCGTGTAATTTGATTTAACCATCTTGTCTTCTATACAGAAGTGAGAGAGTAAGAAAGATGGAAAGGGAGACAGAGAAAGAAGAGAATAATGAGAGAGAAGGAAAGTAAATGAGAGAAAAAGAGAGAGAGAGAGAGAAAGAAAGAGAGATTGCGAAAGAGATGGAGGGATGTCTTTCAAATGTTGACAACCAAAACATGACACCAGCGAATCTGCTGTGTTTCACACACACACACACACACACAAAGGATCAGTTCAAGTCTGCACTTCCACCCTCACGTCCCTCATCTACACATTAAAAAAACAAAACTAACACAAACAAAACCAAAAAAAAAACAAAAACAGCAACTCCTGAGGACATTTGCAGAGAGTGCTCCGGGGCCGTTGCGCCATTCTCACATGCAGGTTATAGTTAGTGTGTGTGTGTGGGCGTCAGTATAAAATATATATTATATATACATATTAAGAAATAGCCAATGACAAGCATTATTTTAGTTCATTTTGTTGCCTTAAAATGCTAAAGATCTGGGTCTAGTTTTTATTTATATTATTCAGAAGTATTTAGTACATAGTAGACTACATATTGTGTCTTGTTTCTTAAATACGAAACATTTTGGGACTTCTCGTAGTCTGTAAGAGCAGCGGTTCTCAACCTTTTTGAGATTCAAGGACCACTTAAAAATGTGTGTCTCAGCCACGGACCACTACTAAAAATTTTGCTACTGGCGCACTAGAAATTTATATAGTTTTATAAAAAGAAAATATAAAGTTGATATTTAAAATCATTTATTATATATTTTAATAAATATTTCAACCTTTTCATCCTTTTGTAATGAACAAATATCAGTCTTACTGCTAACAATAGTTCGGATTAGAAACAATGCTACATTTAATTTTATTGCGAGCCTTGAGCTTGCAAATTTAAGCACAGTTTGTCCAAACGAGGTGTAATGCTTGAAAGACTCAGTCGGAGTTCATCTTCGACTTCAAGCCGTGAACGATATTTTGTTTTAATTGTAACCAGTGCAGAAAATCCACATTCACAAAGATATGATGTTGCAAAGGGTAAAATTATTTTGAAAGCTTTCTGAGACAGTTCTGGATACTCATGCGAAGCTTGTGTCCAAAACTTCATCAAGCTCACTCTCGGATGCATCATCTTCAACGTAGTATCACTGGTCAGTTCAATGAATTGGTTTAATTCCGATGGTGGTAAATTTAATGAATCTATGTGCAAGAAACGGACTGGAAACCCACGAAAAACTCTCAACGTTCAGATCACCAAAGTAGAAGTTAAATTGATCCAGCAATGATTGAACATGTTCAGAAATCAATTTCACCAACTCGGGCTTGTTGATTTCAGCATTTTCTGGTTTCTCGGTGAATTCATGCAATTGATCAAACATTTCAAAGTTACCCTGAAATAATCGTGTCTTCCACAGAGCAAGTTTTTTCGTAAAAGCAGAAACTTTATCACTGAGGGTAATTAAGTTTGTGTGCTTCCCTTGCAGAGGTGAATTGAGTTTATTCAGCTGTTCAAAAATGTCGGCCAAGTAAGCCAGAATAGCAACCCATGAATTTTCATTCAAATGAACAACAAGCTGTGAATTTTTACTAACAAGAAACTCTCGCACAGCATCACGTAATTCAAACAGTCTGTTAAACATTTTTCCCCTTGATAACCAGCGAACTTCAGTGTGCATCAGTAACTGCTCATGATCAAAATCCATATTCGAACATAATGAAGCAAAGAGACGAGAATTCAATGGATGAGCCTTGATGAAATTAACAATTTTTATGGCCTGATCAAAAATAGATTTCAAGTCCGCGTTCATTCTTTTACTCGCAAGACTTTCCCGATGAATCATACAGTGCGTAAATGTGGCAGTTGGCACATTAGAACGCACACGTTCCCACAAGCCTGTTCGTTTTCCAGTCATTGCTGCAGCACTATCCGTGCACACTCCGATACACCAGGACCATTCGATGCCATTGGCTACCATAAAATTATCAAGGATAGCAAAAAGTTCTGCACTTGTTGTGTGACCTGGACAAGCTTTACAAAACAAAAAATCTTCTTCAACTTCATCCATCCAGATATATCTGACATAAGCCATTAATTGTGCCTGGCCGGAAACATCCGTTGATTCGTCCAATTGAATAGCAAATTGTTTAGAATCTTGCAGCCTTGAAATCAACTGTTTTTCAACGTCAGCTGCCGCCAAAGCTATACGTCGTTGAATTGTGTCGTTTGAAAGTGGAATTGTTTTCAGTTTACTTGCCAAGGCATCACCAAACATCTCTCGACACATATCTATAGCAGCAGGCATTATCAGAGTTTCTGCAATTGTGTGAGGCTTTTTGGCCTGTGCAACTCAGATACCACTAAAGCCTTCTCATTGACTTTAGTTGCTTGGAGTATGCAAGACTTCTGAATACCAAGTGAATGTTTCTTGCGCATAAAATATTCCAATGGTTTCTCCGAGCAGTCAGTATGATTCGTTTTAAGATGTCTTCGGAGTTTCGCAAGTTTCATCGCTTCATTTGCAAGAATTTGTGAACATATTACACACTGTGGTCTGGGTTGATTATTTACTAAGATGCATATAAACCCAAAGCGCAAATACTTTTCATCATACCGTCGTATGGGAGTTCGTCTTTTTTCTCCGGAACTGCATTTGATTCACACTCAGGTTGTGAAGATGAGTCAGAGAAATCATCATCGTTGTCCTTATGTTCGGTTGCTTTCTTTATTAAAAATTTATCCATGTGTTCAATCAATTTAATTATTTTGATTAGTTTTCAAATAAAAAAGCATATTTTTGAATGTCAATATAAACGTGAAGACCCATCTGATTTCCGGTGTAACTAAAACTTAGAGTAAACATAAAATCGAAACGCACTTTTGCGCTATCGCCATCTAGCGATTTAAAATCAATAATTTTAAAACTGACTTCATATATTCTTTTTCATGTCTTTAATTCTATTATTTTTCATATTTTTTATTTTTTAAAAAGCATGCAATTCGGGTTTTGCTCGCGGACCACCAGGCAAATGTCCGCGGACCACTAGTGGGCCGCGGACCACAGGTTGAGAACCGCTGTGTAAGAGTATTCGAGTAGCTCTCCCACAAAGGTGAACACTTTATTTTGTTTCGCTAACAAAGAAAGAAAGAAAACAATTGAACTATGGATTGAAATAAACACATGTAAATCACTTTTTAAAAAATGTTCACTTTAATATCTATTTTCTTGACTTTATTTTATTTTACCTCTCATTCCCGTTCTCTTCTTTCCCATTCTTTTCTTTCCCGTTCTTTCCCATTCTCTTTATTCCCGTTCTCTTCTTTCCCATTCTCTTCTTTCCCGTTCTCTTCTTTCCCATTCTCTTTATTCCCGCTCTATTCTTTCCCATTCTCTTTATTCCCGTTCTCCTTATTCCCGTTCTCTTTATTCCCGTTCTCTTCTTTCCCATTCTCTTTATTCCCGCTCTCTTCTTTCCCATTCTCTTTATTCCCGTTCTCTTCCTACCCATTCTCTTTATTCCCGTTCTCTTCTTTCCCATTCTCTTTATTACCGTTCTCTTCTTTCACATTCTCTTTATTCCCGTTCTCTTCTTTCCCATTCTCTTTATTCCCGTTCTCTTCTTTCACATTCTCTTTATTCCCGTTCTCTTCTTTCCCATTCTCTTTATTCCCATTCTCTTCTTTCCCGTTCTCTTTATTCCCGTTCTCTTCTTTCCCTTTCTCTTCTTTCCCGTTTGACTCTTTCAAGTTCAAGGCACTGTATGAAATGTAGGAGGGAAAGAGACAGACAGATAGAAAGAGAGAGAGAGAGACAGGGAGAGAGAGACAAGGAGAGAGAGAGAGAGCAGGGAGGACTGTCGTGGGTCGTGAATTAGTTTGTCTACAATCTCGGAGTCATCGGAGTCATCGGCTGCGTGTTGATTTCATGGAATTCGCCATAATTTTTATAAAAGGGGGAAAAACTTCAAAGTACTTTTGCAAAGAAATAGTGTACATTTAAAACCGGATAATGAGAATACTGTTGGTAGGGCAATGACTTTGTTTCTTCAGATATTCAGTCAAAGAACTTTGTTTATGGAGATCTGCTGATTTGTCTGGATTTCCCAGAATGTGTAGAACATTACATTTTCTGGAAAGTGTCTGCCGGTGGAACTTTAAACCCAGTAGGTTCCAGGTTTCAGGAAATTTTCACCACGTTACAAGTTGAATAGAGGTATTGTAAACAAGAAAAGCATATAAAAAATACTTTAAAAAAAAATAGAGAATACCCTCTCCTACAGAACGTATAGAGCAATTATTTTTCTCTTAATCGTTAATGTTTTTACAATTCCTCAATTCAAGTCACACAGTCAGGGAATGGACACAGTTCTCGAAAACGGCTCCAACGATTTTCCTAGAAATTTGACAGTTGATATATATCGTACGAAAAAAATTCTAGATCGATGGGTAAACTCTGGTTTGACCATTATAATTTTTCAAAGTAAAAAAAAGATTATTAAATTTTGCTAGGAAACGAGAAAATACATGTGAAAGTCTACGGGTATTTCCGAATGTTGGTATTCATGGAAGAGTTGAATAAATTAATGTTTTGGAAAATGTAGCGCTTTGTCTTCAAAGTCTAGATTTAAAGGCTTATTATTGGAATTTTAAAAAGTCTAGTAGACCTATACATTAGCTAAACCAGAATTATTTCTAGGGGGTGGGATTGTTTAGCGGGGTTTTAAAAAATGTTCAATTTTTTAAAAAGTAAGATTTATGAATGATTAAGAGAAAAATAATCGTTCTATAAATTGTATAAATGAGGTATCGTCTTTTTCTTTTTAAAGTATTTTTCAATGTTCTTCCTGCATGTCCTACAAAAAGTTGTCAACATAAAGATGGACATTAGTCGTGATATTTTTGACCATTGAAACATGAAGTTGAGAAAAATCAAGTTAACGGAGACGTTTTGAAATGCTTTCTTCACGAGTTTGTTGCAGACATCTCTCCTTTCTCAGGACGTCGCGTTCCTCTCGAGAAGACATCTCGCCCCACAGTTTTAGAAAAGCAGCCTTTAAGTGTCACCCCAGCTATGCAATGCATGACGGTGGGTACAGCAGTATAGAGTTCAATAATACTTTACAAATTACTTTACAAATGACAAATTAACAAGGTGACCAAGTTGTATTATTCAGGCCTAACTTTAGATCTCCCAAAAATATTATTGTAGGCTAAACCGCTACATTGAAACTTTCGCTTTCTCCTTGGCAACATTGTGACGTTGTGAATTTTTATTTTTAAATGGGTCATAGCTGAGAAAAATGTTTGAGAACCATTGCTGTGCAGTGTACAAGTACTTAGTTCTGAATATCAAGATTTGTTTAATCAGATTGTAACGGCGCCATATGCACGACCATCACATTCTAGTTTGCAAAAATGTGATTGCATTTTAAGGGAGAGAAAAAAAATGGTTAGAAATCGGGAAGAAAAGAAAACTACTTCTCTCCGGTAAAGTTCTGAGATGTCGGAGTTTCCCGGAGGCTGAGAAAGTATTTAGTGCAAATGTTATTGTCGTTATGAGCATATCATTTCTACATTGGAGACATGTTTTTACAATACCTCAATTCAAGCTACGCATTCAGGGACCCTGGGTGGACACGGTTCTTGAAAACGGCTCTAAAGATTTTCCTCGTCGGTGACACAGGGAAAACTTTAGTTTGACCGTTATAATTTTTCAACGTAAAGACTTGAAATAAATTAAAACTTTGCTCTAGGGCTAGAAACTATTTTTCTTGAACAGACTCTAGGCCTCCAAGTTTGCGGGTATTTCGCTTGTAGGTCCTATTCATTGAAGAGTTGAATAAATTAATGTTCAGGAACATTTTGCACGTCCTATGTCTAGATGTAAAGGCCTAGCATTTGAACAAAAATAAATATAGATGATTTATACATTCGCTTAAAGTTAACAAGGATATTTCTTGGAAGAAAAAAAAGGGGAAGGGTAGTGGAAATGGGGCGAGGTAAAAAAAATCTTCCATTTAAAAAATCTCACATTCATTAGTTGTTAAAAGCGAAATAATCGCTCTATAAGTGGTATAAAGAAGCTATTGTCTTTTATTTGTTAAAGAAGGTATTTTTTAAAATATTTTTTTAAAACTTAAAATGTCTATACTTTTGTTTTGTAAGAGGTTTTTGGAGTCTCATCCAATTAATCCATCTAATCAGATATCATTTAAGCTTCAAGCTTCAATGATTTTTTATTTCGGATGTATGCAGTGGCGTAGGAAAGTACCCTAGGGCCCCAGTTCGAGAGAATAATCGCGCCCCCCATTCTCGGATAAGAAACTCGAAAATTGAGTGTGACAAATACAAATCGTGTGTATCAGTGCATTAAGAAGAACAGAATATTCCAGTGTCTGTGATAAAATATTTTCTAAGTGTCTATATCCACACTAATTATCTTCTTTAAATAGCAATTATCTTTTAATGACTTCTTAGGACCCTTAATAGTTGTGGACCAGTAACAATGAACCTATTTCTACTGCACTGGATTTATCTGTATTAACTCTTTTTCTCCGTAACTGTTTTCCACGTTCCGATGGAATTCTTTTTCTCATTATTAGTTTCTTACCCTCTTATGATTAAGCTTGAATAACTTTCTCGTTTGTTATCAGAAATTGTTTTATTTGGTATAGAATTAAAGGGGAATGCATGCTCTTTTTTTTATAACAAAAAGTAAAGTTTATACAATCAAACATTAATTTAATTTAATGTTAAATCAACGATGGTATCGTCTATTAGGAGAGAAAGAGTTAATTGTGGAATATCATATATTTCTTGACAATTCTCAACACGCTTTCTAAAAAAATAAAGTAGCTCGATATTGGTTGAGAAATAATTTCATACAGAGGCTAAGAATTTAATAGAACAGTTACTTTTTAAAGAATATTTTTGTAAAGATCTAATCAATATAAACGACGACATTATTGAGCACAGTGTAAGGCGTTCTTGGTCAGTTGAACATGGCAAATGAAACAGGACACTGGGCAAACGAGCAAGGACACGTGAATGGTGTTGGATACTAGCCCCAGGCCAGCCACTGCCCAGTGGATGGACGCAGATCTCTTTCCTCGTCACATGCTCTTTATATCAGAACAGGGATGATCACAAATTAATCAGACTCAGTAGCACATAGTGACGTGTAACGGAAGCTGCCTAAAATTTCAGAAGTAACCCAAGCCCACTAGGCCCCTTTAAACCCAGAGAACACCAAGAGCTTATTGAACTGCAAGCCAAGGATACTCGAGGGATTACTTCCAGACTATCAGGTTACAACAGCGTTTTTTTAACCTGTGGAACAGGTACCCCTGGGGGACGCTCTGCGGACTGCTTGAAGCTACGTGAAAATTAAACTTTTTGATAGAAAAGAAAAAAAAGGGGAAAAAATGAGAGACGAGCCTGACATTATTGTACTGAAGTTGAATCACAGTGGAACGTGCTGGCTATAAATAGAAACAATGTGATTATCTTAATTCCAAGTCGTATTTTAAACAGATAGATACCATGTCTTTAGATCAACCTTCAACACTAAGGACACAATGTTGTCTATTGAAGATTCTCATACATAGCGAGAAAACTCTAAATAGCAAACTTTTGGATGTTTCCATTGTACTAAATAAAGGAAGTTAAAATTGTAGATCATATTTTTGTTTCACTTTTTAGCAGTGCAGAATTAAATTTTCTAATCTCTTCCGTTTGTAGCATAAAATATGGTGAATAAAGTAGACTTTCATTCTATGACTTAATCTTTAACAAACAAAAAAATTACAAACAAACTCAGGCGGCCGCCATCAAATTCACCAATGGACGAGAAATATATTCAAGCCATATTTCTTGTTTTGATCGTTTAAAAAAATGTGCCGTTATTTTTCACATAAAGGCAAACAGAGCAACACGTCGTCTTTGATAAGACTTTTATAACTCTTCTGGAATAAGTAGAGTAGCATTAAGAGATCACCTAAGATCAGCATGGAAACCTCCCGATACAGTGTCAGTGGCACCTATTGCGGTAGCTCAGGGTGTCACCCCTCCCCATCAACTTTCTTTAAATATGTTCCAATGAACACTATTGCTAGTTTTTGTTGTTGTTGTTGAACCAATACAGTGAGCTTATTACCTACTTTTATTGATTTTTATTAAAATGTAAAATAACAAAGTTTATTACATTTATTCAAATGTTATTGTAAATTTTACAATAATATTTAATTAAAATTATAAACAGACTTAACATCATGTGAACAAGTTTTTTTTGTTATAATTTGAATGGTATAACCTTGTGCTGTATCATTTACACTTAAACTACCATCTAGATGTGTCAAGGTATATTTGGGCATTTATCGAAAGATTTTATTATTATATTTTCCCATGTGTCTGCTTTTACCAAGTTATACATTTTCCAACTTAGTTGTCACCCTCAAAATGGTGTCGACTGGTGCGGACGGCACCCCTGACACCCCCTTCCCCTAGTGACGCCACTGCTCCAAGATATATCTCGAAGTTTTATTATCTTTTTCTATGTATCTGCTTTTGTCAAGTTAGATTTTTTCCAACTTGTTTGTCTCCCTACCCCTTCCCAGTAACGCCACTGCTCCTAGATGCCTACTTCTCATTTTCACTTCCTTATCGTAGTAGACTCCAAAACACTGCATGAATTTTTTTTTTTTTTACAAATGGTACAAAATTAGATCTAATTCAAATAAATAAACTTCATTTTTGTAAATAGCTCTTTGATGCGTTTGGGTGTACCAAAGTGTAATGTTAAATTATACATTTTGCAGAAAGTATTGTTTTACCTCTTAGTAATTTGCTTACCTAGAAATGGTTTAGTTCGCTTCACATAGATTTATACAAACTCAGGAAATTCATTTCACTTTTTTGTTTTGATCTTTCTAAAAAATGGTCTCATATTCGGTTCATTTCTATAGCGTTAGAGTCTTTTTCTTTTGAGAGAGAGAGAGAGGAGAGAGAGAGAGAGAGAGAGAGGAGAGAGAGAGAGAGAGAGAGAGAGAGCAAGGAATGGTACTTTGTGCCACTGTCTACAAAACAAAACAAAACAAAAAAACATAACAATTAAATCCTAAGAGCACTGAAAATCTAGATTCTAGATCTATTGTTGTTTCGCTATATTCAAAATGTATCAAATAAACGATTTCAATTAATAAAACAAAAATAATATTCCTTTGAATTCAGAGAACAAAATACCAAAAATAAATATAGAAAGGGAAACGGCGATGTGCACGAAGGACTCATTGTTGTGGGCAGGGGAATTGTGACAAGTAAAAGTGCTACTAAAGTCAACAGGCCCAAAATATGAGACCGTGTATGTGTCGGGGGCGCATTATGAAGCAGGTCTTTCCAAATCAAGTCTATGTGGGAGAAATCACGATGAGCAGGTTAAAAAAAACCCCTCAATGGCGGGTCTAGAGAGAGAGAGAAAGAACAGATACACTAAATCATGGGCTAAAAATAAATGTTAGGTAGATCTTTAAAATCTGGCCCTTTTTATTAGAATAAAAAAAAAAACTCAAGAGAAAAGAAAGGAGTGTTTCAGACATTAAAAAAAACAATATAAAGCCTAATTCTAAGTCATTAGAAATGCATTTCTCTGTTCCAAAACAATTTTATTTTCTATTTACTGAGAGTAATCTAAATGTTTCTGAATTCTGTTAATGTACTTTGATTTATTGAGGCGAGAAATGGCATCATGTTACTACTTAGCTTTTATTTACCAGCTACGCCCGGTTGTTAGACACTGAAGATTACTTTCTTAATAGTTTTTTCCTGCCCCCCCCCCCTCCCAGCACGTCTCGCATCTCTCTGTATCTTGATCAATCTATGTTACTTACTTTTGTCTAACCAGTTTCTTGAAGGGGAAAAAATGTGGTTGGTTTTGACCATTTAGTTTAGTTAGAGATAAAAGTTTAACTACGCCTTCGCTCGCTCTAATTTCAGTAATCAGTCCTAAAGCTATCAGAACAATAAATCAAGACTCATTACAAGAATACCTGTAGGGATTTATAGCTCAGTTTAAGTATCAATGAATAGCAACAAGAAAAACAAGACTCGTAAGATTTATCTATAAATTGTGGATATGTTTTTAAAGCAAAGAATCAAAGTGTTTATATGTTCTATATTATTTACTTTGTAACAGTACATAGAAGGGAAGCTCATTTCGATTTGTTAAGTCATGAGTCCTGGATCATGATATAATGTGTTGTTCTTTCTATGTCTGTGAATTCCATTTATTGTGTTATTGTATTTTTAATTTAGAAATTGTGAACACATTTGTTCTGTGAATCTTATGCAATCCATTTGAATACAAGAAGTACTCTATATAACTGGTTATCACCGTTTCACATGGTATGCATTGGAATTTTTCTTGCTCGTAAGGGTGGTAGTGAGCGGTTTGTCTAACTAAAAATATCTATGCCAACTAAAACATCCAAGCCCACTAGATGACAAGTTGTCTCTCTTTAGGCAAACACACTCATTATTATTGTATCGCTCACAGGGCGCAAGGAGCTCTAAATCCTTTCTGGTATTAACCACTATTAGTCATTCTCTCTCTCTCTCTTTCTCTTTCTGTCTCTCTCTTTTCTATCTTTCTCTTCTATGTCCCTCTTTCTATCTATCTCTTTCTGTTTCTTTCTCTCTCTCTCGTTCTTTCTCCCACTCTCTTTCTCTCTCTCTCTATCTCTTTCTTTCAGTCTTTCTCTCTCTCTATTTCTCTCCCTCTATTTTTTTTTCTCTCTCTCTCTCTGTGTGAAGTGAAAAAGAGCCGGAGTGTCCCTTATCCCAAATGATGTGACGTTTCAACTTTAGCCAGTAAAAACCCCCCACCAAAATATTGTTTTCAGCACTGCCCTGTAAGCCCCGGCGCAACCCCACCCCTACCCGCTCTTTTTGGTAACGGACATTAGCACTCCCATCTTGTCTGCCACAGCCATTATCCTTCATCTGCTCCTTACCTCTCCCCCCTTTTTTTTCTGGATACCAATATCTTCAATTACTGGACTCTGCAACATTCCAAATGCAAAGGGTTGGGGGCGCTGGATCCAATTAAAGTGACCGGTAAACAACCACACTGACCATTCCATCAGTGCTAGAAGTCACGCCTGGAAGTCCGCTGGACACTGACGGCTCCCCGTGGGGCGTCGGGACAACCAGAGAAAGCGAGAAAGGGAGATAGATAGATTTCATGTTTACATCAATTATAGATGACAGAAACTAAGCAGGTGATCATTGACTGGCGGTCGTGAGGCAAGGAGGCAATGAAAAAAACAGAAAGTGGTGAATTGAGGCTGATACAATGACATCAGGGTGGCGCAATGGTCCAGGTAAAAATGTTGAAAAAAAGGTTATTTTCAGATGATGCAGTTAGTTGAAGTGGCACTACTAAAAGTTGAATCAAATAGCTGTATTATCGTTTTGATATAGCGATGTCTAGAACTCATTCTAAATGCTATGACATTAAACTACATTGCCAAGATAAAGTATTTTTTAATTGTTGAAAAACATTTTTTTTAAAAAGACAAAACACAAACGTGAACGCCCAAATGAACTAAACATTTCAAATATTTATCTGTAGCGTCGAAGGAAATATAGATAGAATTGCGAGAACATATAAAAGTGTAGGCCAATAATAAACACATAAAAATGTTTGTTGACTTTTGTTTCTGTACATAATAAACAATGAAAATGATCTAGATCTGTAAGAATTTGGATTATTTATTTTAAAATATAATAATAATAAGTGCATTTGACACGCATTTTGTTTTGTTTTGCTTTCTTTTATTGCCAACTAAAAACAGCTAAAGGACAACAGAAAACGTACTGGGTCTGAAGAATTAAAGAACAAATAAGAAGAAAACACTTTAGTTTTTATTATATACACATTTAACTTTCATTAAGAATAAACTACTACGTTAAGTGAACTGTTAAATCGTATTCATTACAAGACATACAGTTAATGCGTCAACATTTATTATGAGATATACTGTACACGCATACATATCTACACTTATCCATGTGTACAAAAATTATACAAGAGCAAAGGAAGACACACGTTACTTTAAATGAGAATATTTTAAAAGTAATGTTTAATAATACTGTTAAAACTTGTGACATGCGCATTTGGCATGCACTTTTATCATCTTACAGCTTTTATGTTGCCTTGATACGAATTCTTCAGAGATCTCTTGTCACATGGACGATTGGCAACCAATCAGCGCTATGGAATTTTTTTTTCTTCATAGCTATATTTATTTTCCTGCTTAGCTTAAACTTCGTGGTTTGAAATCATTTTCTCTTGCCCTAGTCACCTGCTTGCGTGACCTGCCCTAGTGGAATACTGAATGAGAAAGATTCCGAGTTTGGAGCACATTTGGTGGACAAACGTTATAACATGTCTAGAAATTAATTGCCCAGAACAGCGTGCACTGGAGAGGCCCCTTGGCTCTCTGACACGAAGCGTTTCCTAAAGTGACCTTGGGAGAGTGAGGTTTCTTGTTTTGGAGGATGATCTCAGGAAGGAAGATGACCCTTGGACTATGATAAAGAAAGGGCCGGATTCATTTTGTTTACAAAAATTTCGCAATTAAACTTTGGAGAGAACTTTAGGAGATTAAATGAGATTGATAGAAAGAGAAAGAAGGAGTAAGGGTGATATAGAGAGGAGAGAGAAATTGAGAGAAAAGGGAGAAGTGGAGAAATGAGAATGAGATCTGGATTCAAAGATAGATAGATAGATAGATAGATAGATAGATAGATAGATAGATAGATAGATAGATAGATAGATAGACAGACAGAATATAATAAAATAGATAAATAGATAGATAGATAGATAGATAGATAGATAGATAGATAGATAGATAGATAGATAGAAAGATAGATAGATAGATAGATAGATAGATAGACAGACAGACAGAATATAATAAAATAGATAAATAGATAGATAGATAGATAGATAGATAGATAGATAGATAGATAGATAGATAGAAAGATAGATAGATAGATAGATAGATAGATAGATAGATAGATAGATAGATAGATAGATAGATAGATAGATAGACAGACAGACAGAATAGAAAAAAATACATAGATAGATAGATAGACGGATAAATAAATAAACTGATCGATTGATTGATTTATAGAAAGACAGACAGACAGGCAAACAGAATTAATTAAATTAATTATGTCTATATATAAAAAGGATGGAACTGAATATATAAAAGAATGCTGGATGTGTATTGATGTACAAGAAATCCAACACATGACTGATGGGGATCTATGCGATGAGAACATTTGTGCAAATCTTTCCAAATCCTTGTCTATAGTATATAAATCACATTCAATGTACATACAAGAAGAATGAACTATATAGAAAATGAAAGAGATAAATAAATAAATCAGGATTTAATTAAAAAAGGAAAATGGCGTATTTCCTAACAACAAAGCAATTTAGAAGAGAAATATAAAGAGAAATAAATACATTTCGCTAGGGAACATCAAAATACATGGGAGAGAGAGAGAGAGAGAGGGAGGGAGAAGGAGAGAAAGAGAGTGTGTGTGAGTAAGAGAGAGAGAGGGGGGGAGAGAAAAAAAATCATACTTTAACCCTTGTCAGCTCATTCACCGGCAATATTAAAGCCAAAATTTTGTTTCATT